>OX457004.1:19571508-20829008 GCA_949752705.1 Callimorpha dominula | reverse complement strand
TCAAAGACGGCAGTGAAAACAATTTAAAGGGGTTTCTAAGAAGCTATTACAGGGCCCTCTAAAGAAAATAATCCAGAAATTTATGCCAAGATAATTTACCTCGAGTATTGTGGAAAATTTTCTTTTTCCTAAGGTTTAATCTATTTGAAAATGGTTGTAAAATTGAAAAAATATTTCAAGTGCTTTTAAACGACTCTAATTCTGTTTCTTTGAGGAAAAAAATAAGGTCGATTACATACGGTACATCAAAACAGACAATAAGAGGTACACAGTTTTTCTTGTCTAAATGATTCTCACCTTTATAAGCTCTTTTCACTCTCTATGATATCTCATATTTCATTACAGCACAAAAATATAACATAGATATCTACAGAGATGTAAGGTACTTTTCAATGATCACAAAGCAGTAGGATGGAATAATGCATGTACATTACTTACTAGCTTAAAAGTTTTCTACATTTTGTGATCTCTTCCAGACAACTATTTCTTTGATAGTGTAACTTAGATACATCTTCTAAGTTTTACTATGAAATAAGCAGTCAATATATAATAAATGGTGAATATATTCTGGTCCATGTCCAGGTAGCAATACATGAATAGGAGACGTCATGCATATGAATGCACTTTGTAGGCTTCCTTTAGTTGGCTTGCAAATTGGTGGAACGTGCACAGGCGGTGGCTATTTGAGTTCGGAATTATATTTCAACATGTACATCCAATACTCCCGAGAGTTAGGCTTTACGTGAACTAGAATATGTTATTGGCCATACTGATACGGGGCCATATTTGATGACCAAAGAACATATAGGACTATTCCTAGTTAAAGTAGGATAAAGAACTTAGTCTAGATATAGCAACGGGGCCAACAAACGTACGGTTCTTCTGAAAATCTAATGAAATAAAAAAATATATTCTTTATTTTCTAGTACATAAAACAAATCTAACTCTACCTTAACAAAAGTGTCCTTGGAGTTTCTTGTCTGTTCTTCTCGATAGGATCTACCTACTAGAACAGGCAACTGACTTTAACGACTGACGTATACTGACTACCTCATACTCCTGACAATCAAAGACCACCCAGCGCACTACCAACGTGAACCCACTCCTAACACAAGCGTTTAGTTTAGCTGGAGGTGTTAACAAGAATACTAGTAATGTGTGACCCACGTTACTAGGTAGTCTTTAAAAAAAAATACTGATTGTAACCTGGTCGAAACGTCAGGCAATTCAAAGGTATGTACATTGTACAATAATGTACATACCCAAACTAACTCAGCCAGCCTGTGACCACGAACGTTAATGTAATCGCATATCATGCCAAGAGAGTGTTTAAAAGCTATTAAAACCTTTATAAAAAAAATTATAATGTCCTATTATAAACTTCTATCAATATTAACGTCTAATTTAGGAGTTAAGTGATTTCATAGCCTCTAAGCCTGACAAGCTCATGCCTGAATAAGCATCTTAATTATGTATCTGGTGAACACGTTACGTGAGCTCATGATAATAAAACAAAACAATAAAGTACTTTCACAGCTTAAGCCTATCTAATCACACTAAATCTCCCGGGACGTTGTTAAAACGTTCCCGATTAATTCACAAAAGACAGCAGCAGATTCTGTTTGAAATAAACGTGGTCCTGTGGTGTTTTGTCATTTCTGTTTGTAACGACCTCTGGAAGTTGAGACATTAGCAGAGTATTTTTGAAATTGTTGCTGCTGCTGTTTCACATTATTTGTGGTCGTATAAAACTTAATGAATTTTAGTACCTTAACCTACACATTTTCTTTAAAGAGTCACCAAGTTCCGAAATTTCTTGCTAAGAATTCTTGTTAAGATTTTTTTATAGTGAACCTTATCACTTATATTTTGAAGCATAAAGGAGTCAGTTTGATACCATAAAAATATATGTATCACTTCCTAAAAAGTGCTGCCTAACCGCAGTTTTCAAAAGGTTAAAGGTTCTACCCGAGTTAGGTAAATAGTAGTAGATAGCTTGAATTCGAATGGCAACTACTAATCCCTCCTCTGAAATTTAACGGATTTCAAAACAATTCTAAAAGATTATATAAAAATGCCAGGTATGCTGGATCCCTAAAATGTGTTTCGGTAAGCAAGTAATTCGGTGAGCAATTAAATTGTAATAGGCATTGTAAACTTAGCAAAGTCAGAGGTGTTGGACAATGGGTCGATCCTGAACCGTGTGAATGACATACCTATCGCTATATTCAATTCAATTCAAGATTTATTTGCACATAAACATGGTAACAATATCTTATGGTATGTAGGTACAAGGCACAACATATTTAGCCGCAAGGTGTGGCATGCAATATTTAATAATTTTACAATAAACACTTAAGTAGTCTCATGCAGCGTAAGAAACATTATTTAATTACATTCGGCTACCACTACTATTAACATTATCTTTGAAACTCGTATTCATCAAATGATTTCTGTTTGTCCCTCTGGGGGCCGTCATAATAAAGGTTTCAGTTTGTTCAACAGATCAGAATTATAAAACTGTTACATAGTAATTTCTGACCTCGGATTGCGTTACTGAGTTGGACGAAGTATAAATTCGTTGGTTTTCTTTGTTTCAGGTAATTTGCAGTAGTAACCTGGGATCAGAAAGTTTATTTCGCCTTTACCCTTCAACCAGCTGCATACGACATCGATGTATCAGGGTATGTTTTAAGGTAGATTTCAAAACAATGATTATGATTTTGGACCCTGTTCAGAAGGCAAGGGCTTGAACACGTTCGCCGTTTTTGTATTCCATCGGAGTGTTTACAATAGACCTCTGTTCAGCCCAAACCGTAACCTTGATCGGAAATGGACGTGAACATTGACCTTTTTGCACTAAGGCAGTAGACACAATCTCGTAACAGACCTATCTCCAGCCAACTAGTTTCTTTGAGAATAGTGAACAGGAACGGTAGCTGTTCAGGGTCATGAAGAAGAAAACCTGTCAAGCTGATAGCCACAGGATTAGGCAGTTGCGTAATTGACAGTCTACCTGCTAATATTCTGGAAGAGAAGATGGCGTAGACGTGTTTCGTGGTATTGTACTTTTACGCGCACTTTTTAATAAATAGGGTTTGCCTTAAGTGGCCAGTATTTTTTTTAGTTTAAGGAACTTCAATTGCAGCACTACAACGTGACTCACGAAGTATTTAAGATTCCCTCGCTATGGCAATTGGTTTGAGTTTACAAACCGACAATGAGTTAGAAAGAAAACCTTCCACTGTTTTTCCTTTTCAATACTATTTAAAGATAGATTTTTACCATCTAAGGCCCAATTCAATTAGTTGGTATATATAACGTTCAAGAACTGGACTGGACTGGTTACCAACTTATCGAGTTGGTAACTAGTCATAGACGAATATGGTTTTGATGTAGATATTTGCCACATGAAGATCATGATATAGGTGTGACGTGGCCGAAAGAGAGCTCAAGGGTTTAATATCGTTTCGAAATGATGAAGGGTTGACAGGTAGGTACTGTCTAAAAATTGCGTTTTATTGTGTGTGTACTATAAAAGAAGGTCACGCATTTTTTATTTATTCATTATTGTCCTAATGTGAGACCATATTTTGATTACTTGATACAAATTCGGAAGGTCTGAAATAGGTTGTATAATAATGAGTTACGGTTTATAAGCTCTTAAAGGCTCTTAAAGGCCGTTTTTGTGATTGTTTTAGTAACATGCAAAGGTTTTCTGGAGACCACAGACAAAACGATAACTATGGTGATTTCAAAAACACTGGGTTTCCCAAAATAGTTCAAAATAACAATAGAACTGAAATATTTTTAGACAACGTTCAAGTTTTGCGCATTTGAAAGTCCTTATACTAATTTGAACGTTATCTTGAATTTAATTAAATAAATACAGGACATTCATCATCATAATAGATTTTTTAGTAGATAAGTTTTAGACATTATATATTCTCATCTTTGGACATTGCTTATTTAATTTTATACCAATTCCTTTGACATGTTTGACTTCAGTTATGTTATTACTCGCTTTCTTTTTATTTTTTGACTTGAATTATTATTGCATATTTTTATTTAATCCTAATCTGTAATAATTTTTATATATTTGTACGCCTAATTGGCAGATCATAAAGGACATAAAAATGTAATCATATTTCACCATCAATTGTACCTATGTATCACAAATAAATTTCTGATTTCTCATTTCCGATTACTTATATTACTTAAATACACAAAACACAACACAATATTATAGCAACGGTTGTTGTATCATGGCTTGTGAATTTAAAAACTCTTAGGTGTTTACAAGAAAGCATCATCCCTATATCTGTTATGAGCTAAATTAAACACATGGATGTTTTCCTTTTAATATTTTTATCGTGCACAAATATTTTGTTATTCCTTTTTTTATCATTCAGTTATTATTATTAACGGATACTGTTCATACAAACCTTATCAAACCTTATCAGTAAGTATTATTCTATTAATATAAGTCAATAGAATTCGTTATTATCATATTTTTACTTGTATGTTATGCATCCTACCTAATATTTTAAATAAGAATGTGAGTTTGTTTGTTAATACATTTGTTTATTTTTCAACTGTCACGTCTTTCACCCTTTATATCTAACTCGATGATCTAGCAATTTTACTGACACGTTGTCAGGGATACAGAAAATGACATAGGGTACTTTTTATTAAGAAAAGATGCCGAGGAATAGAAAAATAAATTTTAGACAGTCGTCCGTATTACAAACATACAAAAGCCAGTAAACAAATATCAAAAGATTCTTATAAAACTGAGTGAAAAGTACTCGATATTAGGATATTTTGTAAAGAATCTCCACTTTACTGTGGGAACATATCCAAATATCCATGCCTATACTTCTTACACAGAGGCACTCCTTGGTTCTTTTTTATATTTTATTTGACTGTACCTCATCTTCGTTTAATAAAACGTTAATATAGACCAGATTTTTTTTCGGGCGGAAACAGCACTAACCCTCATTAATCCAAATGAAAAGATTGTTATAATCTGTGTTTATTACCTACCGTTTTCATTTAGTTGTTCTCATCAACTTCAACTGGTCTTCATTAGAATGCCGCCTTGTGGTTGTAACGACCACTGTTTATATATGTTCTTAACAAATAACAGTTTCAATCTGTAAACGACCTTATAATTTGATTACATATTTGTGTACCGAGTGAGAAACGCCCAGTTTGTGAAAGGTTCATCAACGCAAAATTTACCTAATCGGCTGTCATATCTCTAGTCAAGTATATATTAAGTGTATTTAGAAATAAATGAGTATGTTTATCAGCATGATAAACTGATTACCATAGTTCAGGCTCTGTCTAGTTTGGAATCAGACCGCCGTGTGTGAGATGTGTCAAGTTATTATTACTGCTGAGAGCTGTCAAGAAATGACGAGTAAATGTCAAGGATTAAATGGAAACGATTTTGAAATGTTTTGAAAGCTTTTAGAGGTTCTTGAGTATCTTAGTCAACACGTTATTAACGTAATAAGCTTGGCATTGTATCGACGTAAAAACTCTTTAAACTTTATATTTTTGAATGATAAAATAATCAAATTATCAAAGAAGCACAATGTACCCGATTACAAGCGGTTGCCTGTGACCTGTGTAGGTACTTAAAATTTTTGTTGCTCGTTGGCGCTACTAATCCAGTTTTCAATAAAAGGGTTGCCTTTCAGAAAACAGTAGACAGACAACAAGACGCTAGTCAGGTTTACGTCTAAATTCGAAACAGTTTTCAGACGTCAACCTGCCGGATGCGAATTCATGACATTAAAGTCTCGCAGACTGATAAAGTTGGAAGTGAGCCAACGCACGAACTTATCCTCGTGTTGCGGAGACTTTACAAACATATATGTATTATGTAGTGGAGGACACTAAGCACTCACAGGTTCAAAAGAACTATCTACTAATCAGAAAAGTAGTCACACGCGAAGACCGAACTCGTTGTATCTGTATCAACAGCAGTTCGCAAGATAGCTGTATAATCCACCATCCATATTTAGAAATTGTTTACATCACTTAAAAATCTAATTAAAAAAATACTCTTTCTTCATAATAATATTCGTGAATATATTACACACAACGTTATCTAGACTCAAACCAAGCATAGCTTGTACTAGGACTTCTAAATGGTGATGCTGTGTTGCGCCTGAGGGCCGTGACCGAAGAGGTGGTGAGCTGTGGCGGCGTGCTGTTGGCAATGTCGTTGCACATCGCCAACGCGTTCAATAGTGTGCCATTCAGCTGCATCATGGAAGCACTCCACTATCACGGAGTGCCAGGGTACCTGAGGCGGCTAGTGGCAGACTATTTAGAGGAGCGTACCGTCATGTACGAGGACCGAGATGGAGTTTTGAGTTGTCGGCCCATGTCGTGCGGTGTTCCGCAAGGGTCTGTCCTTGGACCACTCCTGTGGAACATGGGGTACGACTGGGCCCTTCGAGGTGACTTCCCCCCCGGGCTCGGCGTAATCTGTTACACTTGGTCACAGCCCGGGGGGTGAACTTTTAGGAGGTTGCGCGCCTGGCCACCAGGGGAGTCCCTCTGGTTGTCGGGCGCATCGAGGCATCTTTCTTTCTTTTCTCTTTCTGGGTTTGCGGGTGGCCCTGGACAAGACGGAGGCCCTTTTATTTCATGGGCCTTCCCTGGCACCTCTATCGAGATCAACTCGGTCCTCGTACCGGTTAAGGCCCACATAAAATATCTGGGCCTGATCCTCGACGGTAGGTGGCGCTTCGACGAGCACTTCCTGCAGCTTACTCCAAAGCTGGTCGGCGCTGCGTCCGCCCTTGGGCGACTCTTGCCCAATTTGGGCGGACCCAGCGTCGCTACGATACGGCTGTACACGGGGGTTGTCCGGTCAATAGCACTCTACGGTGCACCGGTGTGGGCGGAGGCTCTGACCGCCCAGAATAGGGCGCGCCTTCGGCGCCCACATAGGGTTATGGCGGTCAGAGCCATACGTGAATACCGCACCGTGTCGGGACTCACCCGTGGGATTTCGTGGCAGAAGTGCTCGCCGAAGTATATCGGCGAACGGCTGAGTTCCGGGCGAGAAGCGGCACCCGTCATCGTCTAGTGGGCAGGGCAGAACGGGATCCTTTCCTTCCGACTGACGCAGGTTCTTTCCGGGCACGGCTGCTTCGGGATGTACCTGCACTCGGTCGCTAGGAGGGAACTGAGTCCCGCCTGTCACCACTGCGACTGCAGTGAGGACTCGGCTCAGCACACGCTGGCGGTTTCTTTCACGCTACCGGCCGTCATACGCTCCATGGCCGGTAGCGAAAGGAATTTGGAAGCGGCGGAAAGGGTCCGGGAGGACGATCTCCACTCGGACTTCATTCGCCGCCGGCGAACCGGGCAGCGGAGGCGCGCTTTCCAGCGCCTCATGCCGCCCTGAGTGTGCTATAGTGGCCCCCTGCGAGGAGGCGGCGTCCGTGTGTGCCTGGACGTCGCCTAATTGACAGGTTTTAACCGGGGGTGGTGCCCGCGCTTTTGCGGGCAGCCGCGTTCCTGAATCCCTTCTATTTGAGGCGCAGTACGGCACACCGTGTGGTTTTAGTCGGTTCGATTACGGCACACCGCCCCGCCGAAAAGCCCGGTGGGGTGACGGCTCGAGGGGGTTTGTAATATTATGTACCCGCAACTCGTAATCTATTGATCTTATCAAAATCGGTCCATCCGTTGAGTGGGTATGATGCCACAGACAGACACACAGATGCACACGATAAACGTATAAACAACTCCTTTCCTCGTCGAGGGTTTACAATGCTCAAATGCCGCTTCACATAGTGTTTCATTTCTGCTGCTTCTGATGAGTCAAATTTTCATCGCTCCAAGGCGAGGGGAATATTATTGATAACGATTATCTCAATAACAGGTTTTGTAACCACTTGTAAGGTGCGTAGTGTGCTGATTTGCTATACTTAATTTTCTTCTTTTACTCTAATTAAAAAGCTTATCAAACATTCATTAATAATATGTTGACTAAGACCCTCGGGAACCCTTAAAAGCTTCTAAAACAATACAATTTTGATGTGACGGCTTGACATACCAAACATTCAGTCAATGGTTATTCCTTGATATTTACTCGTCATTTCTCGACGTGCACTCGAACATCGTCTTGTTTATACGTCTACTTGTAAACTGCGATGTAGTTAGACATGTATCAGTGAAGGAAATACGCGTTCTCTTTAATTAGTACGGAATGAAAGGGAATGAGGAAAGTTTTGATTACAGTAATGGTTGCTAGAGATGAGCCTGCCGATTGCGACATTTCATATACCTAGTGAATGTTAGCGTATGTCTAGCTCGATACTTATGTTGGCAAAAAGTCCCGAATAAGGTGCCATTTGGAACAAATCTGGTATTCTTAATAAGAAAGTAAAGTACACACTGAACTGTAAGCACAAACATATTCCTTAAGAACTAGCAACGTAATATACCTATAGCATGTATTAAGATTTCTTTGCAGTAGCTTGTATAATTTTTTTATCTTTTTTTTTTTTTAGTATACAAACTCTTTTTTGTTACTGAAAAAGAATTTATTTTATGAGAGCGCGTCTGTCGTCGTGTTGTGCAAGTTAGTACATATTTAGTTACCTTTTTACGAACTGAAACGTCTGAACGAAATTGGATGAAATTTAAATTACAGTTTGTATTCGTCAATAATTATAGATACATGCAAAACAAACCCACTAATAAAATTTACATTATATTACAAAAAAATATACAATTCATTTTATAATGATACCGGTGGCAAAAATCTTGCCATTTTCTAGCGAAGTGAGAGTGCTTTTGTGCAGGAAGTACTCGTAAAGGTAATAGGTATGATGAGAGTGGAGATTGATTACAAAATTTACTGATATCGAGTTAAAATTTTCAAAAAATTTTTAAAATATCTCTTGCTATATATCGCACTGCTATTACAAGAGTGTATCAACTCAAAATGAAGCTTTTTTCAGAAACGACAGAAAAAAGTGAGCACTGTATATAGATTATTGATAAAATTAAGGGATTTCTGTATTAATGAATTATTTAAAAGATTGCAGGTTATGATGTTATTTCCAATTTTTGACTCAATACTCTATTGTCTTAACAAATTAAAAAAAAATATATGAATTATTTTTAGTTGGTTTTGTTGAAAAATTTGGCTTATTATAATTTATTATTATTTGACGCGTAGGGAATTGATATTTACGTATGACAAATGAATTATCTCAAATTTACCATATTTTGAGTTGATACAGTCTCGTAATAGCAGTGCGATATGTATTTATACATTACATGTGAGTAAGTAATAGATCTACCCTTGAAGTTAACTAATGAGGATTATTTCCAGAGAGAAATCTTTTACAAAATATATCGTCTAAATTTACAAAAATAAATGTTTTACGGTATACATACAGAAAGGATCCTACCGCGCAGGGATACCTTGTGCCTAACTAAGTGGTGCTCAAATCCACAACAAAACTAGAATAATCCTTTCGAGATTTGTAATATTTTACATATTTTTGCGAATATAAGTATAGGCACAAGAAAGTATTAACTTATCAATAAAAGTTAGTGTAACTATGGTCTTATTTAAAAATATAACATTGTCGTTTTTTTTAATTACAGGTAGCGTGACTGCTTATATTGATTTATAATTATAGTACATTTATTTTACTTACAAAGATGTTGTCAAGAGATAAATACACTATAATTGTAAACTATGATACATCTCCTGTTACATATTCTTTGTAAACCCCTGGTGTACAAATAAAGTGTAATCTATCTATCTATCTATCTATAATAATGTATTGTTACAAGAAGTATAGGGTTATTTTCTTGAATGATAAAAAAATATAATATCTGTTCAGGTGGGATGAGAAATGATAGAGGATGTAATGACGTTGAGGATATAAAACATAACGTAATAACAATAAACTATTATTTAAAACTAGCGATCCGCCCGGCTTCGCACCGGTAGCAATAATTGCCAAATAACCAAAAAAAATTTCATCAATTATTAAAATTTCATCAAAGTTGGTTTAGTCGTTTTGGAGTCTATAAGGAACATACATACACACATCGATTTTTTCTTAAATTTGTTTAATCGATAGAAATAAAACGGATGTCATTTGTTAAGTTCTTCTATAATAATAAATTTTCAATACTGATATATGAAACAGCCTACCTATAACGGATTTGTGTAAAATTCGTTATTTCTGAAATACTTCGGAGAATATTTGTTACAAAATATTCAATGACGATACGGAATGTTTCCTCTCCACAGTTTTATTGGGGTAGTAGTAAAATTTTATTTAATACAGTATTGCCAGTATTGACTGAAAACAGCTGAATGTGCAAAAAAAACATTAGTTTTTATTTGGCGTGTAGTTTTCGCTATGTTGGTAGAAATTTGCAACTGTACAATACAATATTTTTATTAGAAAAACTTACACATAAAAAGTTGCGCGGTTCAACATGACGAAGTATTTCAAGGATTTACCCAAATGTAGATTAAAGACTTTCATTATATAGCTGCAGAGCACGCGGACTCCGCTGCGTGTAGTTGTAGATATCAAACAAAACGCGCATGGAAACACTACTTCATGAACGCTCTCATATAATAAGCGTTGTTTGTTATGATCGGGCGATTCGACGCCAGACGCCCTGCACAACGCCGCGCGTCTCCCTTAACAAGGCCTAAGACGAACAGTTGCAATGGATAAGTGCATAGATCTGTTGCTGGCTGTTGCCGGGAACTTGTAGCCTCTAACAAATCTGAATACTGAACTCTTTAGATATCTGATTATATTAGTTACTGTGTTAATGAAAAAATCGGAAGTTAATTACAGTAATATAACAATTAACCGTACCTTTTTTTTACCTAACGCCCCGACGGCGACGTTTCAACCGAATTGTCCTGATAGTGGTCAGATCATCCGTGACTACAATCGGTGGTCTGTACTTTGTGTATTATATATTATGCGACTACACGGACGGCGCCATGGTTTAAGTGGTCACCTCACACGGGACAAAAATTTGTGTGTTCCACAAATAGTTGTCCCGAGTCTGGGTGTTCTTTGTGTCCTTTGTTCAAATGTTTGTGAAGCCCCCCGCGACACAGGAATATTAGTTATGTGGGAGTTGTCTTTAAAAATATATATAGTATATTTACTAAATGTTAGCCCGTCATTTTTATATCATCATAATCAGATGATACCAGACGCGACTAGTTGAAAGCCCGACCAAGTGTGGCAATAAACGATAATTAAATTAACGGTGTGCTCACATGTCCACAATGCGCACGAATCTTGAACTATACCTAAGATTGGATACATATTATGATATGTATCCAATCTTATAGTTTAAGATTGCACATATAGATGGCATAAGCCACGTGCGACCACACGAACGTCAGCTAAAAAATGAAGCCCCATTTCCCTTGGTCACGTCATAACTTGAGAACGACTTAACCGATTGCATATATATTTTTTCATGTCTTCTAATACTTTGTAGAAGGTTCTTACATAATGAAAAATAAAGAAAATTAAACAGAAAATCGAACAAAGTCGTCGAAAAGAACTAGTAATTTGATAAAATAAATATTGCTATCTTTTCTGGGAATCGTTTGGGAAAAAAAATGTTTGCCTGTATTATTGTTAATGCGGCAAAACAATTACGTATTAGAGAACAAGAAGATTTCTATTTCCCTAATTTACTGCCTTAATGTTTGACAAGAGGATATTGTGTTAAGCCGGCCTTTGTACATTCTCCGGAGATACCGTTTATTATGCATGAAGAATTTGTATGGGAAATCACAACATCACAGTATTTATTGGTGCTTATATCAAATACATTGTGTATTTGCTATAATTATGAACTCAAACGTCGTGGGCCATTTCGTTGAAGCGGGGAAGTCTGTCGTAGTAATAGACGTCATAATTGAAAATTTCAATAACGTAGCGTATGAAATTCATCTTATTTAATTAAAGTTTTTTTTTTTTACTTTACTACAAACACTATTATTACAGACAGACCCAATAGAATAGTGTAGTTAAACAAATGTATCTTCTAAAATAATATATATATATAGGATCAGGGGGGTGAGGGGTGTATCGTTCCCATTTGATAAGGACAAACAAGACTGTATACAATTACAAGGTTTTATAACACTTACTTACATTAAAATTAAAACAAAACACAATACAAATAATAGTTATAATCAATACAGTTAATCGAACAAACCCTCACGGTTACAGTTCGTATAGCGGCATAAGCCACTCAAACACAAAGTGTATTACTCGCTATTAGCAAGCCAATAACAGCTATGTTAATATACAGCAGCGCTGTACCAAATAAACCGACAGTTTTGTCGGGAGCAAAAAGCTCTTTTATAGGACGATGCCCCCCCCTTGCAACCCCTCCACGACAACTCTGTCCAATGGCGCACGGAAGTACGTCACGTGTTTACTTGATACAAAACACTAAAATGTGCTAAATCTAACAAGACTTACATTCCAAAGTAATCAAATATTACAAGAATATTTATCGTAATGAATGTTTCACAAAGTAAATCATGTAGAATCAAACAAACATGTCATCAATTGTTTTGAACAAAACCATCGGTTATAAATATCGGAATAAGCTGCCAAAATCAATTAGTGTGTACACAGAGTACTCAATAAATTGTATTCCGATTTATTAGACAATAAATTGATAGTAAAATCTCCTAAGTTAATAAAAAAAAACAAAACATAACAACTTCTCTTGACTACCCACAATCTTAATAGTGTGATGTTTAGTAATTTAGACCTAAAACCCACTACATTCTAGTAAGTACCGCCACTTAATTTGAACCAGATTAATCAGAAAACTCATCTCGTTCTGGACCACCCCTAACGAGATCATTTGAGTACGCGTACACACCTGATTACAGATATAGCATTCAGCTGAGATTAGATTCGTGACAACCTGCTCCATAACATCTTAGATTAGGTTTAATGGTTCAAATGGAATGAAGACATCACCAATTTTATAAATTTTAATGCGTGATTCTACTGTAACTAAATAGGGCCGATACTTTCAAATGGTAGTCCTAATTGTTAGAGAGCAAAAATATCCTAAAATAAACAAATTATTATAAAATTCCAATCAAATAGATCTAATATATATGACGATATACAAAGTGAATGGTATAGTGATGGTGAAAATGTACCTATTATATTACTAATGTTGAGAAACAGGTGTTACGTCATAAAGGAAGGTGGATCCTTCCTTTGGGACGTAACACCTGGCTAGGACATAACACCGGCCGGGCTAGGTGATATATAGGTGATTGGAGCGGCGCGGCAGCGGCGGCGGCTAAGGCGTCGGATTTGCAATCAAGTGGTTGCGGGTTCGAACCCCACCCAGTGCACTACCGTCGTGAACACTCAAGCATTTCGCTAAGCTTAGAGGTACTCTTTATAAAAGTAAAAAAATAAATGCCTGGCAGACCGATTGAAGTCTCATTTTGAATCAAAATAAAACAGTGATAGGGATACATAGGTATGTAATGTTCATGTATATAGTTTTAGTACAAGCCCCAAAGAATAGCTTAGGGATTATTTTTTTTTGAAGTTAATTTATTTTACTTTTCAGGAACGGAACCCTTAAAAGGTGATTAAATCCAGTAAGTGTAAAAAAAAGTCTACCAAACAATTTGCTTCTCAGGTTTTATCTACAAAACCTGATACGCAATCGATAGATTATAAGAGCGAGAGCAGCATTTATTTCTAATATTTATTAGTAGGTAGTTATTCATGTATACATTCCTGTATAAACTGGATGATGAATGAATAAATATTTTTTATAATATACTATATACAACTGAATATCGTGTGACACTGAGAATTGCATAACATTATCGTTGCAACGCTATTACAATTTCATAACATAACAGTATTAAAAAAACATATTTTGAAGAACATGTTATATATGTTGCCTAGAAGATAACATTAAAACTATCTAGTTTTAAAGATTAATTCTTACATACCTACGGTCAATGTTGGGTGTGATATTTTGCTTTTGGCAGAATGTAGGATTCCAAATCGTTATAATAACATTTCTTTATTAGCTGGATGTCATAGCTATCATGGTACAATTTCTCTTATTCTTCTTCACCAAAAGTTCTTTAGGAACAAGGAGTACCTAAAGAACTTTAGTAGAATCAATCCTGAAAGACTGTTATTGGTTATTCTTTAAAATAAAAAAATTGGCTCCTTCATAAGCTGCGATAATACCATCAACGCTTTAAATATACTTACATATTTTAAAAACATATTTGTAACACATAATTTTTAAATCGGACGCTATCGCTTAACAATTCTGATCAAACTATGGTGATACGCGCAATACACCGGTTTGCGAATAAATAAATGCACGTAAAGGTAGGCCAGGGGCAGACAGAAAATGGTTTCTAAAACTGGTGAAATAATTCCCTACCATCTTCCGTACTAGAGCTGTCGACCCATCGGCAAACTACTTAGTAATCTGTGCCATCGGTAGTGTAGTTTATAAAGAGCTCGCGCACAAACATATGGCATACTGACGGTGCAGTCAGTCAGGCGATAGTTTAGTTGAATGCAGTGCGCGCGCTCGCATCATTCCTCACACACATTATGGCTGATTGTTGTTCCAAAGTTTGTTTAAACAATTACCTGGCAGTGATTTTCGACAGTTTGATCGGTAAATTTTTTATCGTCAAATGCGCACACATCTTCATAGTGATTGCCGATGAAACTATCGGCCGATTAAAAATTACCAATGCGCGGAGGCTCTTATAATATAAGATTACCTTACACACATGCACACACAATTTACCCTTACATTTTAACCAACAAAACCAAATGCGGGCTGTATCGGTAGATACAGCCCGCATTCGGCTTTGGTTGCGTGAATATAGATTTTGTGTCAACCAATTAAAGTATCCCTCGTAAACCTTTTCTGGCTAAAAGGTACTTATTGTCGCCACATTCAAAACTCTTATTTATTTTACAAAATAGGGACAAACTATAATAGATGAAAACACAGTTCACTATTTAATAAAAACAAGTTAATAGACATTATTTTGACTGGTTGTGCCGGTAACGCAATACTATTGGTCGATTGACAAATATTAACGAATAGTGGGTTTATAAAAGGTTACAAATAAGATCAGAACTTGACTAAGTGCGAACAAAGGTACGAACGACTTGGCAGATACTATTAGTTAGTGATTTTCATAGTTTATATCAGTGGTTTCGGGACTATTTCTTACATACTATGTCCTTCTTTATGTCCCTGAACATGTGCTTAAATTTTCATGATGATCAATAGAGTAGTTCAGGCGTAAAAGCGTATAAAACGTACTCACATTCGCATTTATAATAGTCAGGATTGACTTCGTTCGCTTCTAAAACTACTTCCATAACCATGTAATCCATGAACTACAAAATGCTGTCATATGCACAGTTTTTAAGCAAAACAATAAAAAATAGATATCACGTCTAATCCGTTGTAAACACAACCCTCCTTCTGGCGCAGTCGGGTAAAAACAGAGTAAATCGCTATCCCGATAATGTAATTATATAATTACCATACAAAAAGTATGTGAAATATTGCATTATCATATCAGTTAGCATATTCAAGATTAGGTTCTATAAATCACATATGCAAAGTGCTACCAAACATATCTGAAAATATGTCAAGAACATATAAAATAACAAAAATCACATTCGAGTCCATTGCTTTCAAACTAAAGTACTCCACACCGCTTGATTTTGCTGACAATGCAATTATTTCTTTTCGGTTCCAAGCAAAAGGATACCTCCTCCACCACATTACTGAGTGGTCATAAATAGCATATCTATTTGCAAATGTATAAAAATACATTTAATACACATAAAAAATCAGCCATTTGAAAATACTAAGGGAATTATTCTTTTGGACTACGTTTGCACTGGCTGTTCCCGCTGTGGATTCACTCGAGTGTATGTATGTTTTTAAAATTATTTTTTCCAAAATTAAAGCAGCCTAAGCTACTCCTTCCAACATCAGCTATCTGGTAGTGAAAGTCCCGTGAAAATCGGTCTAACCGTTTCGGGGTAATCTATTTGTCTGTCTGTCGGTTTGTTCTGGCATTAGCCAGACAGACACAAATGTAAGTACTTATTATTTGGTATGAGTAACGTGTCATCATCGTGTCGTGTACATCCATATCATAAACATTTAGTGAAAAGCTGATAATCTAACATTACAAACATACACTTCAATTTTATTTATTTGTTTAGAAGATGTATAGATTAGGTTATTTTAGCACTAAAAGCACCATAACGTACATGCGCTAAATGTTAATTTTTTTCAGACTATGTACAACTAATACACAATCACTACTACCTAAACATACAACTATACATACTTATGTATATTATGTAACACCTTTTTTTCCTCTAATCCACTGTAAAAATCGCACTTTTTTGTACATTTTTGTCATAATATTTTCATTTTAGCCATTTTGTTTTACCCATCCGCTTCTCTTGTTCTAAAATAAACATGTTAAAGGTAAAATTCCTCGACAGCTTGAGATTGATACCGGTTAAACTACCATCCCGTGTCATCCACGTCACTTACACGTTAGAACACGTTTATAAATTTTATGCAAAATGTCACAAGGGTGATAAACGTTCGTACGCACGTAACAACCTTCTTCAAAAGGATTTGTAGATACTAGTTCTCTGCCACACGGTTTAGCTCGCGTAAAATATAATATTCGTACAACAACTGATGTCAATCGAATTTTATACATATTTAACGCTCTCTTGCTGGTCGTGTGCAATAATATTAAGCTTGTGCTTTAGTGCAATCGTAAATTATAATAATATTTTAGGTATTATGTCTCGATTCTAAACCTGAAAGGATGTCTGTTTTACTGCTTGAAGAAAGTACACAACAGTGCTTAACAGATTTTTATTCAGATTAGCAAAATAATCCCTGCTTAATACGCCAGAGATCGCCTGGAGGTCAAATTTCGACCATTTTGAATGTCTCGTTTTACAACTGTCATTGTGTATAGACTTTTGTACCATGATAGATCAACACATATATATATATATATATATATATATATAAAAAGTCACTCGAAATCGTTTCCACCTTTCAGCTTAATTATTATTCTATTTCTCGAATACTCCTTAAGCTTACTTGTAGGTTAATTAACCATCTATAGCCTAATATTATTTAGATACACTTTCAACATCAGAATAACCAATTACTTAAGGCTCTTATTAATTCCAGAATGTTTATCTTTTAATCATAAAATATTTTCGAACTAATGAAAAAGTTCAAAGAACTTCAAGTAAAAATATTGAATAGTTATTTTAGCATGAGAAAAATACACAGAAAATAAAAGTCGTGGTTTTGTATATAAAAGTCAATTCGTAGCAGCCTCGTGGCATTCGAAGTGTAGTCTAAGAGCTTCTAGTCCTTATAACTTTCCATTAGAGACTGTTTGCATTTGATAGATGCCCAAGAATAGATAATATCTTGGTTGAAGATGTAAGTAAGTTTAAAGCTGTGTTTAAAATATATTATAAATAATGCCATTATACTATGACGCAGAAGTGTTAACTTATAGATATACCTTCTCCTTCTTTATCCCTACCATAATTCCAGTATAGTTCATTCGTCCTTCACTGTCCAAGCTGTAAACCTCTGGAATGCTCTCCCACTAGAAATCAGGATGTCCACTAACTAACCGACAAACTTTCAAGGTCAAAGTACGACAGCTTTACACAGACTTATTTGTAGAATCGTCCGAATAACACTTTGTAAATGTATGTAGATATATGTGTGTATGTATTTATATAGTATAATATAATATTTTATTTAGTTTATATTATGTGTTGTATTTTTAAGTAGTTTTATATATGTAATATATATGTGACTAATATTGTTCTTCATTTTCTAAATTTATAATCACAATTTTAATTATATTTATGCACCTGCCACACACGTCTCTGTATCACCCAAAGGTTGACTGGTAGAAAATGCCTACGGCATTAAGTACGCCTCATGCAATTTACTTGCAGGAAGTGTTATAAATAAAAAAAATTAATAAATAAATATACCTATTTCTATTTCTTAATGTTCACAAACGTCTTTCGACACAAATTATACAAGCATTACAAATTCCGAAAGTTCTAATGAAAATTATCAAAGATAAACAGTCGTTTTCACATGTGTATTTAATGATATCAACTAATAGGTTCTTTAAGTACTCTATTATTAATTTATTCATATTAAAATATTTATATAGTTTAATGATATTGCATTATAAATATATTCATCCGTTTCTGAATACGTAACTAGAGGAATTACGATCAGATTGAGCAGAGAACCGATCTTACCGGATACTGCAACTGAACAAACATATATTCAACCTAAAGTTGGACGAAAGCACAACATGCAGATTCTATCGAGAGGCAGAAGTAACTGCAATGCATATTCTATCACATCACATCATGCAACATCAGGAAATACAAACAATCACTGCTCATAAAATCTTTAGGTTACTCGATGCCATAAGTCAGCTATAAACTATAAAGCAAGAGTGCGCTACAAGAGATCAGAAATCTATTTTGACGTTTTCAATGTTTCTTCTGACAAGTTTTCTAGACTAAGATATGTTGCAGGTTTATTTTTGTAGCTCCTAAACTGTAATATAGCGCCAGCAATCTTAAGTTGGACTGTAATGGGACCTTGAAACTTGATGTTTTTCTTTACAACTGTTTATCCTCGAAAACACCTCTGTAGGATAGTCAGGTTAATTACTACATTTGCATTTCGCAATGTATATTTTTAAACCTAAGCAAATAGGGGTCGCATCTTTTACCACAGTATAATGTATATACAGTATTGTATCTTCATACAAACGGTCGGATCGCCACGCCTTGAGTTCGGTATACACTCGGTACCAGGGCTGCCCGTTTGTATAATTGGATACTAAATTCGTATAACTCAAGCAAGTAGATGAAAGTATGGGCAGCCCTATCGCGTGTTTGCGTACCGTCCGGCTGTAGGTAATTATTTCAAGGAGGCCAAGTCACAATACTGTATATACCTCAGAGGAATGTATATACATTATACTGTGCTTTTACCGTCGGTTCGTATAGCTCTAGGAAGGAGAAACTTCAAAACAATTTGGGCACCAGCAACTCAAGACTCACAAGTGCGTTGCCGGCCTTTGAGATGGGAGTACGCACTTTTCTTCCAGAAAAAAAGCAAAGTTTTAGAGCTAATCCACCATAGTCTATTCTTTACACATAGTGAATCCATTAGCCTACAAGGATAAATTTCCTCTCCGCTATATCAACTCTCTAGTTTCCTATATCCAACACCTTTTACGGTTCTACAGATTTTGGAGAGAACGTGATTGTGCAAAGGTATGTGCTTGGGAAAGCTTTCAAATAGAATGGCGTTCTGTTCTCATTTCAGTGATGTATGCAGTAGCTTCAAATGGTTTTTAACGGAATTTTTTAGGTTTTATGTGACTAGAAAAGTGTAGGGTTTATTCTAGGAATTTGTTTGTCTTATAAAGAGATCCGGTATATGATATAAAACTATGTTGTGTCACTAAGTGAGTCAGAGTGAGACACCTAAGTCTTATCTTAAAATTTGGATGGATGGATATTTGTTACTCAATCACGCCAGAACGGCTCAATGCATCTGGATGAAATTTGGCACAGAGATATATTATAGTCTGGAATAGCACATAGGCTACATTTTATCCAGGAAAAATAGAATAGATTTGAATTTCCACATGAACGAAGTCACGGGCAACAGCTATTAGGTCATATTTACGTTTACTTGTAAGGTCCAGGGCCCAATTTAATTATAAGTACCTGTGAGAAAAGAACAAAGCACAATACTAGCTTTTGCCTGTGGCTTCGCTCGCGATAATGTAGTTATATATTATCAATCAATTTAAATATCCCTCAGGAACAGTTTTTTGATGAAATACCCTATGTCCTTTTCTATACCCCTGACAACGTATATGCAAAATATTATGATGATCGGTTGAGTAGTTAAAGAGTGAGAGCGTAAAAAACAAACTCACATTCGCATTTATAATATTAGATAATATCAAGATAATATTTACAATCAAACTTTTAAAACTACAATCCACTGTGTTATGCACTTACTCGCAAGAGAATAAGGTAACAAGATGAATGATGATGACGATCCTCTCGAACATATAAATGTTAGTAAAGCTAGTGTCAATAAATAGCTATTTAATGGAAATAAGGTAACGAGAATTCTAATCTATCCCATAATTACAAATCGATGAAAAGAGTTTTTAGGCGAGGTGAATAGGCACAATAGATTGATATAACCTTTAGCGGTGTCGTGATACGCGTCACCTTCGCGAAACGTCCATTACTCAGTTTCAAAAACATAACAATATTACTTAAATTAACTTTTTGATGTTTGAAAATAATAGTTTCTTTCCTTTTCTAATTAGTCCTAGATAAATCAAACATACAAGACAAATCTATATCACGTTTAGTTTTATACGTTTAAAAATAAATAGTGAGGTTATATCGACGGTTACATGGAACTGTAGCTGGATTCAGAGTTTGTTGAGGCTACGCCTTCAACAAATAAATTATTTGATATAATTGCTATGCCAAGCCCAGCACTAAAAGTACGTCTGACTTGTAATGACCTCGATGAAATTTTATCTTGATCTCGCATGTTTGTGAAAATTCATGAAGACAGTAAGTAAGGTCAGAACACAGGTCATCGAAGGGATAAGAACCTATTATTGTCAGCAGGAAAATACAGATTAAGTTTCATAAACATGGTACGATTGTACAAACAACCTTTATTAATATTTATTTGTTTAGTTGCTAACATAACTAATATGACAAAAGAAATTACAAATAAATACCTTGTGCTCTTTTATTTTAGTTGACGAGGTGGAAGATCCTACATGGATGTTCTCCGCCTTGGGGAGGCGAAGGGGTCTGTCGGACTCTCACCGACTAAAAACCACCCCGGTGTTCCACTACTTGCCTATTTTCGGGGAAGCGAGCATCGCTATTGCATTCTTCCGCAACCCCTGACGCGACAGCACTACTCTGAGAGCGCGCGCGGAACACTGCGTGCTGCCTCTTGAGCCTGTATCTGTTCGGACGAAGACTGCCCCAAAAAGTTCGCCGCCCGCAGGCCGTTTCCTAAGGTGGCTGAAGGTCATTAAACACCCTCCGGCGCCCGGTGCGTCTGCTGCGGGCAGAGAGAGTCGTACTCCGCTCTCTCTCGTTCCGCCGCCTCCTTTGCAGACATCACTTCCTCACAGAAGGAGGCGAAAATACCTTGTGCTCACTTAATCATAGGTAGCACAACTAACACAAACAGAACTTGCATCGTTAAATTAAATTAACATAAAGTAACAACAGACATATTAAAAAATTAAAACATTAAATATATATTCTTTTAATTGATTTAACAGTACAGACGATTCAAATTTCAACCTAGCAAGTAGTACCCAAATTTAAACATGAGATAATGTATGATTTTTAGGGTTCCGTACCTCAAAAGGTAAATAAAGGAAACCTTATAAGATCACTCTCTTGTCCGTCTGTCTGTCCGTGTGTCACTACCGATTATAAAAATAGGGTACTTCGCACTTCCCATTTACCTAGAATCATGATATTTGGTAAGAAAGAAGGGTCTGACAGCACAAGTGAAAGAAACAATCCGAAAGTCTTTAATTGGTTGTTATATCACATAAAAAAATGTTTTTGGGATTACGACTTATTGGTAGAATCGTCTGAATAACACTTTATAAATGTATGTAGATATATGTGTGTATGTATTTATATAGTATAATACAATATTTTATTTAGTTTAAATTATGTATTGTATTTTTAAGCAGTTTTATATATGTAATATATATGTTTCTAATATTGTTCTTCATTTTCTAAATTTATATTCGCAATTTTAATTATAATTATACACCTGCCACGCACGTCTCTGTATCACCCAAAGGTTGACTGGTAGAAAATGCCTACGGCATTAAGTCCGCCTCATGCAATTTATCTGCAGGAAGTGTTATAAATAAATATTTTGCGGTTGGGTTGTTCACTTTGTCGTAGATCGCAACCGCAAAGTTTGTCTTTCGAAAAAGACGGGCAAAAGTCTTTGAGAATTGATTCCCGAGATGGACGTATACAATTTTATTTGCTTACGGAACCCTCGGTGCGCGAGTCAGACTCGTACTTGTCCGGTTTTGTTTTCTTGTATTTAGATAAGTTATTATCAAGAATATCTAACTCTGACAATTGAGAAAATTCATTATAGGAATTGCAATATGATTGCGAAATTTTACAATATTAAAAAATAAAAATAAATTGTGGTACAAACGGCGGTCTTATCGCTAGTTGCGATTTCTTACAATACAACCTGTAGAGTTTAGACGGACAGATGCAACGGATTAATGTTAATGGCAGTTAAGTAAAATGCACCCCGAATTTAGCAGTAAATTATTGAACTATTTTTTTTTCTTTTTCTTAAAGACTCCCGCATTAGGAATTACTCTTGTGTCGCGGGGGACTTTACAAGCATACAAACAACGGACACAAAGAACACCCAGACTTAGGAGGGAATCGAACCCACGACCTGTAGCATAGCAATCAGTCAGGGCCACTAACCACTAGGCCAACAAGGAAGTCGAATGTAAGAGGAAAGGAATTCATAAAAAATAAATATATACCTTACATACACGTATACCTACATAATATGTACATATAATATATACATACCAATTTTAAATAAATAATCTAATTCAAATATCCAGTATTATAGGTAATTGTAAGTATTAAAGAGAATATTACTTTGACGTAATATAGTTATCAGAGACCATTTTTTTAAAGTGGCTAGCGATTCACGCTATGACCAATAGGAGCGGAGCATCAACGAAAAATGTTGCAATAACGGAGACAATTTACAAACGCAGACGAAGTTGTGCATTTATCGAGAAAGGCTATAGAGCCTTTCTCGATAAATGTCCTATCCATCACTAAAAGATGTTTTTAAATCGAACCAGGAGTTCTTGAGATTAGCGCGTTCAACCAAACAATCTCTTCAGCTTTTGTTGAATTTGTTGTAATAAACAAGTTTCTCCGGCGACATTTCAAACAAGAAGTTAAACAATATTAAAAACGTGAAAGTTGGAGAGTATGAATGTTTGTTTCTCTTTCACGCAAAAAGTACTAAACCGATTGCGATGAAAATTGGTATGTAGATAGCTGGAGACCTAGATTAACACATAGGCTACTTCTCTCTACTCCTGATCAGACTCCTGGCATCGGGACTTACGCGGGTGAAACCGCGGGGCGCAGCAGTTATCATAGCTTCATATAAGAAAAGAAACAATTGTACTATTATGCCTTACCATTATATCATATAACAATTATACCATTTTTCAGAGTGTTTCTATGTTTATTGTGTATGTAAAAAATGCAACTAAGAATATTTTATCAATAACTAGCGGCCCGCTCCGGCTTCGCACGGGTATAAAATATTTAAATAAAATATAAAGCTTATACCCTATGTCATTCACTGAAAAAATGATTAAAATCGATCCAGTAGTTATGTAATTATTTACCACATCACATTAGAAACCTCAAAAATAACAGTATTTCTTAACTATTTAATGGATGTTATTATACACATAAACCTTCCTCTTCCATCACTCTATCTATTAAAAAAAACCGCATCAAAATCCGTTGGGTATTTTTAAAGATTTATGCATACATAGGGATATAGGGACAGAGAAAGCGACTTTGTTTTATACTATGTAGTGACTATGCATTGTACAAACTGTGCATAGTTTGAGCTTCGTCAAAAGTAAGTTCGAGAGTTTTCAATTCATGAAATTTCAAAACAATACCACTCACTTAAATAAATTTCAACAGTATCTTTTACTAAGTTTTAAGGGCAACATGAAACCAAATTATCCCCCATCACAGTGTCAGTACTACTGAGCCCAGTAATTGATCCTACACGGGTAAGTAGGGGTGCGCCGTATCTCAGGTTACTACGTATGTATGAAGTACTAAAGGTCAGTTTGCACTGGGCAAGTTGGTCTGTTCATAATACTTGTATTAATGGATAAGTTGAACAGCTTTATTTTTTAACAGCCTTAAAAAAGGAGTTTCGGATTGTATGTACGTGTATATGTCGGCGATTTCTTAAAAATTAATGAACCATTTTCATTATTGCTTCACTAACGTTTTCTTTATATTTACAGGAAGGTTTTGGTATATAATACATTAGGTATTTATCAGTATTTTTTTTTACAATCGATTTCGTTAGAATCGGTATACTTTTTGTTAAAAATGTTACGTAGTTAAATCATTTTGAATTTTATTTTCAACGTAAGTACGTTGAGTCTTTTCATATAACTATTTGTTAAATATCTTCACGATTACTGCCAGTAAAAGAGGTACTCAATATTTAGAAAAATATACACAATACATTTTTAAATTAATCTCTTAAACATACTTAACTATCTCCTTGCCTGATTAGTACTGATTTACTCACTTTGCTTATTATTTACTTCTTCGAAGGGAATCCAAGTAGCATGTATTTACGATACTGTCATCGGACTGAAATCTTTCGTTTGTCAAAATATTACTGCTATCTTCCAAAAGCTTATACCTCAAAACTTGTACTTCAATCACTCTAATTAATGTACCTATACATGTGTATATTATTAGATAAACTGACTGACGCATAGTCATAGAGCCAGACGTAAAAAACTTTTTTTGCACGATGGCATCTATAAAACATTGTCAGTTGATGGATTTACGAGACGAGTTTTACGACATTATCGATTCACATATTTTATAGTTGGCTAAACATAACTAGCTGGACAAAAAACTCGCGCTATATACTTAAATATGAATTTCAAAATTGTATAGATATAAAGTATACACTAATTTAATTCTTGAAAACGGGACGGATGGTAAATAAACTTTTTTTCAGTCAGTCATATGAAAAGAAAAGTCAAATAGCAGATTGCTCACTCAAATCCTAACCACAACCATCAAAGCGAAAATAATTGTGTATTGCTCGCTGTATTCTTGAGGGTCGTGGAATCTCCAGGCCATTTCATTCCCAATTTCTAGCTTAACAGTGCATTAATTTGGTTGCTTTTTGTCCGAATTAAAAGTTGTTACTTGTAACAGTTAGAAAACGCTATCAACGGTTGGCCCGAATAGTTCCTTCACCGGCATCAATCTTCTTTGGATGATCTAAACACAGATTTACAAAGTGACGTATGAACACTTAAGGTATAAAAGTTAAGTATTTCTAACAACACATAATCATATCACGGAACGTGTCCTTTCTACATTTCTAACAACACATAATCATATCACGGAACGTGTCCTTTCTACATTTCTAACAACACATAATCATATCACGGAACGTGTCCTTTCTACATTTCAAACAACACATAATCATATCACGGAACGTGTCCTTTCTACATTTTAACTGACAATTCACTTAGAGAACCTTGTTAGTGGATATAAAAGTCAGTGTTAGCTTATTTGCGCTCTTGAAGTAGAATTCTACAATCACCTATTTTTGACGCTATGGAATTTTCAAACTATTGATGAGTTTAAAACATAAATCCATCATACTACTTTACAAATACGAACTCGGCCTTACCTACCGCGCGCAGTATACGAAACATTTGGCATGCTCATCGAATGCTTGGTAGCTCGGATAGGAAATACTAATGAACGTTCAGCAATATTCTTTTCAGTGTACATTTCTGTTACAATGGACGCATAAATATGTAAAGTTGAAATACTAGCTGAATGTATTAATTATTTAAACTAACGCGCTTTAACCACATAATATCATTCGTGAATAATTTCATTTAGATTTTTATTTTCGGACAAGCTTTGAATGAACTAATAAGTAAACGTAAAAAAGGTTTTAGGTTTTTCTAAACACAGCTTTTATGGTCAAAGTAACCTGAACTAAATCTTTTCTCAATTCATTTGCTAAAGTATGATTATTGAGTAGGTACATACGTGAGATATCGCAAACAACGGGTACTGGGTAATTGAAGAATGGAAAATTCGCGGCATATTGAAAGGGAAAGGTAAAGGTGAAAGGCAAGCCATGTTGCTTATACGGATGGAGTGCATACCTGTAACTCGACGTGAAATACGCCCACTAATATTATAAATGTGAAAGTTTGGATGGATGGATGGATGTTTGTTACGCTTTCACGCCAAAACTACAGAACCGATTGCGATGAAATGTAAACCGATTGGTATGTAGATAGCTGGAGACCTGGATTAACATATAAGCTACTGTTTATCCCGATATTCCCACACACATATCGGGTGAAACCGCGGGGCGCTGCTAGTTTTTAATAAATATGAATTTAACCCATGGAAGATTTTGGTATGGACTCTAAATAAAAGAAGTCAGCCTGTAGTTTAACATGCTAACCTTATGCGCAATTGGTACACTTCACAAATACTGGTATAAGCATGCCGTATGCCGTTTAAGCAACTGATAATAATTTCTCACTGCCACATAAACTACTAAATATCAGAGGTACCTACGGGAAATGATAGACCATTCAGCTATCACAGCTACAATATCTATAGTCATCTTAAAATGCATACGCATGAGACCTGAAACACAAATATTTTACCTACCGGGAATTGTTCAAACGACTACCACTTAAAATGCATACGCATGAGACCTGAAACACAAATATCTTACCTACCGGGAATTGTTCAAACGACTACCACTTAAAATGCATACGCATGAGACCTGAAACACAAATATCTTACCTACCGGGAATTGTTCAAACGACTACCACTTAAAATGCATACGCATGAGACCTGAAACACAAATATCTTACCTACCGGGAATTGTTCAAACGACTACCACTTAAAATGCATACGCATGAGACCTGAAACACAAATATCTTACCTACCGGGAATTGTTCAAACGACTACCACTTAAAATGCATACGCATGAGACCTGAAACACAAATATCTTACCTACCGGGAAATGTTCAAACGACTTCCACTTAAAAACAAATCACACTGGTTGCCTTTTTGTAAAAAATATTGTTAACTATATTCGTGTCTAGATGTTTCAACCACACATCTCTTTATTTCTCCCACAGGTACCATTTCCCTACAATAGTTCTACAGTAGGTAAACATTTATATGCATGTTTTGTTACGAAGCCGAAAGCTTTTCAATGTTTTCTACTGTTAGTACTAAGACTTGTACCTACATAAAAATCTAGCTTGATCAATGTTTACTATTTTATTCGAAATGTGTATACTTTATAGTCAGATATTTCGTTCTGATTTATACAAACGTGTTGAAGATAAGGAAGGTTTTGTGTCAATATCTGTGATCTACCGTTGGTAGAATCTCTTTTTAATTTACCCCTCCCTATTTTGTACTATCTCATCTCTTACAACATTTGGGTTTTATGATCGTACGTTAAATGTAGGTTAAGTATTTTTCATTTCTATTATGTGGTAGACATTAGTATTTTATGGTGACAGGCTGTTTTACAAACCGCCATGCTTTTTTGGGGATCAAAAATTGTTTAAAAAGGCCTTTTAACCGTAATCTTATTGAAAATTCTATAGAAAATTATTAGACAAAGTATGCTCAGACTCAGAATAACTATTTAGATATTATGAGTGAATAAATATTCAATCCATGTGACGATTGAATCATCAACGCTCGAGTCATAGGGAAAACTAACGCCACTGTAATAATTGTATATAATGTACATAACTATAATGGCAGTGTAAACATATTCATTTTACAGTTGTTTGTTGTTTTATACGAATCAATTAATTGAATTATTCAGCTTTCAAAGAAGGGCAACCCAGTCGATTCTATCACAAGAATTTACATTAACTTTATCAGCTTTAAAAACGATGTAGAAGAATAGACAATAATTAAATAGTATTTAACTTCGATCACGCTTTTTATTGTTTTTTATTTTATAGGAGAGGCACAGCTGAGTTCAGAACTCCACTCTACACGGAATCGTGATTACAGAGTACTTACTAAAGCTAGTTAAATAATAAAAAAAGCCATCAGATTGGCTGAAATATGAGAATATTTAAGAGGTACGCACATTATCGCACCGCTCAACTTCCTCACACAACTGTGGTGAAAACGCAGTCAAGGATGTGTTTCAGAAATCCTTCCTTATTTGTAACTAGCAGCGCCCCGCGGTTTCACCCGCGTAAGTCCCGATCGCGTGGGAATATCGGGAAAAAAGTAGCCTATATGTTAATCCAGGTCCGCAGCTATCTACATACTAAGTTTCATCGCAATCGGGTCAATGGTTTTGGCGTGAAAGAGTAACAAACATCTATACATCCATACTCACAAATTTTCACGTTTATAATATTAGTAGGATATAAAAAAAAAATCATTATTTCCTAAGGAAATGTATTATTTACGTTCCAAACTGACAGCAAAACTACTATCTGGGGATTGTTTCTTTTTTCATCTTGCCAATACCTACCACTGACATATTTACTTAAAAGGCTCGTAACTCTTAGACTGGTTCGTATTGCTGCTGGCGCTGACACTTCTTGATAAGTATACAAATATCTAATTGTTAACTGGTTATTTTTATATACTACGTTCATCTCTGTATATTTTACATGTTTACAAAAGTTGAAACTGAACCATCTAAAACTTACAACAGGACTTTGAAAAATGAAGTTTCAATGAAGTAAACACGTGTTATATGTGTAATACCACGAAACTACATACAATATCATTTGGAAAGATTATTCTTTTTGTCTTAAATCTTCTTTTTTACCAGCTAAACATGCACCGTTTTAAGAATTTATTTTTTTATAATACTAAGGTTATAAAAATTTACTCGGTCCACCTAATGGCAATTTCCGTAGGCTATGAATGTTCGTAACTTGGGGGAGTCAGGGCTATACACGATTATATGCCTATAAACTGTGACAACGCCAACTTGTTCGAAACGTCAAGCAATTCAAAGGTATGTAATTGTAGGGATTGTGATGGTCACGAGAAAATCATGCCAGAAAGGTAATGAAAAGGTTAAATACACGGGTGCAGATATCGCTAACCATCAGGTCAGCCGTACGTTCTGTCAACTTAATAAAGAAGTTCCAATTTTGAATTTAGGACAAGTAAGTTATATTTATTTTGACTTGCAAATACAATATTACAAGAAGTTAGTATCGCCTATCGAAGACAGTACTGAAAATTAGTCAATACCTTGAAAGTACATTAAAGTTGTGTCATTACTATCTCCGATATCAGGATGCTGGAGATTTAGAAATTGTTCTCCATCTCCAGCATGGTATCGTGGTCCACGCGATGCGCCATATCACCCGGCCCTCCGCCTTCCGCATCCAATCTATCCCAGCTACCTTCCTCAAATCGTCGGTCCATTTGACTGGGAGGCGTCCTACCTATCGTCTACCGTTTTTCTCCGATATACGATATACCTATACATTGTCATAAAATTAATTATCTACTAATTAAACAATGTAATTAAAGGCATTACAAAAAAAAATTAAAATTAGATTATATATCTTTAATAAACCTATTATTAAGCAGTGAAATGACGAACGATAGACTAGAATGGAAGAATAAAACATATTGCACCGACCCCAAATAAAATTGGGACAAGGGTAGGCAGATGATGATGATTCATAAAAAAGTGCTCAAAGAAACTTTGTCATAAGTTTTAAAGTGAAATTGAATGTAAAACGAATATTTGATTTAGATTTGCATGACCGAGTGTCAATGGAATAGTTCGTAAATAGGTTTTAAAATGTTTTTTAAAACTTTTTTCTGTGAACATTTCTAAAAGCTAAAACTTGTACCAATTCATAGCAATATTTAGCTTTTAACAGAATAAATGAGCTTAAAAAGTGATGGTGATGTGATGACACAATAAAATCTCAATATAATTTTTATAAACTTACGATGTTTAATTAAAAAGAAAAAAAACATTAGAAGATGTACTGGCCGTGGTTATAGGCTGAGTGCATAATTCCGCTAATTACAGTTAAATTAATAGTTAAATATATACCCACATTTTTATTTTTAATATAATATGAGTAATAATTTCAACTTCAATTATAAAAAAAAAATTGCCACGTCAAGAATGACACGTCACTCACCTACATTCTACATGACATAAACGACACATTGTAGATATAGCTGAAGTCATAGACTATAAAATTATGTTTGTGAAGTAGGTTCATAATTACAATGTGTATTTAAATTTTATAGACTTAGGTATATGTTAATTACCTAAGTCTAAAAAAGAAAAAATAAATGCACGCTGAGGTTATTGCAATAAATTATCTTTTCTTCTCTTTCTTTCTATTAATAGCTACAATAGAAGTTGTATGTAACTGAGTCTGTGTACGAGTATCTTGGTTCCTACGATAAAACTACACGAAGCACTTTCATTCTACAATCTCAATTCATCATCAATTTAGTAATAGGGAATATGTATGTATTTATTTTTTATCTTTTATTGACTTGTTCCATCATTTTACCGTAATAAAAAATATTAATAACCTTGGCAATGTTCAAATTTATTCTTAAAATAACATTGAAAACATCGATAAAATTTGATCTGTTTGAACGCCGCCATATTTCGCGGGCCTTGGATGACGTCACGTTCCTCGCTTAGTGTTTGTTTCATAAACTTACTTGAAGTTTTACAGTAATTTTATACCGATTTCCAGTTGTAATTACTATTTATTGTAATTAATAGACGATGGATAAAGTTAAAAAAATATTTAATAGTAATTGCCTTGTCCCTAAGTGTAAAAACACTATACGAGTAAGAAGTACACCCAATACAGTATTTTTTCCTGTACAAAATAATAATGTAAAATACGAAAACAATGGTGTACATTAATGAGAAGAGATGAAGTATCTTCAATATCGTGTTTATATTGTTGTGAAGATCACTTTAATGTAAGCATATTACAACTTAATTGCTAGTATAGTGTGAATTAGTCAGCAGTAATTTATGTTTGTTTTAAATATCAAGCAGAAGGCAACTTGCTTGTCTACTTAAACTAGGTAACAAAAGTCCAATAAAACTTCATGAATATAACTAACTATACATATTACCTATCCTTGAGATTATAATATAACAAGTATTATAATAATTACCTTGCGGCTTTCACTCCTTTAACCTCAGCGGATGTAAAATCTAGATATGATGCAAAATATAGTCATCATGAATAAACCTATTTTCGGTAGATTGTCCGATTGTGCTTTGACAAAACTACATTCAGTCATTGTCATAGATGATTTCTAATATCACTAGAATGCTTAAATTGGATGCAATTATCGGCGCCTATATTCTAAAGATAGGTGTTTCTGTGGTTTTTACTCTTAGCTCACTAGCTAAGAGTAAAAACCACAGAAACACCTATCTTTCTCCGTAACACTACGAATATAGGCGCCGATAAATGACAGAACGTGTAATGTCACGTCATGATTTGTTTCGACCAATGGTGAAGCGTTTTGCAAAGTTGAATTTCGCGCCCTTATTTTGCATATTTTAATTAATATTTTTTTGCAATTAAACACGAACTTAATAAGAAAATAATTGTTTAGGCATAATATCTGGACAATAAAGATTCAAGGGAAAATTAATCAAGTAAATTTAAACAACATGCATATTCCCTATTGCTAGGTTTGCTATCTTAGACTTTCTAACGTCGAACGTTAAGCTTTATTCGTCCTGTTCACAAGAAGTATTATTAATTATTGCCCAAGTAAATCTTTCTCATATAACAAAAGAGACTAAAACTTTGGAGATGTAATTGAGAATGTTTTCAAAGTTTAAAGATAAAAATGGCAGAAATATGAAATGTTTAAGTTAGATAAAAAAACTGACAAACTCGAAACTGTATCTGTCATATTTTATTTTATTTTAATTTTATTTTTATTTCATTTGTAAGTTACAGAAAAAGACAACAGATTAAATACTTCTTAAACTAATGGTCACCTTATACAATTTGTAAACCTCGAGTCCAATTACAGCTGTACACTACATTTACTGGTTGATTAGCTTCCCTGAGAAATAAAAATATTAGAAATGATATACTCATTTCTAATTACAAGTAATAAGCGAGAAAAAAAAAATTAAATAAATATATATATATATATATATAAAAAATTGTGTGATGAGCATGGTCATTTGTTCTGGGTGTAACTTATCTGTGATATCTACTTATGTATTTAGTAATATACAAGTACAAGTACCAGACTGCTGATAAACATCAGCAGTCTGGTTACGGCCGTGTGTGAGATGTGTTCAAGTTATTAATTACGTCACATGATGCTCTCGCCTACTTTTAATTATCCGTTCGATTTAGATCTTTTCGAACTTTTTTTAGCGAACACTTAAATAATAGCATAACCTCCCTTATTACTGTATGTCATTCTAGAGAGTGATTATTCTCTATAAATAATTTTATGAACATAATTATGACCACATCTTGTATTATTCATTGCAGTAATTTTAGTAGATACATTTTTATCTTTAGCTGCGAACTTAAGCCACTAATGTTGCTTTGAACCTGTTAAAAAAAATTACTTAGTTAAGTTTGACGATTCCTTTTTAAATTTATAATTCAAAAAAAAACTACAATAGGTACTGTATATGTACATACAGTATAAGAAACAGTATAATAATGAAACACGCTGATAGTGTAATACAAAGGAACCATTTCGGATGTTAATATTATATTTCAATGTGAACACTGAAGATTTTAGTACAAATATGTTTCGCAAAACCGACCGTTTGGAAACAACACGCTACTAAAAACAAAAATGAAATCTTGCCTTGTTCATTTTTAATCTCAAAGGAGAATGAAAAGTAATATTTTTTTCAGTATAGAGACGCAATATTGGTGCTAAAGAAAAAAAACACAATGGTATCAAGAAACCGGTTCCGCATAAATTTTAATAAATTCACCGAGAAGTGTTTAGCATATTGTTTCTTTTGTTGGAATCAGTCTGCGACAGAAATGGCTTTCATCGTCCTTAAATATTGTTTATTTTTTTAACGACTTAAAAAAAAAGAGGTTATCAGTTCGATACGTGTATTTGTCATATTATTGGAACTGCAAAATATAAAAAAAAAACATTCCATTAGAGCTGCAAAATTTTACAGGTGTAAATGATTGGGATCATTCTTTTTTATTTATTTTAGGCAGATCAAAATTACCGGACGGCAATTCAGACATAGAAAACATAAAAAAAAAACTAAATATGTCGAATATTAGTAAAATAGGTCAAACATCTCACACTTAGATAGATAGATACACAGATTTAATTCTGTCCTTGATCTGTCAAAGTCAAATATCTTTATTTCATAAAATTATTTGAAAACGTATTTTATTTCATTTAAAAATTATACAGATCAAGACAATGTCATCACAACACTAGGTTGCTTTATGAAAAGTAAAACAAATAATATATTAAAATATTTCCAAGATTTTCGACCTGGTATCATATGACTGCCTGTGGAGGAAACTATTACAGGACACCAATTTGCCTAGAGACCTGATTCAGTTGTTAAGGTACTGGTATAATAACCAGTACAACTATGTAAAATGGTCTGGAGTCCTCTCGAATGCTTACAGGTTGGAATGTGGGGTGAGGCAAGGTGGACTTAGTTCACCCAAACTTTTTAACCTGTACGTAAATCAGCTGATAAGTAGGCTCAGTAAAGCTAGTGTCGGATGCTCCATTGATGGGTAATGCGTTAATAACATTAGTTACGCGGACGAAATGGTTTTGCTGAGCCCATCTATCAGTGCTCTTAGAAAGCTCCTGTGTATATGTGAGGATTATGCAGTGGCTCATGGTCTCAGGTACAACGTGACTAAGACTGAGCTATTGGTATTTAAGGCCGGTGACAAATGTTATGATACAGTCCCAACAGTCACCTTAGAGGGCGCTCCGCTTACTAGAGTTACGCGTTTCAAGTACCTGGGACACTGGGTCACCAAAGACCTGTCCGACGACATGGACTTAGAAAGGGAATGCAGTATATATAGTAGCTACAATATACGTTAAAGTCTATCTACCTAAATTATTATATATATATTTATATATGAACGTTTATTTAAAAAAAAAGACTTGGGAAAGAAAGGGTATTAGCAATTCATATGTATATATGTAATAATGTTAAAACAAAATAATATAGAAGTTACGAACAAAAGAATAATACAAAAATTTTCATAAAGTAATAAAACATTAAAAATTGCCATTTTTCAACCTATGCATTTGTTGACTTAATTTTTTTTTTTATGGTTAAGGGCAAACGAGCAGACGTATCACCGGATGGTAAGTGACTACCGCCGCCCATGGACACATGCATCTCAAGAGCCACAACTGCGTTGCCGGCCTTTAACGTGGGAGTACGCTATTCTTTTTTTAGAAATAATAATTTTGAGTAGCGCACAGTGGTGGAGAGTGCGAGTGAGTGAGAGATAATTATCCAAGTGATGGGGATGAAAGTTTTGTCGTGTTGAACGATGGCGGAAAGCTGAGGCTGATTTAAGTCCAAACAATTCTTTAGAGCACTTCCCATAATACAAGTGATAGAGACTGCAGAGTGAAACTACATCTCTACGCAACGCCAAAGGGTCAACAAGCCGATCGAAAATATATTAGCAATGTACGATTCGAGTCGCTGGCCGTTGAATTCGGTCCAGAGAGAGAAGCTAGTACTGGGGTGCCCCGCCCTGCAAAGAGATTAGAACAGTGTTAAACATGTGGACGAACCTGCACCTTATAAAGTTGTAGGCGGTAGGTCAGACTGAAATACCGTCTCGATCTGTTCAGCACACTAAGATTCTCCGACAATAAAGAGATTTACGTGGGAGAGCCATGCTTCGGCACGTATGGGCCGGCTCGACTCCGCTCGATATCACAGCCTCACAGAAAACCGGCAGTGAAGCGATGATTTCATTGCTTTTCGCCGCGTGAGTGAGGTTACCAGAGGCCCTAACCCTCCCCCATCTAATCCCCCTCTTCCCGCTCTTTCCCCCTCTTCCCCTACTCCCACCTTAAAGAGCGGCAACGCACTTGTGACTCTTGATTTACAGGTGCCCATGGGCGGTGGTAGTCATTTACCATCAGGTGACCCGTCTGCTCGTTTGCCCCCTATACCATAAAAAAAAAAGAAACGCAAAAACATCTCAATAGAAATAATACGCCAGTCAATGAAATTTTTAAACTGTGACGTTGGGTAATATGACACAGTGACAACAAAAGTACTTTAGCTACCCTTTGTACATTGTACGTACGTTCCGACCAACTTCTGTCATCCCGTTCCATAACTTTTTTGTTCGGGATTCTCCTTTGTACCGTTAGCGTAAAAGTTTTTAAAAAAGTGTACTGAATAAAACAATGTCCGTTGAGCTTTATTCTTTCCGTCATTGTGTATAACTTTTAAGTAAGCACCAAGTAGAACTACTATACACTAACTCGATCTGCTTCTATTTTCAACTACTCCTACAACGCAATTAACGTACAAACAACCGCCATTCATGAACACGTAACCTGCGAAAGCTCTCTTCCAACTAATGGAAACCTCGCCATTCCTTTATCGGACTACTAGACGCAGTTATAGGTTACACGCTTCCTTTCTCGAAATACCGGAAAGTCACAGCTCTTTCTTGGTTCGAGTTGCAAAGGTCTGGAATGAGCTGCTTACGTCTATTTTTCCAGACAAGTATAATTATGGAATCTTCAAGAATAGAGTGAATAGGTTTCTCTTGATAAGCGTGTACTATTATTGCATTAAAAAAAAGAAACTGTTCCTTGATGCTCCTCTACAGTACGGAATTAATATGTACATATACATAGATACATATCAAGTACCGAAACCACAAAGCTCATAAAGAATATAAGAGATGAGTTCCAGTATAAGTTATAATAAAATATATAAACTCCAAACTACAATACTGAGAATTGCTCACCAAAGACATTATCGTAATTCAAGACTTATGATATTTTATCCATGTTATGGTTTAAATGGCACCGCGAGTTTCCGCAGGTAGCGGTGAAGCATACTAATATAGTACTTTATATGTATTAGTCATATTTACAGCACTTAATCCAAACGGGAAATTAATATATCCACAACTTTTGGTGGGTCTTTTAGTTTTAAGACCAACATGCGACCTCATTATGGTACTGTTCAAGAGCTTGCGAAAACCTGAAAGATAGCAAATGAAATACACAGTAGTTAGTTTATGAGAGATAATGTCCCTTTTGAGAGTAACGGACATTACATGAAGGCTGCCTTCGGTCTAGATAGTGAGCTTGAATTCTTATGATTCCTTGAAGCGACGTATTCATCGTCAATATTATTTAAGTAAAAAAATATGTTTGAGTATATATAGTTTAGGTCTTTTTATTTTAAGTACCAGCCTATACAAATTGTAACTAAAATCATGCAGACATACATTTGTACTTCGTCTTTGTATACTCTGTGAAACAATAAATTAATAATATTAGATATTAGTTGCTTATTTTTTTTCACTAACACCTTATTGTACAAAATGTATTTTATGAAGTTATTTTGAGTTTCCGTTTTCCTTTTAATTCAAATAACACAAAATGCACGCAATACGCTATTGAGGCAATTCATAAATAACTAGCAACCGCCCCGGCTTCGCAAGGGTACCCGATACATCTTCAACAACCATCAACATATTTCAATAAATTTTCACAAAATCTTAACAAATTATACACCAAAACTTTCCTTATGAATCACTCTATCTATTAGTGGAAACCGCATGAAAATCTATTCAGTAGAAGTGGTAGTTTTTCAGTTTATCGCGAACTGACAAACAGACGCAGCGGACGACGTTGTTTTTTAATATATAGTGATATTGCTGAATATTTAAAAAAATATAACGACTTACCGCAGTATAGAGAGAAAACAGAAACCGATCACACAAAAAATACACACAGATAAAAAAAGAATACACTGTTTTATAATTTCTAAATTTTTAAAATCTGATAAAAACAAAACCCAATCCACTTCGCAATCTAAACATAGCGGAGTACGAATCTTACCAGAGATAGCGGATTTATTAAACCAATCCGGATTTTCAGCGAATTCATTTAGTTACAAAGTTTATTCATTTTGGAAAGTGATACAAAAATGCGAAACATTGTTTATCGAAATATGTTTTAATATTTTTTTTTGCGGGCTGTACAATGTTGTACCAACATAAGTGTGCTATAGGATATAAAGGGGTGCTCGCTTTTGTAATTGTTGTACCTCTGCTAGTAATATGTCACTCGTTTGTGTTCCTTGTAAAGGACTGAGGGAAGCGGAGATGAGTGGAGTTCTAATTGCTAATTGGATTATTAATGTAATTGGTATAATTATCTAAGAGGAGGCTTCCGAACCAAGTTTCATCAGAAGTAATTTCGTTGTTTTTCATAATGATTTTGTTATGAAATTTAAATATGCAGATAAAAATTTACACATTTTCACATTATAAGTTTTTTTATATGTTTATTTAACAAAAAAATACATCTTTCACATATACATTAATTCGCCAAACTGCATAACAATTTGTTGACGAATACTTAGCACTCACTTATCATTATTTTTTATGTTACTATATTTAAATTTCACGTTATTCTCATGCACACTTAAACATATTAATCTGTAACTCCTAATACTAGTTTTTCTTCAAAACTACGTAACAATAGTTCCTTAACTTTATTTTTAATCATACTTTTTGAGGTACACTCCTCTTCGAAATATATTTTGTTATTATTATATACGTGGAATTAATTTAAAGATATGATTGTTTTCACCTTCTATTTAATGTTGCTAATTTCGAGGTTCTTTGGCAATAAACCATTAAATAAACCATACACATTAAAAACTAACCGCTCCTTGCTACGAGGCGAAAATAATTTAAACTAGCTGCGTCCCGCAGTTTCACATGTTTAAGTCCCGATGCCGTTAGAATATTGGAATAAACAAGTAGCCTATGTGTAAATTCAGGTGTCCAGCTATCTACATACCAAGGTTCAGAAGTTTTAGCGCGAAAGAGCAACAAACATTCATACATTCTCCATACATTCTCACAAACTTTCACGTTTATAATAATAATAACTCCACACATCTCACACACGGTCGTCTGATCCCAAACTAGGCAAAGCCTGTACTATGATAACCAGACTGCTGATAAACATACTTATATATTTCTAAATACATATATTATAGACAAATTACACCCAGACACAGAACAAATTATCGTGCTCATCACACAATTATTTCTCCTGGATGGGAATCGAACCCACGACCTCTGGCTTAGCAGTCAGGGTTACTAACCACTAGACCAACAGGCCAGTCAAATAGTAATATTAGTAGGATATTTTTGAAGCACACGTTGCCCCGGGTATCCACAAAATACCAGCGTGGATTTAAACAGGCGCAGATACTATAGCTACTACCATTAAATAAATATTAACTGAATCAGTCCATCTACACTGTTACACATGCCTTACATAAGTAGCAACAAACACAGAAGCAATAGTAACCGAATTAAAAGGATGTCAAAAATGGTTAGATTTAAACTAATGTAAATATGATTTGTAACATAATTATATGTTTTAGAAAAGTTATCCAACTGTCCCGTGGTACATGTATGTCAACTATATATAACTATAATTATTGTTTTCAGTTTAATTGTGGTTTGAAAATTAAACTTAATAGCATGACCGTACCTTCAACTGTTTTGTATTAAAGGGCAAACAAAACCAAAACTTTGCGGGGTGAAACATAACAGTCAAATCGGGTTGCGAGACCCGTTTTCCGTTGAAACATGTAGAAAAAACACAGCAAAATTTCTCTTTGAATTAGAGTCGCACTACAACATATAATCTATTTACCGAATTATATATACCTATAAAGTTTCAGGTGCGTTTGGGACTCTTCGTCAAGGTTTAAAGCAACCTGCTAACGACAAACAGATTCAGTACCCGTCTTTAGACAAACTAAATCTTTATATTAATTTATAATTTAAACAGTATAAGTTAAGTTTTCTTATTAAATTTAAATACTGTAGCAACTCACTTGGCACGGAGAGATAATAATAACTTCACACATCTCAGTGAGATGAATCATTCATCATTCGGATGCATATTTACCTAAAGTTGAGATGTTGGCTATTATGGAAAGCACTTTTTTATCGAAAGAATGACGCGATTCCGGGAAATTCAAATTTAAGTGTACCTATACTCCGTGAGATTAAATAAACCCCAGTTTGACACAAATGACACTTGCTCTGTTACAACGTATAATGGTTGCTTTTCCCTACTTTTATTGTCAGTGATTGTTGACGAAGCAAAAACAACCTTATTACGTTGTAACAAGTGTCAAATCGGGCCTATTAAACCCCAGGAAATGTAAGCATTTTGTAAGAGTGCGAGTGAGACGGCAAATTATACTTGCTTGTGCGCAAGTAGCGACGCGACAATACAACTGCATTCGTCGCTGTGCTTGCTATGCGTTCGCGTGTGTTTCTCAAGTTTTTCTCATTTCTACGATTACTTACTTGGCTATTGAATAACGGTTTCTGATTTGCATCGTGATTTGGATACTTGAAACGACGACTTTTGTGCCACGAATCCTGGGTTTACCTGCTCTGCGGCTTGGACCTCTTATTTCTTTTATTAACAAGGTAAGAATTATTTCTTTTTACAAAATCATTTAAAAACATTGTACCTATTTGTATATAGCTGGAAAACAGATTTTGACTATAGAAATATGTATAATAAAATAAATAACTCGTAGTAAAGTCAAATGTACCTGAGTAATGGTAGTTTCGCCAGATAGTAACATGTTCTGCTCTCTGTTTGGTCGACTGTTGTATTATGGGACTATTGTTTAAACAGATTTGCTGTATATCAGGTAGTTTTAAAACAATGCGCTGTGTTGTGTGGTTATCTGATACTGTATTTCGACTATAGATATAAAACAACCGATTTAAAACGTTCTAAATAAAATGTTGCCGTTCTAAACCCCAAATAAATCGTTTTAAACGGTTGAAATCTCGCCTACAAAAATAAAAGAACTGTGTTTTACACTTCATTGTGTGCAATATCTGGTCACCTGGCGTCATGTTTTGTTTTAATTAGTTTATAGAAAATCAATAGAAAGTACCTACCTACAATACCTACTACACGAAAACTTAAGTATGTAGGTATACCTACCTATACTTATTTATTATATTACACACACTAGATTAGAAGACATCATTAACACAATGCCGTCCGTTTTACTTGCGCATGAAGGAGACAACGTTATGTTTTCAAGGCCTTCGTGACGACGTCAACGAGAGTGCGAGATTGTGAGTTTGGTTTTAAACCAAATCAAATTGATTATATTTATATCGTTTGAAAACAATGAAAAACATGTTTATTAACTAACACAGAGTTTTTAACTTATCAATAGAGTTATTATAACTTAGGTAGGTAATACCTACGCTTGGTCGGACGGACCAACTAGAACTAAACACGCTAAGTATATAAATTTATCACACATATAAAAAATCTTTACATAGTTTATAGGTACTCCGTCATATCCCTACCTCGCCTCGGTAAAATCAAGAAAATGTACTTATAATTAAGAAAAACATAGTCATCAACACCAACTGTTTTAAATGATAAAGAAAAATGGTTTATTTCGGTTTTAAACGGTTTTTTTCGTTTTAAACGGATTGGTTTAATTGGTTTTAAACCGGCCTTATATCTATAATTTCGACTCATCTCTTCAAAACATCAAATTATGATCTTTTTTACTTCACAGGTATTATTCGCTACCATGATGGCGGATTTAACTCAAAGAGAAGACATTGCTCAGTCCTGGCTACGAAATCACCCAGAGATGTTTTACGACCCATCAACTGGTACTATAAGCTGTACGAAATGTGAAACAACATTAAAAGCGAAGAAAACCATTTTGAATCGGCATCTAAAATCACAAAAACATCGAAGAATTCAGGCAGTATCGCCAAATAAATTTTATATTGACTTCATTAATTTTCTCACTATGTGCAACATACCGTGGTCAAAAGTTTAAAACCCTGGTTTTTTTTAAAATATATGTGTAACTGTAAAAATCAAGATAGAACCATCCCAAGTGAGTCTTTGTTAAGGAAGAAATACTTGGGCCATGTTTATGAAGATAAAATGAAATTTATCCACAGTGAAGTACAAAACAATAAGATATGGATATCTTTAGACGAAACCACTGACTTTCTGGGACGAAATGTTGTAAATTTTTTAGTCAAACCATTAAATAAAAATTCGTCGGGACGAATTTACTTGTTAAATTGTCAAACTTTAGAAGTGGTTAACGGTCGTACTGTGTCCGAGTTTGTGATTAAATGTCTAAAAAACTTATGGGGGGACCAATTCAAAGTGCAAGACGTCTTAATGTTGTGTAGCGACAGCGTAGCATATATGTTACTGGCTGGGAAAATATTAAAAAATACATTTCCCAATATAAAACATTTTACGTGTTTGGCTCACGCCCTGCACAGATTAACAGAGACAATACGTTTAAGCTACGGGCATGTAGACACTCTAATTAATAATGTCAAAAAAATATTTTTAAAAGCTCCCAACAGAGTACGAATTTTAAACGAACAACATCCAAATTTACCTTTGCCTCCAGAGCCAGTTATCACTAGGTGGGGAACATGGTTAGAGGCGGCATTTTACTATGCCAAACATTTGGACAAAATATCGAGTGTTGTAGCTATATTGGGTAGCAACGAAGCCATATCTATTAGAAATGCTAGTGAAGTACTAACTAAACCTAATTTGAAGAATAATTTAGAGTATATTAATGAGTATTTCGAAATTTTACGTATTGCAATAGTAAAATTAGAAAAATGTGACCTGTCGATAATAGAAACATTCGAAATATTTGACGACGTAAGATTAATTTTAAACCAGACGTCAAACAATACGTTTATCAACAAAATGGAGCAACTTATGGATAGAAACCCTGATTTTGATGTTCTTAGGGAAATAAGTGAAACATGTAATAAAGAAAATGACTCTAGTATATACAAATTTGCGCCACTTACTTCTGTAGACGTGGAGAGATCCTTTTCGACCTACAAGTGGATCCTTAATATGAAAAGAAATAGACTAACAAATGATAACCTCGAGAAAATTATTGTCGTACACTACAATTCTCTGAATAATCCTAAATTAAGAATTTTTGAACAGTCAGTAGAACCAGATGTAACACCATCATGTTCAACGCAAACAGATACAGAAATGACAGATTTCAGTGACCGAACCATAGTCATAGATAGTGATTAAAGATATTGTCACTGGGGTAATCTTTCTTCTTCAATCTTTAGCCACCCAATGCTGAGCATATATATAGGTCTCTTTCAAATCTCTCCACATTTATCTCGCTGCCACTTTAAAAGTGAAATATAAAATATGCTAGTTTTAAGTTTTTATTTTCTTCATATTAGCTATGTAAGAAGTGCATGTCATGGCTACTTGTAAAGAAAAGCACACAATAACTTGAGCAACATTTATTCTTGAAAAAACATACTTATATATTTCTAAATACATACATATTATAGATAAATTACACCCAGACACAGAACAAAATATTGATCGTGCTCATCACACAATTATTTGTCCTGGGTGGGAATCGTACCCACGACCTCTGGCTTAGCAGTCAGGGTCACTAACCACTAAACCAACAGGCCAATTACGACAGTATATGAATTAGGTCTCTCCAGCAGGCAGGTTACAAAAACAACGATTTAACTGCAATAGATTTATTGAGAGAAATTACAATTTATTGAATTTATTACAAATGTGACAATTGTTCGAATTTTGAACCAAAAGTTAAGTAATATGCAGGTTCAATGCTTCTGTTCCGGTGAGCCGTGTGCGTCACGCCGAGCCGTCTCAGCATTTTCCAAGCGGTTGCCGGGTCGTCGCTAGGCTGACGCAAGACTTGTAATAAATTACTTCAGTTTAATTATTTCTGGGTCTTAAACATATGTGTAAGTATTTTCTCTATCAAAAGTCTTGTAAACTAGAAATTCTTATTCATTTTCTTTATATTGAAATTAACTTCTACATCTGGAAACGCAGATTTCGAAAATCGAAGTCCTTTTTTTCTTAGTTATGCAACAAACAAGCAATAAATTAATAGCTAGGTTTAAGTCAGTGGTAACTATGTAAAGAAATTAGGTACCTATCGCGACACCGTCTACCTCCTTTAGCAAAGACGTTGATATTTAATTTCTAAATAGACACTTATTTAATATTACAATTAACAGTAAAACAAGTATGCTTGTTTTATTGCAAAAAGCATTTTTAGGGTTCCGTACCCAAAGGGTAAAACGGGACCCTATTACTAAGACTCCGCTGTCCGTCCGTCTGTCTGTCCGTCTGTCAACAGGCTATATCTCATGATCCGTAATAGGCAGACACTTGAAATTTTCACAGAATGTGTATTTGTGCTAACAAATAATAAAAATGAAAAAAAAATAAGGGGCTCCCCTACTAGCAACGTGTTTTTTTTACTCGATCTTAATTTCAATTGTGTAGGATGGTGCGGAAACCTTCATGCGTGAGTCTGACGCGCACTTCGCCGGTTTTAAAATGTTCTCTACAATTTGAGCAAGCTAGCGAAAGACTTCATCATGTTTAAATTAAAAGAAAACTCAGTTGCTCAGCTTATTATGAAATTTAATCCTCCTTCCACGAATTTTCCTAGAAAATATTATTCATATAAAACAAAATCAAGCGTACCTTTACGCATGATTTGTTCATTTTCGTTTACAGAATTTGTTAACCACCCATGAAACTTAATGTAATTAGTGATATGTGAGCACTCATGTGTATTTTATCTTAGCAAAAGCTTCCTTTGTAATGGAAGTATTTGCACATATAATTATAATAATATACACAGATATATACTATAATAATTTTAAATCACAACGGCCTATACCTGTGCCTATAAACACAGCAGTGTCGCCTTTGGGTGTCCATCCCTAAACGGAGATATAGTAATCATTGACCTGCAGAAAAACAGCAGCAATACTGAAGTGCTGTTAAACCATGCTCTTCTGTAGTGTGGTAGGAGTCTAGAGGCTCCAATTCTTTGTTCTTGTAACTACTCAACTGTGAAAACAAATCTTGGAAGTATTGAAATAAAATTTAGCATCTTGAAAGTGGAAATTTTCAGTGGCTACTAGTAAACCATGAGTTTGGGCTCATATAATTTGGTTTGACGAGTCCAATAGGTTGGGCTTGATAACGATGGTCTCATCATGAAGCCAGTAGGTGGATAGTGAAACTTATTTTACTTCTTAATTCGGTTCACCATTAAAGCGTGGGTTTTGAAGTGAAACTTCTTTAAAATCGTTGTGATTTAAAAATTCGATCAAACCAAAAAGTCATACTAAAAAGAGACAAACATATTCATCAATAAGAAAGAAATGCGAGAGAATGGGATAGACTACGAGTATACAGTGCTTCCTATTATCTTTGTCTTTGCGCCTGCGAAGCCTTCAGAAAATGCGTGATAGTCATACGTATATCATTCACGTGTTTAATTTTTAATTAATTTATGTTCATTATTTAATACATCTCTGTTAATTTGAAGTTTTTTTTAGTTATAGTAAACTAAAATTTTAGTATTAATCAAACAAGTTCAAATACAATACAATATTTTAAGTATGATCGTGTCGTGTAAAAATGATCCAATCCAGAAACTAGACAAAATTGAAGTATTGATGATTGGACTATCGAAAATAATCTGTATGCTTATTGGTCATCTTATTCCGATGACTAGTAATTATTTTTTTCTGATAGGTTATACTCGTCGCAACCTACATAAATGTGGTTTTTTTTTTATATGGGTAATTTTTTATGGTTCTTGTAACAACACTTTTATTTTAGCTTGTTTGTTTATTGGATCACGTCTGCATAACAACTGGGCTGCAATTTAGCTTTGGAAATATAATGTCCAAAAAAGTGTTTCGCAAAATTTGATTTGTTTCTTACTATTCATTTCATTCACGCTACCCTCCCACACTTCATTTTTAATTTAAAAATAAATTCCACATCGCATTATACCTATTTAAGAAAAAATAAATTGGTATGGCACTAACAAAAGCGAGTTTTTCTAACGCCCATAGTCAAATAAAAACACTTCTAAACTAATCTATCTTTTATCTGTTGAAAACGTCAAGTTGAATATAAAATGTTGTAGAAATAAGATAAAATGGGCAGTTTTTATAAATTTTATGCCTTATTTGAATTCAGACGCGGTTCGTTTACAACCATTTTTTTAATGAGTTTACATTTTGTGAACGTGTTCAGGTATTACCGACTTTACCATGATCGAATTCCATACCTATTTCAAATGGAGAGGTGAATTTAAAATTAAATTAAAAAGTACTGCCTACCAAATTTGAGGCGGGTTTTCGTGACCTATGCGCATATGTCAGGGGTGTAAATGTCGAGTAAGGGATGAAAGGTGAAAAGATGTTAAGATCAGAGCTCAATGACGTGGGAGTCCACTTCACTTTTCACTATTTCTAATGAAAAAATAACATAGGTATCTTTATAATGGACTTTTGTTTTTTTTAAATCAAGTAATGATTAACGATAGTAAGCTATAACGTCACAAGTTGTTCCTTCATACACGTTTCTACAAAACCTATCGTTTGACTTGACAACCAATCAAATATCGTATTGTCGTCCCATGCGGAGGTCAGATCGGATGGTAGGATTACTTGAACCCAAATCGATGGTCGCTATACCGTGCCGTCGGTAAACAAAAGCTAAAATACAAATTAACTAACGTCGATGGCTTTCACGACGGCTTGTGATAAAATCGTTATCTTGAAAGCAGTAATTGGTATGTTTAGTTTGAACACTCCATTTACTAATATAGCTTTTGCCACTAGGTCTCCTGCGCTGTTGTATATCTCACAACCATCATTGGTAAAAGACACATTGTTTCCTTTGCTTATTAATCGACTGAAAGACAAAATATTCAGAGCTATTGTAAAAATTATAATATTTTAACAAGTCATCGCGAAAGAAATAAAATGCTCAATTTTTTTTAAAGAATACTGTCTTTATTATTCCAATATACATAGCACTTATCTAAGTTAGAATAAAACCTTAAGAAACTATTACTTTTATTTGTGAAAGTTTTTTATAGAGAAACAGTTCGGTTCTTGTATTAGGTTATAAATTTAACGTGCACTGTTTGAAAACTATCACAATTTGCATAATCGTTGGCAATAGTTTCGAACGTTAGGAATGACAAAGTTGTTTTTTTACGATTCAATAGTTATAGTGAAGAAACTTTAACAAGTTATCGTATAAAGCAAAGACTTAGCTTTAGTGCTTAAATTAGGCTCTGAAATAGCATCGTCTTTATCGTGTTTACAAACTATGTTAACAATGCGATTGAAGTGTTGTGATCCCTCTGGAGAGAATAATAGTGAGGGTCGTTGGAGAAGACCTGCAGTTGATGAAAGTATCTTACAGATTAGAGATACCATCTTGGAATCCCGTCATGAATAAATTATCGAATTCAAGCAAGTGTAATGTGTTCGACCGATAGTGCCATCAAAAATAATGAAGTCCAAGTCCGGGTAGTAACCAATCTCGCAACTCACACAGAGAACGAAGAGCTCTTGACTAGGATCGGACCAACTTGATCGAAACGTCTTGTAAACGAAAAGTTATCGCTCCCTGTACAGTGAATAGATGTATTAATTCATCTACACACATCAAAAGTGTCTAGGGAACTAGATTTTGTAAATATTAATTTGAATTTTTTTTTATAGTTAAAAATGTACTTGATCGAAAACCAGAGATAACAGTTTTGGTGATCGACTCACCCTGATAGTAAAACTATGACTACTATTGTAAGATAATGTTTTTTTTTTAACAGGTACATATTTAGCCGCTTCATTTACTGTTGAAACTGGAACTAATTGAAATTAAAACTTGCAACATATTCTTGCTTCTGACAACACACTGTGTAATCAGAAGACAATACGATAATTTAAGGTAGCATTATAAAAGACAGTAGAGAGTCAATTGGCAGCTCTATGGTCGCGTGTTTACTTTTTATGCAGACTTAGTTAATTATTTAAAGGACAATTGCCGATACAAAATACTTCCTTCAGTTAGATCTACTGTGACAGCTAAATATTTAACCTTGAGCCACAGATTACTAAGTAGTTACCTTAAGTGAGCAATTGGACTTGCCTGAGGTCAGCCTTAGCTAAGTAATACTCTTGTATATGTTTAGACAGGTATTCTCACTCGCAAGGTCGTATGTAAATCAAAGAGTAAAATATGATAATTGATTTATACTCCCGTAAGACTCATGTGTCCAAACCGAGTGTTACACCGACTGGCTAACGCTTGCACTCTCACAAAATATGTGTCCCTACAGATATGTTAATTTAGAAGTATGCAAAGCTTGTCTCGCGTCCTGGACCCTTTCATACTTAAATCAATCGGTTCTCTTACGACAACTGCTTTGTTAGAGAGTGTTGGCAAAACCAACATCATAATTGCAATATGTATCTGACGTTTCGTATGCATCTGTGGGCAATCACCGCTTCCAACAAAGACTGTGCAATTAATAAACGGATGTGTGCACAATTTCTCCGTTTCAATATCAAATCGAGCCCTTTTTTACATATAACGTGCAACCCTACAGTCCACCAACCAACGTTCCGCACAGAGAGCTCGGGCTTGCTGGTAAACAACCAGTTTAAGTTACACATATGCGATCCTGGCCTGCTCTAGCTTATACTCCTCAATCCATCCCTTCCCTTCTTACCTGATTTTGCGTTTCAATATACTCGCACTTTTACCATATTTAATTCCCAAAGTGCTCGGCAATAGACTTGCTCCCAACGTGAGCGTGACTAAATTATAGTTATATATAATAATGTGTGTGCTTAACAGTGACTAGCCTGTTGGTCTAGTGGTTAGTAATCCTGACTACTGAGCACTAGGTCGTAGGTCCGATTCCCACCCAGGTCAAACAGTGATGAGCGTGATCATTTTATTCTGTGTCTGGGTGTAATTTATCTATAATATGTATGTATTTAGAAAAATATAAGTATGTTTATCAGCAGTTTGGTTGCCATAGTACAGGCTCAGTCTAGTTTGAAATCAGACGGCCATGCGTGAGTTGTATCAAGTTATTATTACTATCACCTCTGCCTACCCCTTTAAAGATATATACGAGTATATTTATGAACGTAGGACTTCCTAACTCTCAATGCCATCAACGATAACTCTTTCCCTAATATCTCTGTTTATTACTCTGTTATGTCCAAATCAACATGACTATAATACCCTCATTTGTTGTTACAGAACATAAGAACTCGACATAAACACATAAACAGACTATTGCTCTCTTGTGTGACGGAACTAGGGGTAAACAAGTGTGTCGTTATTTATCATGTCGCGTATGTGGATCGTTGCGATAAAATCGCTGACGTCACTCCAAATGATTTGATTGATCAATATCAAAACTGTATGGTGTTAAAAGGGCCAAAGTACACTTGACACAGTTTAATAATGAGCCACCTTATATACAATATCATAATCTTCCTCGTATACGGGATATATTACACAACGCTTTCAAGATCCCAAACTAAGCATTGTTAGATCGATTATAGAATGTTCTAGAACATAAATCTAAGGTTCTATAATACAAATATATGTACTTTGATATTTTTTAGGGTTCCGTTCCTCAAAAGGAACCCTTATAGGATCACTTTGTTATCCGTCAATCTGTCTGTCTGTCTGTCAAAACTCTTTTCTCAAGAACCCATTGACGCATCAAATTCAAAATTTATAACAGATACTTATGTCTGCGGTCTTTTGAAGCTGTAAGAAAGGCTTAGGTGGCCGCCGCGCTAGGCCGCGTCTCGTTGTAAATATCAAACAAAAAAAGCGTGAAAACTTACTACCTTTGATAGACTGATAGAAAAAGATACAAACCCTGTGCAAGTAACAAGAGTCTTCACCGGATACTACAAACTGGACATACATATGTTCAACCTGAAATTGGGCGAGTACACAATATGCAGATTCTGTCAAGAGACAGAAGAGACTGCACACTAATGCGGCACCGAAGTATTAACCTAGGGTTGCACATCATGAAATCACAGGAAATACAAAAAATCACTGCTGATAGGATCTGGAGGTTTCTCAAACCCATAAGTCTGAGCAGTGAACTGTAAAGTAGAAGTGCGCCACAAAAGACCAGAAATGGTCGAAGTAGCACTAGGCACTTAAAACAATAATAATAATACTACCTTTGATAAGACGAATACGCGTGTTATCTGTATTTTGGTCATTGACATAAGTATATGTTTTAATAGGTGTTAACTGACATGCCTTCTATCTATCACTTTGTTAACTGGCTTTTGTCTATCAGTCCATCTAATGAACGGACGTTCCGTGATTCACTTTCCAATCCGATCGCCTGATCTGATCTGATCACGACTGGTGAAGCTTTGCACGTAGGAGGACCCTTGTTTTTGTCATTGCTTTAGCAGAGCAGGACCTGATTATTTTTAAACTCTTAGGGATTATTTATTTCTTATGGTAAATCTAATATTTTTATCCACATATAAAAATAATATACGACTTGGATTTTGCACATAACTAAGAGAAAAAAAACGCATTATAACCATCCTCCATGCTTAATAGTTTTTAGGGTTTCGTACCTCGAAAGGAAAAAACGGAACCCTTATAGGATCACTTTGTTGTCCGTCCGTCCGAAGGTCTGTCTGTCTGTCAAGACCCTTTCTCAGGAACGCGTGTAGGTATCAAGCTGAAATTTATATCAAATACGTCTACTGTCCCTTAGAGCTGTGAAAAAAATCAAACTTCTAAGCCAACGCAATTAGAAGATACAGCCGCTTATGCCGCTAACTTCCGCAAACTTTCGACACTCTCAAGGGAATCAAAACCTACAGGGTACTTCCCGTGAACTCAGAATCTTGAAATTTGGTACGAAGCAACGTCTTATAGCACAAATAAAGGCAAAATTGCGAAAACCGTAAAATTTTAGTTACATCATATAATATAAATATTTTACGGAACCCTCGGTGCGCAAGTCCGACTCGCACTTGGCCGGTTTTTTTTTTTTAGGTACTTACTTGCATTTGTGCTGTATATTGCCTTTATGACCTCAAACATTACTTTTCTCATCCGCGGTGACAGGTCGGAAATATCTTTTCGTTAAATTTACTTCAAGGTGGTTTTTCTAAAGCAAATGAACATATGGATTCATATTGATTATTGCAGTATATTTTTAAAGAGTTGATTGAGTGCGTCTAACATAGCTAAATAATACAAGACTAGAGAAGCACACTGAAGACTTTAGTAGAATCTTTAGTTGATCGGTGTTAAGCATGCTAGACTTTTATAATCCTGATAGTAAAAGGCTCACGACAACTTCACTTACCCTATCCCTTTCCACTTACATCACTTGGGCTGACATTAACTCGTTGCAAAACAACTCGAGTAGCAACACTAGTACTACTGTGTGGCGACCTACTAAGTGGCGCGGCGGAAAAGCATACGATCGCCACTTTGGAGATCGCGGGTTCGATTCGCTTCGGTGTAAATATTTTTATACATGAATATGAATATTTTCATTAGTCTAGGCGTTTTATTTGAATATGTCGCTACCCGGCAAAAAAAAGTGTCATATCACATGTTAGGTACGTCTTGACATTTTTATAGCATTGAATAGAAAATGTTGCATTTGGTCCGCTGTAACAACATCGTTATTAGCTGTTTTGTTCAATCACCGGCATAAAAATCGTGTTTTCTCGAAATACCTTTTTTTGCCGGGTGGCGATGGATATACATATTATAAAAATGAAATTCCTATTAAATCTTCTTCATTAATAAAACTCACTGTCTCCTTCGTCAGTAAACAAGACTATCGATCCCGGTTTCAAGTATATCCTTCATGAATCACAGTTGTATATCATCTTCAATTGAATCTCAGTAAAACTGTCGTAAAACGCAAACGTTACCAAGAAGGTGTTAACGACCTCGTAAACTCACAGCGCAAGGAAAAGGTCACAGTTCCAAAGGGCTGAGGGATAAACAGTTTATTGGTATGTTTTGAAGTATCTGAGATATTGGATTGGAATGTTTGTAAAGTAAAATATTATCTACTGTAACTGTGTAAGTAACAAATATAAACACGATAATTATTCTCTTTAGAATACCGCACAATGGTTTATGAATGAAGTATGTAAAGTTAGCGTCAGAGTCTAGGAATGTAAAGTTTATGGATTTGTCTCTGCTCTCTTTCAATTTAAAATCAAAACTGTATGCTCTCATCGTGTCAAGACAATCGTCTCATTGTCCTTTTGATTCACCTATCTGAAGTATCAATATTTCAGAAAAGAAACTCGAGTTTGTATGTAACAATATCCGTAAAGGATTTCTCACTCGGTTTTTGCGTGTTCATAGATTTTCTTTACTTGTAACTGGAAACTTTCGGCAACCATTCATGTGATTAAGGTTGTGTTTTTGCGTTTTGTTGCTCAAAAGATAAAAAGGGATCCTTATAGGATAATTTTGTTGAACGTCTGTCTGTCAAGACTTTTTTCTCAGGAACGCGTAGAGGTATCGAGTTAAAATTTACATAAATTACTTATATGTATGGTACCTTGAAACTTAAAGAAATCAAGTTTAAAAACTTGATTTTTTCTTTTCTCGGTTTTTTTTTTTCTTTTAAAGCCTTCATTATATTTTAACAAATTCCCGGGGTGTTCGTATTATCTACGAACACTTACAAGTATTTTCGATCAACATTATCATTCAAATGATGTAATGTGTACTAGCAGCCTATCGATAACTTGTAGGATAATTATTTAGAGCGGAGTAAATAAAAGTAGACACTTTTTATTCATTTTGCTCTGAATTGTAATTACACGATTTGTTGACGGTGTAAAGAAACGGGAGTTATGTCCCTCGAACACAAAGGGAGGATCCTCCGACCAGGCGAGATGATCATGCTTGGTGGCCCGCGGCCCAACGGTTGATGTTGGGAAGTTGTAGATAATAATATACTAATCGGCGCGAGAACTCTCATAGCGCGATGCAGGATTATTAGTTACTCCGTAGTTCAGCTCGTCCTCGCTAGATGATGTTGGAGTATGTTTTTTTTGCTGTATATGGATGTCGTCACAACGGTACTTTCGTACATAGATATTTCACAGTATTTGTATTGGGTAAATACAATATTTAAATACCCTTTATTTTAAAACAAAAAAATAAAGATCAAAATGCTTAATCAAAGCTGAACGCTGAACTAATCGATGCGATGAGCCTACAAACAACAGATGTTAAAAGTTCCTAACTTCAAACAATCGGTTTCGAAATCATTTTAATCACTGATCGGACTACTTGTATTGGCATGTTTTTATAGAAATAAGAATCTAATTTTCAGAGAGTACTAACTATTAACCATATATATCTTAATAATATAATAAAGTTGAAAAGATGTTTTGTTTGATTGTTTGTTTGTTTGTTTAAACGCGCCAATATCTAAATGTTTTATTCGGATTCAATTTTTATGTGTATATTATAGCCAGATTTATGAGGAATGGTATAGGCTAGTAGCATGAAGCTACATCTCTCAGATAGCCTTAAATATTGATTTTGTTAAGAAAGTCAGAAGAAAAAGCACTCCCAAACTTCTTTATCCGCGTGCGCTGACATCATGGTTAGCGAAACGTACGATCATATACTCTGATAAGCCATAAAACATTTATGTGATAAAAATTTATTGAAAATTAAAAGGTGATTTATAAGCATTATTGTTAGACATGGCAAAATTTTTCTTTTTTTTGTTTTTTCATCATCAAGACAATTTAATGAAGATAAAACTTGACCTGTGTATGGAAAATTAAATAATTTATCACTCGGGTCTATTTTAGTATTATAGTCATATACCACCGGAGGCCATGGCCATGTTATCGAGACATCACTATGCGTCCTAGTCCTGCCCCTTCATTGGGTATTTGTAGCAAGATAACATGAAATTATATCCCTTGAGGCAATAACAATGTAATACATTTCCTTCGCATCCAAATATTACCAGCAAAATGAACTATATATTATGTACCTGGTAATTTTGAAGTGTGGTGTGTGTGTGTGGATTTTGGTAACGTCTAACACTGCGGACTATTGATAAACTCACCCGATACACAACACAAACTTGAATCTACTCATAGTAAAAGCAATTTAGCTTTGTCGGAAGGGTTTATAAAAATGCTCATAAGGTGTCTGGTAGTTTTTGTCAGATCAACAAAGTCCACAATTTCTGTTTTTGTGTATTTGGATCCTATCTGACTGCCTCGTTTGTCCGATGGCATAAATTTGCTGTTGTATGCATCTTTCTTGCTCTTTCTTTCACTTAATTCTTTATCTCTCTCTTACAGTCCATACTGTGTCGCAGTTTTCTATCTAAATCTCTCTCTTACAGGAGCCCACACTGTGTCGCAGTCACTTTTTTTTAATTTTTGTAAAAACATTGAAAAAAAATACACGAAGAACTCGGGATAACTATTTATGGATCACACGAATTTTTACCCCGTGTGGATCGAACCCACAACACTCGGTGCGGCTTTCTGGCAAGGCGACCACTTAAACTATAAACCATTGCGCTATGCGTGGAGTATTGTACGTGTATGCGTATGTACTCGCTTGCATGAGAGCGGCCATCGACTTTAAACGATCACTTGTTTGAGGTCGATCCCAAATCCAACAAATTGTTATTGGGTTTTTTCGGCATGTAGATCCTAGTAGAGAGTCTATAAACCTGGCCCGTGGACCGCAATAGGTTCAACCTCTGTTATGTGTGACCACAATCGTTCGTCTTGTAGAAGTTAGTTCTAATGTTTTCACGTGATCATTTGAAGTCTATTTTCGGGTCCAGGAAATTGTTATTAAGTTTTTCGGACAACTAAATCTCAGCAGCAGGACAGCGTTATAAAAAGGTGCTCTGTAAGTCACAATAGTCATAACCACTATTTATTTAGCACTAAAGATAAAGCTAACAAAAAATTTACTCAGCGTCAACGTCTTACACCTCTGTCCACTCCCGACGGGGGCTATAGAGGAATGGATATACAAAAAAAAATTTAAACTAATATAAAATTAATTATCTGTAGCCAATCTAAATGGGCTCTACTAGATGGATCAAACACCCAACCAGACACTGAGCTATCTGATACGGGAGGACTGCAGCCGTTTGTGGAAGTTTTAAGAGGTAATTGACATCTACTTCAACGTCTTTAACTATTCCTACGTGGAAAATAAATCACAGGTATTAACAAGATTAAAACTTTTAATGTATTATCCGAGGAGAAACAGATAAAAGGTTTTAAAGGACTGCATGCAAGACAGAGTTAAAAGCTTTACAATATACTTTAGAACAATTGCTGAGATTAAAATATCCAACTCTAGTTACTTAGAAGAAGTCAAATAAGTTTTCTTGTGAAAAACATTTCTTGATTGTGAGCTTACTTTAATATCTAATGTAATGCGGAAAAAATTTAAAGGCAATAACTCAAATATATCCTAACCGTTGGTGTCTGATATCGACGCGACAGGTCGCTTTATCTCTTAATGAAGGGTTCCCATTGGGCTAGATACTAGTGACATTTCCAAAATAAAAGTAGCCTAAGTTACACCTTATAACACCAGCTATCTGCCAGTGAAAGTCCCATGGAAATCGGTCCTTAAGTTTCGGAGATTAGCCGGTGCAAACAGACAGACAGACAAAAAAATTTAAAAACTGATTTTTAGGCATAGGTATTGTGCAACTGTCTGAGATTAAAAAAACTATTATTTTGACATTTTAAACAGACACTTCAATATTATTTATTTATATTGATGAGTTAAAGCAGAAGTAGATTGATGAAATTAATACAATAAATGGCGGTAATAATTTGAAATACAAAAGAGCCATATTTGGCAAACAGCTTATGAAAAAGAAAGAATTCACCGATGCCTCGAGCATTGTGTTTGTAATTAAATTCCAATATATATGTGTGGCTCCCAAACGTTCGGTTGGTATGAACTAAAAGATATAGGAATAATGCCATTTATGAAAATGCCTACAGTATTGCGTGCTGCAATAACTATTATTGGTTAGTTTTTCTTCGAAAAGAAGAAAAAAAAGGATTTATTAGACACATACAAGCTTTTACTACGATATATACAATGGATGCATGTTAAACAAAAATGTCTCGAGTAAGTACGATTAGTAGTATAACATCAGTTTAGAGGTGAAAGAGCAGCAGGCTGACAGAGTTCCTTTCACATTTTTTCAATATGGAGGGCTTGTATTGGAGTATTTGTAACCAACAGATGATTACGGTTAATCAACTTGTAAATATAAAAAGTTGAGAATTTTCAGGAGTAAAGTTATCAGAACTACTTTGGTTAGCGTTCGTAACACCCGAGTAATTCCACGGGTGTTGACTATTCAGCGGCCTGGATCTAAAGCCGTGTACTTGTTACCGAACTTGGAAAACAAAAAAATTAAAGACTTAATATTTTTTTTAGTTCTATCGCAATGGTGTAGAATAGAGAATATTTTATTATATTCTATGTTAACTTTTCAACTTTCGCCTTCAATGATATACTTAATTATGTATTTATACGGGAGTTAACGCGATCAAATATTGTATGTATATATTGTAAACTGTTATAGTTTATTTACTATGTATAATATCTAACTAACACAAAAGTGATATTATCATATATTATATGAAATTATTTTATGTCACTTCATAAAACAATAAAATTATACAAAAATGTTATTATTTATAATGGATTATATTTGCATGTCAAATCAAGTTTAACTAAAGTTGTTTGAACGAAAATGTAGGATAAGATAGATTGTACGAGTATTGCCAACTTTTTGCAAATAAAATATGAATTACTAGCTACCCAGCCACGCTTTGCTGTGGTTAAGTAATTGGCAATAAAAATATTGTGACTATTAATTGACATAGGGATTACATCGGGACTAGTGCTTTTTCTGGATTAAAAGTACCCTTTTTCTGCACCCCTGAAAACATGATTGTGTGCGAAATTACATTATGATCGGTTTTAAACTCTCTTTCACATTAATTTTTTAATACACATATCAGAAAAAAGAATGTGACACGACAAAATCTTTTAACTCTTAATTTCAAAGTGTACACTAATATTGGCAACGGTAAACTTTGTTGTATTCCCGATTCCGAATGAGACTTATTCATTTCTATATTTTTTCTTTTGTTAGAAGTATGTGTAAATCCCTACATGTTCAAAGTACCGTGAAGAATTACTCTCCCGCTGAGAGAAAAACGAGAATTATAATAACAATCCAAATGAATTAGGCTATTTAACAAGACTTAATACCGTGAATTACTTTTATCTTTGTACTTACACAACTTCTTATACAACGGATATGACAAGCTAGGAAATGGCAAGCGGGTACCTGTTGATAGACCATGATTAAAAACATGGCAGATGTTTGCGCTACTCTGCTTTAGTACAACGTAAAGTACAACTAAATCTTCCAAGAAGAATTACATTATCATAGAAAACCTACCAAACCTATCAAAACTATAAAAAAGAGGGGTTTATGTCACCCCTGAAACAAAGTGCTCTCCTGAGCAATTTATTATCTTCTGTATGAAACAAACTTAAAAATCATAATGAATAAGATAGTAACACTGCGAAGGATGAAAAATTCTCAGGAATGAAACAACACATTGTGGCTCTGAAACCCTTTTGTTTTAAATATTTAAACAAGCTTATCCCTTTCCTTATATAGTTTTGTTCCTCTTATTTCAAAGAGACTCTTGAAACCTGAAAAAGGCCACAGGTGAATGTCCGTAGCGTACGCCAAAGTAAGCTCGTGTCCTTGTTACAGGCTACTTTGAAAAAAAAACATTATTTGTGCATAGTTAGTAAGATAATCAAATAACAATTTATTTTTACATTACACGCTTACAACGATGGAAAATAGAAAAAAAAACGAGACACTCTATAAGTCGAGCAATGAATTTATTACACTGTCAAGTCTTCCAATTTATTCTGATTAAATTCCAAAGGGTTTTAAGATTCCAAGACAGTGTAGAAACGTCTGAACTACAACAAAAAATAGTTACTTTTATATAGGTACGTCTGGTGTTATTTTAGCGCGAAGTTGCGAAGTATTGCCAAGGCAACTCTTACTAGTTACATTAACCTTAATCTTTACATGCTGTGAATTTATAATCTCGTTTTGAATGCAAAAAAAAATTCACAGAACTTTTGTATGGCTTTTTAAGTTTACCAAACATATTTTTGTTTGGTTTCTTTTTTGTTATCAGTAAAAAAATTTTGATTTCCATCAATAATTTCGAGATTTGCAGCCAAGTTGTCGGATGTAGGTTCTATATTCGGAGCTGTATCCAGATTTCTTGCTCAATCTGTCCTTCAGGATTTTTATATTTGACTTTTCTTTGTTCCAATTGTAACTCAAACTTAATAATATTCCCCAGTATATTAAATAAATTTCAAAGAATATATGAAAAGTAGTTTAATATTAAGTAAAGAGAACTATGTAGTCGATAGAGATCGTTACACTTAATAAATGCGATAACAGTGGGCCGTTTTATCATTAATGATCCAATCCAATAATGAACCATTCTTTATGATATTTAAATTAAGAAGCTGGAATGTTATGTCATTAAGACTTCCATAGGAGCACAATGAAATAAAAGACTGAACTATTTTATGTTACATACTTTTATCCGCCATTAATTTATCTGTGCCCTACAGATAAAGTAATGGCAGATAAGTAAATAAAGAGCCTGGTTGAAAACCAGTGCTAGGCATACCTGTAACATATGATAAACCTAGTCCTGTTTGATACGTGAGGTACATATTACATTCTTAAGTTAAATTATGGTGTAGAGGAAAGTTTATTTCTGTGGATGTGTTATCTTGACTGCCTGCAACTATTTTTTTACTCTAGTTTTAAAACATTAATTAAGCCAATCAATTCACGAGTGCTTCAAAAGCTTGCGCTGCATAATTGAATGTGTCTATATTACAGGTGTTTTTCCTCTCGTACTCCTGTTATATTTTAGGTACACGATAAACAGAAAGTATTTTATTTCGTTTGTTTTGTATTTTAACTTATTAATTTGCCACACTTGAAAAAAATACTATGTTAAACACAAAGTGTAAAATATTACTATCATAAATGTAGAAGTTATTAATATTTAAGAGCTGTTACTTCATTGAATAGTTTCATTTTCCCTTCGAACAGACAACTAATATTGCGAATATATAGCAAAAGGATTGAAACCACAAATTCCATACAATTGAATTCTAACTCAAACTCAAGGCTTGAAAACATAAAGCTGAAGATAAAAACCTTTCTTCAGCCAGACAGACTTAGATAAACACAATTTATTTGAGACGTTGACATACATCTTAGAAATATTGGAATGTGAATGTAGTCAGCGGCTTTATCTTTGGTTTATTTGCGGTCTCTTATGCCTCTTTAAGGCCTCGGTCTTATATTACAGCAGTAAGAATAAAAGGAGTTGTGAATAAGCTGGAAAACTGGAATTTGACTAGATAATCGCGATCAATAACGTTGACTGTATTTTGATGGGTTTACTATTCATTGAGCTACTAAAATTTAATAATGATTTGTATACTGTTCCTGTTTACAAAATTAAAATAAAATAAAAGAAGTCGGGGATATTATATCACAAATGAACAAATAAAAGAGAAAAGCCAAATTTTCAGATATTTTAAGCAAGAATTAGAAAATAAGAATATGTGTGATCGACCATTAGAGCACAATCGAGCAACGAAAAAAGAAAGCAAAATAAAAAGGGTAAGATTAAAAATAAACTACGTTGAATGATTAAAGAAAATCCAAAGGAAAAGGTGAAAATATACAGATTAGAATTGAAATTGCTACACCTAGTGGCGCAATACACATACAATGTGAATGCAAGATTTGTGAGTGATTAAATAACTGGATAGCATAATAATTGGATTGAATATTTTAATAAATTACAGTCTTCTTGATTGTACGCGTTTACGGTAACCTATAGATCCTTTAGAACCTGGAAAATGCATCGCTGTTTTCTTTTTTTATTGATTATGCTAAATTTTACTCTATTAAGACTGTTACATCAAGTCCGCACAAGCTGCATTTGAACATGATAGTTAAAGAATTTTTTTGTAAGAATTATTTACTAAGATTTAGTTCAACTAGTGTTCGCCCACTAGTCGAATTTGAACCAATATCAATATTATTATAAAAAAAAACTGTTGCTTAATATTTTTATGGACAACACTAAAGTTCATTAATAGCTGCGAAACAAAGTAAAGAAAATCGATTGACAAACACAAAAAAAGGTACTGAACTGTTTTCGCTTTGCCTGTTTATATATGTATATATAAAGAAATAATAGACATGTTTTGGCAAGTGCCATAACATATATTGACCATAAATTCGTACCGACAAGTTCGATGTCCAACGTTGAAGCGGAAAGATATTGGAACTGACAGTGTCGTCGCGTTCAATAGAGCCTTTGTACGAAGCCTTGCAGTGTCATGCAATGTCGGCGAAGAACCTTTATTAGAAAACAACGATGGAAGGATTACAATACAAAGAAGTTTGAGTCCAGACATGAATGCTAAAAATAAAGAATATTATGCTATTTACCTGATGGACAATAGACATTCTTGCGGATTATAAATACATATTCGTTTTTCTCAAAACTTTCTTGAGTGGTGTAATTAGCCCTGTGGAGGGAAAGCACTACAAGTTTCTACTGATTATTTGATACGTCATTTTTAATAAACAATTTTATTGAGATTATCCGTAAATATAATCGGTACTAAAGAAATAACTTTTTTTTATGGTATAGGAGTAAATAAGCAGACGGGTCACCTGATGGTAAATGACTACCGCCACACACAGGCACCTGTAACTCAAGGGTCACAAGTGCGTTGCCGCCCTTTAAGGTGGGAATAGGGGAAGAGGGGTAGAGGGGGGTAGAGGGGGGAAGAGCGGGAAGACGGAAGAGGGGTATTAGAGGGGGGAGAGGGGAAGGACGGGAATAGGGGAGAGGGAAGGGTTAGGGCTTTCGGTAACCTCACTCACGCGGCGAAAAGCAATGAGAGCATTATTTCTCTCTCATAGCATAGCATGGCTCTCCTCCGTAAGAGCTTCCAAAAACATTTCATATTCTATTAGATATTCTAATAAATAATTTTCTTGTTCAACTTTGTTGTTGTATATCAATAAAGCATTGTTTATATACATCTAAAGTAATTCGTTCTATTTTAAAATGATTAAGCTCTTAGTCAATTTCATATCTTCATTTTACCTCCTGTCAGAATAAGTCAAATAATTGTTTTAGTCTAATTTATAATTATTCTAGAGTTTGATAGCTTCCAATTCCTTTTGATTTGTTTTAAATGACTGACTGAAGCTATCTCGCGATTTTCCTGATGTATACTGAAGGGTGATCATGAAGACGTGCTATTGCTCACTTGCCTTAGTGTAGGCAAAAGAGAATCATCCCTGTTTTCAAATGAATAGAGGCTATTTTGGCATAACAGTGTATGTTGTAACCATCCAAAAAATTCATACATCAACACTCTAAGTTAAAACATAAACATCAGTAATTGAATTTTATATCATAAAATCACTTCAAAGTGGACCTTTGTTTGCGGGCTCTGAGGTCCTTAAAATCGAAATTAAGTTTGTTCAAAGGTCAGGTTTATTTAGCCCCAGGCGTACGAGGCCAACAACTTTAGGCACCTGCCCTCGACAAATACGAGTATGTCCCTAAAGGCCTTTATAATTTTGTGGAGGCTACTTCTGATGAGGTTTAATTTTTAGCTAGCCTTTTGATGTTTTGTGCTGAAAATTCGAATCAAAAATAACTCAGAAAATATTAAAGTTTGTACAAGGTTTTCGTGACTATATGTAGGTAGAATGAATATGCAATTACCCTTTTTAAATGTAAGCTAGAATATCATGGGTGTAAAAGTTGGGCTGTCTCTTAAGCTTGCAAACGCAGTCCTAAGACTATGGTGTAACGAGTTCCACTCGCGGCTTTCTAAGCTAGTTATGCTATGCTTAAGAGGCGGCAAACATCTGTAGGGTTTCCTCGAGGCTTCCTTCTTACATAGGGTATACCCGGGTCCAGATTTCAAAAAATATTTTTTTGTTCGAAAGGGTATGCTCCACAGGTGGTCCCATTGTCACTAAGTCCGGATGTGATGATGGTATTTGAGTTAAAACGAGAAGGAAACCCTCGCAAAATAATTACAGATATAGTGTGCTTCTTAATTTTTCTTTAAATTAACAACATTAACTTTTAAAGTGTTGAAAATTATTGTAACCGAATTAAAAAGGAGGAGGTTCTACGTTCGGCGTTTGTATCTTTTTTTATTACTTTTTTAAAAAAAGTGCAGCAAGTTGCTATTAAACTATAAGTCTAACCACTTTATCTCAATAAAATATCGAGCTTATTTAACTAAAGCTAATATAATCTAACGAACTAAAAATGGAAAAATAAATACTAACTTTTAAACTTTCGCGTTCCATGATATAATATTATCTACGTATTAACGGGAATTAACGCGATCACGAAAAGGTATTACATACCTCTGAATTGCTTGACGTTTCGACCAGGTTGCACTGGCCGTGGTCACAGGCTGACTGGCTTAGCACTTTTTTTTGGAGTGTGGCGGTGGATGAAGAACCTTCTACCTCACGATGTCGACGACGGAGGGCGTGCACCGCTAAGCCAGTCAGCCTGTGACCACGGCTAGTGCAACCTGGTCGAAACGTCGGGCAATTCAGACGTATGTAATACCTTTTCGTGATCGCGTTAATTCCCGTTAATACGTAGAAAAATAAATACTTTAAAAAAAAGTTGTTTGTTGTTGACTTCAAAAAGCACTAAGCAAGGTCAAAATTTTACCTGGCACCTGGTACCTGCCTATTGGCATGTTTGAAGTCGGTGTTTATACAATTTTTACTAAGAAAATAAACAATGACTTGTCTATAATCAAAATATTTAAGAAATCTCTAACACAAACAATCATTCATTACTACAAACTACTTAGAATTACTAAACCCACTATTGTGGTTTTTTATATAAACCCACTATACAAGACGCATTGGCAGTTAACAAAGTCACCATTCACACCGCTTAACAATTCAAGCAAATAGACAACTAAATATAAAAGAATAATTTAACATCGACATGATAATAATTCCATTATCTACTAGTTTACTTAAAATAGCCATCCAATCCGATAATTATAGTTTATCGTATCCGTGCACTGAATAGCTAGTAGCATCACAGAGAATCAAATAATGAAATTCAGCTTCTAGCTTAGCTTAAACTATGTTCGGGTGGCCCACAAATCCAAGTTCCGTACCATTCTACATAATGACCTAATACCTCTACAGACCTCTACTAAGAAACTGAAGTTCGATTAGTTTACGTCTGTAGTAAGGATTTCAATATGACATTTGTGAATGCTAGAATATAATTGTCATTTACAATTGGGTGCCTTAGTTTAATTGATGATAAATGAGAAGATAAATGATCTACAGTATTTTGCTTTTTTTTATAAACTAATCAGAGAATAAGGTAATTTAAGCTATATAGGAAAAAAATTAAAGGGCGCCTGGCCATGGTCACAGGCTGACTGCCAGAATGCCTGTGACCATGGCCAGTGCCACCTGGTCGAAACGTCAGGCAATTTAGAGGTAAGTAATACCTATTTCGTGATCGAGTTAATCCCCGTGTAAATACATAATTATATCATGGAACGCGAAAGTTAACATCTTACATTACGATTGATAAGCAAGCTCAGGGCTGCTCAACTGGCTTTGGAGAGGGTTATACTAATAGTTATGGGTTTCTCAGCAGAATCGAATCAGAAACGAGGAGATACACAGACGAACAAAGGTTACCGAAATAGCCTACTGCATTAGGGCAGGACTAAGGCCTTTCATCAACAAGGTAGACAGACAGACGATCTTGTAAAGATTGCAGGTGTCGGTGTTACTCGTATTGTGGAGGAGGAGTTATTGGGAAAGGTTATGTCCAGCAGTGGACATCCTATAGCTGAAATGATGATGACGATAGATTTCTCCGAAACTTTTAGTAGGGGTATTGAAATGCTAACCCCATTATTTCAGTCAGTGCTCTCAGATGCTTCAAAGAGAGGTCTCATTTAACAAGGTTCTTTACTTTTGAAGTAGGACGTCAATTTATTAGGGTTTCATTATTGATTCCAATTAAATATTTAATTTAAGTATTTTGGAAAATTAATGAGGATTATTGCATATATCATAATTTTTGGCTCAAAGATTGTCTATTTAGGGTATCTTTGGGAGTACTCTGTGAAAATTAGTTTCGTACCTAAAGTTCGAGATTATTGATTGTCTCGATTTTTACACTTTTACTTAAAAAAAAAAGTGTTTCGATTCGAGAAGAGCAGAGTCCAGTGTACTGAATGAATTTATTTATTATCTTAATTATATCTGAAATATTTTCGTGCTGGACCTTGGACTTAACCCCTTTAAATCTAAAATAACTAATATAATAACTAATAATAATAATAACTTAATACACCTCATACACGGCCGTCTGATTCCAAACTGGGCAGAGCCTGTACTATGGTAACCAGACTGCTGGTAAACATACTTATATATTACTATAATACATTTTTTTTATGGTATAGGGGGAAAACGAGCAAACGGGTCATCTGATGGTAAATGACTACCGTCGCCCATGGGCACCTGTAATACATAATCGTACACTGTAGACATAATCTACATTTACGCGTGCAAGAGCTAGTACATATATGTATAAACCTTAAGACACAAACATTATCTTAAAATTCTAGATATTAAGTCAAAGACTGACAGCTAAGACAGATAAGTCAGACAGCTAAGACCTTTAAATAATCATTCCTAAACCAAGACCTTTCACAAAGTAGTTCGCAATCAATCAGAGCTACCCGTATCATGTAACAAAGTATGTAACACTAGACACAAACATTGGAAAACAACACTCTCGAATGTTCAACAATCAGAAACAATCAAACAACTTTACATCTTAGGGTACTCGCAGACTACTAACCTATTCTGTTTAACTTTCTGATCGTGTACCAATCAACTACGCGATTAGTGTCATTTCACTTCATGATTGAATTTAATAAGAGAATCATTGAATCATTGAAAAAAAAGTATTTGAAGTACTACAATAGATATAGCCGTGTAGTTTAAACATAGGTATCTCACGCTACAAGTACTAGTATGTGAGTGAATTAATTTACGAACTTTTTATAAAATAAATAAGTAGAATTTATTTGTAACGAAAGAAGTTGGGGCAATAAACAATATTTTTAAATATTTGCGAAGTCTGTTAAGATGCACTAGGTCATCATGGAGTATTTTCTAACACATTTAATTATGCGGGTAAATCTGTGTCAGTAGTAATATAAATAAATATTTCACTTCAAAACTTTAAACCCTATTTTGCAATCCCTATTACAATCGTACGGAGACAGTACCCCATAACTTACATTTAATTTCACAAAATCTGGGGGCTACATTTATCACCTGGAACTGAGAAATCGTCTTAAAGTAATTATTAGATACGATAACCCCTTCGTAATTTGCCAGTCTTATTAAAATGACAAGAACGATAAAACAAAATACGTATAATCGTATATGAAATCCCTGTCGAGATCTGTTTTATTTTGGATAAGTCTGAAAGTATGCTAGCTTTTTGTTGAATTCACTAAAACACAAAAATCCTAAGAAATTATAATTTCACTATGCGCTCGCTTAAAACCATGGGTTTAATTATTTATTCAATAAACTGTGAAAATTTACCATATTTTAAAATGTACCCAATACAAAGTGATATTTAGCAGACCCCGCCTGGGCTCCAATGTTAGAAACGACAACTATTTAACGCAGGCCTTACCAATAAACGGTCATACGCCGTTATCATCTAGCGGCTTTCTGCCCCTTTGTGCAAGCCAGAAGCCCAGATTTTGACGGTTTTCCGGATTATGTGGAATGCCATTGCCATTTTACTTTGTTCATAGTAAGAGCTTTTACTTCAGTTCTCCTAAGAATTTCTTCGTTTCGAATCTTGTCACGTAGAGATCGCCAAGCATAGCTTATTCCATTGCTTCTTAAGCAACTTTGAGCTTAAGATTTATAGGTAGTGGTCCTGTCTCAATACCGTACTATTTATTCTAATAGAGATTTCAAAGTGGGGTTTAAACTGACACTGATTTCCCCGCATCATTAAACAGCTTAAAATATTTTAATACATTATATACGAATAAAACACATTTCAAAACCTTAATTTATGGGTTAAGATGTAAATTCTCCACGCTGGAGATTAGTTGCCTTGCGCTTGTCTTGCATAACTGCATATCAATTTTAATAGAGTTTATAACTTTTCTAGTGAATATCAGTCTATTTTAGTTAGCTTTGATAGATACTTCACCTATACCTACCAGGCAACTAAGAAAGATTTGTGAGAAGAGTTTTTATGTATGGGCGGGGGCGTATGATTTATTTACGATAAAAAAAAAACAAAAGTTGGAACTCCAAATGTCCCCCGTTCATTCCGTAATTTTTATTTCAAACTCAATGTAATTGCCGTGTTTCACTGAAAAATTAATCTCTCGAGAGAGAATTTTCGCACAATGATATTTTACAATTTCAAATGTAGCCGAAAATCGGAAGAATCTTTTGATAGGCTTCCAATTGCATTTGTGGACGAGGTCCTGTGTGTACCTATTTTTCAGCAAACTTAAGCGAGATCGGCAAACTTTAACCGACTAAGAAAGATGTGGTGGACCTTTGTCGGCTGTTAGATAGGAAAGAAAAGAAAATGTGTCGAAAATTAAAAACTTAATCGAAGGAAATTGGTGACTCACGTATTTAAGAGATTGCATATTGAAGATTGGTTCAGGAAGCGTTTACATGACCAGCAGCATTTTCGTATGAGGAGAATATTAGTTTTGTTTCTGGGCACCGCTCAACCTCACCGTCGCTCATAAGCAGGATAACGTGGAATGGTGCTATGATACAACGTCTTACACTGATCAAACTTCTGTGTCATCCTTTTCTAGCCTTGATTTGCAAGCGTCTCACTTCTTTTTATTCCTTAAAATAGAAAAACCAACTCAAAGAAATACGGTTTCATCGCCGAAAGGGGGTAGCTGCGTTCGAGCAGGCAGTATAGAAAGTCAGTTGAACATTGGTTTATATGCACAAAACTTTCCATTGATGGTGTAATAATGGTGAAAAGTTATTTGAAAGGATTTAATAGTTTAAATTTACTGAGTGTCCCACTGAATTGCTTTAACCCTTAATTTATTAATGTAGTTAATAGTGTAGACCAATCATTCATTGTCAATTTTGATTGCAGATATCTGATACCACCCGCTCAACCTAAAGACGAGTATCTGAAAAAATAATAAGGTAAGAAAGACATTGTAAATGACAACGAAATGTAAATTTGCTATACGTATTTCAATTATTAAATTCTGTTTATAAGATTTAAAGCGATGGAAGCAATGCTAAAATTACCAATTTTATTACGCGTTATATTTACGTAGGAACTTTATCTTAAAATAGTTATTGAGGAGTAAAACTCTCTACTCAAGATCGATCCGTTAACCACGACGCTTTCAAGAGCTGATCTTGTTAATCTTGACCTCAACAATTTGCAATAGACAGCGGAGAATGTACACAACATCTATAGCAAATATCTTCAATCTCTATAATGCACAATCTTCCTCCAACATGCTTCGGCTCGTGTTGCGGAAATTCCTAGATCAACAATTGCTATAATACAAATATAATGTGCAAGTTTTTAAACTAAATGTCACCAACATTATTATTAAAATCCCTTAATTTTGACACAAATATGACGTTCATCAATCAATGAAAGTCCGATTTTCAGTTTTTTTTTGTAATTCATTAAATTATCTTGTTTTTTTTTTTATGTAATAACAAGCTACCAAACTCAGCGTGATCTTATGTATTTTTGTTGTAGAATACAATGCACGGGTATCCGTGATTCGGTATTCACTGACCCGGAAGGGCTAGGTAGCCAGTTGTAGCAGTTTGTTAATTTGAACAATATCATAGTATGGATGCGGTAGATTCCAAGAAGAAATAAACTAGACAGGCAGATAGAATTACTTTTACATTTATAATATTAGTAGAGATTTTAGTACTTATATTTATCCGTATTCTAGAACAAACCGTACAAGTTATGCTTAGTTTGGGTCTAGATAGTACTGTGTAAAATGTCTCAAAATATTATTATATAGGTACAAGCTTCTACCCGCGGCTTTGCTCGGGAAAAAAAAATTTTCCATCCCTCCTTCTAGACGAAAGGTGTCCTATGTCCTCCTCTGTATCCTTGACAACGTGTATGCAAATTTTCATGATGATCAGATGAACGGTACGACAACGCATAAAATACAAATAAACAAACTGTACAGTTTTCAAGCAATAGATGTCACTAGGTTTATGATGTAAAATTAAGTGAACTGTATTTTAATTTTGTATAGAAAAAGATGTAGGTTTGGAGAATAACAATTAACCATCACCATAACCATAACCTTAACCTTTGCATGCGAACCTCAGGAGAGCGTGTAGGTTAAAAAAGCCACTATCCGGCACTATACAAGATGGTTGATGCTCCAAATAGTAGTTTATAGCACTCGACACGGTTGAGTTGATAGTCAAGGGCGAATTGTCCTTGTGGAACGTCCGCGGCTACAAATTTTGCGAGATATTGAATAGGTCCGCTCCATACACGCGCGGCGTAAAAAGACAAAGTGGGCCGACGCATTCACAATACGTCAGTATCAAGCGAAGGCGATGTCACAAAAATTTATGCTTACCCACCAATAAATGAGCACAAACATTGGAAGATTATATTATAGAATACGGTATGCGCTATAAAAGTGCTGTAATATAAACTATTCAGAACCCCCTGTTCTTCTTACGAACACGAAGTTTCTTCACTGCAGCACTTAACATTAAAATTCAAAAACTCTTTATTCATTCAGTGCACAATGCGTTATGCTTCTTCACGGTAAAACTAATAGTTTCTACGTTTACATTAAGTTTTCCGAAGTTAAAGTTAAAATGAACAAAACTTGTAGAATTATATTAAATGCGAGGTGAATTATAGACAAGCGCTTGCTCGTAAGGTTAATTAAATTCAATTAGAGTAACTTCAAATTGTTGTAAGAGAGCCTGAAGTGTTGTTTTTATTTAAAAGTGATATTCAGCACCTCACGCTTTAAGACGATTATATTTTTAAAACGATTTTTAGCCTCACTTGTAAACAATTCTTGGAAGTTAATTTTACCCTTCTTCTAATTGTCGTATCGAATGTAACTTTGTACGTTAGTTCAGATGACAATAGTATAATTTGCTTATCTTGGAGTCGATCTGATGATGGAGCCAGAAGGTGGATAGTGGAACTCATCATTGCCTACTAGTTAACCTTTCGAGTTGGGGCTCATGTGATTCGTTTTGACTAGGCCAACAGATTCAACTAGAAGAATTTAAAAGTGTATGTTTTGCAGCTGGTTTACGTGTACATAACGCTAGATGTCTACTGCTTAAGAAAAAAATTTTTTTTTTTTTAATATATTATAATATACATAATAATATATATAATAATAAAGATATTTATAGAATAATATAGATATATAGAATAATATAGATATTTAAATGTTCTGATTGTAATTGGGGCATGCGAGAATACCAGCGTTGCAGAGCCATCTGTGACAATAGATGACGTAGGTACCTTATTTGATCTTTGGTACCACCCTAATAAGTTAAGACGTGTGTAGAGTATGTTTATTATGATAATTGTAGAAGATAAAAATAAAATATTTTCTTTATTTCTTTCTTTTATAAATTTACTCAATCTTCAATTCCCTTATACGTTAGCTTAACTTAGCTAACTTACAAGGGAACTGAAGATTTAGTAAATATATATATAGAGTTAAAACTCTGATGACGTCAAACCGGTGTTTTTTATGTAGTTCATGGCCATTGCAAATACCTGTGACTAACAACATATTATTATCTTTGGCAACTAAATTCCTGGAGTTTACCCGCATCGTCACAATCGTTCCTCGTAGTCAGCTGCATTGTTTGTTAGATATTAGTGCTATTTCTGTTGTACACTTAACTAAACATAAACCTGACTTAATTTTTTCATATGAAATCAACCTTGTCTTCTTCTTAACAAGGTTCTATTTGTTACTGGTATCTATTTCTCAGCGCCACTAAAATTCACTACAAACCTGTCAGCGTATACTCAACTTTATTTCCACGCAGCGAGAGTCCCTATTTATCCAAATGCCATGTAATTGACACGCAGCGATAGTCCCCAATCATTTAAATGCCGTATAAAAACTTGTTCAAAACGAACTAATAATAATAATATAGCCTTTTATTCAGATCTTTAGCTTATACATACGTACATTTAAAACTAATTCAAACAAACAAATAAAAGTTAAAATTTATTCTACTATCTGCTGTTTGGTAATCTTTTGCAGATCTGTTTGCCAATGGGCAAAGGCCTCCTCCAACCTTTTCCACTCTGTCCTTACTTGAGCTACTCTGTTCCACGTCACTCCTGCCACCTCTTTCATGTCATCGTCCCATCGTTTCCGCGGTCTCCCTCTTTTTCTTTTACCTTCCCTGGGGTACCATCTTGTAACTTTCTTGCTCCATTTATCAGGACCTCTTATCATATGCCCCGCCCATCTCCATTTGAGTCTTTTGATTTTTACTGTAACATCTGTTGTTTTTGTTTTATTCCTAATGACGTCGTTTTTTACTCTGCCAGATCTCTTGATATTCAGAATACTCTTCTCCATAGCGTGCTGGCAAGTGGGAAGTTTGTTTATCATATCTTGGGTTACAGTCCATGATTGGCAGCCATACGTAAGGACTGGTAGTATGCAAGTATTAAATAGTTTCCTTTTCATGTTAATATGAAGTGTTTTGTCCTTGATAACTTATTTTAAGCTCCAGTATCTTCTAGATCCGTTTGTAATTCTTCTTTGTGATTCCTCGTGCATTGATTCTTTATGAGTTATGATCTGTCCTAGGTAAATGTATTCATCAGAGTAGTTGATTTCAGAGTTTCCTAACATTATTGTAGTTTTATTTCCATTCGTCATCAGTCTAGTTTTTTCTGGATTCAGTTTTAGTCCTACCTTTTCGCTTTCGATCGCGAGGTCTTCAATCATTCTATTAATATTTTCCGATGTTTTGGCAAATGGGACTATGTCATCAGCGAATCTCAGATGTGTCAGCGATGAACCGCCGACATTGATCCCAACATTTTCCCAACTGAATCGCCCGAAAATTGATTCCAGAACAGCAGATAATATTTTTCAAAACGAACTAAGATGACGTTATTTTAATAGACACCTACGAAGACGCTTACTAAAAACACAGAGCAAAAGAGATGGCATTCAACGGATAGCGGCTCTCGCTACGAGTTATTAAAGTTTATTTAACCGTGTCAGACTTTAGTCGACAAATAAATTGCTTATTTCGATAGCGATATATGTTACCTACTTGTTTAAATTTGAAATAAGACCTTGTTTCGAAGTGTACAAGGTTTACATCTTATATGAAGAAAATTTTGTCAATTTTAGATTAGAGAGTGAAGCAACAGAATTAGCACCATTGCTCGTTGTCAGAAGCATGATATTTTCAAGTAGTATCACTTGAAAATATCATGCATGCGTTTAAAGATAATAAATCTCTTTTTCTCTCTCTTTTGACAATACAGCGAAGTATTATTTTTTTTATTTCGTCAATGATGTACTTATCTATCTATATTAATAATTCCGTCAAGGAGTACGGTAGACTCGATTGAAACCTTGCCTGAATAATAAAACATAAAAAATAATGATTTCGAGTCGACAACATATATGTCCGCAAAATTCGGATTGTCGAGTATTTTGTTAAATTCTAATGGTGCAAATGGCAGTCGCCATATTGAACACTCGGATGCCATCTTGAGTTCGTTAAGGCCGATTCACACGTATATCTACCTACATTTTGTAAAAGATTGTGTATTATGTTATGAGTCACATTTCACGAGAGCGAAGCCGGGTTTTCATCTAGTATTGTATATTTCACTCACGTAAGAAAAATATGTGAGATAAAATGAAATTTCTGATAAGTCACATAGCATCGTATTATTGGTGAGCGGTATTCATGTGCATGTTGGACCACGCACAATAATGGATTGGATTCCATAGATACAACTTTGTATTATATAATGTTTTATTTAAATTTACGAGTATATTTTAGTTTTGTAATATACTAAAAACGATCATATTTCAAAATATAAGGTATGCAGATTTTGCGATTAAGTTTATTGAAGTTTCCGAACACGTTTTCAGACTTTGTGCATTTACTGAGAATAAACCAAGCCAACCAAATAAAATTGCTATTTATTATGTTAGACCTGTAATAGATCGATCAATCGAAAATGTTTAAAAAGGTATATGAGGAATTCAAAATAAACCACAATATACCTCTCCCTGGTACGGACATAATACTTCAAAGACCACAATTTTGTACTTCAAAGTGTTTAAAACGCCACGGTAACCAAGTAAAATGTTTTTCTTTCAAGGGCACCACATACACTTTATTTATGTAACCTCTTGTAAATGCTTTATAGGTGGTGATGGTTGCTCAATAACACTTTGTTGGAAATTGGGCTCTATAAATCTAGCCTTAAGTCTTACTTTAATACTAATAGCACTTAATAATTAATTAGCCGTTTATTTGTACCGGCTTCAAAAAAGTACTTTGTCACGGTTCTTTCTTTTGTTTTGTAAGTATATTCACACCTTGGAAGCAATATACATAATTAACCAACATATTTTAAATTATGTTCTGTTAACCAAAATTAAAAGTTTTTCACCCTAATAGTTTTCGCCTACTTAGTAGGGGAATTTAAATCAACTACTGAGCTATTTATAACTTGGGTAATCGTGATTCATTGACGTAGAAATTTAAAGAAATAAACATAATGACGGTGGCATGTCAGTACATCCATGAAAACTTGATTTACGTTCATAAAAATAAAGACCAGTTTAATAAAAAAAAGTGATGTACACTCTTTTAAGACACGTCATAAACCTCAACTTGTTATAACTGTCTCTAGGCTCCAAAAAGTTAACTAGTCGTTTCGGGGTCAATGTGTGAGATTATATAATAAAATTCCGATTATTGTACAAACTTTAAATCTTAACAAATTTAAATTCACAGTGAAACGACAACTATGCCTGAAGAGCAATTACTCAGTGGTTGATTATATGCAGGACGAAAACGCTTAGGACTAAAATAATTTCAAATTCACAGGCCATTTTAAATACTTAATACAATAGCGTGAGCTAATATGTTTTTCATGTAATGTGTGACATAAGTCTTTCTTTTCATACTTTAAGTTAATCTTGTTTAATTTTTCAGTATCCATGACCTTTAATCCTTAACTTTAGTTTGCTTATTTTTAATCTTAATAACATAGCAGCGCACGATAAAACAGTGTTGTTCTATATTATTTCACTAAATATGTATTTGTAAACTATCTGGTTATGTAAAAGAGTTGTCGAGAGTTTGCTTCCCGATTTCTTCTCACAAGGCTCAACTACTGGAAAACTATCAGTTATAGATCGACATTGGCGTTATTTATTTTTAAATATTATTTGTTTTACTTTTTACAAAGCTACCTATTTTTGCGGTGTCATTGTGTTAGTATATTATTTTAAATTTTAGTTTAAACAAAAGACGTTTCCAAACAATTTTTAAAGAATTTTAAGAAATAACTAACTTTGACTGTTCCACGGTTACACATAACGCTCCTAAAATTTGAACACACCTTTCTGTAACACAAGCTCGTGAGCGTAAGAAGGTTAACCCTTAATATTACTTACCCTTATCACGGGCAAACTACCAGCAATCTCCTTAAAGTCCACAAACTCAATAAAAGAAAAAAAAAGACTACGAAAGCTAAGTTTTATATGAAATTGTACCTTTACGGACGATTTGCAATAAGCTCCCAAGGGAAATATAGGGAAACCAAAGTTTATTCAGATGAATTGAAACCCACCAAGAAAATACTACGTGCTGGTTCACTTAAATGTATGTGATGTAGCGTGTAAGTTGAGATTCGTCTTCTCAAAATTTTAAATAGGTATGCCAGATTTATAAAACAGCTTCATACAGTTTTTTTTATTTGTTTGAACCTACCACCTATATGTTTGATAAAACGTGATTTTAAGAACACCTGTATGTCATTTGAATTTCCTTTTGGGTAGTTAATTAAAACATGAGTTAGAACAATTTAAATAGAAATTATATCTCATGTAGCAAGCATGCTGCCAAATGAGATACTTATAATCCATATAACGGGTATGCATCTGTATGTTACGAGTACGTCTTGTAAACTGACTACACAGATTAGGGTGACAAATGCAAGAAAATAAAACAGAATAAATAACACACAACAATGACAAAATAAAGCTCACTTCGAATAATTAAAACACTGACGATTCCTTTATCGGACTGACGCAGACAGAGATTCCATCCTTTTATTGTCTTAACACCAAAAAGTCTAAACTAAACGCCTTGACAGCTCCTTTTTGGTCCGAGTCTGCGTAAAGTCTGGAATGAACTGCCTGCGTTTATTTATCATCACTTTCCATCAGGTGAGTTGGAAGTTACGTAACACAAAAAAAATATGAAGAGAAAAAGAAAACACGGAAGGCACAAACAATGTTCGAAAAATGTATCCCTAACACACGCAAATCATTAATCCATTCTAAGAATTCATACTGAAATCTTGCCATCATAAATGTTGCTTGCTAATAAATGTCTTTGTCTATGAAAATCTATAAAAAATCACATATTTTATTTGCAGAGATCAGTTAGCTTTATAGTTCTGCTATTCCACACATTCACCACTCAAACACGTACGATTTAAAATGAACCAACCCACTTGCCGTTTACCCACTACCACTACCCATTAAGTTCGAACAAAAGCAATAATATTTTTATTATATTACTGCTCATAGTTCTCTACTCTTTCAAGGCCTAGATCGCCACTTGAAATTTAATGTTCTTCTTATCTAAACGATTAACGGTACTCCGGATTTCCAATCCACCTATTGCCACTTTCTTCGCTAGGTTTTTCATTGGTTCTCTTTCTGATATCCTTGTTTGCAATCATATTCAAAAAAAGATCATTGATCGATGGCCCTGTGGTCCATATATTACCGTTATTCATTTAATTATAGACTAGACTTATTGGAGCTCATGAATAGCTATTAACCCATGTAGGCCTACCGTACCCTATGTGGTACAGTAACTTTGTAAAAATATTTGGATATACCCACAAATTATTAACTTTTGTTGGTTAGTTGTGACAGATAACTCAGAGTGTTACTTTTATATCAACAATATAACATACAAATTTTATGCAAGTTATCTTGAGTATATGTTAAAATTTCTTGACAGGAACAAAAAAAAAAACGATTTACAATGTCTTCAAGAAGGTAAGTTTCATATTATCTATAGCAAATCATATTATTTATAGCTATTATTTTGAAGACTAGGCTACAATAGACGTAATAGTTATAAGTTTTACTGGGATTATTTTCGTAAGGTGAACACAGTTCTAGATTAGGCGTATCATATATGGTACAGTAGGTCTATACGTGAGCGTAATATACGTAAGTCAATTTACATATGCTTTTTATTTATCGTTTGTGTTTGATTATTTTAGATCATTGACATAACATGATATTGCTACAATTCTTGAATAAGATGATGATTTTAGCAACCAGAGGCAAGAATTTGATATTTTTTTTACTTCCACCTGATACCGCCAATGATGACCAGACTGACGAGGACTAGGGAGAAGAAGATAATGTCAGCATAAATAATTTTCCTGGAAGTTTGCTTCGAGCTCCAGCGGAACTTGTTGACTCAACCTCAACAGAGAAACTAGAAACTGAAGACCAAACGCCTCATGAATTTCAAGAACCTTTAAAAAAACGTGTCATGAAGTACAATTGGCGAAAACGAGACTTGCAGCTAAGACCTACTACTTGGCAACCTCTTTATCATACTCCTATTGAAAGAAGCCCAATAGAATGGTTTTCTTTATTATTTTCAGAAGAAGTATTAGAGATGCTTACTATTGAAACCAATAGATACTTAGCACGTAAGCTTCTCCCTGCTGACGTCAAAGTTGGAGAGATGAAATGTTTGGTAGGGATTTTGTTAGTCGGTGGCTATTGCCAAGTGAGCAGAAGAATAATGTATTGGGAAAATGCATCTGATTCAAGAAATAGTTTGATTGCTTCAGCCTTGTCTCGAGATAGATTTTCACTAATTTACTCTAACATTCATGTTGCTGATAATCTGAACTTAGATGGATTGGATAAATTTGCAAAAGTACGTCCTTTACTAAAAATTTTAGCTGCGAAGTTTCTTGAGCACTGTCCACATAAGGAGAATCATAGTATTGATGAAGCTATGGTCCCCTATTTTGGTCATCACGGCTGCAAGTAATTTATTAGAGGCAAGCCTATAAGATATGGATACAAATTATGGGTTGGTGCAACATCAGGAGGTTACATTGCGTGGTTTGAACCATACCAAGGTGCTTCTACATTTACAAATGCCCAATATTCCCAGCTTGGCTTTGGTGTAAGCGTGGTTTTGTCTTATGCAGATCAACTAGCAAAATTGGACTATGGGAAAAACTACCCTATCTCTTCATAGACAACTTTTTTTACCGGTTTGCCTTTGGTTCATGAACTTACTGAGAGGGGATTTCGTGTAGCTGGTACTATCAGAGAAAATAGATCTGGAAAGTGCCCTCTATTGGGTAACAAAGAAGCAAAGACGAAGGAAAGGGGGTTTTATGATTATCGCGTATCTGATGATATTATTATTTGCAAATGGCATGACAATAGTATGGTGTCCGTATGCTCTAATGCAGTTGCTATTGATCCTGTCCACAAAACTGAACGCTATTCTCAGCAACTAAAAAAGAAAATATCTGTATCTCAACCTCATCTCATTCAACAAAACAATAAAAACATGGGTGGAGTAGATTTATCAGATCGGAATATATCATCATTGCGAACTAGCATTCGAGGAAAGTGGTATATGCCTCTTATTCTTCATTGTATTGACATGTCTGTACAAAATGCTTGGCTGCTGTACAGACATAATAGAGGGAATATCAACTTAGTAAACTTTCGACGTCGTATTGCAAATTATATTATCGATAGTAATAAACAACGCGAAAAACCAGGTCCTAGTCGGCCATCTTCTATAATATCAGACTCTCGATACGACGGGAAAGAACACTATGTCACCAAGCAGGAATAGAGAACCAGGTGTGGTCTATGCCACAAACAATGTCCTACCAAGTGCAATATCGGTGTCTACGTAGAGTGTTTCATTATGTACCACACCAGAACGTAAAAAAAATCGAATTAGTAAAATCATGTTTTTTTGCATACATATAGTCCTACTGTACCATATGTGGTACGCCCCCTCAGTCCCCCCCCCCCCCTCTGATTAAATATTTTTATAAATATTTTTCCCTCGGTTTTTAGGCTTTCTTGGATCAGATTTTGTTAATGAAACACGAATTTTTCACAAAAATTATTATCGGTCTAAATGGGTCAAGAAAAGAAGAAAATCAGTTGTTAAACAGAGGACAAAAAGCGGATTGTCCAGGATTTGTCTTTGCCTATGTATCTAGAGATAAGAAAATATTAATAAATGTTGTCAACCCTTTTAAGATGTGCTACCTGCTAGCCTACCTTGCTTTACATACAAGACACAAAGCAATCTTTTCACTCATATTTTACCCACATGACATCGTATGTGATGTAAGGCAAACAACGTATAAATGCAAATTGGTATAGTCACTTTGAAGAAAGGGGTGCTGAAATATGTTTGTATGGGTAAACGTGTGTGCTTAAGTTGTTGTGTGTAAAATCTCCATACTGATATGTAGAATTCATTAATTCTGTGTTACGCGAATGATGCTTATGTACATTTTTATTTACTTACAGAGAGGAATAATATAGTTTTTACGACTATCTATAAGCGTGACTGACAACAAGTTTTGCCAAGTTATAGTTTAAAAACATCCTACAACTACCAGACCTATGCTCGTAGAACAGATAATTTTAAAAATATTTAGTAATCTGTAGTTAAAAACTACAGTATAGTCCGTGATTGCTACCATAAAAATCCCACTGAGTTTACCTCATAGTAGTATAAAAACAATACTCATTATCACTAAATACTGTTTATTGACTGTAGTTAACCAGGAAAAGAAAAACCTGGTCTAAAGGTGCCTCAATTGCGTTTTTTATTGCAACACTAAGTGAATTGGCAAAAGTTTATTGCCACAGACAGACACACCGATATACACGTTAAGTTAATAACATCCCTCCTTTTTGCATCGTGGGGTTAAAAATTAGCATGGGTGGTAACACATAGACACTATCGTCTCACTTACTATGTATAGTTTTTTTGGTATTTCAACACATAACACTTCACAAAACTCAAAAATAGACCACTTACACTTCGACAGCAATCAACGATGAACAATGATGACATCATAAGGACGTTTTAAAGTTACGTTTGCCATTAAAAGAAATTAGTGCCATTTGTTTTCCGCAATATGACGAGGTTTTTATTTTCTTGGTCAGGGCTATCACAGCCTAAAATTGTCATTTGTTACTTATGGTAGCTGCCAGACCAACATAAAATGTTAAAAATCAACTTCAGACGCAACGAAAGTTCCGCAGTGAGTACGAGCAAAAGGGCATTATTCATGTGCATGAAATTTTTGTCTCTCTGAAACATATTATTATTAATAATAATAATAATAATTTGTTTATTATATTTACTATTCTAATACTTTAAGGTTCTGTCTACATACAAAATATAAATGATATTACTCCAAGTAACATATATTATTTTAAATGTAAGCTTACGAATATGAGTGAAAATCGCACTAAGTGATATTTTATTGAGGCCTGTCTATATAATTACTTGAATCTATGATATTGTTAGTCCAAAGTAAAGATTGATATTGAGTTGTTATTCCGAACACCTGAAACATATATTTAGAAATATATAAGTATGTTTATCAGCAGTCTGGTTACCATAGTACAGGCTTTGCCTAGTTTGGGATCAGACGGCCATGTGTAAGACGTGTGGAGTTATTATTATTATTATATATTATGTTTCACTAAATTTCGAGTATTCTAAATTTAAGTGCATGTATTGTAATAATTCAATTCGGTTTAACTCGTTTTGTTTAAAATTTATACATGCAGAGATTTTTTCAAGCGAACCTCCCTCACTAATATGATATAACTATTATTTTTTTACCCTCCCATTTTACTACAGTGACATTATACAAAAAAAAATATTTCTTTTATAAGATACGAGTATAAGATTTTAATATACGGGATGCATACCTTTAATTTAGACTTAAGTGATGATTAGAAGGTTTTTAGGTGGCAGTCAAGACACGTTTAAAGAGATATTGAGTGTTAACCTGTAGTAACTCGAAAAACGCGTGACGTGTCTTTGGGAAACCCGGTTGGAAATGATTTCTTTCGCTATGTATAAATATATTTAATGGGTTAAATACATAGTATCAAAATAAAGTAAATATGTAATGTAAAAACACGAAATTGGCTGGAATAACAAGTTGTCCAAACACATAACCTTATCTACAACCCAATTTGTCTAACTTGACCTTGGGAATGCTGACTATCAAATCTTACTTCATTTATTTTTTCTACCCCACAACTCCAATGAGATATGACGCAAGGCCAAATTGTATTTTCTATGATGTCAACGCACTCTTTGAGAGAGCCATAAAGCCGTGACCATGACCGATCAGACAGATATTTTATTAGTGGACATTTTCCTTGAATGTAACAAGTTCACGTACGGCAATGAAGTGCTAGTTTTTATAGCAGTTTGTAAGTTACAAATGCTGATTTGATTCTTGAGTTTTTATGAATCTTTCCATCAAAGTAACTCAGTTTACTGTATACAGAGGCGTGACATAGCCATCCAAATTAGTAATTTATTTATATTATATCAATTTATATTCACTGATCAATAATCTTCAAAAACCGGAATACATAGTAACTAGGGTTGTAACGGAACCTCGCCTCCGCTTCCATTAGTGCAGAACTTCCGCGAGATATCGCCACTTCTTAATTTTGATGACCATTAAAGTTGAATGAAATGAAATTTATTTTAAATAAAGACTTTCAACCAATTCAATAAATCATGTGTGTAATCACATTATTTTAACTTTCACTTCCGCCTTCACCTCCGTTAACCTCAGCCAAGGCAATGTCCTTCACCTCCGCATCCGCCTAAACGTCGACCTTCGCCTCACCTCTGCCTCCGCTCAGAAGGCCTTCTTAGCGGAGGCAGAGGTCCGTTACAATCCTAAAAATAACCTAAGCTACAAAGAATTAATTCACTAACCACCTAACTTCGTCGCAAATTTCCAGGACATACATACACGTGAAGTTAAATAAAAGCTTTTAAAATACTAAATTAGTACCTGTTCAGCCGTTACCGCTCAACAGCTATGATGCCCCAGACAGACACACAAATACACACTTTAAACCGTTAATATCCCCCCTTTTGAGGTTAATACAATAATTTTGAAATAGACTGCTTCATTTTGTTTAAGAAAGATTACGTGGCTATCTAAATACAGTGAAATAGCTGTATTAATATTTTAAACTTTCTTCAAAATCGTTAATAATAATGCATTTGGGATATTCAGGAAAATAGTAATGAGAATTCAGAAGTTATGTCTATTCATTCGAAGTTTTTTATGATCGAATGACAAGAACTTTGAAATAATTTAAATTTTATGCAAGTATTAAATAATTACAAAAGTGTTAGACTCTTGTCGATGTAGAAATTCTTTTAAATTAATAGGTAATTGTTAAGAAATGTGGAATATGAAGTATTGGTATTCCACGGAGTTGTCACTTTCTTGGTGACCGTATAACTGTATTGGCTACAGCTCAAGATAGTCTATTACAAAACTATGCATCTTACCTTGTGCACTACTGTATATTGTTACTGCTGCCCTCTGCAAGACAAGTCTTTGTCCATTGTCTGAAGCCTTTGTCCGTGCTTCCGCTTACTCGTCCCTTTGTGCACAATGTCTGCCCAAACTATTGTCGTATTTAACAGCTGTTTGTTTTTAGAGATTTTTTCGGGGTTTTAGTAACATGGTATGTTACGGAACTCCTCTGTGTGCGAGTTCGACTCGCATCTGGACGGTTTTTTACCTATAAGAGTCAGTTGGAAAGTGGAAACAAAAACGTACCGCGTTTTCTTTTGTAGTAGCTTCCCCATTCGAAACTCAAATAAAAACAAGCCTAAATTTTAAAATAATTTGAAATTCCAAACCAACTTTGAACTCGCACTTCGATCTGTACATCTGGCGTTTGGGCCAGTTCGACAAAACGCCAATTTTATATGTAAAGAACTAATATATAATCATAAAATACAGCCAAAAACGCGTTTGATGCATTTATATTACTTTGGTGCCGTGCCCAACCTAAAGACCCTAGTTACCTATTGCAGTACCAATAAGCATATTGACAGATTTCAAACAAACCAAACAGATAATGTTTTTAAAGGTTAAGTAATTATTTAAATAAATAAAAAATGTATTTGCCGGGTAAACTTTCTTTTTTTGTCTAAACATAGATAGTTAGATTTAGAGGTTGTTCGCTCTGGATATTTAAAAACTGAAATTAGCAAAATGCATCAAGTTGTTTTTTAAAGCATGCTCACAGAATTTCATCCAATGGACGGATTCGCTTTGACCAAGCCTGTAAGGCATACTTTATTCCATCTTATTAAACATTTTAACTTGTTAAGACAACTTTTTATTTACACAAATAAAATTATTTAATAATAAAACTTTTATATTTTGTATTTTTAAATGCTGCTTTTTTTTAAATAAAATATTGTTTATTTTTTTGTTTTTTGGAATCCCTAATGATTAAATCCCATCCCAATCTCAGAATCCTAATGTGTTTTAAGCCTATATTCTTAGGAAAACTCAGTTTCTCCTTATTTGTTTCCTTTATATATTTTTTTTTCTATTATTTTTTTTTTAAATAATAACACACATCATTCTAAAAAAACTGTGTATATACCTCATGATGTACATGCTTGGACAAAATATAAGAACATTAATTTTGCAATGTGAAATAGGTCTTCGGTAGTATAGTGTACAGTATTCCCGCTTGCCAAGCGGGAGTTTTTGGATTATATTTAAATTTCATTATAGAATTTTGCCTTAGATAATTTGACATATATTATTATATTTACCTTTTACCTTACCTGTGTCTTCGATAGAGTAAAAGCAATCAGTCCAAGACGAAATGTTCTTTGACATTATTTCTTGTATTACTCCTTAAAAATATTAGTTTTTCTATAATAAAACACTGCATTTGTTGAAAAATTACGTATAACGGAATCTTTTATCGTATCGTATATTTTTTTGTATTCAAAAAATATATTTAATTCCTCGAATCACGAACTATTAAGACAGCTATAAAAAGGACATTCAAAAAGTCTAATCTGAATAACACTCGCCTTAGGAATAGACCTTTTAAAAACTTTTGCTTTGGGGACTATGTACAGCGGATGGCACGACATCTTTGACAAAACTTTTATTAAGTATTCCAATACTTAGTTCGATATAAACTTGATTCATCAAACATTGGACTACACAAACTTAATGTTATGTGTTTGTATCTATGTCTAACTTGGTAAAAAGGTGTTTTTTTAGAAGGGGTCTGCTTGGTATTTTTTATACTTAAGCAACTTATTAGGAACTTAAAAGGAGGGGCTAGTGGCTAAGTGGTAACCGAGTAGAATAACATATTACAAAGTTAAGTAATACTAGCCAGGTCAGTCTAGGATGGGTGAACTATCTATTTAGAGGAGCGTACCGTCATGTACGAGGACCGAGATGGAGTTTTAAGTCTTCGGCCCATGTCGTGCGGTGTTCCGCAGCGGTCTGTCCTTGGACCACTCCTGTGGAACATGGGGTACGACTGGGCCCTTCGAGGTGACTTCCCCCTCGGGCTCGGCGTAATCTGTTACCCCGATGACACTTTGGTCACAGCCCTGGGGATGAACTTTCGGGAGGCGGCGTGCCTGGCCACCAGGGGAGTCTCTCTGGTGGTCGGGCGCATCGAGGCCCTGGGTTTGCCGGTGGCCCTGGATAAGACGGAGGCCCTTTTATTTCATGGGCCCCGTCGTGGTCCACCCCCTGGCGCCTCTATCGAGCTCAACTCGGTCCTCGTACCGGTTCAGGCCCACATAAAATATCTGGACCTGATCCTCGACGGTAGGTGGCGCTTCCACGAGCACTTCCTGCAGCTTGCTCCAAGGCTGGTCAGCGCTGCGTCCGCCCTTGGGCGACTCTTGCCCAATTTGGGTGGACCCAGCGTCGCTACGAGACGGCTGTCCGGGGGTTGTCCGGTCAATGGCACTGTACGGTGCACCGGTGTGGGCGGAGGCTCTGACCGCCCAGTATAGGGCGCGCCTCTGGCGCCCTCAGAAGGTTATGGCAGTTAGAGCCATACGCGGATACCGCACCGTCAACGGAGGCGGCGAGCGCGTTGGCCGGGACTCCCCCGTGGGATTTGGAGGCGGAAGTGCTCGCCGAAGTATATCGGCGAACGGCTGAGTTCCGGGCGGGAAGTGGCAGTCGGCCCCCGCCCGAGAAGGTACGAGAATGGCGTGAGGCCGCCCGCGGAGCCACCATGGCTCGTTGGTCGTCCCGGCTGCAGGGTCCACGTGCTGGCTTTGCCGCCGTGAAGGCGCTCCAGCTGGTCATCGTCGAGTGGGCAGGGCACCAGCACAGGACCCTTTTCTTCCGACTGACGCAGGTTCTTTCCGGGCACGGCTGCTTCGGGAAGTACCTGCACTCGGTCGCTAGGAGGGAATTGAGTCCCGCGTGTCACCACTGCGACGGCAGTGAGAACTCGGCTCAGCACACGCTGGCGGTTTGCTCCGCCTGAGCGATGCAGCGTCGGGCCCTCACTGCAGTCATCGGAAGGGATCTCTCGTCACCGGCCGTGATACGCTCCATGCCCGGTAGCGACAGGAATTTTACCGCGGTCGCGACCTTCTGTGAGGACGTCATCTCGCAGAAGGAGTTTGCCGGGACGGGTCCGGGAGGACTATCTCCACTCGGACTTAATTCGCCGCCGGCGAACTGGGCGGCGGAGGCGCGCTTTCCAGCGCCTCATGCCGCCCTGAGTGTGGCCGTGGGTGGTCGGGACGGGTTTTCCCTTCCACCCGCTATAGTGGCTCCCCGCGAGGAGGCGGCGTCCGCGTGTGCCTGGACGTCGCCTAATTGAAAGGTTGTTACCCGAAGGTGGTACCCGCGCTTTTGCGGGCAGGCGCTTGGGAGGGTCCGGATGTCTTAATAAAAGCTGTTCCCGGATCCCTCCTAATTTAGGCGCAGTACGGCACACCGTGTGGTTTTAGTCGGTTCGATTCCGACACACCGCCCCACCGAAAACCCCGGTGGGGTGACGGCCCGAGGGGGTTTCCACACGCAGAAAAAAAAAAGGACAGGTGAACTTTCTTAACACATTGAGACCCCTCCGTGCCTCGGAGAGCATTGAACGTGCTCGTGCTTCGTCGGTCCCGGGTGCCATACAAACATCTGTGGCATTCGTTACGGTTAGTTAGAGCCCTAAAAATGTTCGACAACCTGGTTTGATCTGGTCGCCTAGTACTTGGGTTGTAGAGATCTGATGGCAGTCGCTTCACGTAAAATATCTAAGATCGGCCGTATCGTAGTTAGACTGAAAGTCGACCTCAACTTAGTTTTGAAAAGGCGCGGAGGATGATGACTTAAGCAACTTGACAAAAATGACAAAGATAAAATATATAAACCTCAACCATTTCTGGTCTTTTGTAGCGCACTTTTTGCTTTACAGTTCACTGCTCAGACTTATGGCTTCGAGAAACCTCCAGATCTTTTCAGCAGTGATTGTTTGTATTTCCTGCGGTTGCATGATGTGTAACCCTAGGTTAATACTTCGGTGCCGTATTAGTGGGCCACAAGAGAATAGAATATTCATTGCAGTTTCTTCTGCCCCTTGACAGAATCTGCATATTGTGTTCACGCCCAACTTTAGGGTGAACATATGTTTGTTCAGTTTGCAGTGTTCGGTGAGGACTCTTGTAACTGCACAGATTTTGTATATTTTGAGCTCTAAAAGTTCTTTGGATACTTTATTATCATAGCCCTTTATAAAGGCTTTCGAGTGTCTTAGACCAGTCGTGGTCTTCCATCTCTTAATAGCCAATGTTGTTTATTGGGCGTTTATGATTGAATATGCTCGCTATTTGCTTATGCCGCAGAATGATTCTGGGCCATGCTGTCGGTTGGCTGCACCGGCTATGGCGAGTTCATCGCCTTTTTCATTGCCATCAATGCCTGAATGGCCTGGTACCCATCTTAATGTAATTTCGTTTGATTGCCCCAGTGTGTTCAGGTTTTCCTTGCTGTTTTGTATTAGCTTTGAGCTAGTCTCAAAACTGTTTAGTGCCAATAGCGCCGCTTGGCTGTCTGAGTTGATGTAGATGTGTTGATTTTTTACTTTTCTCTCAAGGTTGATCTCTACGCATCTATTTAATTTAAAAAGCTCAGCCTGAAAGACTGAGGCTGAATTTTGGCCTCTCTCCGTAAATTCCGCGACTTACATCAAGGGTTTTTTAGACCCATCGGTGTACCACTCGTGACTACCATTTTAAACGACTCTTACAATCATGCTATAAAATACAATTTAACTTGCACAGTAATACCTACACGTGTGGTGACATCCATATATATGAACGTCATCAAGCGAAGATAGATAGAGCTATGTACGAAGTGCTAATCCTGCATCGCGCAATTAAAATGCTCACGCTGATTAACACACCTTACCTGGGTTTTTCGTTTTTGTAAAATTGCGTTATTTTAAGAGGAAAACCTATATAGATAAACATCTGAATACGATCTAAATCGTTGGACCCATTTCCGAGCACACGTTGTAGCTCGGAAACTGTTAGTACAATGAATATGTACATTTTTATTACTGTGACTCTTGAGTTGCAGATGTCCGTGGGCGGCAGTAATCACTTACCATCAGGTGACCCGTCTTCTCGTTTGCCCCCTATCCCATAAAAAAGGTTTTTTTTTTCTTGTGAATCTCAGCATTCTGCCCAAACGCTAAGATTCGCTGGTTATTTATAGTAAAACAAACATTACGATCAATTTCCCAATTACCCAATATATATAAGGAATGAAATTTTCGGCCAAGCAGTTAACTAAATGGAGTTGGTACATACCACAATTATGGTAATGTTTTTTAACCCCCGTCGTAAAAACGAGGGGTGTAATAAGTTTTAACACGTGTATCTGTGTGTCTGTTTGTGGCACCATAGCTCCCAAACGGATGAACCGATTTTCTGTTTGTTTAAAAGGTAACTTAATCGAGAGTATTCAGAAATAAAATTCAAGGAAATCTGTTGAGTTGTTCTAAGATCATCAGTTCTTTTCTAATTGTTGAAGGGATGTTCGAACCGGGGGTATTTTTAATTTATGATGATTCAATTGTAAACTCTAAAATACAGTCAGAAAAGTTACATTATATTATTATGAAACTATACAATCGATCGAAATCATGCTTGAATGAAAATGAAGTGACAAGTTATCAATTTATTGTACACATATAAATTATTCAATAATATAATTTATAAGCTGTGTCGGTACGTTTTCTCTTTCACCAAATTGTTCATTAAAACTTAATTAATTATAAGTATTGATAAGATTTATTACTTAAATTAAATAAAAAATTTGAAATAAACAGATTTCATTTCCACAAGTTGACACTCCGAGTTTAAAGAATAGTATACGTTCTTGTACATCATGAAGTCTGAACCTCAAACATCTAGAATCAACTTCAGTTGTAATTAGGGTGGTGATACTGACAATAACTTAATGACATCATATTCACAATAAATATGTGTGCTATATGCAAGGAGGAAGGTAAGGATTAAAAATTGTTAAAAAAGTAAAAACAGCTTGTTTGTAAATTAGTTTCGAATAATGCTTTTCCCGGTGTAAGTATACATTTACAATGAAATATCAATTTCAATGTTTTTTTTTTCAACTTTTTTATGCGGCAATTACCTTAAACATCCTTGATATGTCTGTAGTTTCATTTTTATAATAACTTGAGGTACCTCACACACCGCTGTCTAATCCCAAACTAGGCAGAGCCTGTACTATGGTAACCAGACTGCTGATAAACACATTTATTTTATTTGTTAAATACATCAATAAATTACATCCAGACACAGAACAAATGATCGTGCTCACCACACAATTATTTATTTGTCCTGGGTGGGAATCGAATCCATGACCTATTTGTCAGTAGTCTGGACCACACCAACAGGCCAGTCAATAATGGCAGCTCTCTCTCTCTCTCTCTCTCTTAATAAGTATTAGATTTCTCGGTTAATTTTCAAGTTAAATTTATCAGTTTCCAAATAAATTAAAACATATTTACCATAAATTTTCAGCCCTTTACGTCATTTACGACCTTTAGAGTCGTAACACCTTATTTATACAATATGTATATTATACAATTAATATGCGAAAAGTCAGGCTTAATATGGACAACAGATGTATCTGCTAGACGGCAAATCGAACGGTACGTATTAGATAACCTGATTGAATACTTGCAGGTAAAACCTACGTCGCTTGATAGCACTTACCGGTTGAACTAAGTTAGAAATTATCGAGATCATTAAACATGAGAGTGACGTTCCTAAGCCTTTTTCCAATTATCGCTCCTTCGACGTACAAAATGGGATTTCCGTTTGTCGATTACTAGGCTTGTAATATCTGGAAGATTTTTTACTTTGATAGGGCGAAGAATCTAATCAATCTTTTTGTTTTATCTAATTCATCCGTGGATTCTTAATAATTTGTACAAATTATAAACATAATAATGTTGATAAACTGTAGCTATGTTACATTATAAGTAAATAAAAGAAGTACCTATCATTGAAACAAGTGCTAAAAATGTTTTTTCATTCTGTGGAAACCCCGACGTTGTATCACCTCATCGGGGTTAACGATGGAGCGTTGTTTCAGAATCTAACGGATTACTCGTAAAACCAGACAATGTGTGGTCCAAGGAAGAAACCCCCAAGAACCCCTGCAGATTTTGGCCACCTTTTGATCAGTAGGCATCCACACCATTGATTATGGATGGCTTACATGTAACCTTTCCTGAAGTTTTTTAATTAGACGCAGAGTTTGGGGAACTTAAGTCACATAAAATAGAGTCGTCACTGACTGACAGACCTACTGTTTGAAATTTGGATTTAGTCCTCCAAAGGATGAAATTGCTTTAATTTTCAATGTGAGCAAGACTGGAACGGTCTTTAACTTCGTGGTTTGAAAATAATATTTTCCTCTCACAAAACTTAAACAGGGGCTGTAATCCCAAATACTTTTTCTGTTTTTGTTGTTTTTAAATAAGAGGCTACAATATGGGGTCTGCAAAATTTATATTAAAAGCGTTTTACGAGGTCAATGTTGCAAGTTCAGATGATGGTTCAAGGCAGGCTGTGTACTTTGCTAGCTCAGTGATTTAAAAACCACTAATAGAAAGCTAGAAACACGACTTAAAAGCTTTTATCCCAATTAGCGAGCTCCTTTGTTTTTTTTTTTATATCCAAATTGCTTTTACTTAAGTTATAAAACTAAATGTTTTTCTTTATAATCCTTAGATAAGGTTTTTGGGGAAAAACACTCAAACACCCGAATTCGTTCTTAATTTTTCGCAACTCATTTACAAGCTTTTGCCTTTGCGTAAAAGATTTTTTTCCATCCCTCGGGAACAGCAGTTTTTTCTGGATTAATGTGTGTTTTATATCCTTTTCTGTATCCCTGGCAACGTGGATACAACATTTCAAGATAATTTGTGTGTTAGAATATTAAGCTTAGAATCTCAATAGCCTGAAAGAAAATATATCGATTAATAATATTACTTGCATAAAATTATCTAGATACAGTCAGAGGTTATTAACAAACAGTAGTTTATGGATGGCGTTAGCAGGGATAATTAGAAACAATATATTAAACTCAAAATTATTTATTTCAAGTAAACCCATTGTAGGTACTTTTAAATTGTCAGGAGTAGGAGTCTGTCAGTATAAGTAGGTCGTGAATCTAGTTGCCTGTTCCAATACGTAAATCCTTTGGAGAGGAACAAGGCAAGAAACTCAAAGGACACTCTTTTTCAAAACGTTTTCTTTACAAGGTGATTGTAACATTGTTTAATAATAATTGTGTATATCATATATTCGAATAAACATAAAATCGTATAAGCATATTAATCATATATGACATACGGCAGTAGAATATTGATTAGAACAGTATCACACAGGACACACAGACACACACAGTAACAAAAACAATTCATCACAACATAATTCTCCTATTTTATAATATAGGACCTTAGTTTCATTATAGATCACCAACAATAAATTATATTAGAAAAAGTATAACAGCTTACGTAACTTAGTAGTGGTAAGGTCCTTCCAGTTCCAAGGCCTACAATAGAATTGCCGATATTGGACCCAGACACCCGTATTTATAACCTTTCAACAGATGGTTTTTTAACTAAATTAAACCAACATACCCTACAACCGTACCTTTTTTTCTTAAATGTAGACATACTTACAATACAAGTGGCCGGACTTTGACTTTGTGTAATAACGTCATATTGGCACCAAGATTTACATATGGTTTTGTAGAATCTATTACGTGCATCCGTACGGTACGGCAGCGCATAAAATACAAACAAATATGCATTGATTTTAAAATATTAGGTAGATTGCAATGATCTGTTCTCCATAATAATCTGTTCATCTGACTGCTGAGCCAGAGGTCGTAGGTTCAATTCCCACCCAGGACAAATAATTGTGTGATAAGCATGATCATTTGTTCTGTGTCTGGGTGTAATTTATCTATAATATGTATGTATTTAGACACATATTAGTATTACAATAAAACTAGTCGGGCATCCCCGAAATACAAACGTGAGTAAAACCGTATAGTTTTTAATAAACATATTAGTATGTTTATCAGCAGTCTAGTTTGGGACCTGGCTCTGCCTAGTTTGAGATTAGACGGCCGTGTGTGAGATGTGTGAAGTTATTATTATAATAAATATCCAAAACTTCAAATAAATCTCACATCTTTATAGAGTCAATGTACACCACATTGACTACCAAAATTGTACTACCTGCATACATACATACAATCACCCTTGTATTCCCGAAGATCAGAGGCGTATTAAACACTGACATTTTCCCAAGTAAATTTTGGTCCCACTTATTTGGTGCAAGTATATTGCCGCAACCGGGCACTTTGGGAATTAAATATGGGAAACTTTAGAGTTTATTGAAAGGGAAATGTAGGTAAGAAGGGAAGGCAATGTAAAGAAAAGCATATTGCCACGAATGGATTGGGGAGTGTAGCTCGAACAGGTCAGGGTCGCATACCTGTATCTCAAACCGGGAAGTGCTAGCCTTAAAATAAACTACCTACGTATTATTGTAAGTCTCGCTTGGTTGAGAGGATTTGGGGTCATGATGTTGATTGGTAAGGAGAGTGATGGATGTGCTGTAGACTAGTATCTACTTTAACAAGATAACTTTATAATAGCTTCAAAAAAAAGGCCCCGCAAGTTGGCCTATTGGTCTAATGGTTAGTGACCCTGACTGCTACGCCATAGGTCGTGGGTTCGATTCTCACCCGAGTCTGGGTGTTTTTTGTGTCCGTTGTTTGTATGTTTGTAAAGTCCCCCGCGACACAGGAGTCGTTCCTAATGCTGGAGTTGTCTTTAAAAACAAAAAAAAGTTGACAGCCGTCCACTCTGACTGCTGGCTGCGACGATTTTCTCTTCAGTTCCCTTCCTAAAGGTTTTATATAATTCAAATATTATAAAAGAAAAGATTTAAATATTGTGTTATCAGCCAGGATTGCTCTACACCCGAAGGAGGTTCGAGCGTCACAGTATAAAGTTTCATTTCAGCTATAATATAATTTGTAGTGTTGTCAATTTGTCAATCACCACCAAGTATCAAATGTGAGAATGTAACAGCCAACTTGCACATTAATTATTCAGCTGTAGCTTTGAGTTACTAATTCAAGGGGTCAGAAACACTATCCAGTTAATAATAAAACGTTGGTCTGCGTTGAAAATATTTAAATATTTATTTAGTGTTCTGAATTTTCTGTTGGCTGTTCATAACTACATACATTTTATGGTCTCCGCTTAATAACACTTTAGACGATGATTGCTGTGATATGTATTATACATATACAGCAAAGCCTTGTAATTTTATATAGTAGATATATTATAATTTGTAACGTACTTATTCTCAATCGTTTGCATATATATAGAGTATCACAGAAGATGTTTTCAAATTTTAGAAGCTTTAAGTGTGGCCGACAAATAGTTGATAGTTTTAAAAAAAGTTTTTTTTTCGGAAAATGCTTTTACTAGTGCAGATGCACATTGCCTAACAACATATCCAGAGGTCTAAGGCGAATTGATTCAAATATGGACACCACATTGGACGATATTGAGTTATATACACCGTTGCAATCAGCGATTTTTTTCTGGGTCTTTTAGTCCGGGTTTCATAAAAAATTCCTTGTACTTGAATCGCTTTACCTTGAGCAGAAAATAGGATGTTTTGACTTAACCGACATCTAAATCGCTACACAATACCACAATACCTTTGAAGTAATGAAATGTACCTAAATTTAAAGCCCTTTAGATATAGTTTCAATGACTTCCAGTAGACAGACAGTAATTTTGTTTCCAAAATATTTTACTTCAAATTGCTCTCCTGTAAACTTATCAAAATGGCGCTTGAGTCAATTCGCCTTAAACCCGTCGATATTATGAAATTTCATGCCAAATTCGATGATTTTGTTTTAGTTTCTTACAAAACTTTTGAGATAATCTGGATATTAAACCAACATCCTTGGTATTAAAAACCCTATCATAAATCTCAGCCTTGCAAAATATTAGCTTTATCGGTCAATTTTCAAGTTCAATTTGTCAGTTTCAAAATGTTAATTCTGTATTAAAAATCACGAATTTTCCTAAAATTGTTAGCGCTTTACGTTATTTACGGGATCAACTATACGACCTTAAAATATGACCACGCCTTTCTGTAACAGCCTGTATATATACAGTAGAGTATCTTTCAAAAACGGTCATAACTTTTAAACAGATATATTTTTTTAATTCTTTTTGACTGCATGCTAGGGTCCTTTCAGTGATTTAGTTAAGTGTTCAGTTGTCATCCTGTACTGTTTAGGAATGTACAGTTACACCAGGACAAGCATTTCTCGACGCAAAATATAATAAAAACTTTTTCCAGTTCGCCCAATTATATTACTACACATAACGCTCCTACAATTTGTACCACGCTTTTTTGTAACATTCTGTAGAGGTTAACGAATATAATTGGGCAGAACAACGTATGTGGGTTTCTACTAGATAGATATACTTACATCGGAACTTAATAGCGGTAATAGTTACAGAGTATTTTATGTCTATGCTTCAGTCGTCTTCAAGTATGTAGAAAATACATTATTAACTTGACGACTTATCCGTTTTTTTTTCATTGTAATACCTATAGTATAACAATGAAAAAAACGACTCTCTACCCTATACAACATTAACCTATAGCAAAAAAAATAAACAAGGACGGCACAAAAGTGGGTTTGACACAATATCGGGCAACATATATTATTTTATTGTACAATATTATTGTATAAATAACAGCTCAATTTATAATTTTATATTATTAGCATGTATATATTTACATAAATAATTTATATATTTGGAAAAGGTGTAACTGTCACACTGACAGTAAATATTGGAAATTAATACGTGGACGTGGGACATTGTTGGGAAGAATGTCATATAATGATATAGGGTATTTTGGACAGCTGAAGAAAATGTGATCCGGTGATCCTTCATCTAAACCACATTCACAGATAGAGGTGTCTTTTATGTGGATTTTATTTAAAAACACGGGAGTACATGCGTGGCCAATACGTAATCGACAGACCGTTGATATAACTCTCCTGTCAACTAGTTTTTGGTTAAAAAACCATGGCTTTCTGGGGATCAGTGGTTGTATGCAAGTATACTTATGACCTTTGGACTTAGACGATTCGTTCCAAGAAACTTGAAAATTATCTGCTAATATAAAAAAAAAAAATAACGAGATTGACCCCAAATTTTGCTGTAGACTTGTAGAATTCTAACATTTAGCAATAGCTTTGTGACACTTCATTTTGTTTTTATTCTTAAGTGATTCATTAGAAGTAATTTCAGTCTCCATCTTGAATAATTAAAGGGAACATTACACAGGTATTACTAGGTAGTTACACCACGGGGTCAACTATACCACCCTAAAATATGACCACGCCTTTCTGTAACATCATTTATATGTAAGCGGCGGTAGCGTAATGGCTAAGGCGGCGGACTTGCGATCGAGTAGTTGCGGGTTCGAATCCCACCCAGTGCACTACTAACACAGGCATTTAGCTTAACTGGAGGAGTTAAAAAGAATACCAGTAATGTGTGACCTACGTTACTAGTAGTTTAAAAAAAGAAAAAATATATTACATTTACAAACGGTCATAACTTTTAAACGGATATACATATTTTTTACATTTTGTTCATAGGTATGCATGAACACAATTAATTTAATTCCATCGAAACTTCTTTCCCCATAGCAGTAATCCGCGAAAACAACTGAAAAGTAAAACAAGGTGACAAAACAAATATTGGAGTTAAACCCTATTGGTTGATATTTCACTACAGTTAAATGTAAACTTGGTTGATTCGTCTAAAGAAATTACAAGTCACCGTAATCTACACAAATCTAACTCCAGATGTCGCCTTACTTAGCATAGTATCACTTCCATTTCACTTCAAGTATATGTATATCAAAGTGCATAGGCATGTATACAGTGTTACAAAAAGGTGTTTATTATGAAAAGTTATGATTTAAATCAGGAATTTTCCTAACATTCCTAACACTGGCTATATAAGTATATAGAGGGCTGATATGAATTAAACTGTAGGTATCAAGGTTTTTGATGGTTTATCCAATTTTTATCCGAAAATGTCCACTTAAAATTAAAAAACTATTAAATCTAAAATTCATGATATATTTTTAAGTAATATCCACCTATATAATAAAATTTCAGATTTTTTTTTTCTAAAAGTCCATTTTGTTTCAAGCTTAATCAGCTACACACCTTATCTTTTCATATTTAAAATCGTGTGTTCAACTATTGACATGCCATTGTTGTTGTTGTGGTTGTTGACAATGGAAGCTTTGAGGGATTCGACTTACTAAGCTAATATTATTTAATAGCTATATGTCTTGTTCTGGCTTAACTATTTAGGCTTCCCTAAACGTAAACGAGGGTTCAAAAAATCTTTAATAATCCCCTCCCGTCTATACCTATCTATAGCAAATATAATCAAAATGGGTTAAGCCATTTAGGCGTGACAAACAGATAGAATATAGTCAGACATGCGCACAGAGTTACTTAGGCATTTATATTATTAGTAAGTATATGTAGATACTTAAATTTATTATTAAAAAAAAAACAATATTCTGTGCCCACACTCTATACTTCCCTATATTGCCATATTAAGATCTTTCTCAGAGGTGGTTTACGGTCCTCGGCAGCTTCTAAAATATTCAAAATGCGTCACCGCTACCCCCGAATTCATATTACTTCACATCATTCGACAGCGAAAGACTCCCCAAGGGAGCCAAATTGGATTTAGAGTTAGCCTTTGCAGACGGATCACGATGATTGTATTAAACTTCTAGGTATTTACCTAAGAGACATTTGCTTTCTTGAATATATTCTTTATTTTTATTGGACAGTCCATTATTCAATATATGTTAACCTTTTACTTCGTGTTTTTATAACAATGATAACTTCAAACATCTCCAACAAGGCCGTCTGATCAGAAACTAGGCAAAGCTTGTACTATGGTAACTAGACTGCTTATAAACATACTTATTAACTGTATGTATTATATATATTTACGGTCTAATTAGGTTTCATTTAACTTTCTTAAGTCTAATTTCGTCTTTTCAGTCTTGAGCCGAATACTTCTGAGTTTAGAACACTCTCAGCAACTGTATATTATATATTTTGTTATATAATTACATAAGAAGGTATATTCGTTCTATTTCTATTTAAATTAAAAATTACTCAATTGAAGTGGTACTGTCTGTACTGGTGAAAAGTCTCACACCTGGTTTCTGAAAGGCGTATCAAAATATTGTTCAACTAACAGAGCTGTCAAGTTAACAGTGGTGTCAAATCAGTTCGAGTTTCCGAAACGTTCAAATTTGAACATTCGAATGGGATTTGACATGCAGAAAAATTTGACAGCTCTGTTAACTGAGTCGATCTTCAAATCAAAGTGCCTAATCCTAATCATTCTTTCAGGAACTCGGTTTATATTTGACAAGATTTGACATATGATAAACACGGTATATACGGTAATTTTGCGTTGATCAGACCTTCAGAAAACGGGCGTTACTCTTTCTAATTCTAGTGAGTAGGTACAGTCCCAGAGCTCTTTTGATAGTTGATAAAGGTTATTTTAAATATGGAATGATTCATGTTGGTATTAACATTTTGGCGACATCATAGCTGGCGCGACCCTGGACTTTCCTGATCATACGTATCTTACTTATTTTAAGCGAGAGTGATGCTCTAGACCATTTACATATTAATACATACTTATAAACATATTTCTAAATACGTACATATTATAGATAAAAATAATGTCGACCTCACGCGGTTTGGATGACTGGCCTGTTGGTCTAGTGGTTAGTGACCCTGACTGCTGAGCCAGAGGTCGTGGGTTCGATTCCCACCTGAGTCTGGGTGTTCTTTGTGTCCGTTGTTTGTATGTTTGTAAAGTCCCCCGCGACACAGGAGTAATTCCTAATGCGGGGAGTTGTCTTTTAAAAAGAGAAAGAGAAAGAGATGTCATGTACAGGTACATACATGACATCGAGGTATAGTAAAGCGATTATGTTGGAGTTTTACTTCCTTATATATATATATATATATATATATATATATATATATATATATATATATATATATAACACAAACGAACCGACACCTTGCGCACCCCCCATTCCTCACGACAAGAGTGCTTGTGACAGTTTTTTCTGAAATGGTGAACGGGTGACGAGCAGACCTCCTCACCACTACCTCCTCGCTTCTCCGAAGATCCGCCGTTGTTAAGTTTATAGCTTGTGAAGGTGAGGGTCTTTGCAAAACCATGTCCTCCGAATTTCGAACGAATCCAGAGACAGTGAATTACGTCCGTCCCGCTCTGTAATTTTTACAGAAGTTATCTCCCTCACAGTCTTGAGGATGGGGACGGAGGCTAATGTTTCTGTGCGTTTTCGGTCGGAATTACGAAACGCTCTAATGAAGGACTATTGTTTTTTTATTTACTTTTCAGTATATATTTATTACTCATAAGCGCACGCAGAGGGGCTCGTAGCTAAGTGGTAACCGAGTAGATTAACACATTACAAAGTTAAGTAATACTAGCCAGGTCAGTCTAGGATGGGTGACCATTCTTACCACATTGAGACCCCTCCGTGTCTCGGAGAGTACGTTAAACCGTCGGTCCCGGTTGCAATACAAACATTTGTGGCATTCGTTACGGGTAGTTGGAGCCCTATAAAAGTTCGACAACCTGGTCTAACTACAGAACTTCGATATCGCCTAGTACTTGGGTAGTGGAGGTTTGATGGCAGTCGCTTAACATAAAATATCAAAGCGGCCGTATCGTAGTTAGACTGAAAGCCGACCCCAACTTAGTTGGAAAAAGCCGCGGAGGATGATGATTTATTACTCAAAATAACAAATCGAGTAACAATTATGATAAAAAACAAAAACATGATAAAAGCACTCACACACTATACACATTGAAATATAACTGTTGGGGAAAAAAGGGTCTTATGACGTAAAAAAACTTCTTCACTATCTGAAACACTACGTTATGTTACACTACTGCGTACTTGCGTTTGCCCCTAACTTCATGAACCTATATTCAAGTTCAGTCTGACATCAAAAACTTCAACTATAGCTCCACTTTCGCCCCGTGAGTGCTCTGAACACCCGTCTCTTAGTGAATACACTATGCACAAAAGCTACTGTAACCAAATTTAAAACATGTTCATTTAGAGAATGGATATCAGTATTCAGTGAAGCTTTCAAAACACAAACGGTGTATTAACGCATTTGTCAAGCAAGGCACGTCGCAAACAAGAATGTGTTGTTCGAGTTAGTGGCTTAAAATGATGGCAATGGCAAAATAAACTCTTTCCGATTGTTCGAATAAATTTCGTTCTCATTGGTAACAAGTGATTTATTTGAGTTTTTATCTTCTATTGCCACATACACAAAACGGAAGTTTATGATGGTGGAATAAATATGTTCATACCTTTATAATTCGACAGTCCAGCGTATGGTATCTTTTTTTTAAAAAGAAGATCATTATCCTGTGAATAATACCTGCCGTATTAGATGTTAAACACCAATGTCGCTTACCTACAATAAACAGAGAACTTTAATGAAATGAGTATTATTTAATTAATTTAGGCTGCTTATTAACACTTCTGAATATTAAACGTATTTAAAAATTGTCATTTGTCATTGCGTTTGTCAAAATTTGGGTGTTCACTACCTCTTTATAGCCTTTATATATACATACATATTATATACAGATGAGAATATATAAAAAAATACCGCACAAAGTACTAAAAACATGTAAACAACTCAAACGTACAACACAAAACAATGGCCCGAAACCAGGTCACCCCACTGATATTGAGAGCATTCCCTACCATGGTCCAGAATATGTAATAACCATCCTCGCTTGGGATAAGGATAGAATATTAACCCCTTCCGGGCATGGTGCGGGTGGCCGAACCATTACAAGGCATGTTTTTGGGTCTAATAAAACGTTAAGGTTCAAACTGTAATGAAATGATAAAGCGGTATTGAACACCCGGTTGATTCCTGACCGAGATTGAGGATTGTTGTTAGACTATTCTGTAGCAAGTTCAAAAAGTTATTATTCTCGCCATACTCGTACCATATTGTACCGTAGTCTTTAAACAGTAGCTCAACAGTGTCATTTACGCGTGGCTGATCTCCTCCTTCCATCTATAAAGCTTTTGTTATCCTTTTCATAAGAAATATACAATATGCAGCCTTATATTTTGTGGATGTACATACTTTGGCGGTCAGGTAGCGGTGGTTCGAAAAATATACTACAGCAGCCTTCTTTGTCATTAATACAATTAGTGATTGTCAAGAGAATTTGCTGCCTAAACTAAAAATAAACATTTTACCCGATAATGTTTTTTTTTTTATTAATGTAGACAGCATATTCTTCACAATCCATTTTTTTAAATTGAGTTGAAATCCCTATGCGTGATACCTCACCAGGTGAGGCCGTATGTCAAAATTGACGATTTGAAGAAATATACCGAAAATAAGGGAACCAAACGTGGCAAGATAACATAGAACGATGACGGCTGCATTAATCGCAAGAACGACCACAATTAATTAATTGGACGCAGGTATTAGCAGCTGTCTTATTCGGATTGCCTACCAGTTTTTGCCAAGATACTGTATACTCAGGGGCTGAAGTAGCAATAATGTTTAAATTCATAAGTATTTTTCTCAAGGGAAGAATATCTATGGAATGTATTTAGTATGTGACGTGCAACTTGGAATCATATCCATGTCGTGGCCAAATCATAGAATTGATCATTTCATGAAATGGCCAACTAAAACTGACCAGATCGTTAAAACGTCAACGTTAGATGATATGTCCATCCATTAATAAAAATTCTAAATAAACATGGAACTTATATATTGGTTATTGTATTATTAGGTTTTAAAACCGGTTCACTAATATTTTTAACCCGATATTCCTACGCTGGCATTTACGCGAGTGAAGCCGCTTGGCGCAGCTAGTGAATAATAAATTAACAATTGAGACATGAAATGATTATACACGTGCAAAATTCAATCAAAAGCTTTACATAAAATTTAACGCTAACTTTAAAGCGATATTTATAACATTTCATATTGAAGTCGTAGAAAATAGCACACAGGTACAAAATAAATAAATAATAAAATATGATGCAAAGTCACGGCGATAATTGGACGTTATTAAGAGCTGTAGGTAAAATACAAGAATTCTTCATGCTTGAGACCTTAATCGTTCAGTATTTAGTCTATATAATGGTTCGTTACAGGTAAAATTTACTTAGAGTTTTTGAATTTCGCCATTTCGTGGCAATCATTTACAGCAGACGAATTATTAGATCGAAATATATTAAATGATTATGTTGTTCAGAGTAGAAACTCTGAAAGACTCTGAAAAGTAAATTTATTTGAGTAATTGAATTTACTCAAATAAGTTTATTTTTGTTCTAGTTAATATAAATTTTGTGTAAGTAATATATTTAATACTAGCAACCCGCCCCAGGTACTTCGCACGGGTAGCAGAGACATATTCAACAATCATCGACATATTTCAATCAATTTACACTAAATCTTTACAAATTATACACCTAAACCTTCCTCATGAATCACTCTGTCTATTAGTGAAAACTGCATGGAAATCCGTTTAGTAGTTTTTCAGATTATCGCGAACAGACAGACAGACGCCGGGGACTTTGTTTTATAATATGAAGTGATATGTGTGAGTTGACAATTAACAATTTGTCTATTATGGCGATGACATGCTTCAACTTCATCTAGCGAAGACTAGCCGAACTACATACACAACTAATACCTAATCCTGAATCGCGCAATGAAAGTTCTCATCCCAGTAGTAGATATACAACTTCTCAACGTCAACCGTTGGGCCGCAGATCGTCAGGCATGATTACCTTGCCTGGTCGGAGGATCATATCTTAAGCATTTGTTTTTTTATGAACAGCCTTTATGAGCATGTTGTCAGTCTAAGTTTTGGAGGACATCCCAGACAGCGCTTTCAGTCTATGCACAGACCGTGTCCAGTTTTGCCTTGGTATAGTAGTAGCGTGATTTAAAAAAAAAACTTAGCAACCCCTACAGTCTTATTGTAATAAATTTAAAAAAAACAACGACTAGAAACTTCTTTCGCTGTGGTACACCATCGCTATACTTCATAATTGGATAACCTCTTGAAAAAGTTATAAAAAGATTCCTTTAATAAAAAAAAAAGTAATGAGGAATTAACGTTGTTCGTAAGTCATCAAGATAAGTTTTTATTAAAAATTCCTAAAGAGTTTGGTACATTTTCGTCTGAAGACGTTGTTACGCACATCTGTGGGAGTGCAAGTTTAAGGATGAAGGTTCACATACATATTAACATATAAATTAGGATACCAACATAATAATCTATTTATTTATTTAAAGATTATAAAGGTGGTAGGTACAATTGTTATTCTAAAACTAGCAGTTTCCGCGCGGCTTCGCTCGCGAGTACATATTTATATATTTTGCTCGGAACCCTAATTCTTTTTCCAAAATAAAATTGGCCTAAGTTACTCTTTAGAACACCCGTTATCTGCGAAAGTGAAAGTCCCATGGAAATCGGTGTACCCGTTCAAACAGACAGACAGACAAAAAATGTAAAAACATAGGTATCGTGCAAATAACTGAACGAGTTTAAAAAACTATTATTTTGACATTACAAACAGATACTTCAATTATATTTATTGAAGTGATAACTTCTTATGGGAGGGTAAACCGCTTTGTTACGTAACGGCGTTATGGCGCCAGTCTGTATGGCGTTTAAGTTATCACTATTGTCAGACGTCCCGAGACGCACACGTTTTTTTCTTATTGACTCGCCAACCCGACAGACGTTGTCAACTAATTTCATTAAAAAATGTCTTCTAGTTTTCCCTGAATTTTCACGTTTTCCGGGTAACTTCTCCAATTTTTGTCACACTAAATCCCTAATTTGGACAATTAACAACTCTATTTTTTTTAAATGGTCCGGTTTCATTACGTTTCAATAGACAATCGCAAATGAGTACACGATTCATGATGATCAATGAACCACACGAGTGGTACCCAAATATCGAGTTTTTTTGTATAGCCAGACTTTTTCATATGGATCAAAACCGTTTTGTGGTCAATTCTTAGTTCCTCAGCTATGTCGTAACTACTAATATGCCGATCTTGCTCCACTTTTTCAAAAATGGCATCGATTTTACCCGTATGAGGGTGACCAGAGCGAGCTGCATCTTTGACATCAAAATTCTCGGACTGAAAATGCTTGAACCAACTTTACTGACACTGCATTATTTGATTATTGATTCGCATTTTTTCCTTTTTTGTAATAAAACTTCAGAATATATCAAATGTCTTTGTAAGATTCACTAATTTTGGCAGACAGAACAAAAAATTTAAAAATGGCGGAAAAGTGTTTTTACTAGTTCTTTTTCTGAATGTTATATATTTGTTGATATTAAAACCAGCCAGATACAACACTACAACCAAAGATAATTTTCTTCAATTTTATATATACAAAAAACGAAAAGATTTTTTACCCCCACTATTACGTTATATAAATCCATATGTATGGTTGCATTTCAATGGTGTCAGCTTTTATTAATATTAGTTTTCGACCCGCCTTTCTCATCAGCTTTTAAACAAATTTTCAAACCTCAATCCCTAGGGTTGGGAATACGTTAGTAAAGTTTACTGTTTACTAATATTTTATTTCTAACTCTTGAAAATAAATATCCTTTTTCCTTTACAATCGTTTTCAATACTGTTACCAGTTATAAAAATCAAAGAAATTGGGCTGAGCTTTCCGTTTGGAAAGCTTAACAGTTATTTGGCAAGATGAATAGAAGCTTGTTCATGTTCAAGCTTTTGTGTACATTTTACCTAATAGTATTTCGTAGTATGGTGTGAATATTTCTCTATACATAGATATACGACTTCACAAATGTATGTGGCGCAGCGATAGACCGCCCGATTGCAACGTAAGATATTTTCGAATTTCACCCTCGGTTTATGTGCTTGTAAGCATTAATGTGTCTCTTTGCATTGACCATGATGTTTCTATGTATTTATATATGGATTTACAAAGGCATATATATACATATTTAAGTATATTTATCCTAAATCTATAACCCAAAATACATGATATAGCTTAGTCTTGATAGTGCTGTGTATAACGTCGGTATGCCATTCCAAAATATAAACTTTTCAATAGCGAGACCCATTTGTATTAACTTCCCAACAGTAGTAGCTAGTAGAAATCTTCATCAATTTATCAATTTATGATGAAGTTTTCTACTAAACGTATAATACAACATCCCAATTTGCCGTCAAGACCTTTGTACATTTGTAGAATTAGGCAGCTACTTCAATATTGCCAAACTTCGAAATCACATTCCAAATCCATGCCGCCATTAGCACTAAGTTTAGACGTACTATTAAACATCTTGTGAACTTAGTTTTTATCATAATAACCAAAACTAAAACTATAATTATAAAAACAACTTGTTTATTTATGAGAACACTCATCAGATTCCGGAAAGGAATTATATTTTCATAGTAGGGTTTTCATGTTGAAGCGAAGATATTTTAGACTAACGGACGGAAATATGGACTTGATCCGGTGCAGCTGTATTGTGAATTGCACAACCCTACTAGCGGATAATAAAGATGGCCATATCTCGAATGATTCTAGTTTTAGCTGATGTCGAGAAACATATAGTTTTTTTTTTCTAGTAAGGAAAAATCTATCTAATACGAAATACGTTGCAATACGAACTTATGTAATATATGTATAACTTATATTTATCCCAAAAATTGCTATCGATTTAAATATCTTGTTAAAATAAATAAGTGTTACATTCATGTATATGCGGAAAAAAGTCTGTAAACTCGAAAATTTACCGACTAATAAGTATTTCGTAAGACTTCTCTTACGAAATACTTATTAGCGTTATCGGTAAATTTTGGCGGAGATAAATAAAATTCTTTGTTTATACCATTGATGCTAATTAATATAAACAAGGATAAATTATTATTATATTGTTTTTCTGCTTTATTTTTAAATACATTACAGTATCGAGTACAGAGACCAAGCTACCGGTGGTTAGGGTTCAAGAGACAGAAACCTAATCACTATGTGTGCCGTGGAGGAGAACTGCCTTATGCATCAGGCTCTTAATTCCGTCGCATAAAGCGAGCCTCTAAAGGTGTTGGTCGAGCCTCTTAGCAATTAACCCACGAGCTGAAATGAATATCAGCACAACGATAGCGGGATCCACATCCCACGTGTCAATAAGCTCGTGGGCTATGTCCCAATATTTTATTTCTTTCTCTTTGTTGAACATTAAAAGATTGTCGCTATGGGGAATGGTGATGTCAACAATATGTCCGATCCAGGGCGCATACTTGTGATATGGTAGCTCAACAACTACAAGGTTATATTTAAAGCAAGTTGCTGATGGACTATCCTGGCTACTTGGTTATGTCTATGTAATTATCTCGTCGTTTCTCCGGAAGGATAACATGCCCGAAAAATGTCTATTATGCCGCCCTGCAGGATGTACGTCCGAAAGTTATTCGTCATAACAAGTTTATGTGTAATTAATAATAATAATAAACTTGACACATTTCACACACGGCCGTCTGATTCCAAACTAGGCCTGTACTGTGGCAACCAGACTACTGATAAACATACTTATATATTTCTAAATACATACATATTATAAATAAATTACACCCAGACACAGAACAAATGATCATGCTCACACAATTACTTGTCCTGAGTTTGAATCGAACCCACGACCACTGGCGCAGCAGTCAGGGTCACTACCCAGTAGATCAACAGGCCAGACAAAACCTTCAGTTTCTCCGAAGTATTCACCGAACCGTAGCCATTATTATTATTAACAAGTATATTTTAAAAATTTTAAATACCTCCGACAAAAAAAATCCTTCAACTAATAGAAAAGAGCTGATAATCTTGGAACGGCAGAACAGATTTTGTTGAATACTAAGAACACTCTTGAGTAAGTCACTTTTCAAATGAAATAATTGTAAACCCAAATTGGTCCATCCGTTTGGCCTATGATGAAACAGGCGGACACACAGAAACACACGTTAAACTAGTTACACCGGTTGTAAACAGAAAATGTCATGAAAATTGACAAGACCTTATTTCTAAATGTACTCGTACACCTACGTAAAAAAACACATGATATATAATAGCAACGGAAATCAAATTAGCCACTTGCCCACATCTGTACATGTAAATCTACACAAATTAGCCACTTGCCCACATCTGTACATGTAAATCTACACAAATTAGCCACTTGCCCACATCTGTACATGTAAATCTACACAAATTAGCCACTTGCCCACATCTGTACATGTAAATCTACACAAAAGAAAATCACATGTACAGCGTGTAAGTTTGAGCTTAGCGAAAAACTAACAAAAACCTCTTTTTATTTATACTTATCACAATACAAAAGACAGTTGAATGTTGTTTAATTGATTACATTGCAGTTTTATTGAGTATTTTTTTTTCTTTTCGTTAAAGTTCTGTTTACTCATTGTCCTATTCATTGCTTTACATTCCATAACTCATAATTTAACTAAAAAATAATAATAAAAAAAAATTATAAATTTTCCGGCAGAAACTTCCAATGATTTTCGACGTAGAATGATGGTCTGAATACACTATTTCAGTATTCGGTATGGTGTTTCTTACACCCTGTATATCAATGGAAATTAATCTAGTCACTAGCCCACATCTGAAATATTTACAGCCTTTTTATCATGCTGTATAAATACATGTGTTATTTGTATCAATAACAGCATCCAATCGACCATTTATACTCTAGTAGAAACATTCAACTACAAATATATTTGTTTAATTTCCTGTCGATCTATACAAACATCAGAAAGTGATGAAATGAACTTTTGAAAGTTCCAGTGTAATGTCAATATTAGTTCAGTCCTATTTATTTGTACAAGTCCATTGGGCTGCATTCACAAAATACTGATTGGACTGAAAATTTTTTTATTTTAACCCCGATGAAAACCAAATTATATCTTAATAAGTTAACATGTATTTGAATAACGAAATTATCTATGAACTTTTCTAGAAAAACACTAATGATTGGTGGAAATATGTAGTTTTTTTTTATGGTATACGGGGTAACTAGTGAATTTTTCAAGTGGGCGTGCATGGCCACATCCGAAATTATGAGTTTATAAAACAGGATAAAAAGGCCGCAGTAAATTTCTTATACTGTGGCATTTAACCGCGAAGAGATAATAAAATCTTTAAATTAGAACCGAATTTTGTGAAGATGCCTGCACTGCGGTGTGACTGCGGGTATGCGTTGAAAAAAATATTGAGCATAATTTCCAACAAAGTACAAATAATATAGGTATGATTTATTAAAGAAATTACTTTAAAACATGAAGCAGTTTATTAAGTTCCAACATCTTCCATCCTACAGAAAAGTTAATATCAAATAGAGACGTAATAATAACGCAAGTAACAATACAGTGAGCAAATAGAGTAGTTTAGGCAAATCGAATTTTAACTGACTTCAGAAAATATTCTCAATTCGACTGTAACTTTTTATCTGTTGTGTTTTACACGACATGTTTGCCCAGCGTGAAATAGACGTGTGACATGTATATGGATAGAAATCAGTTGATCTTTTAAAAAAGTTAATTATTATTATACTGCTCAAATAACTCAACGTATATAAATACTAAACACAGACAATTAATTTAAAAGCAATCTAAAACTCCGAAGGTAAAATATAATAGGCAAACTCATTACCTAGAGTTATTATACTGAAATGCCCAAGTTTTAGTTATAACAGCCTGTTTATGTATTAGTTATTAGAAATATTTGACTACCCCGACTTAAATTACCCCGTCTGGGATTCTACTATCGCTTCATTACTTCAATCGTGTAACTAGATTGGAAAGTGGTTTATTTTTTATTTATTTACCAAGAACAATGCAAGCTTATAGTAAAAACCAAAGCACTTATAATATGTTATGCTAATTTATCCTAAAGTTTGTTTACGCATCAGCAAATATTAGTGTTAATATATTATAACATACACATATTTCTAAGATATCAAAACTACATAGATGCATTGAGAAAATCAATAATTTTCTTCGCTATTTAGTTAATGTTATCAAAAAATACGTGGTGGAATCTAAGTCACAACCACTTCTACGATAAATGTATTTTAGATAAGTGTATTCTGTGTACTCTGTCTATGACATAGAATATTTCATACATAAACAATTTATAAAAGTTTAAAATAGGCACATCAATATTTGCCGATACCACACGATTTGGATTGACGAAACTGAAAATGAACATGACGGCAACAATTTATGGCCTATCAATAACAATAACATCTACACGCGGTGTGTAATCGATAAAGTAAGATAATGAAGTACAAACAAAGTTTTATTGGATGTCCTTTTTTAATCTATTTTTATACAGTAGGTACTGAGTAAGGGGCATCGACCTCAAGCTGATTCAGTTGCATAGGTAACACATCGCATTGCAGCGAAGTGAAATGTTGATTTTGACGATAACGCCGGGTTTGATAATTACATTTACTTTTAATTTATTTTGCGAAACAAATGTTTTAGAAAGCTTCTACATCATGGTTTGAGTATAAACTTTTCTTAAAAACACTAGCGCCAGATTCCACAATATATATCTGTATCCGAATTGAAGAGCAGTAACTTATTGTATGGCTTAATTGCTCTTGAAGGGACTGGTGGCGGCATGTGGGCAAGCGCCATGATGGTGCAGTTTCAAGTAGTCGATTCTGAGAACGGACGTAGGTAACGAAGTGGAATTGAAAATGTCTGCATGGTCCATTACCTAGCCATACGTTGTAGGAGGCCGCCGTTGGATAGCATTACAGGTGCTACGATTTACGTACCATACAGCCACCATATTATTTTTTTTTTGAAATTTATACCCCGTGTCACTCGTGATCATGGAAGGATTCTAGCAATACCATATACCCATATAGTGGAACAAAGAAACTCACATACATGAAACCTAATAACATTAGACTCATTTGTGGGCAGTCATGTAACAAGTCACAAACAAACGCACACATTTGCATATAAATTTGCATATAATTATTGCAAATAATATAATACAGCCATCCAGCCAACTACCTTATTTTAATGAAATTAAGAATTAATGTTAAAAGAAGGCAAAATTTGCCTACCAAACCAACATTCTATTTGTTAAGCACTATCATACATTAGTTCACACATAAATCAAATCTAAACATTAGAAGACTGTTGTGTTCAAGCACCATAATTATATTTCTATAAAATCACGTTGTGATCTGAGATAAATAAAAAGTAAACTATGACAGTAATGAACCACTAATAAGTTCAATCCGATGCCACAAGTCTCCGGACCAATCAATTATAGAGATATATGGCGCACGGGGGCCATTCCTACAAGTAGGCATCCAATTCCACCTATCTCTATAGGGCTATCACGGTTCTGTTTATAGTCCAAGAGCTCGTAGACATTTTATAAGTCGCAACCTTAGATAAAAATTATTTTAACACAAAGATACACTTTTCACAATTTCAGAAAAAATAGACAGTTATGGGACTGCCGACAGACATGAAAACTTAAACTTGAAGCGTCACATTAGCAGGTTGGTGACATTAATTAATAAGGAGCTGACAGAACTCAATGTTTATATTAGCGCCCTCTAGCGGATCTTTATATGTATTATTAGCGTGACGGTCACGAGTTCAGTGCTTTTTTCCCCACAGCAAAAGTGCAAAAACGAAGTGCCTAAAGAAGTTTTGAGTTCAAAAATCCTGCGTTGTCGGTGGCGCCAGAGGCCGGGCAATTCTCGTAAACTGACTTCTATCGATCTACCAGAGGTCAGTAAAAACATAGTAACAACAGTTTTATTTCCCTGTAGGTTTTTAATCATGGTTTAAAAAAATATGATTATCTCAAAGGCGTATGATTTTTGATTTGAAACAGTTTTAAACTTAAAGGGGTCTTTAATGTGGTATAGCTGTGATGTTATTAAAACTCCAAAATGATTGAAGAATATTTTTTCTGTAAACAGAACTCTAACTTAAAAATTTAAGGCTCTAACCGCTTCAAAAAACATTCTGGAAGCATTTTGGAATTTTTTACGCTTCAACCAGGTCTACTTTTTGGTACCTCTAGTAGTCTCTCCAGCTCTTCGACTATTACTATAAACGGCTCTTTAATCCAATGCAATAAAGTTCAAAATTGCACCAACACCCTGATAAATAGTTAGCACGTATACCTGGTGAAACGCTGAAGGTGTAATTACTTGCTTCCAAATGTTCCGTCGAATTGCTATCTAGATGTGTTTTCAGCTGAAATAAATACAAATTGTATTTACACATGAACTTGACTAAGTGTTGTGGTGGGGTGGAGTTAATTTAGCTGCAGCATTATCTTTAAGAAATCATTGCGTTCACTGGTTTCTTTCATAATATTAGGTTGTTAATTCTGACTACCAAATGTTTCAGATTGGTGGAAACTGGCGATATCTGACACGAAGTATAAATTTAAAACATTTTAGCAATTTTGTATGTCTAGTAAAACAATATGATTTATTATAAGAAATACTTATCGACTGACTGGCATTTACTTTTCAAAAATAATATAATCTAAATGACCACGATCGCCACTTTGGCATTATTCTAAGCGCGCACGACGGAAAATTTCGTAGGCTTCTCGGCAAAGAGACCGTCGGATTTAGGCATCTCTTCCCTAATTCTAGTTTTTAAGTGAAGGAGTGTAAAGACACTCCTTCAATCAAGAACAACACCATACGTGGTTGCAGCAAAACAGAGCCACCACACATAAGTCCCTGCCGGTAGTTAAAGAAATGTGCCCGGAAAAGCTAATTTCACTTACGAGTCACGATTTGACGCCGGTCGATTTTGTTTATGGGGATTTGTAGAATCGTGTGAAGATGTAATACACATATAAAAAAATATCGATCCTGCATTCATGTCTCGAGAACGCAATTCTTCTTTCCAAGTAAACTTAATCGAATCAAAAGCGAAATGTTTCGTTTAGTTTGGGAAAACATTTGTTACAGAATGTCGCCTGACCGTATTATTTTTATAGGTTACAAACTTGTTATTTATAACTTCTTTATTGTTTAACCGATATTTTTCTTTTCTGGCTGGTTCCGAAATACAAGCCTTTCCACGTCATTAAATCATTCGGAAGTTACTTTGTAAGATTAGATAGGGGCGCATAGGGGTTTCGGTGTGGCTGTCTACTGTTTAGGAGGTCTGCGGGGTTCTCGGGGACTTATTTCTAGACCACTGTGTGGTTTTTGTCGGTTCGATTCCGACATACCACTTCACCGCTTGCCCCGGTGAGGTGATGACCCGTGGGGGTTTACACACGATAAAAAAGAAAGGTAAAACATCCACAATTTATGCTTAGTTATAATTAAAATAGTAGTTAGTATAGTAATTTCGAGTTTCTAAACACTTATTTTATTGAAAGACCCTTGAGACACCTCACACACGGCCGTCTGATCCCACACTAGGCAGAGCCTGTAGATGCTAAATATATTTAGACAATACTAAATACATACATATCACTACATATTTCCCCGCCAAATCTGTCTGTCTGTCTGTTCGCGGACGGAAACGAATTTTCATGCGGTTTCACTAATAGACAGAGTGACTCATGAGGGAGAGTTAGGTGTATAATTTGTTAAGATTTTGTGTAAATTGATTGAAATTTGATACTGATTGTTGAAGATATCACTGCTCCCCGTGCGAAGCCAGAGCGGGTTGCTAGTTATAGATAAACTTCACCCAGACATAAAATAAATGCATTTAAAAGTTAAACTTTAAAGTTGTTTCAGTAGGCAGTTTTATTGCAGTCAATAATACTTCGGTTGAACAGTCTAAATAAATCATTCACAAGTTCTTTCATCCCTACTTTAATATCTCGCTATCTCTAAAGTAGTAACAACAACATAAACAACTCAACAACTTTACCAAAAGAAAATATACTCCAGTTCCTTTTCAGAAGTAAGTAGTAACAGTCTTCGTTCATGAAAATCCTTTATATTTTTGCCACGTGAAAACAGCAAAGAGAAATCTTCGCGAATATAATGCCAGGTCAGTAGGTCAGACTATCAACATGTTTTGATGACTTGTATCCTGGTGATTTATTTGTTAAGGAGTTATTTTGGATAATTCCATCGAAATTGCATTCTTTAAGCATTATTTTACAAGGTTCTGCCATGTTTATGATGGGGAAAGCTTACTAAAAGATCCCTATAATGGTAAATCAATAAAGAAGAGAAAAAAATCGGTACTTTGGGTTGGGAAAATGGTAGGAAAATGCCATAATAACAAATCTATGGTACTGGAAATAATAAGTGTTGGTTTGATTGTAGATAAACTTCGAAGTAGGTTTGATAAGGAAGTGAAATAAGAAGTCAATGAACTTCACAAAAAGAACATCAATTTTATTATACAGTACATTATTATAGAGTTGGGTTTTCTTAGAAATGGACATTATTAAGTACGTATCAATGTACCTATCCAGGTACAAATATATAACTTACTGTATTGAACTGGAACTACATTAAATTATATCCCACATGTAACCTGGGAAACCTGCTTTAAACATTGTCTTTTTAATGGAACTGTTATTCATTATTTTTGCAATTGTAAAACACAGCAGTATTTTGTTTGAATAAGAGCCATCTATCATAGGACTTCTTCAACTCTACAGAAGAAAGCACTGAAATACTAAGTAGAACTTCGGAGATAGGGTTGGTAACGCACAAGTAATAAAACAGATATTTGCGGAAATTTATAGGCTTACTAATTGTAGATACTTGTTAAGTTGTAAATAAAACTACAGTTTGGAGATTAGCGATTATTTATTATTTTGTTAAAAATCGATAGTATGTATCGAAATAGATGTCAATTTCGCAATTCAAACGTTTTGACCCACCTGGGTTAGATACGTACAGATATATACAAAGAGTGACCTGCTTAAACACAAATTTATCCTCTGACCGAGGAGTTTTACTCTGTAATATTTACTAAAATGGCATGTAGGTACGTTGGTACCTACTACAAAAGTAAAAGAAATATGTCTCTATTTGTAAATTTCCGCTTTCTAGGGGAACAATAAATAAAGTTGTTTATATGCCACCGGACCCCTGTTTACGTAAACAAGATAAATCGTGTCGCCACGTGCTGCTCTCGAAGCCTATATGATTACACTAAAAATGTGCTACGATTAGTCATGACGAATACAAAAATCTTAACTCCATAATAAGATGAAAAACAAAAATGTAGAATCTCAATAATAAGTAACTGGCTATGAACGGAGCAGTTGAGATATTATTTGACGATAGACGGCACAAATACTTGCTTCCAGATGACAAAACTTAACTTCGAAATACAAAACTAATCTTCAGTAATGGAAGCTTCTAGAAGTTTCCTGAAATGAAAAAACCCTAGCTTGGATAACAATCATTCCTTAGAAGTACAGAATAATTTTTTTTTTTTAATAAAGGGTTAGTAACGTAAGCTCCTCCAGCTAAGCTAGATGCTTATTTTGGTTAGGAGTGGGTTCACGTGGGTAGTGTACTAAATGGAGTTGAACCCGTAATCGCAAGTCCGGCGCCTTAGCCACGCATCATAATTATAGTTCAAAAAACACGCTTTACTAGCAAACCGAACTAAAAATGAGAAAATATTTTTTAGAGTTTGTACTATAGAGATATAAAGTCCACTGGTTCATTATAATTTAAAAAATTATACCCCTTGATCTCAAGCCTAACGCCCTGCAATTGTCGGTAAAGTGCTAGCAAATTACCCCCAAAATATCCACTCAACCAATAAGTCTATGAGTTAATTTGCCAAACGCACGAGTAGTCCTCGACAAGCAATTTAAAATCCAATATTCATGTTTTCTATTTGAACCGACAACGAAGTACTCACGGTTACAGGCAAGACAGAGTTATTGCCGTGATATATCAGACCGAGTATATGGTAGGGCGGGTCCTCACTTTGCAAACTGACTTTGGCATATTATATTCTGGCACTGCCGCTACCAGGCTATTTATATGCAATTTTAATATCACGTACAGGGTTCGCGGCTCAATATATTCGTGAGTACAAGTTGAAGAATTGCATTTAAAATTACACAACTTACGTTGAGTTTTGTTATAGCGTTTTTACAGGTTCGATCCCGAATGAGTGCCAACTATGGTCTTGGAATCGCCCGTTAGCAACTACTTAAAGGTATAATGCCATATGCATGCTATCACTAGTAATCAATTGCTGGTCATTAAGGCCATTCGTACTTCTTTCCCATTTGTAGAAAAATTACGTAGTTACGTTACCTGAATAATATTCAGACTGCTAGTATGAACGAGCATTAGCAGATTTAGTAATTTATAGCCATTTTTGCAGCAATTAAAAACTGTCATCAAAATTAAACGACATCCCATTATATTGAGACAAAAATAAGATCCAAATCTTTTGATCTGCTTTATACAGAGAAGTTTCCTATAGGTAGCACACATTTACTTCAGGATAGGTGATGATGATAACGAACTCATCTTCTATCTGTATATAAATTAATCCCACTTTCCCTTGATCACGGCATCACACGTGAATGGCTGGGCCGATTTCGCTAATTCCTTTTTATTTTGTGTTTGTTATTGTCAGGCGAAGTTTCTTATGAAAGAATAATTTGAAGAAAGTTGCGCGAAAAATTAGAAACTTAAGAAAACTTAACAAAAGACTAACGCGGGTGAAACCGCTGGGCGCAGCTAGTACCATATATAAAACACTTGGTCTTAGTTCTTTATCAATCATTAATTCATATTAAATTGAATTACCCTCCGATCCAGAAAAACCACTTCTTTGTACCTTATAAAAACGGTTTTTTTTTTAAGAAATATGTTTTCTATATAAACTGAAATTTTAAAATATGTTGATAAAGGGATGCATCACCGCCGCGCATTCTGCTGCCATCAGTTGATACGTTATAATTCATTTTTTGTCAAAACTTTGTTGAATTCTTTGTTTCCGAATAATTCCTAGGAAGAGAAACACCGAACACATGCTTTCGTCTCAATCCATCTCATCATCACAAATTATTTGCATAGTCTGTACCTGCCCTAAATTAATAAAAACTGAGTAATGGATAGCGTCGTACTATTGCATTGGCGACCTCTATTCTAAATCAGCCGCGATCTCTTCCTTATATTTTTTCTTATTCCTACTGAATTGAGCTCTGTAAAAAGGTCTTAATAACTTCACTTACCTTTGTAACCAAACTTAGGAGCTGCCGCCTTTTTTCTATATTCCCATTCAAACAACTGGAATCTTATGACTTTGTATTTTACTTTCTAGATAGGTAGGGTAGGCGAAAATTTGATTCCTATATAAATTCTTTCTTTAATCAACAACCTCAAAAGAAAGAATTTAGTCTCAATAATTCATTTCGTGTTGTAATTCTCCTGTTCTACTGTTAGTTATCATTTTTGCTGTTTATTTCATTGCTAGTTGGGTATTTATTCATCACAATCTGAAATTGGTCCGATTACAGGGTAGCCCAATGATTCAGCTGATAATTATATCTAAGTACATTCGTATTTCTAAAATAAATAAGACGAACGAAAAAAAGAAAAGTAGTTAAAACCTACTTAGAGATTCTGATAACCTCCGAGCAGTCCGGCAGACCAATCAACCTCCATTCTCACGATACAAGTAACGAGAATAATATAGAATTTAGCAAATATATACTTGCATACATATCCCTTTTACTGATTATTTTTGGTTTAGAAAAAAGAAGATTAAATCTTTTCCAATATAATTAAAATAAAGAGTTCAAAATCTAAGTAAAATCAACTTCTTTTGAACTAAAAACATTTTTACACGCTTTAATTTAATTTAGCTTGCCATGTTTGTTTAGGTTAAATGTTGCAACTGAGCTTCAAAACAGTTATCCTCAACCAATTATTCTAAAATTTTGCATATACACGTATAGTTTGAATGACAATAAAAAAATAGTTAAAAAAAAAAAGAAGAAAAAAACGATTAGTTTAAAAATGGTTATTTACTGTTAATTTATTTTAATCTAACACTATTCAATACGCTTGTTATTGCGCTCACAATTTCGAGACTATCTTAGTGACTACAAAAACAAAAAAAAGAAAAAGTAAATTGCTAAGATTCAATTTTAGCTCTCATATTATTTCACGTTAAGTTTCTGGTCAGGTTTCAGATCCCGTTCATTTTAATGTACATAACCAACCAATATACCAGTCAAGATAGAAGTGCTTGGCATTCAATTTGCCCGTCCGTTCCGCCATCTGCTAACATCGATATCCAATCATCTGGTGTCGGCCTTAGAAAAGTATAAAAACACTACTGAAGTAAACTTTGTAGTCAATAGAGTGTGTTTGGAATTCGAGTGGAATATTAATGAGAAAAAAAATTATAAGGAGTTTTGGTATCAAAGCAGTTTGTGAGCTAACTTTTAAACTTTCGCGTTCCATGATAAAACTATGTCTACATACGGGAATTAACGCGATCACGAAATAGGTATTACATACCCCTGAGTTGTCCTGGCGTTTCGAACAGGTGGCACTGGCCGTGGTCACAGGCTGACTGGCTCAATGATGCACGCCCTCCGTCGTAGAAGGTTCTTCATCCACCCGCACGTTTTCGATATTTTAAATATTTTTGTTTCACCATGTAGCGTCACATACTATACTAACAGTTTTCCTATATTGTAAAGCAAACCGATGTGTCCTTATTTTGACCTGTATCACTTGATGTTTTTTATCACTGGATTCGACGCTGTAGATCATTTGAGGTATTTAATGCCTATTTCGTGATTGCGTTAATTCCCGTATATACATTATTATAACAGTTTATCAGCTATTCCACTAGTGAACATGGGTCTCTGTCCTTGCAAGTCGTTACGCAGGCAGCGGTAGTCATTTAATATCAGGTGACCCGTCTGCTCGTTTAAAATACAATTTTTTTTTGTTTTATGTTTCTGCTTCATGGCAATCTGTTTACCAACAATAAGCCACTTCTTTGTTTGATTTCTCAGTTTATGTTTTCCTCAAGAGCCATACTTATGTATTAAAATTATTTTCACACGACTCTCTTGATGTCAAGTGGTAAATCTTTTATGTAGGCTCGGTATGTCACTTCTTTTTAGCCGGGTATGCTGAAGAGCGCCTTCTCCACTCAGAGCGTGTGCCAGTTTGTTTACATGGACGGTCAGTTTCTCCTGGTATTTCAGGCTGTTTTGAACTATTTCCTGTCGAACTGTTTTTAGGCCGAGGTCGAGGTATATGTATCTATTACTTATACAATGAGGCATGCAAAACATTGTTCTCAGAGCTTTGGTCTGAAATCTCTCGAGAATATCTATATTACTGTTGCTGGCCGTACCCCACAGTTGTATTCCGTAAGTCCAGATTGGTTGTATGGTAGTTTTGTACACTAGCATCTTGCTGTTAGGATTTAGTTGATTGGGGTCCCAATAACAAGTTCAGTGACCGTAGTTTTCCATCTAGTTGTTTGCGTTTTGTCCAAATATGCTTTTGCCATGTAAGTTTCCTGTCTAAGTGCATTCCCAAGTATTTTGCGTTATTATCTTGAGGGATAACTTTGCAGTTTAGCGTTACCGGTGGACATGTTTCTCTCCTAAGTGTAAATGTTACATGTACCGGTTTGCTCTCATTGGTTTTTATTCTCCATCTCTTACATCTCCACTTCTATCAGGTGGTTTTGCAACCGTGATGATGCCGTTTCTGGGTGGCTATGAGCCGCCAGTAGCGCGGTATCATCAGCGTATGTCGCAGTCGTGGTGTAGTCAGTTGTTGGGATATCTGCTGTAAAAATGAGGTATAGTATAGGCCCCAAGATACTGCCCTGAGGGACACCTGATTTTATTTCGTGTACTTCTGAGAAATCATCGCTGTACTTCACTTGGTAGCATCTTTTATCTAAATAGGATTTAAGTATTTGAAATAGACAATGCGGGAGATGCTTCTTTAGCTTGAACAGGAGGCCATCATGCTATACCTTAACAAACGCTTGGCTGATATCCAAAAAGTCTGCTAATGGTGTCAACTATACAACGTACCTGTTCAATTGTCCCGTGTTTTTCCCGGAATCCAAATTGGTGGTTCGGTAATACTGTACTTAGATGTTCTTTCATCCTGTTAAGCAGTATCCTCTCAAACAGTTTGCCAATAACTGGTAGCAGGCTGATAGGTCTGTATAAAGTAGCTTCGTGTGGAGGTTTACCGGGTTTCGGTACCATGACTACATGTACAATTTTCCATTGCCCAGGAAAATGTTCAAGTCTTAAGCTGGCATTAAAGATGTTAACTAATTTCATTACACCTTTATGAGGCAGATTTTTAAGTAATGTGGCATCAATAAGGTCATAGCTGGGTGCTTTGCCATCCTTGAGGTTCCTTATTTCTTTCACGATTTCTTTTGGGCTGGTACTTTTTAGTGGTAGATACATTTGATTCGCTGATTCGAGGTATTCCTTGATTTCCACAGTATGTTCGGGATTGTTTTCAGGGAGTGATTGGAAAACTGATTTCAGATGTTCCGCAAAGATTGTTGCCTTTTCTTTATCTGATCTAGCCCAACCTCCTTTTTCGTCATTGATAGGTGATATGTGGATTTTCGGTCGCTTTAGATTCTTGGTAGCCTTCCATAGCGAGTAGTTTGTGTCTTTCTTTGGATCTAGATTTGAGAGATAGCGTTGGATATTATCATTTTCTAGGGTGCTGATAAGGGCTTTGAGTTCATTTAAGAAACTATTGAATGCAGCTTTATCGCTTGGATACCCTGCAGTATGCTAGATTTTTCTCAAACGACGGCGCTCTTGTATTTTCTCTTTAATATCCTTTGGATATAAGTTATGTTTTAGAGGTTGTCCTTTACCTATCCTTTTTGGAGTTGCAGAATTGGCAGCAATGTGGATAGTCATATTAAGTTGTTCCAGTTGTCTTTCAAGTTCTTCAGTTGTATTAATTTTGGTCTTTAGTTCTGTCTCTGTCATGATTATATTTTTATAGATTGTCCAGTCTGTAGTATTCGAGTTGTATATGCTTAGGGGCGGTGCTACCAGATTAACTGCTGTAGTAACATTCAGTATAACTGGTGTGTGATCAGATGTGAGATCTATTCGTGGTTCTATGTTTAGGTAGTTACTGTCTATGTTCTTAACAATAAAAAAGTCTAATAAGTCTGGGATTGAGTGGGAATGAGTCATTTCCTACTCTCACTGTTAGACCAAGCTGGTTAGGCTGGTTTGGTCAGGTTAATTAACCGCCGCAAATAACGCCGGGTCTCAACCCGGCGTTATTATTCATTTAGCACTACCCAGGGGGCACGTGTAGGGTAGTGGATAGGTAGTTCCTACGGACGCGAATAACTCTACCCCCCTTATACAATAAAAAATAATCATAAAGAATTCAATTCTGCATTCATCTTCATCAATCTTATGTCACCGGTAAATGAAGATTGCCGACCTTGATTTTATACGAGTGATATATTCTGTGGTATGATGAAATCGAGCGCGTACTTACGATTGGGCCCACAGAAATAAGGAAGTAGGATCATTCATCAATACTAGTGCTGACGAGACACTCTCAATCGGTCTTACGAGTTCTACAATTGTAGGTACAGTCGCGAAGAAAATATTTGGAAAAATTTCGAAATTGACAGAACTATTTTAAAATGAAACTTATTTCGCAAAATGACACGGAGCACAAGTTTATATTGAAATGGTCCTACAAGTAAATTGTATTCTATTACATTTACATTTTTCATTCTGCTTGTGTACCAAATGATCTCGCAGCCCGCCTGGCTGATAGTTAGAATATAAAGTAACCTGATGTTGATTACTTTATTGTTTACCATGAGACGGGTAGATCCTTTTTTTATATTCATATATCACACAAATTTTCGTCCCGTGTAGGATTTGAACCCACAACACTCGGTGCGGCGTAGTGGCGAGGTGACCACTTAAACCATTGCGCCATCCGTGCAGTCAAATCCCAATCACAACAAACAGCACCAGTAACCATGTTTATTGCTAAACCATTAAACCTTGAACCTGAACGTGTTTGAAGAACCAATGTCTTCGGACACCATAAAGGTCGTTGAACAATATGTTCTTGGAAGTAAACTGGTATACGATCTAGTTAGTAACTGACAGAACGTGGGCTCCTTTGAAATCGTAGTTTTTTATAAACAAAGTATTTGGTTTTTCAAATATCCATAAATATTTTTTGCATGATCGCCAACCCACAAAGGCTACGTTCTCTGTCATTGTAGAATTTTATTTAAAAAAATAACACTAAGTCCTTTTTAACTCCTGGCATATGAATGTTCGATACATGTACCTAAAGTCCTTAACTCTCTTTCAACAAGCAGGTATGTAACATACATCAGGCAGTGTGGAACGTAATTAGGTACCCGCTTGTTAAGAAGACAAATGCCTGGATATTAGTTATTTACACTTTGCAAGAACAATGCGGGTTTCACATATGCTGCGTGTTTAATTTTGAATTCAGTTTAGTCGCGGGTTCTGCCTAAATATTTCATCATGTTACACAAGGTTGGTGAAGCAAATGTGACCTTATTGGACATACTAACATAAATCAAAAGCCCGTCCCTAGACTTTAATTATTTAATCCCTTTTTCACATTCCCCTTTTTTTACCGACTATACAGGCTGCAATTAAATGGCAAAGTCCGATATTCCTACTTGAAGTCTTCAGATCTCGAGACAAAGTTGCTACTTTGTCTCGCTTTGCTAAGCATGCCACTTCTTGAATTACGGATGTTTAAAAGCTCTTGTATCCGCTTTTCATGAGACTAGCTGTGTCATTGTTGAACTTTCATAATAAAAAAAAATTATGTCGGGTGTTGAAAGTTCCGTATATACCACTATTACGTTTAAAAATATCAAGTCAACACATTATGATCAAAATAAGATATTAGGTTCCGATTTTATAACAATAGATGCACCAGGCTTCAGGACCAGCACCCGTTCAAGTGCAGTCATTTGTCCTTCTTCAAATCACAAACATAAAGTGGAACAAATTTCTATTAAACAATGTAGGATAAACTATTTGTAATGTTAATTTGTAAAGCAGTTCAGTCACAAAGGATTTTGCGATCCAAATACACATGATAATTATTTTTGATTACACAAGCAGAAATTTCTTCAAATCTAGAGAATTTATGAGACTACGTAAAATAGAAACTCTGTAAGATAAGGCCATTACATTGTGAGATGAACGGTACTGATTTTGTCATTAGAAACGGGGACTTCAGTTCAAAAGTAACGTAAGATTCTGTGTTTTCAATTAAGAGTAGAGAATTTTGATATAGCAATAAGACTAAGACAATACAGATGAAACAATTTGGAATGTACCAAGTTTAATTTACGAAATGGGACAGATATTTTGGTGTGGACTAATATAGACAGTGTACAATAGAAGCAATAATGTTCTGGGACACATTGCAAAGATCCAGTAGACCCAAACTAAGCATAGCTTGTATTTATACATGGATAAACACACTCAGATATATTTGTTTTTTGTAAATGCATACGTATTATATATAGAAACAGGCAAACCCATGCAGGTGCACGGATCATGCATACAAATATTTACACTAAGCGCGAATGGATTCAGAGCCACATAGGTTGTCAAAGGAATTATGTTTAAACGTCAAAGGGGCAGTGTATAACATACAATATGAGTATACGTTCATACATTCTGTATTCTTATGTTCATATACTCGTATTCTGAAATAAACTCAATTTACGCAATTATATGGTTATATAAAAAAATATACAATTACTCCTTGTTTTGTTTGGAGTTGTTTAAAAAGTCACACGTGCAATAATAGTTCCCTCCAAACATTTAATTTAATTTCACAAATAAAAAACTATTCATTTGCAATCCCGAGTGACACTTATATGCGCGGTTGCATTCGCAGATGCGAGACAAGAAACTTTTTTTCTTTAAATTTTTGTGCCGAGTGAGCTACACCTACCTCTATATTTACTCTTATCCCACTAATATTATAAATGTGAAAGTTTGGATGGATGGATGTTTGTTACTCTTTCACGCAAAAACCACTAAACCGATTGCGATCAATTGGTATGTAGATAGCTGGAGACCTGGATTAACGCATAGGCTACTTTTTATTCCGATATTCCCACGGGATCGGGACTTACGCGGGTGAAACCAATGCGCTGCTAGTATATTATAAACTTCTAATACTTAATAATGACATAAATATTACAAATAATACATTAGAGCATAAGCTATTGTTCTACTATTTAAGTTATTAAAAATGCATGCGCAATGAACAAAGTACTCACCTCCACCTTTGCTGGAGTTGGTTAAACTGGCAATAGCTACAATGTTTGAATTTGGGTTGTAAGTTTGAACTTCGTGATACACGGGCAGCGGTAATTCCAATTTGACCCTTATTTTGTGTTTCATATGAATTTTATGGGCTAAGGTTATAAAAAATTATTGTATTTAATATACTCCACAGACTATGTTCACAAACTTTTTTTAATACTCAAATTCATAAAACAAAGCACAACGAATTTTGAGAAAAAAAACCACAGTTTATTAAAAAGTTTGCGACCAGTGGGCGAGCTTAAAGCGATATGTATTTCATTATTATAGAATCAGGAACGGCACAGGAATAGTAGGCACCTAAGAGCGCAGAATGATCTCCAATCAAATCTCTAATTAAAACTTTGCTGTGCCCAACAGGGTCCATAATTGATTCTACCCTTATATTTAACACCTTATCAATGTAATTATGGCCTATGACCTGGGGCCACTGGTGAGTTAACAACGTGTCATTTCAGTCGATTCGCCTCCAACATACCACTTCACCGTTAGCCCCGAAGAGTTTCCATAGTAAATATATATAATAAAAAAAAATAACATGAAAGATTTATTGTCAGCTCTTTTTATGCCATTCTGATCCTGTGCGTTGTTGCGTCATTTCCGAATTTAATTCCATCGTCTTCATGTCTTTGGAAATGGTTCTCATAAAGCTCACCGGTGGTCAACCTGGGCGCGTTTTTGTATAAAAAATCTCGATTTTCTATAAAAATTATTGTCAGCCCACAGAATATATATAAAAACACTTTTGTACTTACCTGTATCAATCTAGAAGCTCCATTAAAGGGGATCTCGTAGCAAGTAATTCAATTCTGCTCTAGAATCCGCCGGTGAACTATCGTCCTTTTGTGGTTCTTATTATGTATGAATTATTCACCAGCACGTGTTTAAAAGTGGGGTTATTCTGCGGAACCGTGACAAGAAAAGTGTTTTGTGAGAAGTGACAATGAGGAAAGTTTTATAAAGTTCTGCACTAAAAAGTATGCCTGTCACCACATAGAGTGTAAAAGAGACGTTAACCGCTTTTAGATTATGTTCGACTCAAGAGGCGAGAAAGAATCTAAGGATGCCAGGTTTAGTATTGCAGTGATTCTCTTTTTGTTATTATAAAAAAACTATTAATTAATACGCTCTGATAGCACGAGCCTTAAATACCCTGAACGCTGTATCACAACGACTGGACATATTTATGTGTACATTGGCGGAATTTGAAAGGGTAACATTAGTTTATTCAACTCATCTTAATTAATTGTTTTATAGTTAACTAGCAGCGCCCCCCAGTTTCACCCACGTAAGTCCAGATCCCGTGAGAATATCGGGATAAAAAGTAGCCTATATATTAATCTAAGTATCCAGCTATATACATACCGAGATTCATCGCAATCGGTTCAATACTTTTGGCGTGAAAGAGTAACAAACAACCATCCATCCAAACTATCACATTTATAATATTAGTGGGATAAATAAAATATTTGTTGGTAAAAATATGAAAATATTTTGATTTCTTTTATTCAGTCGATAAAAGTGGTATTAGTTTTACTTTTTTATGCCGACATTGTTCTATTGGGTATTTTAACCTGTAATGAAAATGTGTGAGCAGGAGGAGCAATGAAGGGCGTGAGGGTTAGAGACGTAAATTGACACCATTATTGATGCAATCGGTTGCAACGGGCTGTTTGTGTACTGAAAAATAAACCAAGACAAATAATAATAAAAGCTTTACCGATACAAAAGTAAGGTTATTAAAATGACACACTATTATAGACAATATACAAAATTATCCCCTATTTTTTTATACGACGCAACATTATCATAATGCGCATAAATATCGGGGGAATTACCTACATATCTCGGGACTTTTTTGCACTTAAACTGCAAAACAGTTTGCATAAAAATAAATCTCAAGTTCACTTCGATTTAAGATATCGATTTCATTAACAAAAACCTTTCGTATATTTCAACATGTGTATGAAAATTTTAAATTTTGAATCAACAATAACAACTAAAACTTTTTGCAAATAAGTTAAAATCGAAACGATAGCTTTATTTTTATTCAAGTCAGTCATCAAACACACACACACACGCTAATAAACACGTCTTGTACAAACTAGTGTTTATGATATAGCTGTAAGGTTAATCGAAGTAGAAAGTCCTTGTTCTAGGTACCAATAAGGAAACTGATGTTTTTGAAGTGAGTCATGAATAATAGTCGCTTATGAGAGAATTTGAATTGAATTGCAGCTAGTTTCGGCTGGCAACAGACGTTTACACTGGAAATGTAAGATTTGTCAAAAATTATTCGTAGCAGCCTAACGTTTTAGGTTTAAATTACAATGTCGGGAGTTTCAGCGTGTAAAATAGAACAGGGTAGGATAAGGAATAGTAGGTACTTCTACCAAAAACACAATCTGTTGGCGGCATATTGTAATATCACCAAAGCGATTGCCAAAGAACACATGTTTGTTCTAGATAATTTCATTAATTTTAAGACCATCATCTGCTGCAAAAACATTTTTACTTCTTTTCTCTGGAAAAACAATGTCCATAATTTTATCGTTAAGTATAACTTTTCCAGTTTATGTTATGTGATTAATGTGATGAGTGCCTTCTTAACCTGATAATTGTGCGTTCAAAATATGATATGGCATTAGTTGCAGAGATCTTTATATATTGTGAAATTTTGAACTGAAATAAAATATAAAAGGGCATAACAAGAAAAGAGCGAAATCAAAGGCATAAAGCTCTATGAAAGTAATATAATTCGGTTGACACTGATATTATAAAACATAATACTTACGTTTGTAGCTTCTCGATTGCCGACGGTTGACTGACTTGGACTGACTGTCCGATTGCTGTTTTAAGAAACGTTTGCACTTGTGCTGTGACATTAGTTGAAACGAACGAATGACAGTTGTAATCGATAAACTTACCGACTACCAAAGCGAAACGTAAGCAAATCAACTAAGAAATGACTTTTGTATAAAAATATAATGGTAGAAAGTAATGCATGTTACAAATACATGAACAAAAACTTAGAAAAAAGTGTTGTAAATATTTAAATTTAAAAGACATTCATGTGTCATAAATAAAATATTCAAGATCAATTTGCTCAGTGAAGAAAACAGTTTTTTTTACCTTAAAATTGAAGTCAAAGATCAAAGAGTTTTAGTATTAGGGGCACAATTAGGCATGCGTCCCGAAGAGATATTATACCTATTAAGCCTTTTTTACATGTTTTTATTATCAGTCTAGTTTCCAAATTCAAATTTGAATTCTTTATTTACTGTAAACAGAATACATAATGGAGTCATATTGTGATTTACTAGGATCTCAGTTTTAGTTAACACACATAATCACAAATGGCTGCATAGCCAATGATAATAACGCATATAAAAACAATATAATTACTTCAACACATACATAGATATTACACACTAGGTATATATACACATATATATTCAAATAATATGGTACTATAAAAACTCATTAACAGAATAGAATGTATTATATTTTAATTTACTTACAAGCATAATATGTTTTCTATATCTCTATTCATTTCATTTTCTCTGTAAAACTGGTGTACAAATAAAGTATATCATAGACGAATCTAGGAATAATTAAGAACAATACAGTACTATCAGAATTCCTCACGTCTACTATTATATTATGTAACTTGTTATCCCAAATTCAATATTGTTCTTGTGGACGTGGACCTTATGGGTACTCATACAAATTGAACAACCCTGCCTTCTAATTAAACATGTCCAATTAATATACTTCATCTTGATTTATATTCACAAGTATTTGGCCAGAAGCGGAATACTTACTTGGGTTACTAAACTCCCTATACCCTTAGGGTACCACCCTCTATTTAGTTTTGTTGGAATAAAATTATATTTTATTTGTTAACATATATGTTAGGTATGATTACCTCGATTTTAATTAATAAAATAGTTTTGATAAAGGGAAGAAAGTCTAGCATCCTCCGAGCCTTTCCTGAACTAAGTTGGGGTCGGCTTTCAGTCTAACTACGAAACGGCCCAACTTCGATATTTTACGTGAAGCGACTGCCATCAGATCTCCACAACCCAAGTACTAGGCAAAATCGAAGTTCTGTAGTTAGACCAGGTTGTCGGATTTTTTTTTTTAGGGCTCCAACTACCCGTAACGAATACCACAGATGTTCGTATGGTCACCCATCCTAAAACTGACCTGATTAGCATTACTTAACCTTGCAATGTGCTAACCTACTCGGTTACCACTTAGCCACGAGCCCCCCATGCAAATCAAGCATGTAAAAATATAAAATTTCCCTTGAAAATATACGACAACGCATATTTTTTAGGTAAATCCATCCGCCCATCTATATCCTCCCCCCTCCTCTCCCCCTCCCCGCACTGTCCCTCTTGCCCCCCTTCTCCTACTCCTTACGTTAAAGCCGGCAACGCACTTGTGACTTTTGAGTTGCAGGTGCCCTTTCGATCAGGCCATCTGCTCGTTTGCCCACTACACCAAAAAAAAAAATTAGAGATAGGATAATTGGGAGCATATTGAACGCGAAAGGTGAATAAGAAGGGAAGGAAATGGATATCCTACTAATATTATAAACGTGAAAGTTTGTGAGGATGGATGGATGTATGGATGTTTGTTAGGTACTCTTTCACGCAAAACTACAGAACCGATTGCGATAAAACTTGGTATATAGATAGCTGGAGATCTGGATTAACACATAGGCTACTTTTCCCACGGCATCGGGACTTACGCGGGTGAAACCGCGGGGCGCAGCTAGTTGCTTATACGGGAGTGTAAGCAATTGTTGGGAACAGGTCAAGGTCGCATACATGTGTCTGGAACTAGCTGTTGCCGGGAAGTCCGAGCTCTCCAACGTAACGTAACGTAACAAACGTACATACGTAGGTAAACATGTTTCGAACGTGCCTACGCTTATCTGTATTTCGGCACCCGTATGTTATGTGTCAAATTTGATCGAAGCCCGATCAGCGATAAGAACGTGAGTAAATAAAAAACATCTCCAATTGTATAAAAAACAACAATTTAGGTTTTTAAACAGATTATTTTATTTTCTTACCCTAAAACCTTACTCGAACTAATACGAACTCTTTACAAAAGTAATAAGACAAGTCCAGACAGCCGTTCGTAATTGATGTGCTTAACAAACAAGTACTTACTTGATTTTTATTTCAATGGGTAACTTAAGTAAATCGATGAAAGAATTTTTTAAATAGTATTATTTCGTTTTAGGTTTTTAAATATGAGACAGTAAAAAAATGCGAACCTAAACTTCATTTATTTCTAAAAAAAAGCATTACTTTTTGTAAAAACAAAAACCTTTAGTTTCGATCACCACAAGGGTAAGCTGTTTGCGTGATTTACAGATATTTGTTCAATTTATCTATACTATGTATCAGTTATTAGTACACGCGGCACGGAGAAATTAGTCGGGTAACGGCAATTGTATCCTACTAATATTATAAACGTGAAAGTTTGTGAGGATGTATGGATGTGTGGATATATGGATGTATGGATGTTTGTTACTCTTTCACGCAAAAACTACTGAACCGATTGCAATAAAACTTGGTATGTAGATAGCTGGAGATCTGGATTAACACATAGGCTACTCTTTATTCCGATACTCCCATGGCATCGGGACTTACGATGGTGAAACCGCTAGTTTTCTTATAAATAAAGTTAGATAAATGTTACATTAATGTGTTTCAAAAATAAAGAACCCCGATACCCACATCAGTAGTCAGCGCTGAACTGATTGATATTTGACACAAGCAAAACAGTAAAACCTTTCAACGTAGACCTTTTTATTGGTATGAACGAAATAGCAGTACCTTTAGCATATATAAATTATAATATAACATACAGTTTTTAGCTTTTGTATGGTCTAGAGATGGTCGAAGTTCATCGATGTTTAGAGGGAAAACATCATTGTTTTGACATCATGATATGAGTTTAACTTCGGCAGATCAATATTTCTTTATTCAACTATTTTTTTTTCAGTAATTTTCTAACAGTTGAACCTCTGTAAGTTGAACCTCGATAAGTGTAAAATTTTAGTTCATTTTACAACCTTTAACTTGATATTTTAGAACTAATTATCTCTAGGTGTAACTCGAAGAAAAGTAAGTAAGTAGTAAGTCACCGATCTCATAAATTTGCCTATGTTTCTTAGAAAACAGTGTAAGAATCCCACTAATATTATAAATGTGAAAGTTTAGATGGATAGAGGTTTGTTACTCTTCACGCCAAAACCACTTAACCGATTGCGATGAAACTTGGTATATAGATAGCTGGAGAACTGGATTAACACATAGGCTTTTTATCCCGATAAGCGCTGCTGGTATGCAATAAATGGGATAACCAATTGTGTGCAATGTATAACTCGAATTTTTTCGCGTCTCCCTTGAAGTTCGACTTATATAGTTTGTACTGTATACCTTCTCTGAGATGCCAAGCCATAAAATCTATTAAACAAATACAAACTTAGTTTACACTAGATTTCGCTAACTGTATTTTGATGTTATTAAGATCTATATAATGATCACTAAGAAACTTAGTGAAAACAATAATATTTTGGCTGAACAGTGAGATGTTAATATGCCTACGGACATAAGTTATGATTTAAAAAGTTCTGTAGCTGATTTAAAACAAGATTCATCATTTTTATGGCCAATTGTAGGAACCTACTAGCCAAACTTTAAGACAGTAGTTGTCAACTGTTTGTTTGCAACTGTGACATTGACAGCTTCGGAAAAGAGAGGCTCTTTTTAAAAGTTGGGTAGCATATGTATCAACATCGAAACAAACACTCTGATCTCAGTTACTTTTATTTGTAGACTATGCCAAAAAATAGCAGGGTTGTAGGTTTTCTTTTGATTTGCATGATTTTTTTTTTCGCATCTGATAGTCGATGTTTTTCTTTCGATATTTATCGTACATCGATATTTTAGGTTCAATATTAACATCGATCAGCCTTAGTACGGTCGAATTTCAATTTCTTGCCATCATTGGATACAGTTAATACACAAAGACTTTTTTATATAACATTCCGAGGGCCAATAATTCAAGAGTTGATTGACCTTTCATTGATTTATTACATTACTAGCAACCCGCTCTGGCTTCGCACGGGTAGCAGAGAGATCTTCAACAATCATCATCATAGTTCAACCAATTTACACAAATCCTTAACTAATAAATCTATAAACCTTCCTCATGAATCGCTCTGTCTATTGGTGAAAACCGCATGAAAATCCGTTAAGTAGTTTTTCAGTTTATCGCGAACAGACAGACAGACAGACGCGACGGGGGACTTTGTTTTATAATATGTAGTTATATTAGTCAAATCGATCATATATTGGTAGGAACGATTTGTGATATGAAAAAAAGATTATCAAAAGGTAGATGACTAGATGTGTAGTTTACAAATATGTAGCCTAGTTTTAGTTAGTAGACGATAGACGCACTCTATATGTAATAGGGTTTAATAAAACATTTATGCTTTAACATACATATTTGTTTTACTCACTTTGTGCAATGTCTCTCTGTGTTTGCACTCAAACAAATTGTAAATTCCACTGTCTTTAATACTAGGGAATACAAGAGATTTTTGTTTTAATAATGATAAAACTTGCATTATATTATAAAATAGAAAAAAGCAATTAACTATAGGAAAAAAGATGTATCGTAAATACATTACAAGAAACGCACATAAATCTTGATTAGCCTGGCACCACTCCGACTACGAGATAGTGAGTGATTGAGTCGAGAGTTTACACGATTTTTATTTTCCTACATAAAGATCAAAATTTACAGATCAAGAACACTCAGAGAAATTGCTTTTAACTCGTTAAAGTTATAGACAAAATGTAATCAAAGAGTTATAATATACATATGTAGCAATAGATAATGACAATCAAAAATTGCTGCACAGACAAAAACTCGTAAGCAATGTCTGTAAACAACATATTTATAGAGAAGACAAAAGGTCTGGTTATTGCTAATACGACATGTAACCCATATAAAGTAATAAATAATAACACGGATAAACATATTTGGACACACTTTCTTTTGTAAATACAATATTTTAATGTTTAAAGAATTTATTTTCGGAAAAAGATGACACATTCACTTATTTGAGAACACAGTTCCATAGAATTCATTTGATACAATGGCCACGACAGCCATTTGACAGTTTTAAGTAGATTTGCTCGGACAACTCTGAAACGGTTAAATGCACTTACAATGTTTGTAATATATTATGTAAGCGTATTTTGTTATATAGTTGTGGTTCTTCGAAGGTAATAGATCTTTTCCCGTAGTTTTTTTTTTTTGTTTCTCTTTATTTATTATTTATGTCTCATAGGATATGTGAGCCCCAGCGTTACCTAAAACTAGTACATACTTATCTGAATGTTAATTTATATTTTAATATATACAAGTGTAAAATCATTGGTGAACAAGAATCATATTTTCAACCACAAATTTTGCCGCTTCGCCAGTCGGTTCTGCAAATATGTTAAAAAAAATACCTTGATCATATCTGTTAATGTTGAATTTCTACACCAATGAATCTCTCACCCTCTAATGTTTAGCACATTCCACAAGGATATGCTGAACATCATCTATCCTGTCACATACTTCGAGTTTTAGGCACGACAAGTCTTGGTGTGCCTAAAACTCGAATAACTACGTGAATGTTGAGATTACGTTCTGGTCATTATCCATAACGAAAATTTGCTTTTCTTATGAAGAAGGTTGATTTGCCTAATTATGAAGTATGTGACAGGATAGATGATGTTCAGCATATCCTTGTGGAATGTGCTAAACATTAGAGGGTGAGAGAATCATTGGTGTAGAAATTCAACATTAACAGATATGATCAAGGTATTTTTTTAAACATATTTGCAGAACCGACTGGCGAAGCGACAATAGTATGACATCTTAAAACGCCATTTTCTCTAAATAAAGTATGTGTGGCTTGACACTGTATTGCTTATCAGCGTCCAAGTAGGCTAGGAGGTCGATATCATACTTCAAAGCACCCAAACTGAAACATAGTCCTGGAAAATTTAAGGATAGAATGAATAGGTTTCTTTTGGATAAACGTGTACTATCTTCGACACGTCAGGTGAGGTGGAAGACAAATACTTATCCCAAGTATCCAAAAAAAAACGTATGTAAATATATACAAATCCATGATTACAATTATTTGCAGTCAATCGAACCATGAATCGAACGGAATTCATGACGTTGCAATCTTATCTACTTAAGTATACTATTTTTATATTCCCGTACAATATTATTGAGCCGACATCAAAATAGGTACTATCTTCTGAATGCTGGCATTATTTGGGAGGGACTTCTCTAACAAAAGTCAACATAAACTTCAGGCAAAACGGTAGCCATTCCGAGTTCCATTAACTTATATTCTTCGGCTCATTCATTCTGAATCGAATTACCTTTGATAATGTAACGTCTTTTGTTACGAGGGTCTTATTTTTGGTTATTTTATTAACCGACGGAAATAAAGAAAGGAGGTTCTCAATTCGACCGTAGGTATATATAACACATATATTTTTTTATGTATGTTCAGCCCTCACTCCGTTGTTTATGAACCGACTGATGATTTTTGTAAGATAGGGTATACCTGAAGGGTGGTACCATGTTAAGAAATTCAGGATCTGATAATGGGGTCCTGATAAAATTGAGAGGAACCCTCGAAATTTATAGGTACGAGTATTGTTTTTGTTTACTTTTCAAAACTTAATCAGGTATTTGCGTTTAGGAATAATCACATCGTGAAGCTGAGCTGATGATGAAAATCATACCTTTCCTAAACAATTAGAAGTAAGATATAAAAACTGCGATTTTAGTGACAGAAACCACTTAAATGTTTTGAAGAAAAGACATTTGGGAGCGTTTTAAAGTATTTAGTATTAAATGTATTAAAAGATAGTAGTTTGCAGAGTATTAAAATATGACGCGAGCCACAAAAACAACATAAAATAAAAATCTTTTTAACAAAATATTTAACCATTGAAAACGAAACAATAACTTGATAATTCCAAAATAAAAAATATGTTCAATTAAAATCATTCACTTTACATATTCCACGTCGTTTTATGAGAAACGGGAGAGAGGGATCCGGGAACAGCTTTTATTAAGAGAAGCGGACGTCTCCTAGCGCCTGCCCGCAAACACGCAAGCACCACCACAAAACCTCTCAATTAAGCGACGTCCAGGCACATGCGGACGCTGCGTCCTCGTGGCTGACTACTTTAGCGGTTGGAAGGGAAAACCCGTCCATTCATCCAACCGCAGATACACTCAGGGCGGCATGAGGCGGTGGAAAGTGTGCCTCCGCCGCCCAGTTTGCCGGCGGTGAATTGAGTATTTCCTCTCGCTCCCTCTCCACCGCCTCCTTTTGCGAAAAGACATCCTCGAAGAAGGAAACCACCGCGGTAAAACTCCTGACGCTACTGGCCATGGAGCGTATGACGGCCGGTAGCGAGAGATCCCCTCCGATGACTGCAGTGAGGGCATGACGTTGCGTTGCCAATGCGGGGCAGCCGGTGGCCGAGTCCTCATTGCAGTCGCAGTGGTGACTGGCGAAACTCAATCCATTACTAGCGACCGAGTGCAAGTACTTCCCGAAGAAGCCATACTCGGACAGAGCCTGCCCACTTGAAAATGACCGGCTGGAGCGCCTCCACGCCAGCACAGCCAGCAGTAGCCAGGACGACCACCGAGCCACTCGCGTACCTCTTCGGGAGGGGGCCGACTGCCGCTTCCCGCCCGGAACTCAACCGTCCGCCGATATACTTGGGCAAGCATTTTCACCTCCAAATCCCACGGGGAATAACCCGCTAACCACCACCCTCTGAGCCGCCCGCTTACCACCGTAACCCTCTGAGGGCGCCAGAGGCGCACATTATTCTTGGCAAGCCTCCGCCCACATCGGTGCACTGTACAGTGCCATTGACCAGACAACCCCCGTGTATAGCCGAAGGAATACGTCTCCTACTCCTGACTCACTATTTAAAGGATTGATAAATCAATATCATATATGATACTTACTTTTTATAATACTCACACCAATATATATTTAGACTTTTCTTCAAAGCCTACCGCTTTGAAAGTAGTCTAATGATTGGTTTAAAAATTCAAGGCCAGGAAAAAATCCGTATTTAAGATTATTTCTTGGATAAAAACGGAATTTTTGACGGTTGATAGAAGCTAACACGAAACAAGTAATGTTTTCTGAGTGAAATAATTTTAATAATAAAACAAGTCTGTCTGTGACAATAGTTCCCAGAGGGCATGTACGCAGCTGATTTGCATGGTAGAAGCTTTGATCGAACAGTGGTACACGGTGCATCCAATTTCGCTCAATTTTATTATTGTGATATGTTCTAGAAAGCTCCACACCCATGTCAGTACTTCAAGTAATTCAGTTCATACATATTTAATATAACGCTTCACAACAAACCTAACATTCAAAGGTACTTTATAAAAGAATTTTCTTACGTTTCTGTGTAAAAACTTAAAAAAACATTATTTAATTAGCTGAAGAGATATTTTTTCAAAAGACATTAGAAACTAGAACTCAAAAGAAATCCAAACAATTAACTTGTACCAATTCTTCTTAAACACTAAAGAAACACAAAGCTTTCTTTGTACAATATTTTTTTCTAAAATATATTTTTTATTTTTATTTTACAACTAGCTATTAGACGCGCGGCTTCGCTCGCATTTTCTTTTTGTCCTGGTGACTACCGCCGCCCATGGACACCTGCAACACAAGAGTCACAAGTGCGTTGCCGACCTTTAAGGTGGTAGGGGAAGAGGGGTAGTGGGGAAGAAGGGGGGAAGAGGGGGAGTGGGGAAGAAGGGGGGAAGAGGGGGAGTGGGGAAGAAGGAGGGAAGAGGAGGGGAGGGATAGGGCGTCCGGTAACCTCACTCACTCGGCGAAATACAACGAAGCATTGCTTCACTGGCGGTTTTCTGTGAGGCTGTGGTGTCACTCAGGCTCTTCCACTGTTATATATTTATATATTTTGGGTGGAACCCTAATCCTTTTTAGTTAATAAAAGTCGCCTAAGTTACTACTTAGAACACCAGCTATCTGCCAGTGAAAGTTCCGCGGAAATCGGTCCACCCGTTCCTGAGATTAGCCGGAACAAACCGACAGACAGACAAACTAAACAGTTTTAGGCTATAGCAGCATAGAGCATTATATTTTTATTGTATGATATATTATTATTATTATATAATAGATTTGAAAATATACTAAAAGTAATATTATTCAGCTACCTCAATTTTATTGCATTCGTTCGGGTGTATCCAGGTTTTGGCCCAAGAGAGGGATAATTTTTTTGTTGGTCCCGGTGGGGGCAAATCAATCCCCACATGTACCCTCCTGCTCCCTGGGTACGCCTAAGCACCTGCGTCATTCTATCTCTACATTATACCCTACGGTTGACTAATAGAAATAGTTTGGGCGGTAAGTCCCTCTACGCGTAAATTCGCGCATGAACAGTTAAAAAACAAATAAAATTTAGTATTATCTTCTTACGCTGAATAATGTTTTAAATTTGTTGTATTTTTTTGTGTTTTTGTTTTGCATTCAAACACTGTGTGTAAACAATATGATTGTTTCTGAATAAATGATCTATGAACTATACATGCAAGTTTTTGTAAACAATTTGTATTATTTAATACCTGGAGCACAGGTGCAATTTTTCCTGAGTAAATTGCCCTGCCAAAGTATTTATAACGAAGAGGAAACTTTCTCGTCGTTCGTGGCGTAAAGGTTTATGAGTTCTTCGACAATTTAAATGAAGTGAGACGTATCGAGATGGGGGAACAACATAACTAACTACCGCGACCATTTTTCTTACATAATTCTAATTATTTTATTTTTTCACTCTAAATCTTAAAAATCAATAAAATCTATTTAAAATAACCGATTATTATTTGTTATTTGTTATCAATATTTAAACAACAACCTGCTGTAAACCGTTGAGGAGTGTCCTGGACTCATATCCGTATTATTTGAACTATATACGTGTGCCAAGTATTAAAAAAATCGGTTCACAAATGAAAACTCAGTGGGTGAACAATCATTCATTCCCTATTTTTCGACTCTAAAGGTTGGTTTTTATTCTCATATTTAAACGGGACCTTAAAAAGAAATATTAAAATCAAACTACTTTAAAAAGTTATGACCGCCATACATAAAAAAATGTACGGGTTGACATGAGAACTTCTTCCGTTTTTTCTTCGTTTAAAAATGGAAGCAATCTTGAACTGGTTCCGTGATAATTATTCGGGACATTGTTTTAGTTCCAATAAATACACGTGTTTCCATCGCACAATGACATAGGCAGAATTGTCGACATCGGCATAGTTTGCCATATAAAAAATTGAATTGAATCTTGAACTGCAAAATTGATTACACTTATTTCAATGAAATAAATATCGGCTCCGGTATTCAAATAAAGTCGTTTCATGACGCTTTACTTTACCGTTCAAACAGTATCAAATAAATAATGTATGAAGGAAGGAAAAATATTGGCAAATGGAGGATCGAGGCGATATTGTTTCGATGTTTGCCCGAGCTTTAGTTTAGATTACATTTGGTTCGATTACTATGAGATATTTAAATGTCGCAATTTACGTAATAGTCCATTTCGTTAGTAATTTTAATTAATGTGTACAGTCTAAGTATTTATACAAAAGACAGAGCAAAATCTTTCAAACTCTCATTGAAACTCATATAAAGTTTTCAGGATAAGAAAGTTTGACTTTAATCCCTTTGAACTACTTAAGTAGATTTATGCCAAAAAGCCAAAGTTCAGGATTCATATTACATCATTTTTAAACGTCTTAAAAAAGGAGGTTCTGTATTCGATCCGTATGAATATATGTTTATACGTTCGCCATTTTCTTAAAAAGTAATGGACCTATTTTCATGGTTGTTTCACTAACGTTTTCTACATATCTTCAGGAAGGTTTTAGTATATGTATTGCGGCTAAAAGCCGAAGTACGGTTACACCTAGTTCTAGCCAGCTAAACCTAGGCTCGGTATTTTTTTAAGGCTAACATTAAGTGTAGCCGGTTGCATTCAAATAGAACTAGGTCTAACATTCTTTCTAGTCGGTACAACTAGATATATAACTAGGTGTAACTGCACTTCGGAAAGTCATCGTGTCGGGTTGTCTTAATTTTCTTCTTTGTTTCTTGCTGAAGCTCCCGTGTTTTTTCTTCTTCCACTCTTTGTAATTTACTCATTTTAACTCCCTTCATTCTTGCACTCCTCTTCTTATAAATGGATTAAATTACACTCTTATTTATTTTGAACTCTTTGATCATTCAAAACCGTTCAATTATTTAATGTCATCTGCCGTCGCTACAAGCTCAGTTTGATGAACGCCATTACCTTTCTGATGTAATTGGATGTGTTCCGTAATGTATGTATGTGTGTAAAAAATCTTATTTATCGCTTCCGAATCTTTATCCATCAAAGCGGAATTGGCTGGTGATATTGATTTAATCAAACATTATGTCAATGGTTAAAACATATGTACATATGTTAAAATTAAAACGTATTTTGTAAACAGAAAAGTACGGAGGATTAATCAGACCACATGTTAGGAGGATTTGCAAATTGAGGTCAACTGTATAATCCCAGCAAGTTATACCAACTTGCAAGTTAGACTACGCCTGGAACTTAACTAGCTCAGGAAATCGGAACATTTCTTAGAAATAATTGTTTTTAAACTTTCGAAACTTGTGTGCATAATATATGTATAATATAAATCAACAGATAGATATCATAGCTATGGGCGTACCCAGCTTGTGGTCCAGGGTGGGGACATAAATTCATTTAGCGGCCCAGGGGGAAGGCAAATCAAAAATATAACTTGAACGTTGCCATAATAAACTTCATAAGTATGTACGTTAGAATGCAAAAGCCAGGGTAGGTATATATTGTAGAAATGAAAGATTCCATAACTTCTCCCTCTTCTAACATTATATAACATTTATGCAACCTATTTTCAGTTAATGTCTGCACCACCCTTTAGGTTAACAGGTAGAAAATATCAAAGATATTAAGTCTGCCCTGTATGTTTTGTGCTTCTAGCTCAAAAAAAGGTACCCCCATTGACTATCATTAATATTTGTTTTATTACTCCACTGCTTCCAATCTATACTTGGAATTAAGTCCAGGTACCGTGAAAACCTATAATAACTCCATGGGGTATTACAACCAAGCTACCTCCATGTTTAGATGTAATCCAATGATTAGATTAACGTAAATTGTCGAAGAGAATTATACCCAACAACTCCTTTGTAAGTTCGCGTGTTAGGGAACAATAAAATATAAGGGTTTACATTTGCAGAGCCTCTACGTGGGGATTCGATTACAATTATTTGGGCTTCCCTTATTATACCTAAAATATAGATCACATCGGTAAATAACTTTATTTTATTAATTAGTTCGCATAGGATCTACGAGGGCGGCATTTAAAATTTCGGGAATCAAGGAAGTGACACAACATTACTATTTTTAATAATTCTATGTTTTCTTGCTTTAAAAACTCCTTTGTTCTGTGCGCGGTGTGAGAACTCGCATTGTCGTGATGGAGGATGATGCGGCGGTTGCAGTTCTCTTTACGGAGTTCAGAAACGACCTGTGGCAAACAAATGCTAGCATACCATTCTGCATTAACTGTCTTTGTCTCTCAAGAGAAATAGTCGCAACATGGCCGGTTTTGGAGACAAACGTGGCCACAATTTTTTTGCAACACTCCGTGAACGAACAATTTTTGTTGGCTTTAACTCATTTTCGAACACCCAAACTCGTGACTAGTTTTTTGTTTCGGGTTCGTACGCGTATATCCAGGATTCGTCACCTGATACGATGTTGTATACAGCATTTGAGAATCCTGCGTGGAATCTTTCGAGAGTTCTGACGCACCAAGTAACGCGAGCCGCTTTTTGCTCTTCACAGAGTGGATGCGGTATCCATCGGGAAAACGGCTTTTTTACACCTACTTGTTTATGCAAGATTATTTGTATTTGACTCATGCCAATGTCTAAAGTTGCCTGAATTTCGCGGTATGTCACATGTCGATCTTCCTCAATCAGCTTACGCACAGCATCAACGTTTTCTTGGGTGACTGCAGTTTTTGGACGACCTTGACGGGGATCATCACTGAGCTTGACACGTCCACGTTAAAATTCAGCAAACCAGCGATAAATTGTGGTTTTGGATGGGGCTTCATCACCAAATGCAGAAATCATAAGGTCAACACACTGTTTTTGCGTTAAACCACTTCGAAAGTCATAATAAATCATCGCTCTTGAATTTTCTCGAGTCAATTCCATTTTCTCAACGACTAAACAAGTTTGACAAAACCTTGTGATAAGACCGAGAATCTTTTTTTAAATAAATAAATGGTCATCGATTTTTAAAACCAAGGAGTTTTTAATTAAAAAGATTTTAATATGACAGAAACAGTGGAAATATTCCATTCCCGATACTTTTAGTGCAGCCTATGTATAGGATAGGAGCAATAGGAATCACTTTTATTTCTCGGGTACGTTAGTTGTTCTTTTATTTGACGGGCCTGTAAATCTAGGGGTTAATGATCCTGACTTCTGAGCCAGAGGACATGGGCTCGATTCCCACCTAGGATAAAAAGTTGTGTGATGAGCATGATTATTTGTGCTGTGTCTGCGTGTAATTTATCAATAATATGTATGTATTTAGAAATATATAAGTATGTCTTTCGGCAGTCTGGTTACCATAGCACAGGCTCTCCCCAGTTTGGGATCAGACGGCCGCAAGTTATTATTATTATTATATTATTGTTATTATCTCGATCTGAAATTAAGTTTTCAGTTAGGTATTATTGTTTCTAACTGTACTTTACCGAATATCTGAATTAGAAGTTCGTAGATAGTCATCTGGTCTCAACCGATAAGAAACTCAGCTCAGCAGTCAGGGTTATGAAGAAAGATAATATTGTAATATCGTAATGTCTAAATATGTGAAGTGCTAAGCTAGTTTTGTTCCCGACTTTGCAACTATATCGACTAATATTGGGTTATAAAAATAATGTAATTGGATCATTTTTATCGTGGGAGAGCCATACCGGAGTGATATCACGCCCTCACAGAACACCTGCAGTGAAGCAATGATTTCGTTGTGTTTCTCCGAGTGAGTGAGGTTACCGGAGGCCCTAACCCTACCCTCTCCCCGTCTTCTGCCCCTCCCCTACCACTACCCCCGTCTTCCCTGCTTCCCGTACTCCCACCTTAAAGGGGCATCTCTTGTGTTGTAGGTGCCCGTGGGCGGCGGTAGCCACTCACCATTAGGTGACCCGTCTGCTTATTTGCCACCTATTATAATATAACGCGTAACTGATATGCCATGGGAATATCGGGATAAAAAGTAGCCTATGTGTTGATCGAGGTCTCCAGCTATCTACATACGAAGTATCATCGCAATCGGTTCAGTAGTTTTTGCGTGAAAAAGTAACAAACATCAAAACCTCCTCACAAACTTTAAATATTTTTTTTACATTCAATATCTTCACTACATATTATAAAATATAAAACAAAGTCCCCCGCTGCGTTTGTCTGTCTGTCTTTCTGTTTGCGATAAACTAAGAAAATACTGAACGGATTTTCATGCGGTTTTCACTATTAGACAGAGTGATTCATGAGGAAGGCTTAGGTGTATAATTTGTACCCGTGCAAAGCTGGAGCGTGTTGCTAGTATTATATAAATGTATGTAAACAGAGCCTTTTAACAAATCGCTAGTGTCTTAAAAATTCCCATTGCAGACACAACCGTCAACAACGTCTGCCCTCACGTGTCTGCCTGTCCGCGTCCGCGTTCGGATTTTCGGATGGCTCGTGGCGATGAGCGATGTCCCCCCCTCCACCGCACCGCACATTTTTATATTAATTTTATATCGTCGTAACTTCTAAAATATTTGACCAAATTACGTACTTTAAAAGACAAAGTTTATCTACTTTGAATATCAGAAGCGATAAAAGTATTTATTTTCATAAAAATCAATTTGTTACTGCTAAATGTAAATTGGAAATAAAAAATAAAATTTTATTGTATTTATGGTTCACTATTTTGGTAATAATGGCTTACACATAAAAGATAGATATATACTGTCGCGGACTTTTTTGTAGAACTATTTAGGAGAAACAATCCCACCGTACATTATATTCGTGTAACTCTTACAGTTTTCCCACCGCACGCCAGAATAGCTCAAAGATGTCAGATTTTTTTCCGACTTACTTAACACTTATCGTTATATTTTGGCCAATATACACAATATCTTCATAAATTATAGCCTATGTGTTATTCTGATATTTAAGCTATATTATTGTAAAGTTTCATTAAAATCCGTACAGTACTTTTTGCGTTAAAGAGTAACAAACATCCATACATCATTACATCCTCACAAACTTTCACGTTTATAATATTTTGTCTTTTGTTTGTTTTTTTTTTTTTTGTTTTTTTTATAAAGACAACTCCCGCATTAGGAATAACTCCTGTGTCGCGGAGGACTTTACAAACACATAAACAACGGACACAAAGAACACCCAGACTCAGGTGGGAATCGAACCCACGACCTGTAGCATAGCAGTCAGGGTCACTAACAGCTAGGCCAACAAGCCAGTCGAACATTTATTACAATTATTAGTAGGATATATATATATGGTCAGGCGTGTAAATAGCCCGACCAGGGTGTGATTGCTCAACAGTTAGCGTACGAGGTGTAGGGAAGTAAACCACTTCTATCGATCAAACCAATCATGCCAGCACTAACCTGCAACACCGACCAAGTCCCGATCCTCCAGAAGGCAGCGAGCAGCGGCGAGGTTTCTACGGTCTCTTGCAAGGTATTGACCGGCCGGTCACGATCGAAGACTAGAGCACTCCACATACACCTTGTAAAGGTTACAAGCGAGTCCAAACACTACACGGCTATAGGACTAACGGAAAATCAGCTTCTTTTCACGAGAAATATAACTGATGTCCGTGGCGGAACAAAATTTTATATATTAAAGGGGCGTCTTAGCGAAAAGCGATGAGAGCAGGGTAAGTCCGTTTTTTCTTGCACCAATCAGGCGCAGCGCGTTTACACCATTTGAAGACTGCTAACGCCATCTCTTGAGATCGTCGAGTACATTGGCAATATTACAGCAGTACCAGCACTAATTGCATTCGACAAACAGAATGTGGTTTACTATAAAGACTATGAAATTTATAATATAACGAAATATATTATGGTGCGATTATGTATGCATTTTATAAATATATTGGCGCTCCACCATGCACCCCGCCTTGGAACATCACAAGATGTTTCAAAACACGCGAATTTTCTAACTGACCGAGAGTAACACATGCATTATGCGATTAAATAATAAATATGATAAATATAGCGGCCTAAACTAAAAAATAAGGTTTAAACTAAGTTGAATTTATTGTGTAGGAATAGGATATAATTTAGTTACAGCGCGTTTGTAAATTCCAGTTTGCGTTTTAACTATCGCCACGCGTACAACGTTATCAGAGCCTCTGAACACGTCCGTAATTACTCCTAACGGCCAATGCAACGGTGGAGAATTCTCCTGCTCAAGAAGAACAACAGTTCCGATTTCTACCGGTTTGTCGGGAGTAGCCCATTTTTGCCTAACTTGCAACGTGTGCAAATACTCTAAGTGCCATTTCTTCCAAAAGGATTGGACCATACTATCTAACAACCTTTTACGTTCTAACAGACTCAATCGTTGATCTGACAAATCAGCAGCGGGTAAATATTGCAACGGAGTAGACATCAAAAAATGCGCGGGAGTTAACACCTCAGGATAAGGGTCTGACGATAATACGCTCAATGGACGAGAGTTAAGAATACACTCTATCTGAGTAAGAACAGTTTGCAGTTCTTCGTATGTAAGTAACTGACTTCCTATTATTCTATATAAATGCGTTTTCATTCTCTTTATATTCCCTTCCCACATCCCACCAAAATTTGGTGATCTTGGGGGAATCATCTTCCACTCGATGCGTCGAGAGAGAAACTCATTCGACTGCGCGTTTTTGAAGCTAGAGTTCAATAAAAAACTATACAGCTCATTTAAATGTGCCTTCGCACCGATGAAAGTAGATCCATTATCGGAATAGAGACATGAAACTGGTCCCCGACGGGAAATAAAGCGTTTAAAGGCGGCTAGAAAGTTTTCAGTAGTTAAATCACTGGTCACTTCAATATGTAGACTACGTGTGACCATGCAAACAAAAAGAACGATGTACGCCTTTTGCGCATGTTGACCTCTGCGGCGAGAAAGGATTGTCCTTATCGGACCAGCGTAATCTACACCAGTGTGACAAAATGCCTTGGCCTCTGAAACACGGTAATCAGGAAGATCAGCCATTATAGGCGTTGGATGCGTTGGGTTGCATTTAAAGCAAGTGTTGCACTTTCGCAACTTAGACCTGATAACAGTCCTGGCATCCAAGATCCAGTAGCGTTGTCGTATAATAGACATAAGAAGTCCAGGTCCGGTGTGACAATTAACAACATGAAAATGCTGTATTATTAAGTCAACGACATGATCGCGTTTAGGGAGAAGAACCGGATGTTTAGCTTCGAAAGGAAGCATTGATCCAGAAAGTCTTCCTCCAATGCGTAAAATCCCTTGTTTGTCTAAGAAGACGAAGAGGCTTTGCAGCCTTTTTGAAGGTAATTTATCAGCCTTGATCAATTTGATATCTTCACAGAAGTGCACAGATTGAACGGCGAGAATTAACGCATTCTCAGCACTTGTCAACCCTGCTATAGAACGAGGTTCGACCTTAACTTTAGGTCTTGCGAATTTTAATACATATGCGGTGATAAGTAGCAACTTTTCCCAAGAAGAAACACGTTGTGCTAACGTACACAGCAACGGCGGCTCTGTGTGAGTAATGGCAGCCAACACATTTGCCTTGAGTTCAGGCAAGACAGAGCAATTATTAAGCGAGAATGGCTTAATCGGCCACTTCTCAGATGAGCTGCGAATCCACGGAGGACCTTTCCACCACAAATCGTGGGTCAAAAGTTGCGATGGAAGCATACCACGCGAAAGACAATCACTTGGATTACTAGCTCCGGCAATATGATAAAAATGTTTAGAGTCCAAGTTTTCTTGGCACTGAGCGACGCGATTACCGACGAAAACTGACCAACGATGTGGTGAAGAATGAACCCATGATAAAGCAATAGTGGAATCAGAAAATGCGTATATCCCGGCAATGGCCATACGTGTTGCATATGTGTCTCGCACAGTTTTTATTAATTTTGACATAAGTAAAATAGCGCATAATTCTAAGCGAGCGAGCGTAGTGATTTTTGTTGGCGAAACCTTTGATTTAGCGCAAAGAATGCGAGTTTGAATGCCAGACGGGTAGGTACAATGGGCATAAATGACACATCCCAGACCATTCATGCTAGCATCACAAAAAGCAACAAGACGTAATTCACAACCAACTTCGACGCCTACATGACGTGGAATCCTTAAAGTGTCAAGCATTTGAAGTTCTTGCGCAAGAGCGAAAAAACGGGTGCGTATGTGCTCCGGTGCAGGATCGTCCCAATCACACTTGCTGAGCCACAGTTCCTTAATTAACAACTTGGCATAGAGAATCACAGGCGCGACCAATCCGAGCACGTCAAATAGTCGTGCAACCATCGAGAGTATGTTTCTCTTGGTGCACTTTTCATTAATTGCGGCGCATGTGAAATGAAAATTATCTTCACATGGTTCCCATGAGAGACCTAAGACCTTAGAGACATTATTGTCAACATCAAAATCAAGCGACTTGCGGTGCGTGTCGGGAAGCGAGTCAAGTAGCACTGGTGAATTGCTAGACCACTTCACTAAGTCAAAGTCACCCGATTTGAAAAACTTAATCAAGTTGTGAGCTAATTGCGTGGCAGTATCCTCATTTGCAATAGAAAGAACCAAATCGTCCATATCAGGTCAGGTCTCTGCCACTTTCGCGGCATCAGGATAGAGCGGACTCATGTCAGTAGCCAGCTGTCGCACAGTGCGCATAGCTATGTAAGGGCTTGACTTGAGACCGAAAGGTTGCCTATTAAAGGCATAAGTTCGAATTTTTTCCGATTCGTTGAATCTAAATAAAATGCGTAGGTATTTATGTTGGTCTACTGGTACACCAATCCGTAAATAATATTGTTTTATATCAGCGTTCATTGCAATAGGAAATAATCTAAAACCTAACAATAATAAAAACAGATCGGCCTGTAAATTGGGTCCAATATGTAATATAGCGAAAGTCCTGTATGCGTTTTAGCACTCGCGTCCAATACGATGCGCGGCATCGGTTTATCAGGTCGGACTACTGCGTGATGCGGTATATAATAACCATCAGAGGACAGCTCAGATTCTTTAACAGGACTGAGGTAATTCTTATCAATATAATCCTGAATAACCTTGTTATAATTTTCGCGCACTATCGGTGCCTGACGGAGCTTACGCTCGAGTGAAACGAAACGGCGATAAGCGGTAGCGTGCGAATTACCTAATTCGGAAGGGTCCGTACAGAACGGTAATGCAACTGTATAACGACCTACGTCGTCACGGGTCACGGTAGCCGTGAAAATATTTTCGCAATCTGTCTCCTCTGGTGACAACAAGCGTTTCATGGGTACTTCTTCAAGTTCCCAGAACTTTTGCACTATATCATTAAGCGCTAACGCAGAAAAAGACGCGGCAGTAGGTAAAATATGTTTACGCGGGTAATCTCCCATAAGTACGTAACCAAATGTTGTAGATAAAGCACACGGTGCGCGCGGCCCACACTCGACCATATTTCCTAAGTATATAAATGGGAATAGCTGGGCACCTAACAATAAATCAATCTTGCCCGGAATATTCCAGCTTAAGTCAGCGAGCGGAAGGTTACGAAAATCTAGGTCGCGATCACAATCGATAAATTTCGAAGGCAATTGATCCGTAATGCATTCTACAACAAGCGCATGTATAGTGTATTTCTGATCCGGATAAATACGGGATTCAATGTCTAAATGAACATAACCGATTATCGGACTTGAAACGGAACCAACACCTTTAACATAGGAATTATTCAACGGTATTATCGGTAAATTTAATAAACTAGAACAAGCAGATGTTATTAGATTATTCTGCGAGCCATTATCTATCAAACACCTAACTACAGATTTGATACCAGCGCTACCCTTAGAGCGCGCGTATACCTGAGCGGTTGACAAAAGTATATCACCCTTATGACAAGAAGTGTAAGACTGTGTATGTGTAACTGGTTCTGTAGCAAGCGGGGGCGCTCGAATGCATGACGAAGTCGTGTGAGCGCGATGAGAAGGCGCGGGCGAAGTAACGGTCGCTCGATGAGCGGGCGGCGGCGAGTACGCGACGGCGGTATTTACCATAGCCGCATGCGATTGCGAATTATTACTATCAAAATGCAATAACCTATGGTGTCTTTTATTACAGAAACAGACTGACGTACTCTTACAATCCGGAAGTTTATGTAAAGTGCTTAAACAATTAACGCAACCGTACTTCGATTTAATAAACTCATATCTAGCCCTTGCATCTCGCATATTTTTAAACTGAGCGCAATCATATAAATGTCGATGGTTACCACTACACAAACAACAATTCGCGGTAACTGCTGCGTAAGATTTGGAGGTGTGATGAACGCGCCGGTCGCGTGAGGGCGACGTAACAACAGCAGCGGGTTTCGTATATGACGAATTTCGCGGGTTTGAGCGCTCCAAAATCTTAGCCTGATCTTGTATAAAAGCGATAAGCTGTTGTGTCGTAGGCACTTCCACATCCCGAATCGAAAGTTCAAAGGCTTGGATGGTTTGAGGATTCATCCTTCTCAAAGCGCATTGAAGAAAAATAAAATCAGTTAGATCTGTTATGCCTAATTCTTTTAGAGCTGAAATCGAAGCGGAGTATTTACTAACAAAGGTATCAAGAGCGTTCGCAGTGTGCGAGCAAGTTTTTAAGTCCAGTATATTATTGAGATAATATGTACCTAATGAGCGTTTGTCGTGGTATTTCTTAACCAAACTATCCCACAGTATTTTATATGTTTCACCTGACGGAATAATACCGGAAGTGAATTTTAGTGCGTCGTGGGTGAGTTTAGAAATTAGATACTGTACACGTTGCGAGTCAGAAAGCTGTTGATTCAAATGAATATTAGCTTTAAAAGACTGATAAAAGGTATTCCAGTTTTCAGGGCGTCCGTCAAAACTCGGAATTACTAAAGGTTCTAATTTCACTACGGACTTGATCGAGCTACTGGTCTCGAGTGAACGCACCTTAGAAGTGGTTAATATTTTATTTCTAACGCGTTTAACTCTCGAGTATAAATCATCAAATGAATCGAGGCAAGAATACTCGGGATTGACCGTAATCTTTGATAACAAATTTATATTATTTATTTTATCAACAATGGACTCAAATTTATCGCGTAACTCATCTATCATCTCCGTTTCAGCCAGAAAATTCTCGTTAGCTCGCGTTGATGAATCGAAAGAAATTATACCTTTCGACGATGTGTACATACGATTAATACGTTGAAATAATAATTCTTTCTTTTGATTCAACATAACCAACATGACTTCGCGGCTTGATTCGCTTTCCGTCATGTTTATAAAATAATATCACAATACAACTACAAAGTGATAGGTATATCTACCTAGTTAGTGTAAAAACACAAGTTAAATTTAAATCCTAAAATGACTTAGCGTAAAGTACAGTGGTGGAGCGGTTAATAAGTGGGTAGGTATAAATAAGTTCAACTAAATTGAGTATAATGGATATTATTACCAATTAATACGTAATTCACCAAATCTAACAATTAATTATATTTAAATACGAGTCTACCAATAATTACGTAGTTCTCGTGCGTTTTAAACACAGAATTTACCAATTTTACGTAAATCTGTGAGCGAGGAAAAATGGCGGCAAGAATTCACTAGAATTACGTGAATCTTTTTTATGATATGAATAGAAAAGTAAATTCACCAATATTTACGTGAATCACTGGCCTATCCGTACTCGTAAGGACCAAATTATATGGTCAGGCGTGTAAATAGCCCGACCAGGGTGTGATTGCTCAACAGTTAGCGTACGAGGTGTAGGGAAGTAAACCACTTCTATCGATCAAACCAATCATGCCAGCACTAACCTGCAACACCGACCAAGTCCCGATCCTCCAGAAGGCAGCGAGCAGCGGCGAGGTTTCTACGGTCTCTTGCAAGGTATTGACCGGCCGGTCACGATCGAAGACTAGAGCACTCCACATACACCTTGTAAAGGTCACAAGCGAGTCCAAACACTACACGGCTATAGGACTAACGGAAAATCAGCTTCTTTTCACGAGAAATATAACTGATGTCCGTGGCGGAACAAAATTTTATATATTAAAGGGGCGTCTTAGCGAAAAGCGATGAGAGCAGGGTAAGTCCGTTTTTTCTTGCACCAATCAGGCGCAGCGCGTTTACACCATTTGAAGACTGCTAACGCCATCTCTTGAGATCGTCGAGTACATTGGCAATATTACAGCAGTACCAGCACTAATTGCATTCGACAAACAGAATGTGGTTTACTATAAAGACTATGAAATTTATAATATAACGAAATATATTATGGTGCGATTATGTATGCATTTTATAAATATATTGGCGCTCCACCAATATATATATATATATATATATATATATATATATATATATATATATATATATATATCATATCATAATATATTTATTAAAAAAAAACTTCCACATCAAATTAATTTAGCTGAGATCTTTCGATACTAAAAGCAAGGTCGAAATTAACAAATCCATTTTACTTATGTACGTTCAGGTTTCTTGAATGAATGATTTCAGTTTAAATCAAAAATTTGTATAACACGGGCTGGCGGGCTGACAATAGGTTTTTTTTATGCGGTTCTCCAAAAGCGTAGTCAAAAGCGTCTAACTTTGAACAAGAAGCCATCTTTTTACCGAGACTCGGGGACAGTTCTGGGAATATTGTTATTTTAGCTAATTTGATTTCGACATCAACACGATGCTTTTAAAAAGATTGGACAAGAGTCATTTTTGTCTTCATATTTTTTGTTAGGAGTATTGGTTTCTTTAGAGATGAAATGGACTTAGATACCGGATTCGTATTTTTTCTAAATGAAATATATCTACCAAATCTTCTGTATGCAAAATTTCATGATGATGACAGTGTTATGCACAAACAAGCTAACTAACATTCACATTATTTACATTAATTAGTTAGGATTTATTTTTTTGGGAAAAACAAACACTTATACAGGTTTTTTTATTAAGTTATTAATTGTGTCAGATAAGCACTTGTTCAAAGATATTTACACTTTCATAACCAACATGCACTTGAACTCTCTACAAACAATTTCTAAATAGTATGCTCACTATTTTAGAGTGGCACTTAACTTACTTGAAATAATTACAAACTTATATTAAATAGTTTTTTAATAATACACTATTTGAATAAAAAATTGTAGAACATTTTTCAATTAATCTGATTTTAAGCCACTTTATATAAATTAAATATTTATATACCATTAAGTCTCGGCGCATTTTCATTACTTATTTTAATAATTGATGTTCTTCTCATAATTATTCCGACCCTGGGATGGTCTTAATTAGATATTTAAAATGCAGTCTTTATCGATTTGAATTGAAATGAAATATATTCACAAGACACTTTAACAAAATCTTTATTTTGTTCATCGAAGAGAAAGAAATTCAATACCTTATCTTCAATAAAAACTTTAATAAAATCTTCATTTTTGTTTGTGACATTTTTGTATTAAAAACATATTTTTTGTTTCAGGTACAATAACAATGAAAACCCTTAACAAACAAAGAAGATAGAAAAACGATGAGAAACTAACAATGACATGAAATCAACGATGAAAATAATTATGTCAAATGAGGAATTCAAAGTGAGGAAATTAGAAGTAATAAATATAAGAATAATAAAGAGAATACAAAATCAATCATCGCACTAATATAACAACGAAAAGTGAGTTGAAAAGACTTAGTTGAGTTAAAAAAAATGAATCAGCAAAAATACTTAATGGAAAACATGACTATCCCGAAGCTGTGTGCGAACAATTGTCGAAATTCATCGAAAATAACGTTCGAGATAAAGCCGCCAGACCCCAACCCTACCTCATTTTATCGACATTACATCGACAGCAATAACACGGAAATCGATTATAATATCGACTATTACAACGACTCGTTCAGTGATTTAAATTGTACATTCAAAAATGGAACGTGTAGTGATGTGGATTACAATCTGTGGGCGTTGTCGCTACTTGTGTTTCCTTTGTTGACTCTGTTCGGAAATGTTTTAGTAATACTAAGTGTTTCAAGAGAGCGAAGTCTTCAGACTGCTACAAACTATTTTATAGTGAGTCTGGCCGTTGCTGACTTACTTGTGGCTGTGGTAGTAATGCCCTTCGGAGTTTATTACTTGGTGAGGAATTTTGTTTAAGACTTAAATCATTAGATGCACTCGGGACGCTTTAAAATGTTATCTCGCTTCTGTGTTTCTTAGTGTTGTTTTAAGGTGAATCAGTCTAGAAAGAGTAAACATTTTCTTTCTCTATTAAAAAGGCAACTCTCGCACTAGAAATGATTCCTGTGTAGTAGTCGATATTACAAACTTTCAAACAACAGACTCACAGAACACCCAGACTCGGGATAACTATTTGTGGAACACAAATTGTTGTCACGTGTGGTACTTCAACCCACAACACTGGGCGCAGTTTAGTGCAAGGCGACCACTTTAACCATTGCGCCATACATGAAGAAGTTTGAAATATCAAGTAGGTATATTCTTACACGTACTCATAAAAAAATTGTAAGCTATCGTTGCCGTCCTAAAAAAACGTTTTTATTAGCAATGGATATTTTAAAAGTAATTTCATGAAATAACTTGTATGAAAAAAAAAATGTGTGTGTACCAGAGTACACAGGTAAGAAGTGAAACTTCTTTACGACATATCATTTTTCTACTATTTGCAACTTCACGAAAATGGGGTAGATAAGCCTTAAGCCTTAAGAAATTATAAAACGAAATATATAATCACTCTCACTTTTCTTGTAAATTCACTTAAATTTGAATAAGTCTTTTTATTTTATCACTTTCAAATTAATATATTGTTATTCTTATTTCAAACCAAACTTCAAAACTAATATATTGTTGTTATTATTATAATATATTACATTATATTCTTTACGTCACTATACTAAACTTTGATAAAAAAAGCAACATGGCGCGTAACCGAAAAACGTGACGGTTGCTACAAAAATTTCTCCCATACGTCGATAAAGAAGTTTCACTTCAAAAATACCAATCGAATTGAGAACCTCCTCCTGTTTGAAGTCGGTTAAAAACAACAACTACGTTGGGATTTTATGTATAGTATTAGTAGTTTTATAAGTGTGAATAGTTAAATTCACGTCATGCAACGCTTTGTATGGGTGACTAACGGCGAGTAAGTGAGCTCACTTAAATGATAAAAATGATGACTTCACACATCTCACACACGGCCGTCTGATCCCAAACTAGGCAGAACCCGTAATATGGTAACCAGACTGCTAATAAGTATACTTTTAAATTTCTCAATAGATACATATCCAACCCCGCCCCGCAACCCCACAACCCAGCAACCCGCCCTGGCTTCGCACGGATAAAAGATACATCTTCAACAATCAGCATCATATTTCAATGACTTTACACAAAATCTTAACAAATTATACACTTAAACCTTCCTCATGAGTCGCTGTATTTATTAGTGAAAACCGCACGAAAATCCGTTAAGTAGTATTTGAGTTCATCGCGAACAGACAGACGCGGTGGGGAACTTTGTTTTATAATATGTAGTGATATAGTTATTAACGAAGACCATAAAAGTTTCCTATATCCTTTCCCAAGGTCTTGTATCTATGCCAAAATTTATTCAAATAAACTTGACAAATGATATGTCATACAAACTTTGATCCCCTATTTTGCCACCTTCAAGGTTTATTTTCGCGACAAAAAGTAGCCTTGTTCTTTTTCAAGGTCTTGTTTTTCTATATATTAAAAATTATGGTTCAGCGTGTTAGGCTTGAAAGCGTAAAAGACAAACAGATAAACAAAGCTTTCGACAGGCCTGTTGGTCTAGTGGTTAGTGACCCTGACTGCTGAGCCAGAGGTCGTGGGTTCGATTCCATCTGAGTCTGGGTGTTCTTTGTGTCCGTTGTTTGTATGTTTGTAAAGTCCCCCGCGACACAGGAGTAAATCCTAATGCGGGAGTTGTCTTTCTTAAAAAAAGCTACTCTCGCATTTTTATTAGTAGTATGGATAGTTATTAAAGACGACTAAAATCAATGTAATAGATCAAACTCTTTAATTATTCACTTAGATCTTTACTCCAAACATATTAAGCGCGCAATGTCTAAGAATTTCATTATGAAAACTAACGAATCGTTTTAAATAAATTGCTTGCATTATTTCTTTTATTATAACTGTCAACTTGGCGCTAGAGACATTATTTTTAATTAAATACATAAGACAGATAGTTTCATTAAAACAAGAATCACGACACTTTACTTCTTTTAAAAAATAGTCTTTTTTAACTGATCAAAAAGTGTTAATAAATGATGCTCATGAGCATCAATAAATTATCATCATAATGATGCTTGATATTAATCGAGTATGATTTTGCTTTAGTCAATTTGACTTCATCAATCATTGCACAGTGACATCTATTTTGATATTTACATCCATTCACCTCTAATGCCACGTTCCAATAAACAAAAAACGATTTGTTTTGCTTACGGACGTTAAAATTTTCGTTGAAAATTCAATGAAATTTTACCGTCCGTAAGCAAAACGAATCGTTTTTTGTTTATTGGAACGCGGCATTAGTCATTTCATATTCAGGTTATATGTGACCATTAATCCCGATTACAGTACATATTCCTTGCAAATTAAGGTACCTTTTTGCGTACACGTGGAATGTCACCACCTCTCCGGAAGGTTGTCACAAATGCCACAAATACCGAGATTTGCAGCATGACCTACACAAACGTACTAGTTGAGGATTAAGTAACGCTCTATGTATGAGTATGTGTCACAACTAGAGATGGGAAAGTGCTACCTAATACCGTAGCAACTAGTACAAACATTTAAAATATTATGTTATTTATCTCCTGGAAAATATTCGTCAACAGTTTTTGCAGTGAAAACTTCTTTAGGCACGTTAGGTACTTTTGGTAATGAGAAAAAGCACTGAACTCGCGTGACCGTCACAGTCAGATACATATATACAGATGTGTGTGTGTCTATTTTCACTTCTGACGTGTAGTCCTACGACTGACAGTTTTTACAGTTCAAACCTAATATAGACGGTTTACTTGTTGTCTTTTTAATCATGCACGGCACGCAAGCACGCATCTTGGTGGAAGTTGCGCTTGGTTGCAAACGCGCTCTTGACGATTTCGATTCTGAGGAATTAGGATATTCTGACGTAGTAAATAGAGTTTCATTCTGTTATGATCATCTCCTTCACGAACGAGAGAGAGAGAGCAGCAACCGCACGATAACCGTGGAAGCGGCACAAATATTTTAACGTTTTTGTCCACTGAGCAATATTTTATCTCAATCGGATGATAGAAATGGAATAGACACATTTAAGTGTATGTGTAAATACTAAATGAAAACAATAATCTAGAAATAATGTAATAAGTACATATCTATCTTTTAACATATTGATTTTGTTATTTAATCGAAGAACCGACGTTAAAAAAATTAAGTAAAATGTCAATTTAACATGTGTACATAACTATAGAGTCATCAATAAATTATTCTGTAATAAATAATAATAACAATATTTATACGTATACTCTATTATTTAGTATTTGTGGTATGTATTAACATCACTATCGTTAGTAATGTTAATTACCGTATAATCCAGATTGTAATACCGTCAGTATCGCTGTCACCCAGTCTGTAATGACAATAGGCACGGTACAAAGGCACGCGTGGAATTGCCATATGCGAGCTTGATCCATAGATATTCGATTATTTGTCGTTATGTGCCACTGGGCTGCGATACTTTGTAATCCGCACGATGTTAGAATACGTAATCTTTAGGGGATCAATTTCTTTTGGAAAATGATAGAAGCGTTATTCAGGCCGAGCGTTTTATATCGTAAGAAGTGGCAGCAGGCAAGTGTAAGAAAAGCTAAAAATCCCGGCAAAATCCCACTAATATTATAAATGTGAAAGTTTGAATGGATTCCAAAACTACTTCACGCCAAAACTACTGAACCGATTGCGTTTAAACTTGGTATGTAGATAGCTGGAGACGTGAATTAACATATAGGTTTACTAACTTTTTATCCCGATATTCGAGACGAGAAACAACAGAAACCGCTAGACACTGTGTAAGTACTAATGACGCTAGAGAAAGCCCATTAGGTATGCCTGTTGGTTGTTTTTTCTTCCTGTAGTCTCTGTCAAACCCGACGAGAGAAAGAACGTAAACAATATTTGCTCAAAGCTATCATACTCCCGTGCACCAATAACATCTTCATTATTCTAACGGCTGAATTTCCTCTGTTTAATCAACCTAATGAAAACAAACCAACATCAGGAATTAATGACTGTCGCCTATTAGTATTCATTGCCTCTTCCATATCATGTTACTAGTCGATGTGTAGGAAATTAATAAAGAATGTATTTGTTCGCAATAATAGTATATAATTTAATGTTTTCTACGATAGATGGCGATGTAACAAAAATTTACATCACAGTATGGTTTCGTTACAGGAGCAAGCATAAAACCAAGGCTGCTCGAACTGATTAAATAGCAGCAGCTAGCATTGTATACTTCAAGAACTAAATATGAGACCATAATGTGCCACAGTCGCGTTCAGTATCTCATATCTAAAGTTGTGTCAAATCAAGACTTAGATGAAACGAATGATTTTGAAGAGTTTAAGATTTAATGGCGTAAGCCGTAGGCCGCTTTTCAATAGATGGACTGGTCGGCATTAATATGGTAATGACTTGGAAGTGTGAGAATGAGAACGTGTGCTCCTCCCCAGCCTTACCTTCAAAGTGAATGTTCACACCTAGCATCCCTCCAGCTCAACCAATTAAAGTTAACAAAAGCTCAAATGAAATAGCTCTTTCTAGCGATTAGTCTTAGACCAAAACGAACCGCGTAGCTGAATTAAAACCGGAGATAAATATTGAGAAAGAAAACTATAAAAACATAAGAAATGTACAGGAGTACAGTATTACTTGAGGAGGGTAAAAATTTGGTGATTTTCAATTCTTAATAGCAAATCTGTTACAAAAAAAAATCTAATATAATAATTAAGCAAATCGGGTGCATAGCACGGCTGGACGTCTCGTAATAAATATAATTTATTTTTTTATATATAGATATCGCTTTTTTGCGAACATGACCTTAAAAAAGATCTAGAATCAATATTTTTTAGGTTTTTTAATTATCATTTTGTGTCCAAAATGAAGATACGAGGGCGGCACTGAAAATTTCGGGAATCAAGGAAGTGACACAACATTACTATTTAAAAATGTATTTATTGCTTTTCGAAGTATTCTCCGCGAAATTTGACACATTTTTCCATACGACGGAACCAATCATTGAAGCAACCTTCCATTCGGAAGTTGGGGTCTCCAAAATGGCCGTTTCGTAGGCGTCCACAGCTTCTTCAGGTGATGAAAATCTCTGACCACGCAATTTATTCTTTATTTTAGGGAAAGTATAGAAATCATTAGGGCTTAGGTCGGGGCTGTACGGCGGATGGTCTAATAATTCTATGTTTTCTTGCTTTAAAAACTCTTTTGTTCTGTGCGCGGTGTGAGAACTCGCATTGTCGTGATGGAGAATGATGCGGCGGTAGCAGTCTCTTTACGGAGTTCAGAAACGACCTGTGGCAAACAAATGCTAGCATACCATTCTGCACCGTTCTTTGTCCCTCAAGAGAAATAGTCGCAACATGGCCGGTTTTGGAGACAAACGTGGCCACCGTTTTTTTTTGCAACATTCCGTGAACGAACAATTTTTGTTGGCTTTAACTCATTTTCGAACACCCAAACTCGTGACTGGTTTTTTGTTTCGGGTTTGTACGCGTATATCCAGGATTCGTCACCTGATACGATGTTGTATACAGCATTTGAGGATCCTGCGTGGAATCTTTAGAGAGTTCTGACGCACCAAGTAACGCGAGCCGCTTTTTGCTCTTCACAGAGCGAATGCGGTATCCATCGGGAAAACAACTTTTTACACCTAATTGTTCATGCAAGATTATTTGTATTTGACTCATGCCAATGTCTAAAGTTGCCTGAATTTCGCGGTATGTCACATGTCGATGTTCCTGAATCAGCTTACGCACAGCATCAACGTTTTCTTGGGTGACTGCAGTTTTTGGACGACATTGACGGGGATCATCACTGAGCTTGACACGTCCACGTTGAAATTCAGCAAACCAGCGATAAATTGTGGTTTTGGATGGGACTTCATCACATTCTCTTGAATTTTTTCGAGTCAATTCCATTTTCTCAACGACTAAACAAGTTTGACAAAACCTTGTGATAAGACCGAGAATCTTTTTTTAAATAAATAAATGGTATTCGATTTTTAAAACCAAGGTTTTCAATTAAAAAGATTTTAATATGACAGAAACAGTGGAAATATTCCATTCCCGATACTTTTAGTGCAGCCTATGTATTTTTAATTTAGAATCTTTTAAGTTTAAAAACTTAGACAAACACAAGATGCACATCAGATGTCAAATCTTTGAATGTCAGACTATATTTTCTAATTGATTTCTAAATTTAGTATGTAGTATACATAATAGTTTAGTATAAAAAAAATAAAAGGTTTTACTGCTCCTTTCATCCCAAAGCAATATTATAGACATAATAAATTTTATAACAGAGCCTAATTAAAAGGTCTACTTAATATTAATCATGTTACGTACATTTATTCAGGAACCTTCATTAGCCGCCCAACTAATCACTGAGGGAGTTTCAGCAAACAATTAACGCCACCTCGTTAGAAGTAAAACATTTATTCTTGTTTAAACACCCCAGTGTAATGTGGTGAATAACCTTTATTGTAAAAAAAGGCATGGTCGCTTTAGATCGATACTAGTTATATCTACAAGAATTATATACATACACATTGCGTTACACAAAAGTGTAGGCATACTTTAGTGTCGTATACACTCAATGCATAAAAACTATTATATAATGTATGTTAAGGTCCTCCTGCGGTCTGTGACATTACGGACGGACGCGGACTAGCCCGCACCGACACACCGTGGGAAGATAGTAGAAAGCCGCCATGTCTTGTTCTTTCAAGAGTAATAGGGGCTGAACTGGGCTCACCAAAATGGGAGCCCAGTTCGGCAACTCGGCTCCCATTTTGGTGTGACCGCGAGATGATTACTCCTCGTCTTGTAAATTTAAGTTACATCTCCTAAAATCCAGCTGTATGTTTAGAATTAATTAAGTGTATTAGCGTCTCGTTTACTTGTAACAGAATAAACGTATTAACAGATTCTTCCTTCCAGCTTTCAGTCAAATCAGCAGCCGCTCATTATCTAGCAACTAAAGGTGATCCACATTTAGACTTTTTTTTTGTGCGCGTGTAAGCCCCAAGGAGCCGTTACCCCACTGGGGTTTTCAAAGGAGCGATGAGACGAAATCAAACAGACTTAAACCACAAGGTGTGCAATACTGCGCTTAAAATAGGAGGGATCGTGGAACAGCTTTTATTAAGACATCCGGACCTAATATTATCTTGTTTCACGGTAAGGATGTTTTAATCATGTTTAGTTTAGTTATAATGGCCGGAAATGCAATTATATCATCTTAAATTACAGTGGACATTGAGGAGTCTGCACTATACTTATTACATAATAGAATTTAAAAAGATTGAACTTCATGACAAAAATTAATTAAAATTACAAAATATCTATTTTACTATCTAGCCAACTAATTTGAACCTCGGAATTTTAAAAAGATAATCTGGAAAGGACAAATTCAAAAGTCCCTAACAGGAACAAAATTAGTATGAAAGTAGACAGTCTCAGAAACTCAAAACGTCCCAAAACAGAAATGAAATTTGTATAACAGTAGAACTTCGGTTAAACTAAGAACAAACTTTGACCTGCTTAGCATCACTTAGTTGAACAGAATTGTCAAAGTTATAAAGACCAAAGATTACAGATAACATAGACAATCAGGAATATTAATTTGTCCAAGGGCTCCCTACTAAAGATTGTTTAGTTATTTCCTCAGAAGTTAGTATTTTAAAAACCTCGAAAGAATAATACTACCCTCGTGAATTTTGAAAGTGGTAAGCGAGTCAACAATAGAAATCAGCCATCCAAAAACCAAAATAGAAAAGTTAACAATCTCTGCATAGTATAAAACAAAATCGCGTCCGCCGCCTGTACGCTTAGATCTTTTAAACTACGTCACTTATTTTAATTCGGTTTTGCTTTGCATTGTTTGTACTTCACTTACAAAGATCCTATCACGATTTATATATAAGGGATCATACCCTCCTAATGCTCTTCCACCACGGTGAAACACTGGCCATATAATCTTTGTAACTTTATTACTGCTACATTAGGATTTATTTTATCTAAACGAACGTAAATGCACTATGAATCTATCTTTCACTGCCGTGTGAAAGTCAAAAATGTACTTATCTGTCAAAACTCCATCCAACTGTGAATCATTTTTCCCTTCTATTCAGAAGAAACCACATCTATCTAAACTTATACCAAATTGCCGCTAACACCTAAAGTGTTGAAAAGAATAAGTGCTCCCATTATCTTGTCTTCCATTTCCGACGGAAAAGGGTACCCATCGTCCGTAAAAGCCTTGGAGCCATATTTCAAAGGTGACCAATAGATTTATCAATGAGTAAATCAAGCATGGAAGCCCTCGGATATCTTACCAAGTGATTCATTATATTATAAGTTGTGTTTTTGGAGATTAATAATGAAGCATGGTTTGGCTTCAATTTTAATAATTATTTAATTGACAATAATTCCTGAAGGATTTATATAAGGCAGCAATATACTGGGAATGGTAATGACATACCAAGAAATAAATCATGAGTAATAGACTAGGTACTAGGTGTAGTCTTGTGACGTTGTTCCCGGACCCCTCATATTTTAAGCGCAGAATGACACACCGTGTGGTTTTCGGTTTGATTCCGACACACCGCCCTGCCCGAAAACCCCGGTAGGGTGACGGCGCGTAGGGGTCTCTACACGTGCAAAGAAAAGGTAGCCTTGAAAACGTAGTAGTATCTGCTCCTTTTGACTTGACCGAATTAAGTAAAGCCTTGGTGTAGGAATACTCGTAACGTGGGTCACAGACTATTAGTACTCTGTTAACCCCTTCAGCTAAGCTTAATACTTGTGTTAGGAGTGAATATAGACCATCAGTTGATCGCAAGTCCGACGTCTTGACCGTTACCGCCTCTTAAAAGTTAAGTATAGACTATTTATATTACAAATCCTACCACCTTTTTATAAAATTCAAATACCACAACGTTAGCATTACGTAACTTACTCGATTGATAACAATTACATGTCTAAAATGAATACCAGGACATGTCATAAAACATGGGGAACCATTAGAGTAAGATACTTCTTTTTTCAAAAAGAAACTGCAGCCACACGTAAAGTTGCCGGATGGCCTTGATAATGAATGTGTTTTAACTACAAATCCTGCATCGCATATAAATGTTCCCTCGCTTATAGTATATAAAATTTCCCAACATCAACTGCTTGGCCGCGGTCCGTCATCCTAGTTAGAGAATCCTCCCTTACGATACGTTTGTAATAAGAATAAACAAATACTTTTGTACGTTACGTACGTTACGTTACATAGAAAACAAATACTTACTTCTGTGTAAACAATAAATAAAACGTCATAAAACCGTAAAATCTTACTTCGATAACCACAAACTGAACGAACACTTCAGTTTACTGTTGATCGGTCGTGTTAAAAGGATTTACATGTAAGCTTTTCATGGCGGTATTTAAAATGCTATTTCAGCAATATTCGTTATTGAAAATTTGTATCAAGAATTTGGTAGTAAAATGCTTATAACTACTCAGTATTTGATTGATCTATCTTCAGAATCGTACTTCTATATACGGCTAATTCTCATAACAGCTAGTTTCATTATTAATACTTTTCAAAGTATATATGGTACATTAATTAGATTCCTTTTATTTATGTAAAATGCCCGTATATCCTCGCAGAGGTATCAAAAGTTTATTGTATAATTCTTTACATAGGTATTACATACCTTTGAATTGCCTGACTTTTCGACTAATTTGAACAGGCCATGGCCATAGCAAAAAAAAAATAGATTTCAATAGCTATATAGCTATAATTTCATAATTTGTTATTCTAAATATTGATACGCGAAAAGATTTCTTTGTACTCCTTTTTAAGAGTGCACAGAGAAATGTGGCAGCAAATTTGAAATACTTAATGTTCATTTATTTTTTGTTTTTTGTTTTACCACAACCTGACGCCTTTATTTTGGGACATTCAGCAGTATGTTGAGTGTTGCTACATTTAAATGCTCGGTATGTGGCCAGTGCCGCAACCTCCTTATTTAAACAGTAGGTTTACTGTGTCTGAACAAAGTTTTGTAGTATTTTTCGCTTCAACCGATGCGCCTGTTGCTCATCGTCCATTAATGATTGTGCGAGAGTGTTCGGAAAGTTTATATGAAGAAGAAGTGTAGAAAAATCTAACATTTTTAAACAGTATGTGCTATAAATTTAAAAAAAATATGTGGAAATGGCTACGTCAACCTGCACGACGTGTCCAGACAGTTCAGCTTATACTGGAAATTAATAACTTGATTTATGTAACATATAGAAAATGAAATAAAACAAAACATTCATTTAATGAGTCATGGTCAAAGCTCGACAACTAAGAGATCTCCAGTTGATAAATTGTTCACTCACTACATTTATGTCCGACCCTGATGTCCGTCCCCATCGAAAATTCGTACGACGGCGCCGAGTTTGTTATATTTACATGTACAGCGTGAGATAGAGCGTAGAGAGAGAGAGGGAGAGAGAGAGAGAGAGGGAGAGAGAGAGAGAGGGGGGGGGGGGGGAGAGAGAGAGAGAGAGAGAACTCGTGACCGTCACGGTAATAATACATATATAGATCCTTCAATCCATAATAATACATATATAGATAGTTTCGTTTAAGTTTTCACTTCCGTCGGCAGTCCCATGACTGCCTATTTTTTTTTTTGCTTTGCAATAATGTGTCGAAAAAAAAACTTTTCCACTTAAGCGGAGTTGGCAGTAAACGTGTTAAAATTTTAACTTTAAATAATTTTATAAATTACGTTATAAGTTCAAAAATTTTTGAGTGAATTAAAAGCCAGGAACAATTACTCTTTGTCTAAATAATGTTATAGAAATAAACCACAAAAGTACTTTTCTCGACCGGGTGAATAATGCATTCGTTTTGTTACCGTCACGACGATTTACATACTTTGAAGTTTACACAGTGGAACGAATGTATACAGTTACCACAAGACCTAAAGCGTATTTGTGGTTTAAACAAAACTACTAAACCTTCAAACGATTGCTATAGATGGTAGCATAAAACCAGCGCTTCTTTATACGAGATAGGATAATTCCTAGCTAACGACCATATTTCCGTCACGCAGAAGTATTTTTTTACCACTCAATTTAGTCAAATAAGCAATGTTCTTAAATGTGTCAAGTATGTCTTTGTAAGAATGTTTTTTTTTTCATTTTCTTTCAAAATGCCTCCGTACTCTTTATACAATAACATCACTATTTTAACAATAAATGTAGGAACTATCTTTTTCTGATGATTTGAAAGGCTGACGGCATTTGAACACCATAATACCAGCCTATTAATTGGGAACCATATATGCAATTAATGAAAATTACTCCATAGCAAGGTTCAATAACAATAGATATATCATATGTCAGTAACAGCCACACACAGTAAACTTTACATACCTTTTTACATCGCACAGTAGAAAGTGATAATTTTTGTCATTTGTTAATATTTCTGTTTTGATTTCAATAAAATTTTACCAGCTTCACTAAGATTTTGAAGTAGTAAATTTATAAATTTAATAAGTAATGTCTTACTTTCTGTTTTTAGTTCAAGAATATTAGGAGGCATTTTATTATGGAACTTAACACAGTACCCCATAAAATACTTTTGCACTTTTGTTAATCTAAATTTAGGTTGAACTAATTTATTTCCATCTCTAGTAATATAATTATGTCTTTCACACCGTTTTGTAAAGAGATGCAATTTTTTTCTGACATACATGATGTTTTCATAAATATACTGACTAGGCACCGTCAGGATGTTGATTTCTTTAAATAAATCCCTGAGGGAATCGACTACGTAGATTATAAATGGCTCTGATAGCTCTTTTCTGCAAAACGAATATAGATTCTAAATCTGCGGCACAATAAAATGCCATAAGACATGATACTGTCGAAATAACTCAAATAAACTAGTCGTGCAGTATCTATGTTTGTAAATTGGCGGACTTTCCTTACCGCATATGCTGCAGAGCTTAGCCGCTTAGAGAGAGATGTTAAGTGAGAACCCCATTGTAATCTAGAATCCAGCGTTATCCCTAAAAAGACAGTTTCATTCACAAAATCCATGTTTTCGTTATTTAATAAGATGTCACATTCCATATGTCTTACGTTAGGCAAAGAGAATCTTATACATTTAGTTTTTTTCCCATTTAGCACTAAATTATTTGCAGTAAACCAACCGTGTACTCGCTGAATAATATTATTTACAGGCGCGTCTATCTATTTTAAAAATTAATGATGTCTCGTCAGCAAATAATACTATTTTGAGTTGGTTATCTAGTCATTGGGGAAGATCATTAATATAAACGAGAAATAGAAGCGGGCCTAATATCGATCCCTGTGGCACGCCCGTTTCAACTTTGATCCTAATGAATTGACACCATTTATCTGTATCGGTAACCTCATTCACTCGGCCAAAGGCAATGTAATCATTGCTTCACTGCCGGTTTTCTGTGAGCCCGTGGTATCACACCGGTTGAGTCAGCCCATACGTGCCGAAGCATGGCTCTGCCATTCATTCAATTTGAAATTGGACAAAAAGTTTAACTATTAAAACTTTCCGCTTTTGTTGTTTACCATCTATAATCTATACCTTATACCTTTGCCAAAGTACACAAAAGGACAACAAACAACCCTAAAAAGTAGGTGTAGTAAGTACAGCCAAAGGTAAAAGGGAGAATGGAGGGAAGACAGGTGTACATAAGGCACACTGAAAGTTCTGCGCTCCTGGCCACTCATAAATGTTTGAATTTCGAATGTTATATTTTTTAAACATATCATCGGTAAAAAAAAAATTGGCGGGAAGTCGCGTGTCAATAGTTTTTATCACAATTTCATCGTTCGTAGCAAAAATTAAATTAACGCGAAAAGATTTTAAGGCGATGACTTTTTAGGATTTTAAAAGATCACTTACTCCGCAAGACTCCACTTCTCATCTTCAAACTGCTTTTGGGAGGAACGCACCTAAAATCTTACATTTACATTTAAAGGTTAGAATTAGTTGCCGCTGGATGCCTCATGAACTCACGACCGGAACAAAAACGGACTCGTGTTGATTGGTGTAAAAAAATGTTGTTAAAGTACGATCACGGACGTTCAACTGCTGTGTATGACATTGTGACAGGAGATGAAACATGGATATATTGTTACATGCCGGAAAGAAACCAACAGTCTTCTGTATGGGTGTTCGAGGGGACAGCAGACCAACAAAATTGAGGCAGTCGAGAAACATAGGGAAAAAAATATTGCGTTTTTCTATCTCGGACTAGTCCTGTCTGCACGATCCCACTTGAAGAACAAAAGACAGTTAATGCTGAGTAGTACACCACCATCTGTTTGCCCAATGTCTTTGAAAAAGTTAGGGAAAAATTACCAAGAAGTCGCATCCAATTGCACCATGACAATGCTTCAGCGCACACCGCGAACTAGACAAAAGTCAGTTTTGGCTTTTGAAAGGTAGAGCCACATCCCACACTTAGTCCAGACCTGGCACCATGCGATTTCTTTATTTTCCCAAAAATTAAAGATTTGATAAGAGGTATGAATATGACATTTACGTTGAGAAGGCCGTGATAGCTTTCAACCAGCACGTGAAAAACATGCCTTTAGACCAATGGTCCTCATGTTTTCAAAAATGGTTTGACCTAATGAAGAAGTGTTTAAAATGTAATGGAGAATATTTCGAAAAGTTGAAATTGTTTTATTAATAAGTTACGCAAAACTTTCAGTGTTCCCCACGTAGTGGGGATCATGAGTAGCAGCTGTTTCTCCGCTTCGATAAGAGTTTAGTATCGTGTTTGTGTCCACTTAGAAGGTTTTTTATGAAACTACTAAGTATATGTTTACTGGCAAGGGTATGTACAGGTGGTAAAAAAGAAAACATTAGCGGAAACTTTGAAAAGGTAAACTTTTTTATGTATAGCATTAGAAATTCAACAAAAAAAAAGAACGATTAAAATCCATTCACTATAGCTTGGTTCTGTAATTTTTAATTTTTCTCGCCTAATTGCACTGGACTAATTCAAGTTATAGGTGAATCACAGTGCATTACATTGGATAGTTTCAGACCGAGTTTGCCCGGAAATCGCTTGCCAAAGTATCCTAATACACTCGATACTCTACTCAAGTCTAGATTCGAGAACGGGACGAAACCAAATAGGTACTTCAAACTGTAATTAATATTCTTGCGCCTCTAAATGCACAGTTGTTATGGAAAATTGTATTAGAAATGTGAAATTTATTCTGTGCAAGAGTAATAGCATTATTTCAGCTAATAATTTATATGTTAAAAGTAAGTACACATTTTTAATTTTAAACTTTCAATAATCGGAAAAAAGCACGTAAATCATCATAATTGTATATTGTTAGTGACACTTACGAACTTCGTGATACTAGTTTAGTTTACAAACTCTTATTTACGGCCCCCGAACAGACGCTTTCCAGCCCCATCGTACTCCGTCATGCGCCTAACACCCGTATCTGAATACCTCTCAAAAAGGTCAGTCGTCACGGTCTGCAGGCTTTATTAGCCTTTTCTTTCAAGTCAAATGTTTTTTCCGTTTGTCCTAATTCCACGATTGGGAATATACTTTATTTCTAGTTTGTATTCCTTAAGTACCCGCATTTCTTGGTTTTTGTTTTTTAGTATATGTGTATGCAAATAATTTCAAGATACAATACAATTGGACTCGTTCTCAATTCTCTTAGATGCATGTGGTACCTTCACCGTTTAACAATCAGAGTACATAAGCTGAGTAACGGAATAAGTGATTTCGTCAGTGCTAAATTTACAATAACCAAGATCCGTTTGACCTTTTATTTATTTTTTTTAAAAGACAACTCCCTCATTAAGAATATTCTTGTCTTTCTTTACAAACATTTGAACAACGGACACAAAGAACACCCAGACTCGGGACTTTTGCCTTGTTTACCGGTGTTGCGTTACTTGGGTTTACTTACTCCCTAGATATGTATAAAAAGTGTAGCATATGGTTACTAGACCTAGACCATAAATTTAACTCTTAGCCACTTAATAAATACTACCTACACTTAATGTAACTTGGATCACACTTCACTAACTTAGTTCAATAGGTGAAAAGACCATGTCATTTGGCCCTTAGATTACCAATTGTATAATAATTATTACACACCTTACACACGGTCGTCTGTGAATAGTCATTCTTCATTACAATGTGGTTTATGAAATGAACATATGTTAGTCACTACGATAGTCGATAGTATGGAACCAAAAAATGACTTGCATAGTCCTCTAACGTTAAAGTAACTTATCAGCTCCAACATGTTAAGGGTGATCTACTTCTGTTAACTTTCCTCATTCGCTTGAAAGAAAAAATCTTTATTTCTTAACAACACAAACATTAACATTGTGTCAACACGACCACAATCGGTCATGTCGTTGAAACGTTAAACTTTAACTAATAAACACACCTAATAAATGAATATAAAGATTATTTAGGTAATTGAGATTTTTATCATGAAGAAATATGAGTGTCACAACTGCCTACATAATCGCTTATAATTAATTTCCATGTACCTTTGACCAACCTTGCCGTTTCATAATTATAATTGCCTTTTTAAGCTAATCGTGGGCTTGGCGATTATTTCATTTTGCATCATATTACACGTAATATTAATGATACTTTTAAGGTATAGAATATTGTCACAAATTAGCGTTTCAAGTCACCACGAAAATCGGTTTACCTATAATGCCCTTAATTATTAAACTTCTCTTCTCTCTCTTTTTCCTTGAAAAAAAATATTTCGTTTTTTATCAAAATAAATGTCATAACTAGGTCGACCCAAAACAATATACAGGATGTATACAACAATGGAACACTTACTTAAATCACTGAAAGGGCGTAACTCTAGCATGTAGTAACAAAAAGATTTTTTTTTTTAAATATTGTAAATGGAATGAATAAAGTTAAAGGTTTTAAATCGTACATATTTTTTTATTTTGAATTTTTTTATTCCGTTCCTCGAAAAATTCATAAAAAGTAACTTTGAATTTTTTTTAAGGTTTTTTCTCAATAACTGAGTGGATAGTTGCAAAATAAAAAAAAATATGTACGATTTATACCTTTAAACCTTACATACTCTACCTGCTTTTATGAGAATGGGTGTAAAAATACCTGGAAATTCAAACGGTCATAACTTGTAAAGGGATAGTATTTTCAATAATTATTTTTGTAGCTCCCAGAGTCATGCCAATGCCATTCAATGGTTTAAGTAAGTTTTCCATTGGCATATACACCCTGTATAAAGTTCAAGTGGTGCCTCACATCAATAACCGCCTGTGGCACTAAAGGCCACACAGGCACTAGAGTTCTCCTTGAAAATTATAAATTCTAAAATTCATATCTGTACCTACCTCAACTTTACTAAACTTCGTCACTAACGAGCCTTAACGCCTGCGAAGGGTGTAATCCTATTTAGATTGTCCTATCAGCACCTTTCAGAATGTGAGTTGCGAACTCCGGTCAGGAAAAGGTCCAGCCAGGGCTTCCCACTTTCGTGAACTTCGCCGGACCTTTTAATTTTTATTTCTGGAACACTTTGGTCGCAAAATTAACTTAATAAACCAACTTACAGCCAGTTATTTTTACTATAGGAACCTACCTTATTTACACTTGCAATAATTGTCTTCTCTTGACAATTCACAAAGTTATTATTCAAATGTGTATTTCGACGACCACTGGTGTGTTATTGAATTCGAGATCCAAATCAAATCAAAATCATTTATGTCAATTGAACCCCTTATAGGTATTTTTGAATTGTCAGGAGAGAGAAAACTAAGTCATGCTGCCCAACTCTGGATAGAAAGCTGGGTAGGACCATGTGGTCACCCTACACTAATGACATAAATTCTTCGGGAAATGTATTTTTCATATCTGTGGCACTGTGAGAAATATCATTTGTTTATGGTCTCATCAATTACCTTTGTTTTAAACGTTTTATTAAGTCGAGTTGAACACATATATGTAATATAAGCTAAGGAATTGTTTTTTAATATTAGTTATATTGAATTTAAAACAAAAGAAACATCATGAGGAGGTTTACGTCAGGAACTGATTTTATTTCTCTAATTAATATTATGTTAACGAAAACATGGTATAGTATACTCGAACTGGCTGAATATCATACCATTTATTTAAGTATTTATATAATTATATATTATATAGCATAGTTTCACAGGCATCAATGTACATGATAACTGTCGGTTTTCTGTACATAATAAATTAAATTTAGATAACTTTTTTTTTTATGCGTGGAAACCCCCACGGGTCATCATCTCACCGAGGCGAGGTGGTATGTCGGACTCGAACCGACTAAAACCACACAGTGTTCCGTCACCGGGTCTTATAGTCGGGGCCTCAGGTGTACCCTAAAAAGGAAATCCCTGTGAACCTCAGCAGACTTGGTCGCCTGTTAAACCAGGCAACCCCACTATGAGGTGCAGATGGTTCTGTCCCCTCGAGTTTAGAGAGGCGCGCGCTGAACACGTCGCGCCACCGTCTCGGGCCTGTTTCTGCTAGGGCGACAGATAGCCCCCTTTCGTCGCCCTCAGGCAAGCGCTCATGGAGGCCGGAGATCGTTTTGCACTCTCCGGCGCCTGATGCGTCTTCTGCGGGACGGAAGAGTACTTGTTCTCTCCCGTTCCCTCTCCGCCGCTTCTTTGGCATCCATCACTACCTCACAGAATGAGGCGGCGGAATCCCGATACCTAGATATTAATCGAGACTACAACCTCCAGTGCAAATGTCACTGATGTTCTGTTGGCTCTCAGTTGAATTTCACGTGAATATTTAATTTTAGCAAACTAGACAGAAATTATTAAAAAAAAGAAAAGTCGGTACATGAAAATACATCTCACGTGTTCCCTCGACGACGATAGAGTGCATGATGAATGTAGAAACCCTAACCACCGGTAGCTTGCTCCCTGTACCCGATACCGGTGGGACACTATTTTTTATATTTTTAAATATATTTGTATTTTTTTTTTATTGTAAATGTATTCAAAAATGTAATTTATATGTATATTAAATAAATAAAAAGAATAATAATAATAATGTTTTTATTCGTAAAAAATGATTGTAGTAACATGCTAATAATACAGGGTCGATCTTAACAATTTAAATTCATATACAATCCAGTGGGTGAGGTTCTGTTACCCTTGATAGGTTAGTTATTAACCTGTAGTAAGGAATAACAGTCCTTTCCCCTTTGGTATGATAGTAATAGTTGTCATTTAAAGTGAAGATATAGAAGTTTTAGACTACAATACATGTTTTAACCTATTAAAATTAACTTCATGCACTGATCATGCGTGCATATGTGTGTGTGGATACCTGTGTGTTTGTGTTATGTGTGTGTTTATGAGTGTTAGTGTATAATGTAAGTGTGTGTATAAATAAATATAAATAAATATCATCGACACCTAAACGTTGACATAAATTAAAATAATAAATAAATGTGGGTAGGTTATATATTACAAATTCACAATTACGTATCTATAGCGGTTGAAAAATCTTCGCATGAATTGTACACGACATACAACAACGAATAATTATAATTATGCCTTAAATTACAAAGTGAATAATTAATAAAAAAGCCTATAAACATTAGCAACAAAATTGATGTAAATTGGTCAGAATTATAAAAACCTTTTTTCTAAAAGACGGGATTATTTTACAAGTCCTAAAAGTCTGTTACTTTTAGATAGACACTTAAAAACGGACCTCTTAAAAAAACTTTGCACTTATTCTAGAACTTAATCTCCGAAAGAAAGCGCGGTATAACATAGTCTCTATGTTTAAATATTGAAACGAAAACCAACCATAAATTAATTGAAGTCGCTCCTTTAAATCATAAACGGCCTTGCGGCAACAATAGCGATGCTATCAAGCCAAAAGCTCCTTTCTCTACCACAATAAGTAACAATAACCTTCCCATTTAACATATTTAACTGTAATCAGGTCAAGGGACCTTCTAACCTTCAGCCTGAAATAAACAACATTTCCTCGTATATTCTCTGTAATCCTAGAAAAGGTTCTGTGATCTCACCACTTCGAGCGATTATCTTTCAATGAGACAGTTTCCGAGAAGCGGTTAGATTAGGTACATATTTTTATTTAGTAGGTATATTATTACTAAGTATGTATTGATATTAACACATCCATATTCAAGTCAAGCGAACTTACTTATGCTGCGTTCCTAGAATCAAGAAACGATTCGTTTTGTTCGAGAAGTGATGTCCAATCGTTTCTTCGTCGGAACCGAGTATTAATCTATCAACGGAAAAATCTTGCATACATGTTGTGATGTGTGTGATTACAAAAAAGTACATAGGAAACTTTTCATGCAGAAAAAAAATTTTGTTCCCGAAAGCTAAAAAGCTAATTAATTCTAATATTATTTTCATATATTTTCCACAATAAGTAAACCTAGACTTTATCGCTAATTTTAGAGAAATACTGGTCCATTTTGGTAGAAAGGCTTAATTGAACTCATGATTGCTGATTACACCCAGACACAGAACATGCTCATCGCACAATTATTTATCCTGGGTGGAAATCGTACCAACGGCCTCTGGCTCAGCAGTCAGGGTCACTAACCACTAGACCAACAGGCCCGTCCTCGTATGATATTCTTAAGCTTATTATCAGAGCCTAATAATTTCAGTTCGGTGAATTGAGAATAAAAACTATTTTGTAACTATTAAATGTATGTATTTTGAATGAGAATTTGAATTTAGCTGTAATAATATGAAATGGACACATAATACTTTAATCTATCGTAAACCACTGTTAACATAATATAAATCCTCCATCCCCCTTCTAATCATTGTCATTATCCCAGACATCGTTCACTACTACACAACGGCCCTTACTGAAAACTCAACCTAACGCACCGCAGCATTAAACAATAGAATCCATTGTACAAGCTATGTTTAGTTTCTATATACAGCTGTTTTTTTTCTTTTTTTTATTTATGGTTACGTTCATCAAAGGAAAAAGGAACCCTTATAGGATTACTTCGTTGTCCGTCTGTCTGTTTGTATTTTTTCTCTGGAACACGTTTAGGTATCAAGTTGAAATTCACATCAAATACTTATGCCTGTGGTCCCTTGAAGCTGTAAATAAATCAAACTTCTAACTAAACGCAATCAAGGGATACGGCTATTATTCGACATTTCGCAGGTAAATCATAACTTATATATATAACTCTTTTAACCGACTTAAAAAAGGAGAAGGTTTTCAATTGGGCGGAATCTTTTTTATGTATGTTCCCCGATTACTTACTCAAAGACGCCTGGACCGATTTGGAAAATTCTTCTTTTATTTAACTTCCCAGGTGGTCCTATGGTCATCAGGTCAGGACCTGATGATGGGACCCTTGAGAAATCGAAGAAACTCTACAAATTTTATAGGTACATTTGAAGCAATGTGGGTCCATTTTAAGGAGCATTGAAGCCGGTGGTGCTTTTTTAAAAGGTCATTTTTAAACTACTTATAACATGGGTCTCATATGACTATTACTCCTGTTTACCCCTCTAGCTAAGCTATACGTTTTTATGATGAGTGGGTTCACATCGGTAATGAACTACGTTACAAGGGCTTGGCCATCGCTCACATGATAATTATTTTTCCACCCTCGGGAATAGTTCTTTTGTTTCTATGTACCTTATATCTTTTTCAGTATCCCTGACATTCCACATAAAATATACGATGTTCGGTTGAGTAGTTGAGGTGTGAAAACGTAAGAAACAAACTTACATCTGCATTTATAATAAGTTAGGATTTCATTTATTTTTTTGTCCGCAGTTTGTCGGTGTGTGGGGCCTGCCGGCGGTGGTGTGCGACTGCTACATCGCCATCGACGTCATCTGCTCCACCTCCAGCATATTCAATTTAGTCGCCATATCTGTGGACAGGTAAGATTATTTTTAAAACAACATATTTGTAAAGTTTTAAGATATAGGTTAAGACATCAAACACAATGAAACGTGACAAACACGGAGAAGTTCTTACTAAAATGCGCCAAAAATCCGCCATTTTGATTTTTTATAATGTTAATGCCCAGTGACACTCGCGCAAGAAAGATGAATCTAACGACATACCATTCATCAAAATTTGTTCAGCTGTTTGGTAGTAACGAGGAACATAGGGACGGACATGTCGGACATACACACATACAGGTCAAACACATAACCCTTCTTTTTCCCTTCCGCAATGGGCAAAAAATACGGTGTTATATAACTTCATCATAAGTCAAATCAAATTATTCAATAGTTATTGCGTAGGAAACTTAATGGTTTAACATGCAAAACTAAACAAAAAAATTAAGCGCTCTCGCTCTCTCGCGACATAATTGATGAAAACAAAATGAGATGATGAAAAATTTTGTGTTTTTTCTAGATTGTCTACAGTAGATATAAGGTTTTAAGAACTTAAGCCTTAACGCCTTTTCTACAAAGGCTCTGTCTTCCCTACACATGAGTAAACATGATAAGGTGTTATCTCCGTAAAAGAAAGATATATTTCCTCTGTTCCTAAATGCTATAAAGAATCATATTACAAGCGTGAAAGTGTTAAACATCGTTTTTATACAAGGAGGCTTTCGTTTTCACGCTCAGTAAGCATGCAAACACGCCACTTTAACTCAGAGTGTCGCGAACAGATTCCTTGAGAATAAGCTACAAACGACTTGGTTTAACATCCGTATTCTTTAAAACGTGCCTCTATATTCTTTAACACGTTAATTTTTTAAATTAACGTGTTAAATAACTTTTAAAATGAACATAACTTTTAATGGCGTTGCCCGTGGCAAATAGTTAAATGGTTTTAGAATAAATAGTAAAGTTGGAATAAAATTTTATTCGTGGCTGGCTCAACCGGCATTGAAGCAATGTTTATGTTGTGTTTCGCCGATCGAGTGAGGTTACCGGAGGCCCTAACCCTTCCCTCTCCCCCTCATCTCCCCTCCCCCCGTGTGCAGATTTAAAATTTATATATTATTTGGGATTTTATTATAAAAAACACATTGATCTCGAAAACATTTGGTTTTTTTGGAGCCTAGGGGCAAGAACCTACAAGTTGATGTTTATGACATGTTTTTAAAGAGTTTATATCACTTTTTTTAATTACTTATCTTTATTTTGATGAGCATAAATCAAGTTTTCCAAAACATACTGACATGCCACCGTCATTATATTTATAGCTTTAAATTTCTGTTCAGTGAATAACTTATTATTGAAAAACAAGCTGCAAATTGCTCGGATAGCCCTCTTCTGCTGAATATCTTGATAATAATGATTATCGGCGGCATTCCACGACAGTAGAACACCATACGACATTGTACTATGAAAATAACTAAAATAGACTAGCTTATAATGAATTTTTCTAACTGCATATAACAACTCGAAACAACTCACACACGGCTGCTTGATCCCATACTGCTAATTGCTGATGATGCTGATAAAGATATTTAAATATAAAAAAAATCGTGTCACGTTGTTCGTCCGCGATGAATTTTTAAACGAAGGAACCGATTTTAATAAAATTTTGCACACTGTGTGCAGTTTCGTCCAAATTGAGAGATAGTTTTTATTTCAATTTATAGTCACAATATTTTTTATTGCAAATTACTTAGACACAGCATATAATACAGCGTAACATATTACTAGATATAAACATACATCGGAAGGGGCTATCTGTCGCCCTAGCAGAAGCAGGCCTGAGACGCGCGCCTCTCTAAACTAGAGGGGACAGAACCATCTGCACCTCATAGTGGGGTCAAGTCTGCTGGGGTTTACAGGGATTTCCTTTCTAGGGTACACCTGAGGCCCCAGCCATAAGACCCGGTGACGGAACACTGTGTGGTTTTAGTCGGTTCGAGTCCGACATACCACCTCGACGCCTGGCTCCGGTGAGGTGATGACCCGTGGGGGTTTCCACACATAAAAAAAAAAAAAGATATATACATACCCAATATAGATGAATTGAACTCGGACTCAGAACAGATCTGGTGGTTGTGCTTATCAAACAATTATTTGTCCTTACAGTCAGGATCACCAACCACTAGACCAGCAGGCCCGTTAAAGATCTTGGATCTCGGAATCAAACTTGTTCCAGCAACTATTACACTTATGTTTTTTGGTATTTACATGGATAAATTTATTCTTTCAGGATTTTATATTCCTTCTGGAACTAGAATATCTCATGTTATTTTTTATATGCTATAGTCATATTCAAATGTTCTTTTTTGATAAATGAATCACTACATATTATAAAACAAAGTCCCCCACCGCGTCTATCTGTCTTTTCGCGATAAACTGAAAAACTACTGAACGGATTTTCATGCGGTTTTCACTAATAGACAGAGTGATTCATGAGGAAGGTTTAGGTGTATAATTTGTACGCGTGCGAAGCCGGGAGGGTTGCTAGTATGAAATAAAGAACATTAAGTCTTGCTTAAAGACTGTAATGCCTAGTTCCAAAATGTTCAGATGAGATGAAGTAAATATGTATATATTTCATCATTTCATATTTCATCCAGGTTCAAAGAAAATCTTGAAATTCATTAGTTTCAATATATAGATACACGAAGATTGTCTCAGAATAATAGCTCACGTTTCTTTGAACTTTCCAAATCAAATCAACTATTTGAACAGATCGCATGTTTAGATTCTTAAGCACATTATATAACTTGGCAAATAAAGTAAAGCTCCTTCCACAGTTGTTGGCACAAGACTGAGCTAATAGGACAAGGCAACTACCTCAGAGTAGCATTTTATCTCCTTTTGTCTGTCTCAGCTACCAATATATATAACATCTATGTAACTTTGTAAGTCTCTGTGGAGTCACGGTGATTTTTAATATTTGTTGAAGTTTGATACAGTAAGTTCTGTGTCATAATTATGTTCCACTGTAAGATGATTTATTTATATACAGCATTTACTATACTTTTAATAATTTTCATCAACTGAATGGCTATTAAAACTAAACTATGTTGATATCGATATAGTTTTTAGTTTTAATAGCCATACAGGCTCTGCCTAGTTTGGGATCAGATGGCCGTGTGTGAGATGTGTCAAGTTATTGTTAGTATAATCTGAAAGTTATGAAGGTCATATTACATTACAGCGCTATCTAGACCCAAACGAAGCATAAGTTATACCAATTATGATCTAAAACACTGTACAGTGTACATATACACGGAGATATTTATATATCATGTTCTGCCATGATGACAGAGTTCAAGGATCATAAAATTACATCTCTAATAAAAATATTGATATTGGCCCCAATTCTGTTACTTCACTCGCTCAATTAAAATTCACTAAATTTTCTTCATATAAGAAGTAAACCTTGTACACTTAGAAACAAGGTCTTATTTCAAATTGAAACAAGTAGGTAACATATGTCGCTATCGAAATAAGCAATTTATTTGTAGACTAAAGTCTGAAACGCTTAAATAAACTTTAATACCACGTGGCAAGAGCCGCTATCCGTTGAATGCCATCTCTTTTGCTCTGTGTTTTTCGTAAGCGTCTTCGTAGGTGTAGATTAAAAACACGTCATCCTTGTTCGTTTTGAACAAGTTTTTATACGGCAATTATACAGCGTTTGAATAAATGAAGACTCTCGCTGCGTGGAAATAAAGTTGAGTATACGTTGACAGGTTTTATTGAAATTTAGCAGCGCTGAGAAATAGATGCTAGCAACAAATAGACCTTTTTACGAAGGACACTAGGTTGATTTCATATGAAGAAATTAAGTCAGGTTTTAGTTTAGTCGAGTGTACAATAGAATCGGCACCAATGGAAATCGTTTTATAATTTTAAATTTTAACTTATTATGAGTCTCAATACGTATGTTTATTGAAGTTATACTTCTTTTGGCGCGTTAGGGAAAAATGATGAGAGTAAATTTTTACGATGCGCGCACACACCGTCACATAAAACCGACATCCTGATGTTAGTTAGTCAACATTTTAGCTTTTCAAAAAAGTTACCAACTTCACGATTTTATTTCAAACTAGCAATTCCCGCGCGGCTTCGCTCGCGTGTACGTGTACATATCTCTATATTTTGCGCGGAACCCTAATTCTTTTTCCAAAATAAAAGTACCCTAAATTACCGTAGAAATCGGTCCACCCGTTCTGGAGATTACGCAAAACAGACAGACAGACAAAAATTTTAAAAACTGATTTTTAGGCACAGGTATCATGCAAATAACTGTATGAGCTTAAAAATAAACTATTATTTCGACATTACAAACAGACACTTCAATTTTATTTATTCGTATTGATTTATTGATTTAAAGATAATTTACTGTGATTATAAGTGATAAAAAAGGTTTTTACATATTGCGTACGTTTGTAGAATTTGAGGTTAGTTGACAGTATGTATTATTTACTATGATATTTAAATAAACTTTATTTATCTAGCGCCTAAGAAGTATAACTTCTTACGTGCGTACATAAGTACACACACACTTTTTTTTTAAGCAGAATACTTTATGTTATATATCTCATGATATTCTTATCGTGCTTACAATTACATATCAACTTACAACTATACTATTATCATCTGTTGGTTCTAACTAGAACCATCTTTTCTTCGAACAAAACTGCTAACCAGTTTACAATAAAAAGGAGCAAATTTGCTTCGACATAATTAATTTTTACTACCAAGACGTATAAAAGAAAACAGCGACGAGAACGAGACACAGCAGGCTTATTTTATTGACTGCTTATTTCGAATGTATCTGGCCGTTTAAGAAACAGATGCTCTAATGCCTCTTTAACTAACAGATGGCGCCGCGACGCAGTAATCAACATTAGAGGCAGACTTCTCGTCATTAAATCAGGGCATCCGTGCTTATATAGAGGTAGATTGTTTTTGTAACAAAAATGGGAAACAAAAATGTATTCTATAGGAAAAGGAAAAGCTACAGTTATGCTTCTCACATTGAATATAGTGGTATTTTAACTGCGATTTGTGGGGAGACTTTTCAGCCAAAATAGAAGTAGCTTAACAATCCCAAACAAATATGTACACACACAGTGAAACCGAGTACCATCACACAAATCCTTCCGAGCATTTGATCCTGACCTTGACCAAACCGAACGATAGATATTTGTGTGTTCAGGTACATACGTTTTGACATACTCACAAGCGGCGGTAGCGTAATGGCTAAGGCGTCGGACTTGCGATCAAGTGGTTGCGGGTTCGAACCCCACCCAGTGCACTACCATCGTGAACCCACTCCTAACACAAGCGTTAAGCTTAGCTGGAGGGGTTAACAAGAATACTAGTAATGTGTGACCCACGTTACTAGTAATCTTTTTAAAAAAAAAAAAAATAAAAAAAAACATACAATCATGCCTGTAGAGTCTGTGTGGAAAGAGAACCGTCGTAAGCAGTGCTAAATTAGCTATTTACACTGTTACGTCATTATTGTTTACTGTATTTTACAGTATGGTTTACTGTCAAACTACAATGACGTAACAGTGTTGCCAACATAACAAAAAAGGTGATTTAGCACTACTGCGACCTCAAATCCTACGACGGTACGGGGTAGACAGAGGCGTATTAAACACCCATATTTTGCCAAATATAATTTGGTCCCACTCACGTAACAGGAGCAAACCTATTGCCGTCAACCGGGCACTTTGGGATTTAAAGATGGGAAAATTAAGAGGAAATTCGAAGGGAAAAGTAGGAAATGAGAGCAGGGAGTTGAACGAAGCTGTTGCTTAAACTCCCTAAGTTTAAGCAACAGCTAGAGTGGGTCCGGGTCGCATAACTGGTTGTTGCCCTATACGAACTTCTACATTTTTCTGTAATGATTTTCCATTGCGGTGGTTTAAATTCGCGCCGAATAACACCTTTACCGAACCGAATTACATACCTAGTACGTAGAGCCATGCTTCGGCACGTATAGACCGGCTCGACCGGAGTGATACCACATAAAGAAAACCGGCAGTGAAACAATGCAATACATTGCTTTTCGCCGAGTGAGTGAGGTTACCGGAGACTAGACCCTAACCCATGAAGACCGGCAACGCACTTCCGACTCTTGAGTTGTAGGTGTCCATGGGCGGCGGCGGTAGTCATTTACCATGAGGTGACCCGTCTGCTGTTAAAATATTGTTTTAGTGTCCGCATCCTTAGGATATTTGAATTTACAACGGCTAATAATCTTGAAACTATTTATTTCGTTTTTAAAATCCGTCAAGGATTTGTAAATACTTTTTTACTCAACTTCTCGCGTTGTATATATATCGAAGTATACTCCAGAAATAATTGCAGATTTTTGCTGCTAACCTTTAAATAACATTGCACAACTTAAAATTGCTACTGAATAGTTTTTCTCCTTTTATTGTATTACCTGATCAACGTTTATAGACAAAACATTGATAAAATGAAAAAGGGAATTGGGCCAGTTATCCAGAAAGGCATGTCGGTGAATGATGAAATGGTCGCCGGGTAAAATTGGACGGCGCGGACGAAGCTTGACGATGGGAGGATCGCGTTAAAGAACAAATTGTTTCTGTCGACAGGCTCAATTGAAGCGTTGACATTTTTGGTAGGTTGGTACGTGCGTTTCATTGGAGGGTTAATAAATTAGTAATCTGTTTTTTAAGCAGAAGATTTTTTCAACCGTTTTGTTCAATACAACCACTCACAAATCAGTAAATAGTTGAAATGTATTAGATCGATCTTTAATTTATATAATCGCATAGAATCGAATTCGATTAATCGTTTTTAAATCGACGTGAATTAGTTAACTTTTATACAAATTACTCTAATATGATTCTAACAGCGCTTATTAGCGCCCACATAATAAAAAAAATAAGTTATTCCGAATTCTGAGCTTTCCAAATATAGAAGTAATGTGACTTATGCGTGTTTATTCAAAAACAATAGATTTTTGTAAAAAGTCACGATTAATTGACCACATAGTTAACGATGTATGACTGACGTCATTTAAGTTACGGATAAATTAAGTAACGTTTTTAAAAAGTGTTCAAAACCCCGAGTGATTAAAAGGTGTATGAAAAGGTTTAATACAGAATGGTGCAGGACATCGTGGAATACATAGTGGAACTAAGGGAATAGTTGCAATCAGAGCATAGGAATCCTCTTGGGGTTTTGAACACTTTAGAGGGGTTAAACATATCCAACTAAACTAATGTAACTAATTTTTGACTTTCCCAAACAAATTATGAACCAACGTTTGATGATATTATATTTATTGTACTTTTTTAATTTTTAATTACATTCAAAATGCTTATAGCGATAAAGTATCAATAGATAATTCGACCTTTAACTACTTCTCTATCCTTAGGATGTGGATTTGAAGAATATCAAGGGTCGTTCGGCTCTCTTCAATATTGTTGACTTGGATGATGGCTGACACGAGTGTTATGCTAGTGAACGAGTGCCGTTATTAAGAACTGGTCATCTTTGGACTGCTTTTATAATTGTCATTTCAGGAACTGTTTATATGTTTGCACATTGTTACATTGTCCTCACATATAATTTTATACTTTAAAGCAATGTAACCATTTTTTTTTTAAATCTACGCTTAAGAACAGGCAACTAGCTTTACGACTGACTTTAGTCTAATTGACTCCAATTAATTTACAGTAATTATAAATACATGTAATTGGTTTCATTAATTTAAATGATTTGATTTGATTACCCTATAAAATAACAAAAAGACGGAGAAGAAGAATAAGATAAGAATTCCTTTTTTTCCTTTTGAGCAACGGAACCATAAAAATCATATTCGAATCACCCAATACAAAGCTTACACGTAGCACTTACAAGTGAAAATAATATTTTTCTATATTCTAATAATTGAAAAAATATTTTTTTAATGTGGCATTAATTTCAAATATTAATAACTTGATACCTCACACACGGCCCTATGATCCCAAACTAGGCAAAGCCTGTACTATTGTAACCAGACGGCTGATAAACGTTTAAATTTCAAAATACATACATATTATAGATAAACTACACCCTGACGAATGCCCGTGCTCATCGCACAACTACAACAACTTTAGAGAAATACTGGTCCATTTTAGAAAGATGTAATCGAACTCATGATTGCTGGTTACACCCAGACACAGAAAAAATGATCATGCTCATCACATAATAATTTTTTCTTGGTGGGAATCGAACCAACGGACCCTCAACAGTCCAGATCACTAACCACTAGACCAACGGGCCTGTCAAATAAATAAATAAATAAATTCTTATAACGGAACAATTCATCAAATTAACAGCCGTCTGTCTCCATCCATCAGTTAATAAAAAAAACTTTAATTTGTTCACAGATACATCGCCGTAACGCAGCCTATAAAATACGCAAAACACAAAAGTAACGCACGAGTCTGGTGCATGATAGGCGTGGCCTGGCTGGTCTCCGGCGCTATCGGTTCTCCCGTAGTCCTGGGCTTGAACAACACAACAGACAGAAGACCTGGAGACTGCCTCTTCAACAACAAGGATTACGTCATCTACTCATCACTGGGCTCTTTCTACATACCATGCATTATTATGATGTTCTTGTACTATAAAATATTTAAGGTGAGAATCGTTTTATGTAGTTTAAGTTACGTTCAGTTAGATACTTAAAGTTGTTCAATTGAAAAAACAATTTATGAGTCTTATCCCACTTTCCCAACGAATTGCGGTGACTCTACTCAACAGCAGTCAACTGTACTATGGAATTGTTTTTATCTCACAACGGTCTTCTGCAGAGTTTTAAACTATCTCCCCAACTCGTCTAAAGAAAGCGCCTTAAGAAAGCCTTAATAAAGGGCTATGATAATAAAGTATCCAAAGAACTTCTGGAGCTCAAAAGATACAAAACCTGTGCAGTAACAAGAGTCCTCACCGGACACTGCAAACTGAACAAACGAACGAACCTAAAATTGGGCGAGAACACAATATGCAGATTCTGTCAAGAGACGGAAGAGACTGCACTGCATATTTTATGCTCTTGTGGCCCACTAATGCGGCACCGAAGTATTAACCTAGGGTTGCACAATCACTGCTGATAGGATCTGGAGGTTTCTTGAAGCGCCACAAAAGACCAGAAATGGTCGAAGTAGCACTAGGCACTTAAAACAATAATAATAACTCGTTTGAAAATTGAAAAGGGGTTATTACAAATAATGGTCACATGTACCTTTTTAGACCTGGTGAAAGCTGACAGGGCACCGAAAATTAGATGAAGGTCTCGCCAGACTACTATTTTGGACAAGTCCAATGTTGAATGAAACTGTTTTATTTTTAGGCAATACGTCAGAGGGCGAAAAAGCAGCGGATTGCTAAGAAAACATCTGCAGCTATCAGCTCAGCAGTATCAAGTGGAACTGCAGCCGTGGTCATAGAGAACGTAGCGCAGACACAACGATTTGACGGCTCTCTGCACGACGATAGAGCTACTAACACTGCCTCAGGGAGCAACGAAGAAGATGATGTGGACGAGTAAGTCTTTATTTCATCTATAGTACCTGGGAGACCGATCTTCACTTTTTGAAAAATCGTTTTTTTTTGTTTTTTTACCAGAAATACAACTATGCAGTTGAACTTAAAATGAAAAACTGTATCTGTATAAAAAAAAATCTACAAAAAATCTGTAAAAAATGAAAATTGTTGGAGCCGTTTTCGAGATTCAGATCAGATTATATATTTACAATAATTGTTTGTTTAAAGGTATTAGAAAGATAGATTACAACAAACTTCAATAATGCTTGCAAACGAACAAAACTCTAGGTACTTATTACTTATTTTCCCTTTTATCGATTCAGTACCTGGATGACCGAGCTGTGCTCGGTTTATTTTTCCTTTTCTAAAAGTGAAACCTTGCTACATCGATGTATCGCCCCCAAAACCCCCTGCATTTGCAATTTCATGAAAATCGTTGGAGCCGTATCCGAGATTCAGATTATATATATATATAATCTGAATTCTTGTATATATATATATGTATATATATATACAAGAATTGCTCGTTTAAAGGTTTAAGATTAGATATTTCTTCTTTTACTTTAAATGAAACCACTTGAGGTCGGACCTATTTAATAAAAGAAAACAATCATTCAAATTAAGGGTTCAAGGTTTTTTTTTTTTCATAAAACTAAAATATTAAGACCACTTTGGAGCTAATCTCGTTTTATAAAAAAAACCATTTAAATACAACAAAGAACTGTAATTACAAAGAAATAACCGAATGGAAAACTTTTGACAAAAAAGGACGACAACACTAAATCCCTTTTCAGGGAGTTTAATATCTTACTAGGTACTATTATAAATGCCAAACTTTGGATAAATGAATGTTTGTTACTCAATCAAGCCAGAAAGGCTAAACGGATCTGGATGAAATTATGCATAGAGGTAGGCTAGGTTAGTTATTAAAATGTTTTACTATAATTTATGAAACTTGGTTTTAGAATATTTTTAGGGATCTAGGCATTTTAATTGATAATAACTTTATACTGGGGTCCCCAATTGACTTCCCGTCAGCCACAAACTATTTGCATCAGCGGGGTCTTTGTGAAGACTACACAATTTCCTGCCGACGGTCACTAAAATTGCGCTTGCACAATCGCTTCTTCTTCCTATACTCGACTATGGCGATGTCAATTATCTCTATATCACTGAGGAGCAGCCTGATAAATTTGAACGCCTTCAAAATTTTTGTATTAAATTTATATTTGGTTTATGCAAATATGATCACGTGTCAGATTTTTGTATCTCAAGGAACGTTTTACGTTCCTCAATGACACACACACAAGATCCTTGAGATCGTCGGAATCACTGGAACCTGCAGTACTTAATCATTCTACCAGGTTTTATGACAAATCCGTTAGTGTACAGGCTGTCCGGTTATGGAATACTTTGCCTTTACGTATTAGACGTGCCCAATCACTGGCTACATTAAAAAAAAAATGTCAATTAATATTACTTGCTACACATCATGAAAATGAAAAATAAATCAAAAGATTCCATTATCGCTACATATTATAAAACAAAGTCCCCAGACGCGTATGTCTGTCTGTCTGTCTGTTCGCAATGAACTAAAAAATTACTGAACGGATTTTTATGCGGTTTTTACCAATAGATAGAACAATTCATGAGGAAGGTTTAAGTATATTATTTGTTAAGGTTTTGTGTTAATTGGTTGAAATGTGATGATGATTGTTGAAGATGTCTCTGCTATCCGTGCGAAGCTAGTTGCGTGTTGCTAGTTTTTAAATAATTTAAAATAGAAGTTTCATTTTATACCAAAGCCTGTTCAAAACACATTATTAAGAATAGAAGTTTAACATGAAACGTTTTAATTTTGTTTATACATGAACATCCAACTTTTTGCCATCATTCGGAGATAAAGTTTTCCCCCAGTATTTGTCCTATTATACTATTCATGAAGTGTTCTGTTTATCTAAAATGTTTTGTAGAGTAGTGAAATCTTTAGTGCGGAGACAAGGTTAGTTATTAATTTATGTGGATATAAAAAGGAAGTTTATATAATAACTAGCCGTCCCCGCAGTTTCACCTGCATTTATAGTCACTGCTCCGCTCCTACTATTCGTAGCGTGATGTTATATAGCCTATAACCTTCCTCGATAAATGGGCTATCGAACACTAAAAGAATTTTTCAATTCGAATCAGTAGTTTCTCAGATTAGCGCATTCAAACAAACAAACTTTTGAGCTTAATGATATTAGTATAGATATTTGGGGACTAATACACAGTGCTTTAAACAGCTTGCACAGCTTATCTTATGGGCTTTAGAACACGTGGAAACATACTAAAATCCTTTTTCTTTTTTTTTGCTAAAGGATCTTATATGTCCTTTTACGTACCTCCTCGTTTTTATGCAAAATATCATGATGATCAATTGAGTTGTTGAAACGTGAAAACGAAATAAACAAACTCACTTTCACATTTATAATGTTAGTTAGGACTAGCTTCCGCCCTCGGCTCCGCTCGCGTAAAAGTTATTTCTGCGATTCTTGGAAAATAGTACTTTTTTTTCTGGATAAAAGGTTCCCTATGACCTTTTCTGTAATGTGTATGAAAAATTGAATGATATGCACTTGAGTTAAGACGTAAAAGCATAACAAACAATCTTACATTCGCATTAATAAAATACTAGCTCCTGCCCGCGACTTCGTTCGCTTGGAAATTTGTCCTAAGGGAACCGTACATTTTTTTCGGGATAAAAAGTAGCCTTTGTCCTTCCCCAGGATATAATATATCTCCTTGCCAAATTTTGTTACGATCCGTTCAACCGTTTAGTCGTAAAGATAATATGTATGGGCCGGCTTGACCGAAGTGGTACCACGGCCTCACAGAAAACCGGCAGTAAAGCAATTGCTTGCGCCGAGTGAGTGAGGTTACCGGAGGCCTTAATCTTTCCTTCTCCCCTCTTCCCCTACTCCCACCTTAAAGGGTGGCAACGCACTTGTGACTCTTGAGTTGCAAGTACCCATGGGCGGCAGTAGTCATTTACGTTCGTTTACCCCCTATCACATAAAAAAAAGGTAACCAACAAACAGAGTTCTTTCGCATTTATAATATCAGTATGGATTGGTTAAGGTAACCAATTTTGAAATTCGTTTAAGAAATTATTGTCAAGACTTCTTAGTATATCGTGTATTTGGGCTTGAATTGTCCACAAAATAGTCTATAGAGCTGATGGACTTAGGAATACGATGTTATATGCATATCAAAAGCCTTTCGATGTTTCAATGGTACCTTAAACAGCCAATTGGACTTGTTTGGAATATCTATTGGCTCGTTGCGGTCGGATAATGGTCTCAAAAACTTTTGTATCTTCTCTCAACCGTTATCGATATTGACTCAGATAAAAAGGTCACTTCGAATGACTTTTAAAGGACAACGATATCTTCTTTGTGTACTTATTTGATACTTATTACATAATATTATATTTAAGTAGATGTAAACCATTTTATTTAATAATGAATACACACCTGATACTCAAGAGTCGCAAGGGGGGGGGAGAAAGGGGGAGGGAAGTGTTGGGGCCTCCGGTACCCACAATCACTCCCCACCTCACCCAATTGCTTCACTGCCGGTTTTCTGTGAGGCCGTGGTATCACTCCGGTCGAGCCAGCCCGAAGCATGGCTCTCCCACGATTAAAAACTCTTATGAGGTATTAGTCTTTCAGTAGGTATTTCTATAGTTCGAACAAATATCGTCTGTTTTCAGCAGCTTCGGCAGAACAGAAATGGGCGAGTATGCAGAAGAGCTGGTCAACTCAAGATCCGCAAGATTCATGCTTGCCGCTGTTGTTGAAGAGACTGGCCTGTGAGTACTTTGAAAGATATTGCTTTTTTCTATTTTTTTCCTTTTTATTCGCTTTTCAATCCTTTCCCTTTGCCATTTTTCAATCCATCGGTTCGTTAAGCAACACTTATAGTTCCAAGAATGTTTTGGCAAAGTGGATTGCATTTATACTTAGGGCTTGAGGAATAAATCTAGGGACAGTGTCTTCAACATTCACGCTTGAAGTTATTGTAGTCAATAGTTAGTAAAACTCTTCAACAGTATATTTTTCGTTAGTACCCAATCCTGCTTTTACACATACACATAAAAGGAATTTACAGGATATTTATCAGAAAATTCGGCTTCTATAAAATGTTTATATATGAGCCAAACTTCTCCATTGTAATTTCTAATTTAGTTTTTTCGTAAATACTAGTAGTAATAAGTTATAACAGTAATATTAAAATTATAATATTCTGGCATATACACAACGTCTACACAATTTCATCTACCTAAACCCAAACGAAACGTAGCTTATTCTGTCGATTCACGTATAGTATTACACCACCATGGAAAACAGCACGTTGCTTGTACTCTCTATTAAGAAAAAAAGGAGAAGAAGAAGATATACAGGTTGTTACAGAAAGGTCAAATAGGTGCGTTACGTGTAACCGACAAAAACCTAGTTGATTTAACTTGAAAAAAAATTTTTTTTCCTCGGAAAATGCTTATACACATTTCTAAACAACATATTATGATTTTTCATGCCAATTACAATGATTTTGTTTTTTTAATTTTTTAATGCAGACATTTTCTGAAAAAGCTAGACGTTCCATCAACTTCCTTGGTTTTAAATACCCGTAATTTCATTCGTGCCAGCCTTTATTGGTCAATTTACGAGTTCAACTTGGCAGTTTCAAAATTAAATTACTGTATTAAAAATCATGAATTTTCCTAAAATATTTAGCGCTTTACGTTATTTACGAAGTGTACTATACGACCCTAAAATATTACATCATCTTTCTGTAACATCCTATATAGTAAATCATTCCAATATATATTTTTTTAAATACTTACCAACATAAATAAACGCAGAAAACACCCAGGCATTCAAATCTATTCATGCACGTCAAATGTTTGGTCACCGCGCCACATAACATTCTTCATTCAAATGTATTAAGTACTTACTTGATGTCGATTAAAATAACGTCATCTTAGTTCGTTTTGAACAAGTTTTTTAACGGCATTTGAATATTTGGGGACTATCGCAGCGTGGCAATTATACGGCATTTGAATAAATGGGGACTCTCGCTGCGTGGAATTAAAGTTGAGTATACGTTGACAGGTTTTAGTGAAATTTAGTGGCGCTGATAAACAGATGCCAGTAACAAATAGACGTTATTACGAAAAATACAAGGTTGATTTCATATGAAGAAATTAAGTCAGGTTTTAGTTTTGTCGGGTGTAGAATCGGCACCAATGACTAAGTCTACGGACTTGCGATCGAGGGGCTGCGGGTTCCAACGGTACCCATTCCACTATCGAGTCCACTCCGGATAAAAATACTTTGCTTAGTTGGAAGTTTAACACGAATATTCTAAATGCACGATCCAGGTTAGGTAAAGCAACGTTATGTTAATATCGGTCTCATGCACTCATATACAAAGAATATATGTAGTGTGTATACATATATATACGTGTATGTACAAGTAGATGCTTAAAAAAAAAAATAAGAAAAGGTTTTGCAGTTTTAGAATGCACGTGTTCTTTTTATAAATTTACAAATATTTCAAGTACTACACGGTAAAACAAAAAGTATGTACGGGTTGATTTGAGAACCTCCTCCGTTTTCTTCCGCGCCCGCTATACCCTCCACGATACTAAATATTACCTAAGGTATTTATTTGTACCAGTTCAATGCGTTTTCAATTGTTCAGCAACTTGAAACCGTCTCGAAATCCACTTACAACGGTCCATTGGTTTCAGAAAATATCATCATATTTCAAAGTTAAAGGAATGCAGTTTAATAAAGCTTGAACCACCATTTGAAAAGAAAATACCTCTGATGTTTTTATATCACTGTACTTAATAATAAACTTCAGAAATGTTGTCAATAGCAGAATTGCTTTTTTATAAAGTGGTCTTGGGATTTTTCGAAATTCGAATTGGAATAGTAAAGTGTAATTTTGATTTTAGAATCCGACCGCATGTAATTAGTTAATTCTAAAAGGTTTTGTAAAAAGAATTTCTAAGCAAATCTTTGACAGGATTTGGTATTTGCCTGACCATTGTTTTTTTCAGTGTTCTTTTTTTTAAATTGAAGTTGCCACTTAACATGTGGCCTTGCCGATGACAGGTATCGCAGAATATTGACGCTCGCAACACCGGAATTGGTTGCCACTTCTATAGTTAAAATGAATGCGAAAGAATAGCTGCCCTGGTGGCACAACAAACAGACAAAGTAATACAGTAGTAGATAGTTACCGTACTGCCGACATAGACAGAGGTCTTGAATTTTGCACTGAGAAACTTTTGCGAATGTTATTGTTATTGGTATATTACCGATATTGGAAATATAATAGCCACTGGGAACACAATACTGGGATTCCAGTACACCGTAGACTACACGATACTGGAATCTCGATACATAGATATTTACGTGTCGTCGTAGTGCAAGTTGAGAAGTTATGATAATGTAACGTCCGATGTCTATCACAGTTTATTTGCGAATAATCATTGGCGCGCGGTCGCAGCCGCGCTGCATTATTACTCATACATACTCACACAAGTATCTAGAACCTGCATGACCGGTCACGATGTAATAATTTTGTCTTTCCCCCTTTATATTTCTTAATCAATAAGCATACTAATCTCAGAAAAGCTATGCTGTAGGGAGCTGTAGAGGGAGCGTTGGAGACATTGTTTTTTTTGAAGTGAAAACTTCTTTAGGCACGTTTTTGCACTTTTGCTATGGGGGAAAAAAGCACTGAACTCGTGACCGTCAAGCTAATAATCATCTACTAGAGCACGCTAATCTAAACATTGAGTTCTGTCAGCTCCTGATTAATTAATGTCACCAATCTGCTAATGTGACGTTTTAAGTTAGTCGTTTCGTTTAAGTTTTCACTTATGTCGGCAGTCCCATCACTGCCTATTTTTTTGTATCTATGAACCTTTAATTGAATCTAATTACTATGCATACTTAAACCTCTTTAACATCTAAATTTAGGTACTTTTTAAAGTTACTTGTTCACGAGCATGACGCATGCGTCAGTTTTTCACACATTTGTTATTTCCTTCCATAGCATTATGGCAAACCTAGCCTCCCCAATCCCGATGATGGATCCTAACACGAACAACGATTCGGGATACGCGCCCTCCAATATAGATGGAGATAAGGAGCATACGCCTCCTGCATCACCAACGCAGAAAGAAGAGAAGAAAGAAGAAAAAGAAAAGACTGAAGCGCCGAAGAAACCGGAGTTGAAGTGAGTAGATATTCTGTTCCTTTTTGTTTTACTTAACTAATTTTTCAATTCAATTTATAACTTGGTATATTTGAATGAATCTGTAGATTTCTACTAACTTTTTTTTTTTTCTATTGTATCATATTTCTATGTTATGTCGGCGGAAGATTTTTTTCTGAAAAATAGGTCGGCAAAACAAAATTTAGAAAATAATTCATCCTACTAATATTATAAACGTGAAGGTTTGTGAGGATGTATGGATGTATGGCTGTGTGGATGTATGGATGTTTGTTCACGCCAAAACTACTAAACCGATTGCAATGAAACTTGGTATGTAGATAGCTGGAGACCTGGATTAACATAAAGGCTATTTTTTATCCCGATATTCCCACGGGATCAGGACTTACGCAGGTGAAACCGCTGGGCGTTGCTAGTGCTTTGATAATCTTCGTGTTTCGCTAGGCTATTTTTTGGAAAAAATATGATGATTCCTAACACCTTATTAAGTCAACATGCACATGTAAATAAACATGTACATATTGTACATGCATATGCACATGTGACAGATACAAAGTCCAGGTCCGTATCTGTCACATGTGCATATTTTAATGGTCATGTCTGTAAAGAAGTGTTAATTGATATTTATATAGAGTTTTCTTTCCGCCTTTTTTGAATAGGAAAGTTTTAATGATTTTTTATGTTGGTCGAGGATACCCGGAGAAAGTACAATCATCAATATCATCAAATAAATAAAACTGAAGTGTCTGTTTGTAATGTCAAAATAATAGTTTTTTGTAAGCTCGTACAGTTATATGCACGATATCTATGCCTAAAAATCAGTTTTTAAAACTTTTGTCTGTCTATCTGTCTGTCTGTTTGTTCCGGCTAATCTCCGGAACTGGGTGACCGATTTCCACTGGACTTTCACTGGCAGATAACTGGTGTTGATGATTGAAATAAAAAATAGTTCCTCACAAAATATAGCTAGTATATCATATGCTCACTATTATCTAAGTTTTAAGTTATGTTAAAAAACAATTTAAAAATATTAAAAAATAACTATAGTAAAATAGGGGCCACATCTTTGACAGAAAGGTGTACAATGTTGGTGATCTTGTATATAAATGACAGCACTGACATAACCTTCTGTCACAAGTGAGGTTTTATATTATCTGTGCTCTGAGAGCTAAGAGAACTGGAACGAACAGCTGACGGTTCCTCGTAAAACGTAACGAGAAGTAGATGATATGTAGTCAAATAAATCCTTATTTACACAGATGTCTTGGGCTGAATACTAAAGAACCGTTTTAGCGCTTAGGGTCAATAAGACAGAATATGAAATGTGCCGAGACATTTCCTAATTTTGGACGAGCTTTCAAGAATATATTATATCATGGGGACCCTACATTAATGATATTGCCGAACTTGGATTGACGACGCGGTCCGTTTTAGCTTGCTATCATGAAATACGACCATTTCATTAAATGTTCAAGTGGTCAATTCTAAGATCTGGTCACGATATATACATATATAGGCAAAAACAAAATATTACGGTACGTTTCCCTCCTTTGTTTGTCAATCCCACTAATCCCACTAATATTACAAATATGAAAGTTTGGATGGATGGATGGATGGATATTTGTTACTATTTCACGCCAAAAGTACTGAACCGATTGCGATCAAACTTAGTATGTAGATAGCTGGAGACCTGGATTAACATATAGGCTACTTTTTATCCCGATATTCCCACGGGATCAAGACTTATTTTATTTCTTGTTTTGTTTTATAGTCATTGACGAGTTTTAGTCTTATTATTAAGAAAAATTAAAACGGTTTTTCCCTAACTTCGCCGGAGCTTAATTGTTATTTGTAGTTTAATGAATGACGGTTCAATTTTAGTCACTTAGCGACCACTAGTATATGGGAACCCACATGAAGCAGACAGGGCAAAAACTGTTTTGTTCTGAAATTCTTCATAAATAAATTCCATTTATAAAAATCATTAATCAATCGTCAATCAATCAACATGTAACAGTTTGTTCGTATTTTATGCGCTACCGTACATATACGTGGGAAAGCCATGCTTCGGCACGTATGGGCCGGCTCGACTCCGCTCGATACCACGGCCTCACAGAAAACCGGCAGTGAAACAATGCTTTCATTGCTTTTCGCCGCGTGAGTGAGGTTACCGGAGGCCCTAGCCCTTCCCTCTCCCCTATTCCTGTCCTTCCCCTCTCCTCCCCTCTAATCTCCCTTTACCGTCTTTCTGCTCTTCCCCTCTCCCCCTATTCCCACCTTACAGGGCGGCAACGCATTTGTGACTCTTGAGTTACAGGTGCCAATGGGCGACGGTAGTCATTTACCATCAGGTTACCCGTCTGCTCGTTCGCCCCCTATACCATAAAAAAAAACCTCCAATCATCCGATCATTCATGAAATTTAGCATACACGTTGCCAGGACTCTGTAACCATTTTAATTTATTTTACTATAAAATGAATCTGAAGATATAGTAATTATACTATAATAGATATGTCGTGACCAGATCTAAGAATTGACCACTTCACTATGTGTCCGACCATTTCAATCAATTTTAAAATTTGGCCATGACAGATGTATATCTGATGATTGTATAATCATCATCATCATCATTATCATCACGTACGTACGTACTAATGTCAGCTGACTGACGTTAAAAATGAATATTTCAATACTATTGATTATGTAATCAAACTCCCATGGTTTACCGTTCATTCATAGCTTTCAAACATACGTCGATCCAATGTTAATGGATTCGGGCTCGAATGTCCCGGCAACCGACCTGCTCGAGCTGTTTTATGACATACATGATACACATTTTAGGACTTTCTATAGAGAAGAATAAGTTATCAAGAATACTACAGCATTCTATTTTATATTCATTTTATCGCTAAGCAGACTTTGATAAAGTGAAATATTGTCTCGTAAAAAATTTATAAAATAGATGAGTTCTGCGATACTTTCGATATGAAAAACGATTCAGTAGCATCTTGTTGAGTAGAAGCTTTTATTCAAGTTTTATAATTTAAAGCGATGGTACAGCTCGGAGTTTCGATTGAGCGGTTGCTGGTTCGAATGCAGAACACTACCGCTATAAACACACACGTTTTAATTTGTGCGCGTTGACACCCCCTCGGGCCGTCACCCTACCGTGATTTCCGATGGGCAGTGTGTCGGAATCGAACCGACTAAATCCACACAGTGTGCCATACTGCGCCTAAATTAGGAGGAATCCGGAAGGCTTTTATTAAAGTATGTATTGTATGTACAATGTGTACATATTATGCACCACATATTATGTGATGGTAAAGAATAAAAACAATGGCTTATTTTAATTTAAGTAATTGATGACTGTAATTAATTTAAACATTGGCGGATATTGTAATAAGAAACATTTATTTTGCGATGTTATAACATTATTCACCTTAAGATTACAAAATCATTGGTGCGGAGAATAACATTAAATAAAAAAAATTAAAACCCCCTACGACTCATTTAACGATTATACTAAAAATGGCTTACATCATTTTGGAATAGAGCTGATACTCTTACACTGCTGTACCGATATTAACCAAACATATCTTAAAACCAGCGCAAGGAAACTGGCTTTCTAATGAAATAAACCGCATCGAAATCGGTCCATCAGTTTGAGAGCTGCCACAAACAGACACACACACACACACACAGCCATCGGCTTCAAATTTATAACACCCTTCTTTTTGCGTCGCGGGTGTTAATGAAACGAAAATGGTTAATCGCTTCGTCTTGATGGAATTCAATGAACCTAAAGTTTTTACATACCTATTACCGAACTTTGTTTACGTCTATTTACGTCTATTACCCGTGTTCTAAGATCAATAGTAGTATTGATCTTAGAACACGGGTAAACATGCTGAGATACACACATTTAGTTACTAAAGACATACCCAGCCTGATGCAAATAAATCCACTCACGTAACCAAATTGCATTATATATCTATAGTACATATGCATACATTTGCATATGTACTATATAACATCGAGGGAAACAACCTATAGTCGCATGCTGGAAGAGCTTGAGTGCCGCGACATACAGGTCGTCTGTAGGTACCTCTTTTAGCTTGACTGCGTTGAAGGTTTCCGTTACATAGATAGGTAGATAGAACTGTTTCTATCTACCTATCTATGTAACGGAATGTTTCAACGTAAAGATGTCCGATAATCTTGAAAATTTGCACACTTATTAAGAACTGATGACAATACAACACAAAAAATAAAAAAATAATTTTAGAAAAAAAGTATAAAAAACACGCTTTTATTGCAAATCGACTAAAAAATAATATTTTTGATGATTAATTGATTGTACAAAAGCGTTTGGTGCTTGACATAAAACGTTGCAAATTCCTATTTATAAAAGTAGAGTTTTCATAAACATATAGTAAAAAACCACGGTTTTCTACAATCAAAAATTATTTTTTACTAGCAACCCGCCCCGGCTTCGCACGGGTAGCAGAAACATCTTCAACAATCATCATCATATTTCAATGAATTTACACAAAATGTTAACAAATTATACACTAAAGCCTTCCTCACAAATCACTCTGCCTATTAGTGAAAACTGCATGAAAATCCGTTCAGAAGTTTTTCAGTTTATCGGGAACAGACAGACAGACGCGGCGAAGGACTTTGTTTTATAATATGTAGTAATTTTTTATTTACTTTTGCTAATAAAGCGTGTCTTTTTAAACGACGAAAAAAAAGGAGGTTCTCAATTCAACCGTATTTTATAGTTTTTTTTTTTATGTCTCTCCAGCTCACTCCGTTATTTATGAACCGATTTTGATTATTTTTTCTTTGTTAGATAGGGTATACCTCAAGGGTGGTCCCATGTCAAGGAAGTCAGGATCTGATGATGGGATCCTGAAAAAATTTAGAGAAACCCTCGAAAATTGTAGGAACGAATAGTGTTTCTGTTTACTTTTCATTACTTTATCAGGTATTTGCGTTTAGAAATCATCACATCATGTAGCTGAGCTGATGATGAAAAAAATTAAACTGACGAAAAGAACTAAAAAGCAAAAAATAAATAAACCTTAAGTCTTGCATTGAGCTTATTTACATAAACTATCAAATTTTATATAAACTTATTTTGAGTCGGCGCCAAATAATAAAATGATTAATTACTTACGTAGGTACATATAAAATTTTGATAATTAATCAGTTTGTTGTTTGGCGCCGACTCAAAATAAGTTAATATAAAATGTGATAGTTTATGTAAATAAGCTCAATACTTAAGACTTAAGGTTTATTTATTTTTTTCTTTTTAGTTCTTTTCGTCGGTTTAATTTTTTGTTAAAAAGATTTTTTTGTGACTTTATTTAACCTGTAGGTTATTGCATGTAAACAAAAAAAATATCATAAGATACTTTTCATCCGAAAGAAAAACTAAGAAAAACATCCATAAGTTTACTAGTTGAGAAAACTTCAGCGTTTGGGCAAAATATTTTCTTAGTACTCACCTGAGTTATATAGAAAACTTTTGTTTTGTTGTCACTCTAACCACCAGCCATTCAGTCTTTTGTGTTACCAAACCTGATAACATGCAAGTAGGTAGACGCTGGAACTTCTTGATGACATACATTATGGCAGCTGAGATTATCTTCTTTATTTCGTTTTTATGAGCATCTTTCATACCAGTACTAAAGTGTAAAATAAATATGAAAAACTGTATATAAACCGAATGCGACCTTAAAAGTGAACATATGACAAGTTAAGGTCTCAAGTAAGCATAGGTTATTTATTCATTATTTAGTAGACTTTAAACTTTGAGAGAAAGTTTTGTAAAACATTTCTTCTCAAGTTGAAGCCTATTACGAAAACACTTTCATCTACATTTTATTTGTAAAATAGATTTACGTTGCGTTGTCAGAGATGAAGTTTATCTCGCAGAAAGAATATTAACACTGCTTTTCAACTTGACAATCATAATTTGTTCTGAGTATATTTTAGAGTTCACAGCGACGCTAAGATATGGATATTTTAATTCTTATGTGTATGAAAAGGTAAATATCCAGATAGTTAAATTAAAAATATTTATCAATGTCTGGTTACAAAGATCAGTAAGTTGTGTTCGGGGCCGATATTTTTAACAGGGTTTGCAATTTAAAAGCTATCCAACGTTTTAGGTAATTACAAATCCAGAAGTATTAACTTTCTAAAAGAGAATACCCAGCCAGTTTTAGAACAACAAACGATGTGCACCTCTTGGAAATGTTTTTACTTTTTGTTGGGAAACTCATTTCTAACTCAAACATGGAAGGAGCTTCCGCCCAAGTCGGTTATTACAGTATGCACTAGAACTTAAAGTGGAATAAGGGTAAAATACTGTCGATTTTACCCTCAACGAAGATAACGTTAAAAGGATCGGTTGTAATGTGTAATGTGTGTAATGTGTGTCGGCTAAGGATTTGAGGATGGCTTATATACATACAAACAACTGGAACATGTGCACTACATATTTTGCGATATATGCGGCTATCTATTGGTCAGTGTCACAACTAACACACTCACATATTCTCTTTCACCTCTATATCATTAAGAATTAATTTAACCCCTAATTTTCTTTCTTATTTATGGAAACGTTTTGTATTGCCAGTGACTTTGTTTTTTCATGGGAGGACCTCGGTAATGTGACGTCCTGGATTCGGTTCGAGTCCTACATACCGGACTCGAACCGAATAAAAGCACGTCTTCCGTGATGTGGTCGTATTGCTTGCCAGCCCGGCAATAAAAGCAAATGAGTTTGGAGATACTTCCCCAGTGTGATAGTTCCAATTAGAAGCTCTTGCCCCCTTGCACATCGCTAGGAGCGGCAGTCTAGTCGCGTTTTATAATCGGTATCTACCCATTATTTGTTACTTTTCGATTTAACTTTAACAAGCAAGCCGCCTCAGCTTCGCACGGGTACAAATTATACACCTAAACCTTCGTCATGTTTCTCTGTCTATCAGTAAATCCCTTCAGTAGTTTTTCAGTTTATCGCGAACAGACGGACAGACAGACGCAGCGGGGACTTTGTTTTATAATATGTAGTGATACGGGAATTGAAGAATCATCATCACACAGTACTCTAAAACTCGTTATTAGTTACCTGCCTACGCCAAATCCCACTAATCCCACTTCCCACTAATATTATAAATGTGAAAGTTTGGATGGATGGATAGATGGATGGATGGATGTTTGTAACTCTTTCACGCCAAAACTACTGAACCGATTGCGATGAAACTTGTTATGTAGATAGCTGGAGACCTGGATTAACATATAGGCTACTTTTTTATCCCAATATTCCACGGGATTGGCACTTACGCGGGTGAAACCGCGGTTCACTGCTAGTTAAGCATAAACACGTTGCTTAATAATATTAACCAAAACAAGCGTCTCTGACGCTGCTCGTTCGTTTTTGCGACTACCTACATGTCAATCAGCTTTAATTGATTGCGAGATTTATTGTGACCGGGGCATAAACTTTTAAAATACGCCACTGATCATTGTGAATCGTTATTGTTAATATTAATATCTAAAGAACTTTTCACAAGAGCAGATTGTACCTAACCCTACCATCGTTCTATAACCTATAAACATTATTTACGGGTCACTAGCAAGGGTTTATAGGGCAACGATCGGTATTGTACGATAGAAATAACAACAAAGCAAATATTGTATGCTTCTTTCTTATACAAGGTATGTTTAATCTTTGTGCAGTGCAGACATTCGAAGCGGGTAATTTTATTTCATTTTATATGGTAAAATATAGTGCCTCGCCCTGTAATAATAGTAACGTAACTTTGAAACGCATTATTTGAGACCCTTTTGAACTGTTTTAACGTCTTTTTACATTCAGCTGTGACAGGTTAGTGCGCTTGGCGATCCACGGTATTTTCAAGATTCGCCTCCAGCACCACATTTCGAACGCATCCATCCTTGGCTCCCTAGAACTAGTACAGTCCACGTCTCGACACCATAATTGAAAATTGGGAATATTATTGCTTTGTTAACGCACATTTTGGTGGTGACAGTAATTCTCCTCTTCCCCCCTATGTTTGTATAGTAATATTTCTAGTATCTGATAAAATCCCTGCGCGATCAACGACCATGGTCTTCATTTTTGCCCTGTTGGCTGAGAGTCCTATGTGCTCGCTCTCTCTCTCTCTCAAGCTTTTGGAACAGATCCCGCATGTCGTCCTTCGAAGTAGCCACTAAGACAGTATCGTTGGCGTACCGGAGATTTGAAATAAGTTTTCCATCAACCGGAAATCCCTTGTCCCAGTCTTCTAGAGTTCGTTCCACAATATCTTCCCCATAGGTATTAAAAAGAGCTGGGGAGACAATACAACCTTGGCGTACCCCTTTTTATTGCTTAAATTTCTTTCCTATTTTTTTTTACTAAGCAGCGATTTAACTTGTATAATAATCTGCATTATCTGCAATAGCCGATCCTTGCAGTCACTGCTTTGCTTATAAGGGTCGTAGCGTGATACGTGATGACCAAAGAACAAACTCAGCTTTATATATAACTAGCAGTTCCAAAATACAAATAGCCTAAATTACTCCTTATAACTCCTTCAATTTTATTTATTTGTATTAATATATATTGGCACTTCGAGCACTGTCCATTCCTAATACAGGGTACATAATAGTATTTCTAAAGTTCGATTAACAACAAGGGTAAAGGTGCGATAATCGAATGACAGGAATACTGGTCCTATTCGATTGTAATGCTAATTTCATTTTATATCGAATTAAAATGCTAATCAAGTGCTTTAGATTCCTTTTAAAAGTTTTAATAGTTTATTGTGTTGTTATAATTTCAAATATGTTTTAATAGTTTATTGTGTTGTTATAATTTCAAGTATGTTTTAACACTAATAAAGTTCATTTATTCTCATTTATTTGGAGGCTTTTTCCTTACTAACTCGTACTAACAGCCTCATCGTACCCAAATAAGTTTACATAAAAATATACGACCCACGTAGTGGTAAGCTGTTACAGCTCTGACTACCTTCAAATTTAGTTTCTTTTTACGCGACTACGGCACAGCGAAAAGGAAGGGTACGTATGTCATTATGTTTGTATTGATTTTGATTAATGAGGTATCAATAGATTTATAATATTAATCCATATGTCATAGGCTATATAACCTCTCCCTAAATTTAGAATGGTGGACTTTACGCGTAAATTTCTGACCTCGAAAAAAATTTATTAAGATAATCATGACATTGATACCAAATCGAAAGAAAGGTCCTGATGAGCACATACAAATATGTATATTATATCGTATGCCTAAGTAAATAAATATATTTACTTAGGCATACGAAAACAGGCAGGACAAGGAGATCGATCGCCGTATCGACAACGCCTAGAAGAGCTTCTGGTCCATGAAGGAGATGTTGAAGGGTGAGTTACCACTCACTCTGAAGCGCAAGCTCGTCGACATGTGCATCCTGCCCGTCCTAACCTACGGCGCCCAAACCTGGTCTTTGACCGAGCATCAAAAGTCCAGATTGCCAACGGGCCATAGAACGCAGCATACTGGGTGTCAAATTGACGGACCACGTCAGAAACACTGAGCTGCGTTCCAAAACTGGCATCGCTGATGTTGGAGTGGTGACCGCCAGGTTAAAGTGGTGCTGGGCGGGACACGTCTGTCGAATGGAGCCATTCCGATGGGCGAAAATAGCCACGGAGTGGATACCTGAAGGTGGTCGGCGACGGCGAGGAAGGCCGAGGAGGAGATGGAGGGACGATCTCGACAACTTCATAAACATGTGGCCTAGGGTGGCCGAGGACCGAGAGGAGTGGCAGCGTAAGGGGGAGGCCTCCCAGCAGTGGGACACGTGTGAGGCTACCTAAAAAAAAAAAATATATTGTTAACAAATAAGCAAAACTGAAACGCGCCGAGCGCACTGCGTACACACTGCGTACGGCGCGGCTGTACAATAATTGATCCTACTAATATTATAAATGTGAAAGTTTGTGAGGATGTATGGATGTTTGTTGCTCTTTCGCGCAAAAACTACATAACCGATTGCGATGAAACTTGGTATGTAGATAGCTGGACACCTGGATGCTGCTATTTTTATCCTGATATTCCCACGGCAACGGGACTTACGCGGGTGTAACCGTGGGGCGCAGCTAGTACCTAATATACAATAAAAAGTATGATAGGTCTAAAGAGCCTTATTTCTCATAAGAACATACAGTTCACTTTTAATGAAATAGGTTACTTTTTTCATACACATTTAAATACATATCTAGAGCGATTAATTTTATTCTGATATGTAGCTGTTAGTTTATTTTTTTACATATGCATGCTATCACACTCCTTATAATGTTCAGTAGTGCATAATTAAAATCAAGCGTTAAAACGGATTAGTACAAAATAAAAAAAACCGGCCAAGTGCGAGTCGGACTCGCGCACCGAGGTATCCATAAAATATTTTTATTATATATGATGTAACTAAAAAATTACGGTTTTCGCAATGTTTTCTTTATCTGTGCTATAAGACGTTGCTTTGTACCAAATTTCAAGATTCTGAGTTCATGGGAAGTACCTACAGTACAAACACACAGTAAACCTGAGTATTTGATATAAAATCCAGCTTGATACCTCCACGCGTTCCTGAGAAAAAGGGTCTTGACAGACAGACAGACGGACGGACAACAAAGTGATCCTATAAGGGTTCCGTTTTTTTTCCTTTCGAGGTACGGAACCCTAAAAAAACTTAAAAAGCAATGTAACCCAACAACGGAAAAATAAAGGAGTACTTACGAAGTAATAAGAAAATATTTTTTCCAGCTCAGTTCAAATGTGTATATATGTCTTCCAGACAACCTTTGTATGGAAACAACAGAGGAAAGTAATCGGTAGCTGGTGCGTACCAAAAATATTTAGAACGGGAACAATAAAATAATAAATATAGTATCTAGGTAAAGTGAATGATATTATCTGAGAGGTAAAAATGGGGTGAATAGGAATACGTGAAGTATCTACACATACATACATACATATATATATATATATATATATATATTTGTCTGGAAGACATCGCTATTAGCGACAAGACCGCCCATTGTACTTGCCGCTTAGTATAAACTAACTATGTTTAATTTCTGTTCAATTGTGGTGTACATTAAAGAATGTTCTATCTATCTATCTATGTGTGGTTATCCCTGTTTAGAACTCATAGGACAAGCTACGGCTAGTTTGGGGGTTAGTTTCGAAGGAAAGTAACAGTATATTATATACCTAGTGCTATTATATACCTAGTGCTATTATACACCTAGTGCTATTATATACCTAGTGCTATTATATACCTAGTGCTATTATATACCTAGTGCTATTATATACCTAGTGCTATTATATACCTAGTGCTATTAAAATAATAGATATAAAATTTCCTACATTAAATTCTGAACGTGAATCTTGAATCGCACGTGCGAACGATCTGATCACACACACCTTGAACACACACATCTTGAACGACTGCTATTTGACGAGGGTACCTATGAACTACGCATGTTAGATTTTATTCGCTAGGTCTTTACGACCTATGAAGGGCCAGTGTATGGTTTTATTGATAGTTTGTATCGCTATCTTTAGGATAAGTACTTCATTTGTTGTAATAAGATGAGATTTCAGAAAAGGTCATTTCATTACAGCCAACCGAAATGTCTCATTGTACGTGACTTGATTGTGTAGATACCATATTTTCTTTAAATATATCTTTAATAGACTTTATATATTGTAATTACTAGACGTGGGTAAGATGTTACAAGTATAAATTAAACATTAAAAATACTCCCTGACTCAAAGATACCTTCAAAGATAAGAAAAGGGCTGATGAACTTCAAACGGCTGAATAGATAGCTTCGGCACGTATGGGGGAGCCAGAATGGAATGATACCACGGTCTCACAGAAAACCGGCAGTGAAGGCATGCTTTCATAGTTGCTTTTCGACGAGTGAGTGAGGTTACCGAAGGCCCTAACCCTTCCGCCCCCCCCCCCTCTCCCACTCTTTCCCTACTCCCACCTTAAAGGTCGGCAACGTACTTGTGACTCTTGAGTTGCAGGTGCCCATGAACGGCGGTAGTCATTTACCATCAGGTGACTAGTCTACTCGTTTGCCCACTATACCATCAAAAAAATAACAAAATCATAATCGGTCCATCTGTTTAAGAGCTATAATGCGACAGACAGACACACCGATACACAGATCAGATACACGTGAAACTTAAGCCACCCCTCCTTTTTGTGGCGGATGTTAAAAATTGATATAACTGTAAAATTCTACATTTCGTATGATGAGCTTTCCATATGTCAAGTTTGAGCTTCTTTTATTTATTTTACTAGCAGCGCCCTGCTCGTCGATCTCGATCCCGTAGGAATATCGGGATAAAAACTAGCCTATATGTCAATCCAGGTCTCCAGCTATCTACATACGTAGTTTCATCCCAATCGGTTCGGTGGTTTTTGCGTGAAAGAGTAACAAACATCCATCCATCCATACATCCAAACTTTCACATTTATAATATTAGTGGGATTAGTGGGATAGTTCCAAAAGTAATGTAATGCTGCTCAATGCCAATAATTATATGCATGAATATGTGTTTATTCGCATTAGTCTGTGCTTTGTACGTATGTATTTTACAAAAATATTGTATCTTACTTAGGGACCTATACTAAAACTTTTTGCTCTGATGATATAGTAGAGAATATGATATACAGTAGAGAGATAATAAAGTAATAATGTGTCCTAGATATAATCACCAAAAATCTAGTTCTAACTCTCGTGTTCTCTAATTGAGTCTGTGGTTTCCGATTGGTCCGGTGTGGTTTTCTCTGAGGTCCGAGGACCTTCACCGACTTTTTAAACTCAAAACTTTGGCTTCACCGTGAAATTTGTTCTACAATGTTTCGACACCTTTTGACACAAACTTTGTAAAGTTTTGTTAAACTAACATTAATTATTTTTGAAGACTAAGTTCTTTTATTACTAGCTTTTAATTATTGTAGCATAACAATACTAGAACAACTCGAAACATACCTATAAATATGATAAACAAAGCATTAAAGAAAATTAAGAAACAAAAAAATGTTTTTGTTTGTTTAAATGCGCTAATCTCTGGTTTAACTATTCGTTGTAAAATTCACTGTGGGGACGGATCAGTGATTATAATCGTGTATAAAAGTGTGGGTTACGGCGCGTACATGCATGTGTCAGACAGGACGTTCTGTTTTCTTTGAATCTTCCTGACAACATTAAATCCCTCTAAAGACCAACTCAATGATTCACACGTAAGTACGCAAACATATACCCTGGTTTATACCGGTAGTTTGAGTTTTTAGGCAGTAATTGTATCTATTAGCACAGAATACATAATAGTACACGTATAGAAGTAGCACTCCGCCAAATCATTTAAATAAATGGCGACTTTTGCTACCACACAATAAAATTGCATTTCAGGTTGCACACCGCTAATTATTACCTACAGTTAAATTCACCAAGAAGTTGCCTCTCTTTCTATCGCGTAACTCTTATCTGTTCTAGGCGGCAGCGTTCTTTTTTTTAAAGACTTAATTAGTTTGAATGTTTAAATATCAATAAGCTAAGTGCCTATTACTCTATTTTTGTGAACAAATAAACCTAGGCTATGTTTTTGACACGATTAGTTGAGCTCACCGTGTACTTAAGTATAGTTTTACTAAGTGCGGAGTAGACCTGGCCTACCAATGGATAATAATAATACACAATACGTCATATAATTCGTCTGTTTTCCAGTCTAGACATATAATCAGACTAAATATATCAAATATATTGTATACATTCAAAACACACAGATAAAACAAATTTTATTTGAAATAGCCGGGGGATTATACGATTTAAAATGTTTTTACTCAGGTACCGAAATTTACATTGTCCGACGAACAAGTCTGATTGAATCACGCAATCAATTTTGTTAATGAGTGAGCCTGACTTGTTTTTGCTACTTTGTTTAAAATAAACACATCCAAGGGTGTGTAAAACTTAAAGATCATTCTCATTTTAATTTTAAAGCAATAATAAAATATTATGCTATATTCTATTATTGCCTTAAAATTAAACTGAACTTGACTAAAACTGAAACTGAGCATATTCCATGAGATAAGATCTACGCGACGTATACTAACCACTATCCGAATTTGGTGTTCTTAAACACAATTTTTGACCAAATTTTAATTATCTTTTCTGGTTTCTTCATAAATGTTATAAAAAGACTTAAGTGAGTCAAAAAAGTCTCAACTGCCATCTCTGGTGTTGTAACCTTCTACAATTTATTCCGCTTCTATGCAGGAGAGTGTGTGTGTTTTTTTTTCAACTTAGGGATATAAATGTCCTCGAATTAGGTTCTCCAGTAATTAGCAGACCATCCCGATCATTTTTCAACGGACTGGGCGTTTTTTCGATTACAAGATCAATGCTTTTCTTCAGACGACAGAACACGAGACAACGATGCGAGACGTGAAAACAATATAGCAAAATTTTAATTTTCTAGCGCATCTTGATGAAAAATAGTCTGGATGCGTGAGGGTGCGAAATGAGAAACCAAATATTGGTCAATAGAGTATTACCCAGGGGCTTCAGACAACCACTACCTTTTACATTATCTTCTTCTATACATATAAATAGAAATGAAATGCTCTTCTTTGGGAAGCGCTTCACTTGAGAACGGCTGGGCCAATTTGTATAATTTTTTCATCTATACTCGTATGTTATATAAATGTGTATATATGTCCGAATAAAGCTAAGGCGTTATATTTTTTTTATCTACCTTTAATAAGAGTGATGTTTGTTTTAGAAATTCGATTATAAACGAAGCTAATTGTAACTTTACCCTCGAGATACATCCTCTTTTAATGTTATTTTATGTTTTTTGTTTCTTATCTGCTATATTTATTTATTTTTGTATTTATTTCTCCTTGTATTGGTATATTTAAGATTGTCTCGGCTTCTTTCTTAGTTTATACCCCTGGAATAGGTCTAAGTGTGATGGAAATCCGTGTGGTTTTAGTAAAATTTGACTCACCGTGGGGTGTGTCAAATTTGGATACACCATTAGGGAACTAATAGCCCTGGTGAGGTGATGACAAGATTATCGTCTAATAAATTAATTATATTTTGCCCAAACAGAAAGAAACTTAGCCGGTTGAGCAGCACCTCCTTAATATCCACTCCTCGACGCCGCTTCAGGAGTGCGGCATCAGCAGCCAGGTTCACCATCTTTAGGGCCAACAGGGCAGGCAAGCTGCGCGCTAAGTCCTTCGCTAAAAAAGAGAAGAAGGCTACACAAACATTGGCCATTGTCTTAGGTGAGAAACAGCGCAATAAGTTTCCTTACAGTTCAGTCAGTAGGAAAAATCAGCCATTATGAAATATTTTTTGTTTTGGATCTGTTATAATAATATATTAGAATGGGACATAATTGGTTCTGGCCCTCAATGGAGGCGCCTTGGTATTCTTAACGCATTATTGTATCTCAAAAAACAAAAGTCATAAATGTAAACGTTGTTTTTCAGAATACTCTTTTTTTACTAAAGTTTTGACAGCAGAAATAATTAAAAACATGTGGTTATACAATTCTGAAGTGACTTACCGATTTTTTTTGATCTGGAAATCCCACACGGAAAGTAACTTTGAATTAAAAGTAATCTGTTTTACGTTTAGCCGTTATTTGTCATGCAAAGATAAATCGCCTCCCGGAGAAAAAAGTGTCATATCACAATAAAGTGTCATAACTCATATCACATGTTAGGTACGTATAACATTTTAATAGCATTGAATAGCAAATGTTGCATTTGGTCAGTTGTAAAACATCTTTATTAGCTGTTTTGTTCAATACACAGACATAAAAGTCGTGTCTTCTGGAAATGGCTGTTTTTGCATACACTTGTTTTGCTGGGAGGCGAAATGTGAAAGTAAAGATTGTGTGAAAATGGCTAAGGGCAACCTCAGTTGCTCATGTGTCATAAGCAGAGAGTTATGATCAAGAGACAAGACGGCAAAAAAGAAATATTCATATATTTCAGGGTTTAGAAGTAAATACATAAAGATATGAAATGTTTTTTTATTATTTGACTCATAATAGTAAATTTTAAATCTTATATCGGTTGTTAAAAACTTCTGTAACATTAGTATAAACAACTGTATTCTTTTTACTTCTGACAAATACTCCCAGTGCTCTAAGGAGCCGATGCGATGAAAATTCGTGAATTAATGTGCTCTCTAAAACTGAAGCTTTCAAAGCTTACGTACCCATCTGTTTCTAAGGAAATATCTTTTCGTAATTTGGATTTTAAGTTTGAAGCCAATATAGAAGAAAAAATACGAACTGAGAGTTCGTGCTGTTTGCTTCTTTAATTATTTATTTATGAGGTAGATATAGTTTTTCCGCAGGTGTAGTAGAAAATGAGATTTTCATAAAAATTATGGTAGTACGTAGAAAGTATGTAATAATGTATGTCTCTGCAATTGCTAGCGTTGAAGAGACATTTTACTATTTTTAGCGTGTACCTCACTCTCTCCCGATGCTATTAGAACGAGAGGTACTGTAAACTGATACCTTTTCTTATTTTCCAGGAGTCTTCCTCTTTTGCTGGGCACCATTCTTCACCTGCTCCGTCCTTGACGCTATGTGCTCTAAGTTTGGCCTTCCATACTCGCCTGGAGTGACTGTGTTCATTCTGACCACGTGGTTGGGCTACATCAACTCATTCCTGAACCCAGTCATCTACACTATCTTCAACCCTGAATTCCGGAAGGCGTTCAGGAAGTTGTTACATTGCGGCACCTAGCCCGTGGATTATTACGTAGTTTATGACTAAAAACATTAATAGACTTGCTCAAAAAATTTGTGGTAAAATATTACGCTTGAAACTACACTGAAAATTGGACTTTCTGGGATAAATCTTAAAGATTTGTTAACCTTAATCTTCTTATATATTAAAAAAGTCTTTTATGTATTTTATACTTAAGTGTACGAGTATGTACTTCCAATAGTACCTACTAAACTTAACTTACGTATAATGTAGATGTGTCTGTAAATTTCTGTTAAACTGCTTAAAGTCTGTCAATCCGCTATAAGTCTTTGAGACCGCTTCGGGTCTGTCAGACCGCTACGAGTCGGTCAGATGGCTACAAGTCGATACTGCACAAAATACGTAAATAAATAGAGCAATAGTTTAAAAAGGCAACATTTCAAGATAATATTCGTAATGGAAATCGACTATGTGTAAGATTATAAAGGTTTATCAATTTAAAGAAAATTGAAGGTTGAAAGATTTGAACTGACTTTGAAACGAACTCAATATTTTTGATTAATAACAGTAGTCACTACTACTCTCAGCGAGTAAGGATTTCGTTAATTTGAAATAACTAGTAGACGGACATTAAAAAGTGTGCTTTGATTTAGTATGTGTAGGTATGACAAGCCGTATGATAACTACATAATATATATAATAGCTTAAGAATTCATAAGTTTTTAAACAAATGTCGCCAAGTCTTTGTATATTGAGTACAGCCAAAGCTTCGACATTGCCCGGGCAAAGTAATCATACTCACAAAAAGTACTTGTAACTTTAAAATTTTCAGGTATGTAAAGAATTTTGGGACTTATCTGGTATGAATAAGATTGAAAATTCTATACACTGCCAAGATTTTCCAACTCTACCTAAGTTTTCCTGTGGTTGTGATGTTCTTTTAGTAAACTATTGTAAAGCAATAAAGTCTTAATGTAAATAATTAAGTAAGTAAAATAATACTTAATATTAAAGTATGCGACTGTGTAACTAGTAAATAATAAATGTGTGAGATGACGAGAGTAAATTGTAAGATAGTTAAGTTATAATAACTAAAGCTTTTAATAAAATTGTGAAATATTCATTACATTCAATAGTGTTGAAATCGATTCAAATAACTGTTTTCAAGATATGGAATTATTATGTAGGAATTTTTTTTTCGATATTTGTAAAGCTATGGCAAAATTGAAGTCACTAACCGCCGGTTTTAATAATCAAATTAATTTAAAATAGTTATTATTTATTTTATCGCGACAAGCTTTCCTGTAGATTCCCCTCAGAATTATACAATTTGGCTTATTACGACTCAAAGGAGACTACCCTAGGGTTATATTTAAAAGTATTGGTGTTGATCAATGAAAGGCAATAATGATTTAAAAAATATAATTGCAAATTACAAAATATCACTTTGGTGTGATTTTGTTGGGCAACTCGCAAGAGACCCCTTTTTGCCACATTTCTGAAAAAAATACGGTGACCACTTTGCGCCACGCTGGATTCATTTGACATCTTAGTGGTATAAAAAAGAACCGCGTGTGATTCCTTTGGGGCACTATATTTATATATAGCGTTATATATTTCGTTCCTCCAACGAAATATATAACGCTATATATATATATATATATTTAATGGACTTAATAAATAGAAGAGCCATGCTTCGGCACGTATGGGCCGGTTCGACCACGAACTCACAGAAAACTGGTAGTGAAGCAATGCTTTTCGGCAAGTGTTACCGGAGGCCCTAACCCTCCCCCCCCCCCTCTCCCCCTCTTCCACCCTTCCGCTACACCCACCTTAAACTTGTGGCTCTTCAGTTGCAGGTGCCCATGGGCAGCGTTAGTCATTTACTATCAGATGCGTGTGCTCGTTTGCCCACTATAACATAAATAAAAAAATTGTATCAAAATAAAGTAAATATTGTAAAAACTCGAAATTAACATGTGTGAAAGTTACCCGAACTAATATATGGATAATTAGTATACAACCAACATCTGATTACACAAACATCAAAATACAAGTATCCAGTAGTACCGTGCAGAATCCATAGATGGCGTAAATAAAATAACAACTCTCGCGCTGACTCGCGGTCAGCATTTTTCATTGCGCTAAAATTTTTTTTGGCTAGCGATAAAACACGGTATCATAACATGTTTTGATTACTTCAGCTATATCGACAAGTTTCTTTGGAACTTAAAACCATCCACAGACTAAATTCTATAAAAGATTAAGCTGCCGACTAAAAAATCATAAAATCCGTCTCAATAGGAACGAGAAAAGGTTTAAGATAAAGTCCAAATCAACAGATTTAAAAGATCTCCTTTTCTTAAACCTCTTGTAGACAAAGCTGTCATCCACAGCTGTTTACTGGGGCAAAGTTTTTGTCACAACAGATAAGGTCACAATAATGACAATACAGATCAGCCCACATAATCTTTTTAATGCTTCATACTCACCTTTTGCGCGTCTCATGGTAAATCAATACTAATATTATAAAGCTTTTTCATTGATGCTCCGCTCCTATTGGTCGTAGCGTGATGTTATAGCCTATAGCCTTCCTCGATAAATGGGCTATCCAATACTAAAATAATTTTTCAATTCGAACCAGTAGATCCTGAGATTAGCACGTTCAACCATGCAAACGAACTCTTAGGTTTATAATATTATAGATAAGAACCATTGGTAAATTGTACAGAATTTGATAACAGAATGTAATAATTCTCTTCTTTCAATAAAAAACTATGTATTTTTTTTAAGAATAAATACATTTGCATAGAAATGAGTCAAGTACAACAAAAAAAATCGATTTAAACATGTCCTAATCAAATTTGGTTAACATAGGTCTACGTTAATCTTAAATACAGAACGGAGATTCGTTGTGCTTTTAGCAATTAATATACTATTACACAATATATAATTAATCTCTTATTGCGACAAAATCAATTAATTATTACATATTTTTGTAGTCAAATCAGAAACTTTTTATCGGAATTTTGTACGGTCCTCGCAAATAAAATTTGCTTAAGTCATCCCTTCATAGAAGGGGCAGTCCCTATGATAAAATACTCTAGTCACATATATGTTAAAGCCAAAGAAAAATTGTAAATATAATTAATATTAAAATGTAAATAGCATGTATAATTGTTAGTTAAAATAAAGTTGTATTTATTGATGTTGAAATAAATGGTACAATATGTAGTCTTGCGTCTTATTTTTAACCCCCGGGGGGATCTATATGTCAGTCAGACATATAGATCAAAAACCTAACCTACTTTCCGATGACCTAGAAAGTTAAAATTTGGCTCCCAGCTGGGTAATTGTGTGTATGCAAAAGAAAAAATCAGAAAACTGAATGTTTACGATTTAAAATATTTCCTAAACAACCCATTTTTATTAACACCTAGCGCCTTTCAAAATTACAATAGCAATTTTTTTTTCTTAAGCAGGGTAATGGCTCCATGTTCCATGATGAAAAGATGTTTTTACCATTTTGTATACCAGATCATTTATAAAACTTGGACAACCAATAATAACACAGACTGCAATGGGCGGCGCTGTCTTAGTTATCTGACATCATTGCAAACAATGGTAAGAATTCACTTACGAAAGAAATACATTCTTGCACAATGTTACTACTTATATTTGAAAATAATAAAATACTGTAATGTACAAGAGCCCAAATTTGATTCCTGTTGTCTATAAACTAATAATAGACACTTTTAAAATGAACAGAATCACTCCTAAAAATGTAGGTTACGTAAGGAAGGATTCATCAATGAATGGACAATGCGTTCAAATATTTCTAATATTTATGAAAATGTATAAAATAACACAAGAAAGAAAACTATACAACGTAGGCGTAGGAAAAATGTTAATTTTACAGATCGCTTAAATGATGAATAATAAGAATTTCTTTACAAAAAGTAACGATATCCCACCAAAAACATAAATTTGAAAATGGGAGCCAAGTTCAAACATAGATCTTAATACTTTTGTCGGCGAAGTCGATAACCACGTATATTCTTAATATTGAACTTGGCTCCCATTTCCACATTTATGTTTTTGATGGGATAAGTTTAACATATGTATAGATCTGTGTATTTATGTGTCTACCTGTGGCATCATAGGTCCTAAATTTATTAGATTTTTTTTTTGTTTAAACGGTGACTTGATCCGTAGTGTTCTTAGATATAATTCAAGAAAATCTGTTTAGCTGCTCATCTGTTCAGATCATCATCTTTTTTTTAATCGTTGAAGTGATTGTCGAGTCAGGGATGTTTTAAATTTACGACAGTTCTCTCATCGCTTCCACTTCACGGGCCCCTCCCTAAACGAACTCATATTCACTGCAAATTCTTTCCACTTAAGCACCGACAAGAATTCCTCTCGGAACTGGCCAATCAATCGGAGTCAACGAATAACCAATAAAATTTAAACTGCACCAATTATCTCTGACCCTCGACATCCAGTTTAATTGAAAGTCCGTTGGTAATGAAATATATGAATAGTTTTGCTGCAGGGATCACCATAAAATGGGTACAACGGCTAAAGTAATTGGAATTTTCCTTGAAATGTTTCAGCTACATGTGTATGTTTGATTTTTGATAAATTAATTAGAAAATGGTGGTGTTGGGATCGATTGGTATAAGAACTGCTGCAATATCTAAGTATATCTGATATCGCACTAATATTATAAATGTGAAAGTTTGGATGGATGGATGTTTGTTACTCTTTCACGCAAAAACCATTGAACCGATTGCGATGAAACTTGGTATGTAGATAGCTGGAGACCTGGATTAACGCATAGGCTAGTTTAAGTACTCATAATATAATTATAATAAATTCCATCAGCAACTTGCTCTTAAATATAACCTTGTGACTGTAGAGTTACCGTTCTGCCGCTCGGCAGTCAGGATCACTAGCCACTAGATCAATAGGCTTTTCAAAATACATACTGTTGTATGTATTTTGAAGAAGAAGAAGAATGCTTTAAAACAGTGGCGTTGTGTTCAACGCCACTGTTTTAAAGCATTCTTCTGTGTAATTCTTGCAGATATAATATGATAAAATAAATAGTATCTGAGAGAGAAAATAAATCATAAAAGAATGAATCTTCTTCTTTGGGTGCCTCTAAAAGTAATGAAGAGTAAGTAAGTTGAGTATATTTGCCCTTGTCTTTCGCGAGGTGGAAAAGTTCGGCCGCGCTCTTTATAACCGTTCACACACGGATATTTCGAAACCATGATTCCTCGTCGACATACTTCGATCAGGTCTCCTTTTCTCAACAACTTTTTCCATCGTAATTAGTTGCCCAAGAATCATAAACAGTTTAGGTGCAAAAACTTCCCTCTAATGATGACCGCTTGTGCGCCATTATTTACTTCATCAACTCTCGCAGTAGCCCTTTGAATCGTCACTCGCTGGGTTTCCTTCCAAAGTTACTATAAAGAATTGCTCGTTATCAAACTTGTTGAGTTTAAGGAAGCGAACTCTTGATTGAATCAATTGAGGTACCTGATCAGTTGGGGCATGTAGTAAACAGCTTGTCATGTGGCTTTTACACTAACCTGTGTTACAAAAGTTTAAGAATTAGACCTTTGGCAAAGATTGTGCGAACAAATATGTACAAACTTCAATTGATTGGATTTTGATGATTGATTAGACATCTGTGGCGCGGCGGTAGTGTATTCGATTGCCACGCTGGGGATCGAGGGTTCGATTCCCGGGCAGTGCAAAATTTGTATGCGTGAATATATCTATTGGTGTGGGTGTTTCTGTGTTTAATATGTAAGTATTTACAAAAAAAAAAACATTTTTTATTATTATTATTAATAACGTTTATTTCTCTGCCACAAAGGTACCCCTGTCACCTAGATAACGAGGCACTATAATTATTTATTTTGCCTCTATGTCTGTGTTTGTGTGTGAGTGAGTATGTGTGTGTGTGTGTGTGTGTGTGTGTGTGTGTGTGTGTGAGTATGTGTGTGTGTGTGTGTGTGTGTGTGTGTGTGTGTGTGTGTGTGTGTGAGTATGTGTATGTGTTTGTGTGTGTGTTTGTGTGTGTGTTTGCGTAGCGTGCGTAAAACCAACAAACAAAACCAACAAACACAAAGCTCTGCTTAGTTTGGCGTTAAATAGTGATGTGTAGTAGGTAAGTCCCAGGACAGTTTTGTTTACCAAAAAATTTAAAAAAAATTACATCTTTTCACTCCGTATTTTAAATTTCTTCTTAAAGGCTAGATTTAAATGAATAGATATTATTTAAGTTAATAACGTTTTATCAAGATCTATTTTCTTTTCATAGTGGACATCCCCATTCCAAGTAGCTTCGCTCGGGAGCTTTTTGTAAGACCGTAATTTTTTTTTTTTTTGGAAAATTGTTTTATACAAGTCAAGAAATACAACTATGCAGTTAAACTTAAAATGCAAAACCGTATCTGTATACAACCTTTCATGAAAATAGTTAGAGTCGTTTCCGAGATACCCGAAATATAAATACATACATAAATAAATACATACATACATAAAATAATTGCTCGTCTATAATAATAAGATACATATTATTAGTGGGAGAGCCATGCTTCAGCGCATATGGGCCGGATCGACCGGAGTGATACCACCGCCTCACAAAAAACCGGCAGTGAAGCAATGCTTATTGCTTCTGCTGTGTTTCACCGAGTGAGTGAGGTTATCGGAGCCCCTAACCACCCTCCCCCCTTTCCCCTACTCCCACCTTAAAAGCCGACAACGCACTTGTGACTCTTGAGTTGCAGGTGCCCATGGGCGGCGGTTGTCACTTACCATCAGTTGAACCGTCTGTTCCCTGTATCTTGTCTCATAAAAAAGCACATGTATATAAAATTAGTTAGTATCTTTAATTTGATACCCAAATATCGATGTGGGTATACCTAGATGTCTTTTTCTATTTCCTGGTACCCACGTGCTGTTTGAATATCCTTAACGCCTCCTCATTATGTTACAATCTTCAAAGTGCTTAACTGATTTTAGTCTAGCAAGACAAAGATATTTTCTTGATTGTACTAATACAGTTCTCAATGTCCTACAAATACTTATTTTATTTCTACATGTTTTATTAATTAGCCGCTGTCAAGAACTCTGTAATTGAATAGAAACATTTTCTGAAGTAACCATGGCTCTAAGATTATTACCTTTAATGACATCTCTTTAATCTTTGATCATCCTCCTTGGGTTAGTTGGATAACTAATTAATAATTATTTGATATTGAATGTGCAACTTACTCTGATGAATTGCATTAAAATGTCTCACTATTGGACAATTAATTTCTTCTAAAACCTCGACGCATCAGGGTGAACGCTTTTTTCCTTATTATTGCTTTAAGCAGTCCGTGCTGACCCAAAAAAAAACATTCCTGTTGCGCTGCAAACATTCTTGATAAACATAATACATCCCTTCCTAAAATATGAAATATTTTCTTCATTATTTGAATATTACTACAAAGGGACTCTCCCACTTACATTTTGCGCAGTGTTGCCAATATATACATATTTTTTACCGCTGTCTCAGAAATAATCAGGACTCTACTACCATGATACATCGTACTTTTTGGAATTAATTAAATGAAATTAAATATTGTCTTTTAAAAGATAGAAGATAGAAGATATTTTGTCTTAAATATGAGACGTCCTTTGTTTCGATGAATTTTAATATTATAATACTTATGTACTTGTTATTATTACGATATAGTAGCATCAGTATAGTCATTGCATCTGATTATATAATCTGGCAAACCTGTTTTTGAGTAAGTCGTTGCCTATTAAAAGTACACTAAAGACACAAAAAACAAAATTAAAATAACAAAAACGAAGATATACCCATCTCCAACCATTATTACTGGTACTGCCATCTGTGATAAAATAGTTGTACCTTTTAGGACAAATGTCCAATTACACGAATAGCAAAGTTACGCTTTAGTAAAGTTATGTAAGTTGAATCAGACAAAAATCTGTATCTACTACGTATTGGAATCTTAATAAGATAATATTGTTCAACCATCATTGCATGTAAACAAATAATTGCCAATCTAAAACAAAAATTGCAATCATGACCTTGTTTTTTTAGTCAAAATGAATACGCCGAAATTATCTAGATGGCGCTAGTATCTTGAAAAACAACAAAATATGTCACGCCCAAATATAACTAAATGATACACGATTGTGTGTTCTTGTGAAATAGAAACATCTTTTCACCTATTTCGTACGTCTTTTCAATTCATCGCATGGAATAAATAGTTTTATTTGCGACTTTTCCATTGCAATAATAAATGCAACAAGAAAATGACGTTTGCTGTATTTGAAGTCCTCTTTCAATAAGAGTGATGTCTTTTATCTCTCTCTTACAACTACTGCGATTCTACTTATTAGAGTGAGAAAGTCAATGTCGATTTTTCGTTCGAAGTAGAACAGTCTTTGGTATCAGCTGACAACCAAAGCAAAACAGTCGGTGCGCGACCATCTTGTCAAAACTCTGAGTCGGTGACAACAAATAAATATTGTAAAATGTTCTAAATCGCTGTTACTGACTTAAATAACTTATTGTATTTAATAAAGTATCGTGTATATTTCATGTTGGTGTCGTTTTCGAAGCAGTTACTACATATTTTACTCGATTTTTCGGGTTTGTGTTGCGTCAAATGACGTCATGTATGTGATTATACACGTATCGCGGCTGACGAGTTTGTAAGTATTTTCATTTATTTCTGTGTTAATTTTATTAATTTGGTGTTTAATATGTGCTATTTTCCACTTGTGTATGTTGTTTGTTTCATTCATGAATCGATGGGAAAGCGAGGGGCCCCTTTGGTTGTCCATACGCGTCAAAGTGTGTTGGTACGGATGCCCTTGAAAATTATGCAGCAAAAATCGCGTCGTTGTTTGCCTGCTGGTTTATATGTTTAGAAGCAAAAGCAGTGCACAGTTCCATTCATAATGTCTATTATTTCGTCGTTGACGAGATGGCCTTTTTAATTCGCATGGCAACGTACGCCCGCGACTTGACTAAAAATGGAACGCTCTCGAGTCATAGAAAGTATTGTGCTATAACATCGAAAGTATGTATTTTATATCGTTTCATCGACACGGAAACCCTTTTCAATACAAGTATTCTATTTTTAGTTACTTTCCATTTCATATAAATTAGTATTACGTAGGTATACATACAAAATGCCTGCATTCGGATATCATTCGGCGGTTGGATCGCAATATTTACCATCTCTGCTCTCTATTTTTATATTACATGTCGGTACTTACGACGTTCGCTGGTAATACTTACCGACATACTAATTTAAGTCACTAATTTGTGGGCGTCATTCTTGCATTAATACGTCTTACCATTTACATTCTAGATGCAAACATTAATATATATAGGTAATTCCCCATACAAGTTATATTTATTTCATAACTCGACAATATTTTTTCTTGTGACCATGTAGACAGCTACACAAATTGTGTAAGTTTCTATATGTATGTGTGTGTACAGTGATATCGATAAAGTGAAACTCACAAACATTCTGTAAAGCAAGCGATACATACATGTATTACAGCTAATAATAGACGATGTATGTATTAAGTAGGTACTTAGCCAATTGGTATTATTTTTAATCCCTTGGACATTTTGTGTTTTTTTTTTCTTGTTGTAGTGATCATGGAATCTGGAGGTACACGGCCAATTTTTTTTTTGTTGACAATATGAAGGTGCATTTGCACAATTGAACATTATTGTTGATTTAATGATCTAATGTTGCTAAGCACTAATGATAATTTTGTGATAGGAAGCCGAACAGATTTCAAGTGAGTTTTTAGTGCCGTTGTGTTGAGAAGTTTATTGTATTCGCAAATCAGTAGTTTTTAGTGTGTTTGGCAAGTTTAGTGTTGGAGTTTAATCTTGAGTTCTTGACCCAACTTGGACTTTGTTAAACAGTTTTCCTTCCTCCTAAATTTATCGTCAATATCATAGGAGCATGTTGGAAAATGTTACGTAAGAATTTTAGTAAGTGATGAAACTTTCAGATATCGAAATATTATGAGCAATTGTACTCAAGAAGTATATTTTATATGACAATAGTATGACAGATGGCTTATTTAAGTCATGTAAATAAATATTAAACTCTCGCTTCGTGTATATTAAGTTTAATGTTGGTCACGCGCCGGTACAACTCCACAATTTATATTATCCTAGCGGCTGCACATGCAGCCTAATATGTGCCACATCAGTGCGCGCGACAGAGCTTTTTGCATTGAACCGGTAGTTCTCGCACCCTGCTGTGTCTGTCAGAAATCCGCTTACAATATAGATAGTAGTTGGCAGTCACATCAGTAAAGAACCGAAGAGAGACAAAGCTGTCCCTAGACGATCATGCGGTATGACATGCTGAATCATCATGCTGCATTAAAGACCTATATAAGCGGTCCCTAGATGATCATGCGGCATGACATGCGTTACATGCTGTCATGCATGCATGACCGTTTAATTGTATTGATTGTACGAATGTCATGCAAACTACGTACGTGCTGGCAGTTGATTGACAATTCCTTTTATTTTTATAAATTTATTTATTTATAAATTATTAAGAATTATTATTAAGAGTCTCGATCATCTAGGGACCGCTTAAAGAACGTGCAAAATTTATACCATTTTGGTAGGGTTGTCACCGGTGGATAACATAAAATAAAAATGTTTGTCTTCTTATTTATTATTGAATACATATTCAAACTTACGCTTATTGCAAAGGCTGTTGGGATTGGTAACTGGGACCGTCGTACGGTGGATAGAGGGCCTGCTTATGTGCCGCCTTGGTAAAAAAAATATATATTTCTACGTTACTTGTTCCCTGCTGTAAGTGTCAGAAGTAAATAGGCGCTGAACCAATTGTGAGAGAAGGGGAATACAATTCTATCCCTCGTAGCTAGTCCCATGATAGTCGAGTATTCTAATGGCGGTTGTAATTCGATCCCTGATCAACGCACACATCCACCCACGCACCCACTTATCACTTTATCAGTTAGAAAACGTCGTGTTTTACTTATGCCGCATTCCAATAAACAAAAAACGTTTCGTTTACGGACGGTAAAATTTAGTTGACATTTCAACGAAAATTTTACCGTCCGTAAGCAAAATGAATCGTTTCTTGTTTATTGGAACGCGGCATTAGTCCTGTTGTTGCACGCGCTCGTAACCGTTCCAGGTTGGGAGTGAACTCCCTGACTTGAACAAGGTTGTAATATTGCTCTAAAAATATGAAAAACTTGCCAGGACTCTCTATACATATGATAAGTACTACCGTAAACCGCAGTCTTTAGAGTTATCGGTTTTTAAAAGTAACGCTTATTAAAGGATAAATAATATTCAAAATTACATAAAGCAGTAACAATTGAAAGAACTTCAGCTACAATATTTACAAAGCTCGTGAAAGTTTAGGTAATCCTAGAGCTTGCATTGCTGGTCTAGATTTAAGACTTTCTCCTCTTTTTTACAAAATTTCCAGTGTGCATCAGAATGGCTGGTACCCTGTCTCATTTAGCATCGAGGTAATGATTAAAATTTGCAACATATTTTCTACTGTTTGCTACCTACAAGTAAATTATTGCAACCTCATTGTTTAAAAAAATCGGATGAATATCAACGTGACCAGCCATTCTAACGTCAGGTTGGCTGGTTAACAGTACGTTTGTGTAAACTAAGCTGAGTTGAGTTATTGTTTTTGCTTCAAAATTTGCTACTTATTTGTTACCTACCCACCTATCAATTTCAACTAGCTATAGCTATTAACAGATGATAAGTTACGATCATTTATTTGAAGCTTACGTGTGGTTTGCTAAAAATCAATGTATGGTTGGCAAAAAAAATAAGTACATATTTATTTAGGTACTAGGAATAATTGATTACGCAACGCACTTGTGACTCTTGAGTTGCAGGTGTCCATGGGCGACGGCAGTCACTTACCATCAGGTGACCCGTCTGCTCGTTTGCCCCCTATAATATAATATAAAAAAAAAACATAATAATAAATATCACCAAATTTAACTTAAGTTGTAACAACGATATGAAGCACCATACGATAAAAAAAACTTACGAGTATTGACAATCCATGTTGTATACTAAATGTTTAAGAACATGCAGCAGATTGACAGCTTTCGTATCATTTTTTTTGTCAACTGTACCTGTGATAGATTTGAAAATCCCGTGAAAAGGTTTCGAATAACCATAACTTCTCAACTGTTATAGCTATAAGGCTGAAATTGATAGGTGGGTGGGTAGCAAATATTGAAGCAAAACTAATAACTCAACTCGGCTTAGTTTACACAATCGTACTGTTGTCCAGCCAACCTGGCGTCAGAATGGCTTGCCACATTGATATTCCTGACATTTAAAATTATAGGTAGCAAATAGGTGGGTAGGTAGTAAATGAGAGGCAACCAGCCATTGATGCACACAATTTTCAGACAAATTCAAAGTTCCTCTTATATTTAGCAGTTATGTCTGTTTATATATTTATTTGAGTTCATATTGAATGATGCTATAGGCCAATAACACTCAACTAAACATTATAATATAATAAATTAAAAGAATGTAACAAATATAAAAATAATAAACCGATCATGCATCTATCTCACTGAATTTGAAATATGCAAACAAAATCATCGCCCATCCATCCGCAAACACATCAGTAGTTCAGTCCAAATCCAGGTGACCGTTAAGCTCAGTGAGCATTCCTGTATTGGTGTCTTGGCTGTGGCAACGGTGCGACAGACAACTTCCACTTTCCTTGCAAGTGCTGCAACAGTAGTTGTTGGGGTCAAAAGTCGAGACAATTCATTGAGAAGATCGGGTAAATCTATTTACCCCTGATATCCCTAATGGTGTCATTTCTGAGTTGGCAACCCTCAGTGGCTTAAGAATAGGGTGGCAGAACGGGCAAAATGCACGGGCTCCAGGCCCGAGGGGGGCCCCAGATTGATGTAGTAACCACTGATGATCGCCGAAAACTGATCCATTTTATCATCGATCGAAGTGTGTGTGGCACCCTACGGGCACCATCCCCGATGAATTTGCCACGGGCTTATGATGTTATAGTTACGCCACTGGCAACCCTATAACAATATAATGTTACAATTACGGATTATTAAAACTAAACTTATCTACTTACATTACCCGCTGACCAACGCACAGCATTCAATTTTTGTTTATGTATATAATTGTGATTCAATTCACTCTGATTTATTTACATACCCACTTACTAAAAAGTTGAAAAGAACAGGTTTGTCCTTGCAAGCAAAACTTTTGGCAACAAAACTTGGACAACTGAGCAAGCTGTTGCATTCGACCAAAAGATACGGCTTTGTCAGTATTTCCTTCTTTTATGTTTAAGATCTTTTTGATCATCATCACGATCAGCCTGTCATGGCCTACAGCTGTACATAGACCTCTCCTAATGTACACCAAGATCTTAAACCATTTATCAAGCCCCAAGCTTTATACGTGGTGGAGTACGCCGCAGTTGATTTAGAAGAAGTACTCCATGCGTTACAATATGTATAAAGGCATTATACATATAAATTAAAATGATTTCGATCGCGTCACCAAAAAATTTAAGTCTCACAACGCAGTTAGTTATTCTACCGCTAAAGCCAAAAGTTGAGATGTAATAGTTACGTAATTAGGTAATTAACAGCATTTTATAGTGACCGTATTAACATTCGATATTTTTATTTCTATTTCTATCTCTTAAATTAATAGAATGACTAGGCAATCGCAGACGGCAATCATAAGCGTAACTATTTGTAAAGGATTACAAAGTTTGCATATCTACGCGTTTTTCCTAGCTTTATAAACTAAATAGGCTAAACACTGTTCAAAATTTTAAGCTTGTGTGCCTGTCTGCCTGAAGTACCTTAGAGTTTTGATGAAATTAAGGAACTATGACTTGCAGTAGTTCTTATACAGGTTCAAATTAAATTCAATTTAGGAATATACCTAGGTATATTATGCCCTCTTGGTTACTGCAAATTCATGCTTCTAGCTTTGTCCACAACGAAGTTACACGGGGTCGCAAACATCCTGAATGGCTTCGAGAAAAACATGGTACGACTGTGGCAAGGGCAGCGCCATGCTCCCAGATATTGAAAACATAAACCTCGAAGTATCAATATACATTTCCTCGTTTTTGTGTTAGCCTGTGATATCAAATGTAGTCGAATTTTGGATTATACACTCGTTACACTTTGTGTAGTGTCAGTAAAGTATACCTCGCATCCATGACGACTAACGTTTCTACGTTTCCATCCCGCATTGCAAATATTTGTGTTCATGGATCTAATTGGATTGTGATTATAAGTATAATTTGTATATGTAATCATGATCATCCTGCCCTTTTCCCAATTTTCATTAGGATCAGCGCAATGTGTAACGTTGCAAAGTTTTTAGGCTTGGTTCTTTTGTGGCCGGCCGCCTGCCTGACGCCAACCCTCCTTGGGAATGTAGTCGTTTTAACACGGGAAAGAAGGAAGAAGGTAAAGTCGTATAACGAAAAATGGATATTGAGAAGAACTTAGGCTAAGGGATACTGCAAGTCTCGGTTGGGAACAGGACTGAGACTGCAGTGGCTAGCAGAGGCCGTGGTTGCGTACCCAAATGTCCTGTATTACCTGTTACTGGAGAGGCTATTAGGACAGATACACCACCATTTATTTATTGTATGTATTAATATAGTTATCCGTGTCTAGAACCTATTGTACAACTATCTAGTTTCGACTCCGTTAAATATGTATGTTGTTTTTTTTACGTACGGGTATCGTAACAAGTACAATCAATGTTTAAAATCTGGTTTTTAGATATGATAGCTATGTATGACCTTTGTGTACGTGTTAATTAATGACCTTTAGACGTGCGCTGACGTAATCAATATCGTGTTGAATGCGCGCCTAAAGTTCTATAAAAGTGTAATAAAATTCCGTGGAAATGTTGGCGTTAATTAATAAATATTTGACTGCAACTGTCTTATTTGCAACCTTTTGTTTTCTTTCAGACTAGTAACTGGAAATTACAGAACTGACTCTCTTTTCTGTCCCCTAGCATAAATTGGCTCTCAGGCCTGCATGGAACAGTGAGGTCCTGGATTTAATTCTCGGGGGGGGTAAATTGTTATTGGGCTTCAAAAATCTAAGTGGTTTTACAAAGTCTACTGTTGATAAACGCTCAACGTCAATAGATAAACGCCCCCTATTACGTAGGATTCAAAACAGCTGTAGAAACGTGGGTGTGTTATACATGTCTGCGTAACCCCCTGAGGTTATACAGTTATGAATATACAAATATAATTAATCTTATAGCATTTTAGTAAGTACCTACAAAAATACATGACTAAGAACATAATTCTATAAGGCATTCTCTGTTCAGGGAACACAACATTTTATATATAAAAATGAATACCAATTTCCCTTGGTCACATTTTATTTTTTTTGTGTTTTTGTTATTGTCAGAAGAAGGTTCTTATGGAAGAAAAAATTAAGAAAGGTCGCGGTAAATTTAAGAAAACTTAACGACCATATTAACTTTTCTAATGTAACCATTAGCACTTTTGACGTAACTGTCAATTGTCAGTCGTTTGACAGTTGACACGGTTTTTCAATATTCATAATTAAAGAACAGACTGTCGGGTCAGCTAGTATGCTATAAAAGTATCTTTAAATTAACAATCATAAGATTCATAAGTTTCAAAACGATTACATTTACCAATAAGACCGCCATTTATACATTATCGGTCTGACACAATGGTGTACAATTTAAGTGTTAAATATCTACAGATAATTGAAACATAATTGTACACCATTGTTTACAATTTAAGTAGACATACTTGCTTCCACACACAGCCGAAGCACCTGCTTGCTTCTGGCCCATCGTGTACCTATCTCTTGTTTGTTTGTATTTCAAGAAAGAAAAACTTACCAAGCCTAAAACAAATATTGCCACAAATGTATATATGTAGATATCCATCTTCAAAATGTGACATAAAATACGGCCTCGGCGTCGCATGTTCTAAATCACTGCTTCCGAGTGCCGAACAGATGTAATCATGGTAAATTATATCATAATGTCGACTTACAAACAGATTTGAACACGTTATTGTAATAATAAAAAATGTAAGAAAATATTGTGAGCAAAACTTATTTGGTTGAATAATCTTAAGGTTTAAAAAGTACGCGTAAAGCAATGTACGCGCAACACGCTAGGTATTATATTTTTGCGGTATAGTGAATGACCTTAAACGTTCGGCGTCGTCGAAGCAGCTGATTTAAAAAATGTTGTTTAATTGTTTATTTGAAACCAAAAGCTGCAATGTAATCAACATTGCAGGTTTTGGTTTCAAATGTTCTATTTACCCATTGTGATATTTAAACAAAAAAAAATGATGAATTGCCTGGCAGAAAATTCCAGTGATTTTCAACAACTTCAAGAATGATGGTCTGAATTTAAACTTCTTAATTTTAACTTCTAGTCATGTTGTATTTTTAGTGCCATTTTTATGCGATCATCATCCGTGTGCGTAAAAGTTAAAAAAAGTGCGCTTTATATAAAAATTGTTGCAAAACTCTGTTGCTTTTGTTAGTTTGATGGATAACCTGATAGACCGATTGAAATTTATGATACAAATTCCATGAAGTGAGCATTAACTACTTACTGATTTGACGCCAAAAATACATAATTACATTGCATGTTACTAATAAAAAAACCAGCTAAGTGCGAGTCGGACTCGCGCACCGAGGGTTCCGTAAAATATTTTTATTATATGATCTAACTAAATATTTACGGTTTTAGCAATTTTTCCTTTATATGTGCTATAAGACGTTGCTTCGTACCAAATTTCAAGATTCTGAGTTCACGGGAAGTACCCTGTAGGTTTTGATTCCCTTGCGAGTGTTGAAAATTTGCGGAAATTTGCTTCATAAATGGCTGTATCTTTTGATTGCTTTGGCTTAGAAGTTTGATTTTTTCACAGCTCTAAGGGACAGTAAACCTGAGTATTTGATATAAATTTCAGTTTGATACCTCAACGCGTTCCGGAGAAAAAGGGTCTTGACAGACAGACAGACCTTCGGACGGACGGACAACAAAGTGATCTTATAAGGGTTCCGTTTTTTCCTTTCGAGGTACGGAACCCTAAAAATTAATTCTACACACCTATACAACCTGTAACATGGATTTAAAGGATTTATCAAGTTTTGGTATCTCTTTAGCCAATCTGTAAGAGTGACAACCAACTTGGCACGCCGATTAAGCAATTTCTGCAACTCCTTATTCGGTTCCCCCTCAGTGGTAATATTTGTATTGAATGATATTTTCTTTTCTTTCATTGTCACAATGAAACAACCAAACCGGTGCAAATGCATTGCTTTGGTTGTTTCTATGTATAATATGAAATAAATATATTATGTTAAGAGTGGTCTAAGTGGTCTTACCCATAGAGCAAGCGGTGCTAAATTTGGGCTTGTGTATGATGATAATAATAATAATAACTGCACATATCTCACACACGGCCGTGTGATCCCAAACTAGGCAGAACCTGTACTATGGTAACCAGACTGCTGATAAACATACTTATATATTTCTAAATACATACATATTATAAATAAATTACTCCCAGACACAGAACAAATGATCATGCTCATCACAATTATTTATGATTGCTGATATGTATGTGAATTTTAATAAAATGTATAAAAGTTTATAAAAATAATAATCAAAGCAGTTAACATTTTATTAATCAGAGTGCATCACTACATATTATAAAACAAAGTCACCAGCCGCGTCTGTCTATCTGTCTGTTCGCGATAAACTGAAAAACTACTGAACGGATTTTCATGCGGTTTTCACAAATAGACAGAGTGATTCAGAAGGAAGGTTTAGGTGTATAATTTTGTGTAAATTGATTGATATATGTGGATGATTGTTGAAGATGTCTCTGCTACCCGTGCGAAGCTAGTAGATAATATAATGAGTTTGAAACGGCATTCTGCACTGAAAAGTGCCTAATAAGTTAAGCATGGGAGGACTTACATTTTATTTTAATAATCCAAAGACAAGGTTCTAGCAAAAATTAAAATTTAGTTTGTGAGGAAACTCATAAAACGACGCCATTATGAAGATCGGCAAATTAACTGCCAACTTTTAATGTATAAATAGCAACTTTATTATATAACGTTAGGTATGGAATATTTTATTAAAACTATTTAACTATCAGACAAGCTTATTACCCGTGCGAAACTATATGACCTAAATTACAACCTGACGTAACGACAAGTCGATAACAAAAGAATCTCTCGAGCGTTGTGCGGTCACTGGGGTAATATTATAAAAGCAATAATAATATTTACCCATATTATTATTGCTACTTATAAGCAACTCTAGTAATGGGATGACAAAAATAAATTTTGCATCCCTCTGAACTATAAAATCTTTTTAACAAAAAATTAAGCCGACGAAAAGAACTAAAAAGCAAAAAATAAATAAACCTTAAGTCTTAAATATTGAGCTTATTTACATAAACTATCTAATTTTAAATAAACTTATTTCGACTCAAAATAAGTTAATATAAGTCTAAGGCGGGTGGTATGCTTATTTGCCACATTACACAAGTTAGATACTATTCTTATTTGTTAGCGACAGGTCAACAACAAAAGTCCGCCCCATGCAATTTAAAATGCAGGAAGTATTAAATAAATAAATAAAACTGGCCACGTTTGTGTGTGGCAATTAAAAAGTATATGTTCCTGTCCTAATGGCCTCTTGAGTCGCAGGAAATACAGGACATTCGAGTACGCGACCCCGGCCTCTGCAAGTTACTGCAGCCTGAGTCCCGTTGTTGCAGTATTCCTTACCCTAGGTTCCTCTACCTAGTGGCCCCCCGCGAGGAGGCAGCGTCCGAGTGTGCCTGGACGTCGCCTAATTGAGAGGTTTTTACCAGAAGGTGGTGCCCGCGCTTTGCGGGCAGGCGCTAGGAGGGTTCCGGATGTCTTAATAAAAGCTGTTCCCGGATCCCTATTTAAGGCGCAATACGGCACACCACGTGGTTTTAGTCGGTTCGATTCCGACACACCGCCCCACCGAAAACCCCGGTGGGGTGACGGCCCGAGGGGGTTTCCACACGCACAAAAAAAAAATGTTCCTATTTTTCCACATACAAATTTACCTTCTTCCATCTATCCTGTCTTAAAACAACAACAAAAACCCGTTATGCGTCCATCCAAGTTGGACAGGTAAATCAGCATATAATATTTGATGGTAATTTTTATTCTAATTTACAGTGAACCGTAGTAACGGAATCTTTGGATTATTGTATGGTTGACCTTGGAGCCTTAATCTACATATTAACACTTGAAGAGAAATTCTTTGAATCATTTGTTTAAGCAAACTTGGCGGACGGAAATTTGTAGAAGCAGTGCAGAAATCTATAATGTTTAATCAATATCCTACTAATATTATAAACGTGAAACTTTGTGAAGATGTATGGATATGTGGATGTATGGATGTTTGTTACTCTTTCACGCAAAAACTACTGAACCGATTGCGATAAAACTTGGTATGTAGATAGCTGGAGATCTGGAATAACACATAGGCTACTTTTTATTCCGATATTCCCATGGCATCGGGACTTACGCGGGTGAAACCGCGGGGCGCTGCTAGTGTGTTATAAATCTATACTAATATATAAAGCTGAAGAGTTTGTTTGTTTGCTTGAACGCGCTAATCTCAGGAACTACTGGTCCGATTTGAAAAATTATTTAAGTGTTAGATAGCCCATTTATCGAGGAAGGCTATAGGCTATATAACATCACGCTACGACCAATAGGCGCGGAGCAGTGACCATAAACGCAGGTGAAACTGCGGGGACGGCTAGTTTAAATTAATATAATGGGAAAACGGCTACGAAAAGCTACAGGGGTCCATACATATACTTATGTTGACCTGTCATGCTAAGCCTGCCAACCTGCCGGCCTGCCAACCTGCCGGCCTGACAACGATATAAAACAAAATATTTGAACATAATGAATTATGGTGGTGGTATGGTCAATGGTGACGTACGTATATATTATACATAGAAACACCCATACCGATGCAAATAGACTTATCCATGTGTACAAATAATGACACTGAGTGGGGGGAATCCGCGACCTCTGCGCTGCAGTTGAATGCACCGCCGCGCCGCGCCTCAGAAATCTTGTGTTGCGTTGCGTTGCATTGCAGCTTTTGTTGTACATTCCCTATAGTAGTATAGTTCCTTTTTATCGTAGGAGAGCCATGCTTCGGCACGTATGGGCCGGCTCGACCGGAGTGATAACACAGCCTCACAGAAAACCGGTAGTGAAGCAATGCTTGCATTGCTTTTAGCCGAGTGAGTGAGGTTACCGGAGGCCCCAACCCTTCCTTTCCATCTTTCGCGAATCTTACGATAAAAGTCATTAAGTAACTGTCGACCTCTAAATTCAACAGATACCTGAGAAGAGTTGTCTGTCCTTAGCGCCTTTGATGGTATGTAAAGAAAAACCGAATTTTATTTTGTTAAGTTGTACATTGCATTAAAAATAAATGGACCGGTCAGTAAATGTTACTGAAGCCGCCGCGAATTCTGAATTATATTTTTGGAACTAATTGCATATTGCCAAAGACGCCGAAGATATTAAAGAACACACCAACTATTTTACGTATTGAAATGCCGAATAGGTAACAGTTTTTCTAAGAGATAAAGCTGCATCGATGGTAAATTTACCGTAAGCCATATTGATACTAATTAACACTAAATTATTGACCTAGAAGTAGCCGGCGGATTGTTAGACGTTATAAAAGTTTTGCTAACGATTGTAATATCGTTATCGGTCATCTGGTGATTTATTACCTCTGTGTAATATCATTCTGATGTTGCCAAGATGATTGAAGAGTTAACAATGTAACAACTCCGATTACACGCTGTTACGTTCATGAATGCTGTTTTGTATATTATGTATATTTAAATATTTTTTGTATGATAATCGGTATCTCTTAAAACTAACGTACTGTATTTGATATGATAGAGTATCTGACAAATTGCTATGAATTACGAGTAAATCTGTAGTCTGTTTACGATTTGACCTTTTTTTGTTTTAAATAAAATGATGGAAATATTTCACTTTGTAGTCACTTTGCTGTTAGCAACCACGGCCTGACAACTCCATCTATGATTAAAATATTTTAACAATAACAGACAATTAATTATCTAACTAATTGACTAAGTATTTGTAAACAAACTATACGCGAATTGCAAGCGTCCTTAGACTACGGTAAAGGTAAACCATTGTGGTATAAAAAAACCTATACCTTAATTATTTATGGTTAATAATTTGAACAGTTGCCACTAAAACTTGACAGCCCTAGTATCGATGCCTCTCCAGCTCAAGTGAATAAGACCTATTCTAAGAATACTTATAGGTTTCTTCTCTAAATAATTAATAGAAAAAGTAAAATTAACATTCGGGCTATGAATTTATGGAGAATCGTATGTACTCGGTAAGATTCTCCATTACAGGAAACTCATAAATTCTCGGAAAATAATTTCCCATTGATGAATGTGTGGGTTTCTTGAGTGTTACGTATTTTATTTATAAAGAAAAACCCATAGGAGTCATCCATTAATAACATGACCTTAAAATAGGAAAGGAAAGAATAAATTTAATATAACTGAAGCGGCCACAATTAAAAATCTCACGTCAATTTCGAACAATATTAGTGCACCTTAACGTTGTATTAGTTTTTTGAAATTAAATTTATTCCTTTAGCAACTACAGTATAATTCTCGTGACGTACTAAACGTCACAAGATCTCAAAAAGGGGAAGATGGGTTCCAATTTAAAGGTTAACAGCTGACGTAATTAATGGATTTTCCTTTAGTAAAGAAGTGTCTTCATCATCAACTGGGAATATCCATCTACTTTATTTACCTGTTTTCGCATCTACGATTCATTAAGAAAAACTAGAAAAACATTTGTGTTGCAACGCACTTGTGTTGGCCGGCAACGCACTTGTGACTCTTGAGTTGCAGGTGTCCATAGGCGACGGTAGTCACTTACCATCAAGTGACTCGTCTGCTCGTTTGCCCCTATAATATAGAAAAAAAATGTTAAAGGTTATTTAAAAATGTCAGAATTCTTATCTGTTTTTTTTTTCTTAGAGAAAAATAAATAATTAACGATTGATCTTACATACGTTTAGTATTTGAGATAAGCTGTCAATCATCACTCTGATGCCACATAATAGTATCTTCAGTAGAAGGATCATTAGTTTTTGTACTAAGGGAAAATAAAAATGACATTATGTGTAAATTAGCTGTACCCGCAATTCCACCTGAGTTTATGGTCACTGTTTCGCTCCTAAAAGTGGAACCTTCCTCAATGAATACTCTATCGTCTATCAAATACAAAAAGAATTATTCAAATGTGACTGATAGTTCCAAAGATTAGCACGTTTAAACAAACAATGAAACAAAATTCTTCAGCTTTATTATATAGTATAGATAAATTTGTATTTATATTTGTGTATTCGTTATTGACTGTCAAGTCTATAACTCTTCAATAAACGTCAAAATGGGAGGTTCTAAAGAAACTTGTGTGAAATAGAGTTGTAGGCATTTTGTGATGTATTATCAAAACATTTCCCCTTAGAGTTTGGTAAAAAATAAATAAACTGAAAAATAAATTTTCCGTGGGAGAGCCATGCTTCGGCACGAATGGGCCGGCTCGACTCCGCTCGATACCACGGCCTCACAGAAAACCGGCAGTGAAGCAATGCTTTCATTGCATTTCGCCGCGTGAGTGAGGTTACCGGAGGCCCTAACTCTTCCCTCTCCCCGTCCTTCCCCTTTCCCCTCTTCCCACTCTTCCCCCGTCCCCCGTCCCCCTCTTCTCCTACTCCCACCTTAAAGGGCGGCAACGCACTTATCTGGCGACTGACTGGCTGACTGAATGACAAATTAATCTCCTTTCACTTACTTGGCTACATTTTCTTGGATTTTGCCAGATTGATGATGATTACCAGATTGACAACATACATGATCTGTGTCAGTAAGTCAATAATGCTGTCTAAACCACTGTCTTTATATAGACAGCACAACTATTGCTGTTCTTTTGCTGTTTGCTTAGACTTTTATAATGTGCCTTTCTGTATCAAAATTGTATGTTTTATTGAAATCCAAACAAAAAGAAATCTGTCAAAACGTTATTAAGAGATACGCCCATCCATTATCCATAAAAATAACTATGACTAACTACTAAGTCAATTAAAATTCAAGGTAAATTTTTCTAATTCTCTATTTTTGTCTGCGATTGACTGCCGCGTCGGGGAGCACTAGGAGGTAGGTAACGCTGCCGATATTTTTTCGATTGTTAGTCTGGGTGTAAAACACTGTCTGTCTGACACTTTTGCGTTTCTTAATAGTATAATTATGTTGACGGGATCACGTATTACATACCTATGATTTGCCTGACATTTCGATCAGGTTGCACTGGCCGTGGTCACAAGCCGACAGTCTGTGTTACGGCTATGTAATAACTTTTAAATACGTGATCCGTTAATTCCCGTCAACATAATTATATTATGTAATAGCAGCGCCACGCGGTAAGTCCCGATCCCGTGGGAATATCGGGATAGTAAGTAGCCTATGCGTTATTCCAGGTCTCTAGCTATCTACCTACCAAGTTTCATCGCAATCAGTTCAGTGGTTTTTGCGTGAAAGAGTAACAAACATCCATCCATCCATTCAAACTTTCACATTTATAATATTAGTGGGATATGTATTTAAAAATATATATCTGTGTTCTAGAACCTGTAGTACAGTATAAGCTATGCTTAGTTTGGATCTTGATAGCGCTTAGAGATTTCAATTCGGAAAACCGGATCCGGAAATCCGGCGAATCCGGCATCATTAGACGTCAACCGGATCCGGTACCACTTTACCGGATCTGGTCATCGAATCCAGGAAATAAACGACTCGTAACTTTTGGAAGGATTTCCACGCACTGTTACTTGTGCAGTCACTACCGCACCTTGCACGTGCCCAACCTTACTCCACATTAGATTGCAAGTCCACAACCGACAAGAATAAAAGCTGAAAGGATGTAACCGCTGGCTATATTTGGAACTGTTTAATAAGAAGACCATTGGCAAACGATACGAGTAACATTTGTTTGTTACAATTTAAAATCATTATACCAAAAATAAATATTTAATGTCATTTATGTAATGTTATCTTAAATAATTATTTAAGACAGAATAATATAATTATTGTGGTCTAAGGTAATCACGGTTGATTAAGTTATATATGTAACATTTGAATAATTTTTACTGACGTCATGCATGAACTCTAGAAAGACTTCATTTAATAGAGATTAATATTACTAATACGAACACGAAGATTTAACTAATTACATGGGATACTAGATTTTAATTGTTGGCTACAAGGACGAAAAAGTTAAAGTGTGTAAACGGTATTTTTTATAAAATTTAGGATAACTCCATAAACGTCTTTTATACAGTACATATTGCTACCAACCTAAAAAATATTATGATATGCTAGTTTCAATCCGGTCGGATTGTTGAAGATATCGGCCGGATCCGACCGGATTGAAATTGATGCTGGATTGCAATCCCTAATAGCGCTGTATAATATATCTAAGCATATTGTTAATATAATATATAATTGAACACATTTTTTTTTCAAAGTTAGGAACCACTTCTTTAAATATATCTTTAGTTTATACAGACAAAGTACACTCGTAGTACAGGTTCAAGAAATATCAAATGAACAAGGTCAATGACCTCTTCTAATAGTGTTATTAGGTATTACTCGGGCGGATCCCGCACTCGATAAACTCAGTAAATCAAACAAGCAACAAGCATAGTTGTTACTGAGGGCGGCAGCGCTCGCGTGCCACTTTGACATGTTTGTTGTTGACAATTGATGCACGTGTACTTAACTGCAATCATCACTGATATTGTCTGTCGATCACGTACTATTTGTACACATTGTACACTCGCAATCGCATTCGATCAAAAACACGCAATTAGTTCATGCCTCGCTTGTTGTTTTTTGTTTGTTGTTAATATTTCTTGGCTCGAATCACGATAAAAATTAATACACTATTAAAAGTAAAGCAAAAGTAAAACAAAATCAAAAAGATAAAAGGAAATTCGTGTGGTGCGTGTGCCTCTGTTTGTATTACAATATTGGTAGTGGGAGAAATGGGAGTGATAGTTTTATCCAGTATATTATTATATCTTGGGATCGCAACGGACTGAAGTTGCTTTAAGTCCACCATTCTCTTCTTTCATACAGTTAAAGAAAATGGTGATAATCTTGTAAACATAGTTGTTACCAACCTGTGAGTGACCTCTGTCAGTAAAGCTAGTACAAAGCACTACTTTTAAAGCGACGGGTCCTTCGTATACTGGTATAACCAGCAAAATACCAAAAATTGTTTTTGCATCAATAACTTTAGCTTAACCTATATTTTATACTCTGTAAAATTTATTTTAAAATATCGATTAGTTTCAAAGATACTCAAATCAAAAATGTCTGTTTTATTAGTACAAAGTTACGAGCTTTAGAATCTTTAATCGCTCTCCTGTAAAGTTACAATTTTGCACTTGAACCAGTATACGTAGGACCCGTCGAATGACCGCTCGAACCTGTCTGTGCTCTCGTTTTTGGCAAGATTTTGATCATCTTCTATCTTTTTTTATTTATTTACATTAGAGTGTAAAGAGAAAGAATGTGTTCCCACCTTCATCACAAAATCATTACCTACAATGTTCCTATGACACAAAATACATAATAGTACACGCACAGAAGTCCCACTCTGCCAAAATATTTAAATAAATAGCGACTCTTGGTACTAAACAATAAAGTCGCAATTCAGGTCGCACAAAGCTAATTCCCTACACTTATATTCACCTAGAAGTTACCTCTCTTTCTATTGCGTAACTCATCTCATCGACGCCGCGAGTTATCTATTTTTAAATAATAAATTAATTTGAATATTTAATTACCAGTAAGTTATGTGTCTATTACTTTATTTTTGTGAACAAACTAAGGTAGGCTAGGTACTAATACCTAGATAGTCTAGATACGAACGGATCATGCGGCAGCCGACTGAATTTAGTCACGATTAGGTGACCCGCCGAGTCCTTGTAGCTTTATACCTACACCGCTGAGTGGACCTGGCCTATGTGTAGATATGAGCAATACGAAGCAAATTACGAAAGGAAGCGTTCTGGAATCTTGTTTTATGATCCCTAGACCATGGTCTGCGATTTGAACATTTGTTTCTAAACCATTGTCAATTCACTTTAGGACTTAACTATAGAATTAACTGAACTGAAATAACACGTCCTGTTAAAAGGTGGCGACCTAAACTGTTAGTAGAAATTCATTAAAAAAAAGTCATAAAACAAAATGGCCGGAAACCAGTAACTGGTTGCGTCACTATACGTCACAATAAGTGTACGCTTTATACGTAGTACGTTTGCTTTCTTTGTTTTAATTTATAAATAGAAGCCTTAATTGTAATACCAAAGTCGGTAATGGTTTCACCTTGAAAACGTTAAAAATTAAATTATATTTGTATTCTTAGCTAAAGTCAAAAAATTTATTATAAAAAGAATGAAGTTTTAATGACACATTAATTAGAAGGCGTGAATGCCTAACCTCTTTTTGCCAATTGTGTCTTTCAAAAGACTCAAACTTTATTGGAACAACTTTTTAACCCCCGACGCAAAAAAAGGGTGTTAGGGCCCTATTTCATTATGACATGACCAGTCGCACCACTGTAGTGTCTAGAGCTACCAAGCGAGAAACACCAAAACAAACACTAGGATTGTCAGTTTCAAAAAGGACGTCGAAGAGCTAACAGTTATTTTGCCATACGTACGACGAGTGGGAGGGAGGGGCATCCCTGGTAGCGCAACTGGTGGCAGAGTTGTGGTGGTGGTGATTCGGTGGCCGGCAACAACTTGGTTGCGCCACCAATTTGATACCAGGTGAGATACCCTCCATACAACTATACACATTTTTTTGGTGGCGCCACTATGGTGTTCTAATGAAACAGGGGCCTTATAAGTTTGACGTATCTGTGTGTCTGTCTGTGACATCGTAGCTCCCAAACCAATGAAGCGATTTAAGTGCGTTGTTTTTTTGTTTATAAGGTGACTTGATCGAGAATGTTCTTAGATATAAATTAAGAAAATCTGTTCAGCCGTTCGAAGATCATCAGCTCTGTTGTTTTAAAAATATTACTGATTTTTATGAATTTTTAGTTAGCCTCGAACGTGTCCCACTGCTAGGCAAAGGCCTCCCCCTTACGCTTCCACTCCTCTCGGTCCTCGGCCTCTCGATCATGAATTTATATGTTATAATTAAAACGTCTACTATATTGTCAAAAACATACATACTCTTATGTTTTTGACCAAAACTTGTACGTTTTATTATAACATATGGAACGAAATGCCATAAAAAACATACGAGCTTTACAAAAGTGTAATGAATCGTTAATTAATTCGGTCAGTCAATCAATCAAAATAGCAGGACTCAAGTTCTTGATCTCGGGATTGACATCTTGATACGCTCTCAATACTAGTTTAATAATTAACGACAATCTTGAGATGCTATTCATGGCTTGAGAGCGTATCAGCTGAGATTACTCTTAAGCTCGATCTGAGTACGATTTATTAATACGGGCCTAAATGCGTGTTGTATCATACAGTTTTCATTGTCATTGACATATATATTACCACTATTTACATAATCTTGTGCAAGGACATGAAATCAGATCTAATCTAAATGATAAAACTTGATAATGGAGATTTAACATAACCGTCACATGAATCACTAGATCACTACAAGTAATGACGGAAATACATAGGACAGTAATATTATAAGTACTTTTGTTTACCCACTCATAATAATCGAATTCTCTTACCACAATTTACTTAAAATTATTAGATACTACGGAATTACTACTACCTTTTTAAAGGCAATTTTTTTATTAATTATTTTGCCGCGAATCTATAAACCTGAGTCAAATGTTATTCTTACCGGCAAAGGTAACCTAAATCTTTTAATGCGAAAATTCTAAGGCCACCATCTAGAATTGTATTACCTTCCAAACACTGGGCGTTACTCGGCCTGTTTTATTATTCACTCTCGAGAGAGACAGATATTGTTAGAATAATGTTGCTTGTTCAGTATTTTAAAGAATTGAATGAGAAAAATAAACTTCACTTATTTTAAGTTTCGTTGTCTACTTTGAGTTATTCGGCCTTACATACAATTGTGGTTTATCTATGGTAGTATTCCAGTCCAGCAGTATTTACTTGCTGGACATTTGAGGTATTTATTACTTAACCCTTAAATGCATCGTGTTGTAATTCTGCAACACTCAATTTTTTCATCGTATAAACTTAAGTTTTTTTTTTTTTTGTTTTTGAGTCTCCAAATATATTAGCAGAATATCAAATCAGCAAATTGGAAACACTATTTGAACATTTATTTGTCAAATAAATAGTTTCTGTGGGTAGTTTTGTTTAAACATACCGAGTCTCGATTCAGTGAAAGTTCAGTAGACAATATTTATATAAAACTTTAAGGTAAGTCTTTGAAATATAAATCATGCACATACGTTATATGTTCAATTTTGAAAATGTTTTATCTCGATGTGAAATATTTTTTTTTAAGTATCAAAAACTTGAACAAAATAGACTGTTGTAAATTTGCAACAATGCGCGTTTTTGGTAAATAAAAATGTGTTTATGTTCCAGGATGGACCGGTTATCTGATATTCATATAGAAGCATATTTGAGGAGTTTAGAAGGAGGAAATGTGTCTGAAGATGATTTGGAGGAAAGTGGTAGTGAAAATAACCATGAAGAGAGATTTTATGAAAATACAGAATCCATTTTCAGGATGCTATTTTCGGTGAAGAGCAGCAGCTAGATGGTGATGCTGAAGATCCAGATCCACCTTCTCGAAGAGGAACTAGTGTACTGCTGATCCCCCTTGATAAACGAATATGCATCCACCAGCACATCAACAAAAAGATACAGGGTAAAGCGTAATCTTTTGTGGAAGGAATGTAATACAGAAGTACCTCCAAGCAGTTTGAAGTTTACTGTTGTTATGAATATCCTCAAGAAGTTATGGATTTAGATACACGTTACAAGTTCAGTTACAAGTTTTGATATTTTTTCAATGGCTAAATACAAGATAAAATTGTTGTAAGTCGTTGCAGTATCTGCTACGGTTAGGAAGGACAATAAAGCTGTAAGTTTACTTTCTACTTATGCAGGAACATTGCCAGTTACTACAATCCAGAGATATGATAAAAAACAGAAGAACAGAATAGATATTGAATGTCCAAATGTAATGTGCTTACTGGGACTGGGAGGGGTCGATTTGATGAATTGTTTCATAGGTCGTTATCGAATTAGAACGAAGAGCCAAAAATGGTCTATGAGACTATCATATGCTTGATATGACTATCAAAAATGCCTGGATATTATCAAGAAAGAGTGATGCTGTACAGGGTTGTAAAAGTAAGAGATTTGCTGAGTTCAGACTATCCTTAGCAGACACCCTTTGTGAGTTAGACAGTATTCCGGGTACTTCTTCCGGCACTTCTTCACAATCCCTCAAGCATAGCAGACCAAGCAGTGCTTCATTGGAGAAGGAAATCCAAGAAATAAAAAAGAACAAAGTTCCTGGATAAACAGCACCCAGCAAAGATGTTCGTTTAGATAATGTTGCTCACTGGCTGGTGTGGTCTGATAGAGGAAGGTGTAAGTATCCTTCTTGTAATGGATACACTCAAACAATGTGTGAAAAGTGCGGAGTTTTTGTATGTTACACCAAGAAAAATAATTGTTTTCGTAAATAACATGTTTTAAACTAAAAAAAAAGTTAAATAAAATAAATTTAAAACGACATTTCTTTTTTATTATGCATTCATAGGATATCTCACAGCTATGCACCGTGTTGTAAATTTGCAACACTCTATTTTTGACCTTAAATACTATGTAAATTATAAAAAAGATTTTTTTAAATATTTTTTCCTCAAAATATAGCGCAAAATACACGTAATATATTTATTTCAATAAAAAATAAAAATAGGCGCATTTAAGGGTTAAGTTTACCAAAAAAGATAATGAGTAATAGAAGAATAATAATATCTAAATGTATTTAAAAATATAATTTATATGTATATTTAATGAAATAAGAGAATAACAATAACTTCACACGTCCCACACACGGTCGTCTGATCCCAAACTGGGCAGAGCCTGTACTATGGTAACCAGACTGCTGATAAACATACTTACATATTTCTAAATACATACATATTTATAGATAAATTACACCAAAAAGAAGACAACATACATGTGGAGGAACGGGTGTTATGTTCCTCCAACACAAAGGGAGGATCCTCCAGACTCTCCGACCAGACGAGGTGATCATGCCTGGCGGGCCGCGGCCCAACGGTTGATATTGGGAAGTTGTATATATACTAATCGGCGCGAGAACTCTCATAGCGCGATACAGGATTAGTAGGTTGTAGATGATGTTGAGTATATTTCTTTTTACTGTATGTGGAAGTCGCCACATACATAATATATTAAATCCGCTTTGTGCATATGTATTTGCAGGAAGTTTAAATAAATAAATAAATAAAATATATATACGCTCACGTCTGTCTCCCCAAAGGCTTCCTTATTAACCACCCATATTTTGCAAATTATAATAATTTTGGTCCCACTCACGTGATAAGGAGCAGGCTTTTGCCGTCAACCGGGCAATTTGGGAATTAAAGTTGGAAAAATTGGGAGTATATTGAAAGGGAAAGGTAGGTGAGAAGGGAAGGCATTAAAAGAAGACCTAAATTTATAAACATACTAGCAGCGCCCCGCGGTTTCACCCGCGTACGTCCCGATCCCGTAAGAATATCGGGATAAAAAGTAGCCTATGCGTTAATCCAGGTCTCCTCCTAATCCAATCGGTTCAGTGGTTTTTCTGTTAAAGAGTAACAAACATCCGTCCATCCATCCATCCATCCATCCATCCAAACTCTCACATTTATAATATTAGTGGGATTAGTGGGATAGTGGGATTAACCCAACTTGCATTTCTAACTCACCTTAATATAATATGATCTGTGAGGTTAACTTTCTATTGTAGAATTTTAAAAAGAAGCATATTGATTATTTTAATAGGATAAAATAAAAGATTATAAGTAAAACAGATCTTAATCGACAGTAAGTAAGTTTATTTATAACCACACACTATCTTTACAGGATTTCTTAAGCCTAATACAATAGTGGATAACTTATTTCTAGATGGTACCTTAATTCTATGTATTATTTAATATCATACCGTACGATAAACTATACCATACTTAATTTATTTTATCTACACAATTTTAGCGTCATACTCTGTCTGTTATATTTCTGGTATGTAATAATAACCATTTAAAATTCAAACAATGTGTTAGTGTTATTTAAAGCCCGCAACTATAAATATACTTTCCTTATCAGCAACATATATTGATGTAACCACCACATAATAGTCAGTGTATTATTAATGAAGCGTACAAATTGTGGTTATAATTTGGAATTAGCACCTTCATGAGTGGTATTCACAATTAATAGAGATAAAATGTGTAACTCGCGTGTGTATTTCGGGGTTGCCGAACCGGTTTTAGACCTTAAGGGCGCCCTTTATCAAGTTTGACGTCGGCGTCAGGCGCCGCCGATCGACGATGATGAGTGATCACCGCTGATGGTTTCGGAACCCGCTGAAAACCCCTACAGAACAGACACACAAACTTATACATATCTTACCAGTGCCAATAACATAATGGTAAAACCGTATGTCGAGATCGAAACGAATAAAAATACAGATTGTGATGTAGGTCCTCATATGTCTAAAATAAATAGGTCGCCGCCGCGCCGGAACGCTGGCTTTGTCTAATACCTAGACAGGATCCAGACACCTTTATTACCCCTTTGTGAAAAGCCTACTGCGGGTGGACCGGTGGAGGTAATAGCATATTAATTTACATACATAAACTGACGCATGTATCCCCAATAGGGTATGCTGGGGCGTATTAAACATCTGCGACCCTGACCTTTAGCTATTGCTTACACTCCCATCCATCCTTATAAGCAATGTCCTTTTCCTTCGATTGCCTTACCTTCTTATACTTTTATTCCTACTTATACATTTCAAAATACACCCAATTTTCCCATTTTTTATTTCTAAAGTTGCCGATAGCAGTAAAAGACTTGCCTGCTATTGCGTTAGTGGAAACAAATTATAGTGTATGTTTAATATGCTAATTAATTATGTATGTATAGCACAACATATACAATATACATACGGTATAACAACCCCCTTACTGTGATTAGCGATTTACAGCTCAACTAAAACAAATAAATATATGTATTACCAGCCGTATCCCGCAGTTTCAACTGCTTTTATGGTGGTTGCTCTCCCCTAGTTGTCATAGCGTGATGTTCAATAGCCTATAACCTTCCAGAATTAGGCTATCAAATCCAAAAAGATTTTTCCAAATCAGACTAGTAATTCCAGAGATTCATTCAATAATTTCAATTTATCATCAAAATAGATCCAATTTATTTTAATAATTCACAAATAACACAATTATAATTAATTATCACTATTTAAATTTTATTTGTACTTCGCACTAATCGCACTTATTCACACGCAGTATCGCTCAACTACTGAATGAATACTGCAATGCAACTGCCCTTTCATACTCCGAACGAAGTTTCATAGAGTTTGTAACATATCCCGAAAATTCAAAACCATTCTGTAATTTTCTGGCGCCCGCGGGTCTTTTAGGCGTTTGTTACACTATTAATAAATTCTTCAGCTTTATTATACAGGGTGCTTTATTATCTGACAATGGAACACTTACTTAAATCACTCATAGGGCATGGCTCTAGCATGCAGTTACAAAAATATAAAAAAAAAAAAAAAATATCAAAAGTACAAAGTTAAAGATTATAAATCGGACATTTTAGTGTTCCATTATCAATTATCATAAATATATCCTGTATATTAATATAATAAACCTAAAGAGTTTTTTCGTTTGTCTGTTTGTAATCTTTGGAACTACCAGTCCGAATAGAAAAAATCATGGTATTACCTGGAATCTAAATATTGCAAGTGGGTTGTCTGATCAATACTGATATTCCAATATTAGATATCCCGGACGGCTAGCTTGATCAGCGCGAGGTTTATTAGGTCATACGTAAGACTTAAATGGCGAAGGTTAGTTATTTCTATTGTTTAAAAAGGGTGCAAGTCTATGATTATAGACATATCTTATAGATATTTTATATTTACTTGATTATTAATAACGAATTTTTACTAAGAGCTAGTGATTGTAATTTTCTGTCTCAGTCACTCAATCTTTCATCTAAAGATTTTTGATTTTAAATATAATTGGAATTGACTGTACATGTGTATTATTAAATATAATTACACTCACACCTGTATTATCGAAGGGGTAAAATAAATCATTTTTTCTTTTCTTTCTTTCTTTCTAATTACCCCACTATAATTTAGTCCGCACCTCAATTATAGATGGGAAAATTGGGTGTATATTGAAAGGAAAAGATAGGTACGAAGGGACTGCAATGGCAGGAAGGGGGTATTGCGTATACGGGAGTAAGCGATAACTGGAGCAGGTCAGGTACCCATAACTCCTGTAACTCGAACTGGCTTTTAACGGGAAGTCCGAGCCCTCAAACCTCATTCTACAAATATTAAGAACGTGAAAGTTTCTGAGTATGTATGGGTGTTTGTTACTCTTTCACGTAAAAACTACTGAACCGATTGCGATGAAACTTGGTATGTAGATAGCTTTTTATCCAGATATTCCTTCGGCATCAGAACTTACGCGGGTGAAACCGCATGGCACAGCTAGTAATAAATATAATCTATGATTAATAGAATTGCCTTGTTATTCAAGTTTCTTTAACTTCAGAACTTTGAAGCAATATGTAGACAGGCGCTAAGGACCCGTGACTAAATACTTATCTAATAATTTATTTTAGCAAATGTTTAGAAAGGCTCTGCCTGGTTTGGGATCAGACGGCCGTGTGTGAGATGTTGAAAAAAATATTATAAATTTTCCTAATAAGGTGGCCAGTTCATGAAGAAATCAACTGTGTCTTATTTCCTACAATTCAATTATGCCCCTTACCTCATCTCCTTTCTTTTTTACGATCTAAAATCATACATTGGTGCCGATTCTATTGTACATTCGACTAAACTAAAACCTGACTTAATTTCTTCATATGAAATCAACCTAGTGTTCTTCGTAATAAGGTCTATTTGTTACTAGCATCTATTTCTCAGCGCCGCTAAATTTCAATAAAACCTGTCAACGTATACTCAACTTTATTTCCACGCAGCGAGAGCCTTCATTTATTCAAACGCTGTATAATTGCCGTATAAAAACTTGTTCAAAACGAACAAGGATGACGTGTTTTTAATCTACACCTACGAAGACGCTTACTAAAAACACAGAGCAAAAGAGATGGCATTCAACGGATAGCGGCTCTTGCCACGTGGTATTAAAGTTTATTTAAGCGTATCAGACTTTAGTCGACAAATAAATTGCTTATTTCGATAGCGACATATGTTACCTACTTGTTTCAATTTGAAATAAGACCTTGTTTCTAAGTGTACAAGGTTTACTTCTTATATGAAGAAAACGTAGTGAATTTTAATTTAGCGAGTGAAGTAACAGAATTGGGGCCATTATCAAGCCACCAAATGGTCTGATAACGTATAAGCATTCTAATTATGTCTTCATGAGAATATAATCTTGGTACTTACGTAAAATATCACCAAACATTAAACTGCAAAACTACACCCAAAATATTATCCAACACAGTTTATAATTGATTGACAAGCCGACACATGCAGCTTAATAAGTAAGAGTTATATTCAATCGAAATTAAACCTTGATGGACACGAATAGAGTTGTTAATGGCTTTATTTGGTTTAACAATTTGTTAGCTCAATTATTCACAGCTAGGCTTCCGCTCTGGCAGTTCCCGTTTTAAGCAATACCAATGTCGTTTAATGTTGCCACGTGTTAAATCAATAAACTAGTAATCGTTATTTAGTGGAAAAAATAGGAATTGTTTACGTATTCAGTACAATGGGGCATGGAATATGTAATAATGGGTATAATATACATTTATGAATTTAGTTATGTTTTGTTATTACACGACTGCCGAAAAAAAGGAGTTTAATGTATTCAGGGTTCGCGAATGTATGTGAGTTTCTTTATTCCACAATAACTTCTAAATACCTGAACAGATTTGGATGTATAGGGTATCGTTAAAATCCTTACATCATCCTGAATAGCACAGCCTACAATTTTTTTGAAAAAATGTCAGTATGTCTGTATGGCACGTAAATGTGTGACCCATGATACTAATAATCGATATTAAAATCTCACTAATATTATAAATGTGAAAGTTTGGATGAATGGATGGATGTTTGTTACTCTTTCACGGAAAAACACTGAACCGATTACGATGAAACTTGGTATGTAGATAGCTGGAGACCTGGATTAACGTATAGGCTACTTTTTATCCCGATATTCCCACGGGGTCGGGACTTACGGGGGTGAAACCGCGGGGCGCTGCTAGTATATAATATTTATATCCTGCCTCCATAATTAAATCAGCTCCAAAATACCAAATTATAGCATTGTCATCTGAGCTACAACGTACGATACGATAATTAGAAATAGGTTAAAATTGACTTCCAAGTTATCACTTGTAACTATGTAAATAATATCAGCAAGCAAAATAAAAAAATGTTAAAAAAAATCGGTTGACAAACAAAGGTGAACAGGGTACTACTGGACTCCTTTGGTTTTGTCTTGTCAATTCTCTTTATATAGCGATGGGCAATTGTGAATTTCTGCGAAGACCGAAGACTGACCTGTTGGTCTAGTGGTTAGTGACCCTGACTGCTGAGCCAGAGGTCGTGGGTTCGGTTCCCACTTAGAACAGATAATTGTGTGAGGAGCATGATCATTTATTCTGTGTCTAGGTGCAGCATCAGCAGTCTGAGTACCATAGTACAGGCTCTGCCTAGTTGGGATCAGACGGCCGTGTATAAGATGTGTTAAGTTAAACAAAATAAAAACCATTAATAACGACTTCAATGTTCTAATTTCTTACTAGTAACATCTGAAATCAAACCATTTGTATTTTTACATTCTACAACTGCTGTGTACAGATTTTAATTATTATCTTTTAGGTTTTTACTGGATAGGTTATTGAACCGTCTTCAATACTTAATAATAAATCTAAAAAATATATTTATTTTTAAAGACATGTTATCATTTAACAAAATAAACTCCAAGACTTTTGTCAGTTACATATAATAATTATCAAGCAGGAAACCCGTTCCGTACCTACTAATTATCGTACTCAGTACACCACAAATTAATATAACTGTTTTCACAACTTGTTTGCGATAAGCAATAGGATGGTTCGTCGTTATATTGTTTGAACTTGTTCCTAATAAAATTTGTTATTGATAACAGTGTGAGTAAAGTTGCTGATTGCTGTTTGTTCTTTTGATTTTAGTTGTGATAAAAATCTAAGTATTATGAATGAAATACGCAATCATTGGCAGATAGAAAAAAAATATATTTCTAGATAAGAATAATGTTTAGCTCAGTTCTACCTAGGAAACCTTTGTGAAGGAACGGGTGCTATGTCCCTCCAACACAAAGGGAGAATCCTCAGACCAGGCGAGGTGATTAAAATAACAAAAACAACGGTAAACAATTATATGATAAAAATAAAAAAATATCACATAATTTGTAATTTTTTCTACACCCGAAAAAAAATATAAACATATACTAGGTATAATTGTTTATTTAATAAACAAATAGATTATGAATAAACTTATTTTTTTTGTAGAAGAAATCTTACCTTAATAAGGGATTTAAAAATAAAATACTATTCGTAATATCTTGTTTAAACAAAATAAAAATGAAACAATAGTTTTTAAAAAATAAAAAATTTATTTAAGAAAAAAATTGTTTCTTAAATCATATTTTTTCTCAATTATATGACAAATTTTATTTTCAAAAATATGTAACAGACATTTGCTTAAAAAAAAAATTTAAACAAGTGGCTGAAAAAATTTAAATCAATAGTTATGTAATTTTCTTTATTATCTAAAAAACAGTGACAATCAAATTAAAAAAAAAATTGTTTTTGCCTTTATTAGTTTTTTGGTTGCTTATATTTTATTCATAACTAATAGATAATAACAATTAATAATACCGCATACCGACATCTTTATTTAGTAGATATGGTTATCAAAAGGTAATTTAGTCAGGTAAATAATTTTAAGACCTTTAGTTTAACAATTAAAAACAATCGAAGTTACAATGTTAATAAGAGTTTAAAAAATGCATTTATTAACAATAATTTCATTTTATAACAAATGACTAGTGACGAGTGTCTAGATGACAGATTAATATTTTAAAAAAATTCAATTAATATTAACTAGCAGAATTTTTATTTTGTAATTAGCGGACAGATTTGAGGTTCACGGTAGTGCGCTAGCCGCGCGGAGCCCTATTTTCAACAATAAATAAAAACTAATAATAACACAATAGAGGTCAAGTTCCGGGAATTTACACTTTTTTCGGAAATTTCCTCTTTGTTCAGAATCATTTTGTTTCATTTCTCTAGCATAGCTCTAGCAAGTTATTCCTGATCGATTTTATTGGAACCTTCACTGTTCATAACTTTTGCAATTAACCGTGAGCCATAGGGAGAAAAAAAAAACCTTTTGCAATCGTTAATGTGCGGGTTTGAAATTTTCCTTTTTTCCAGATGTCATTACGAATCCAAAGAGCTATCGCACGTTTTTTAATTTGCAGTATCAAGAATCAACACGTTTTTCAACTTGTTGACTATTATAACAAACAGTAAATGTATTAACACCCAGAGACGGAAATAATAAAAAATATAGGTATTTCTATTATTGTTTTTTAATAAGCAAATTTACATCTGGAACATGTTAAGATATTTATATACTTTATATAAAATTCTTATAACACCTAGCACTATCACTACTATCGCTACTATCTATAATTAAAAAACTTAGGTATATTATTATGTTCCATAACACAGTAACCTTACTGCAAACTTGCAAAGATGGCCGATCGATGACATTGACTTTGGCGAACGGTTTGACAAGCTTGACCTTGAATAATGACAGTGTATGAGATTTTACGATTTGAATACAGAACATTATGTACAACATCATCAGCATTAGTCGTCACTTTTTAATGTTCACTTCGTTTTAACCTGTACAAAAGTGATGAAGTGAAGCTAATGGAATTGGACGAATTTGATGCCGATGAAACTGAATGCATTAAATATAAAACTTACCAATTTTTTTTTAAAGACTGCTCTTTATATAGGCCCTAACATCTATGACAGATGATTAAAGTAGCATCGCTGTGACACTTGCGATCGTGGCTGAATCCGGGAGGCGATCCCTCGGCCGGACGCGGGGCATATGAATGGGCTCCCATTGTTGTGTTGGCGGCTCGTTCGTTACGCTGAATGCGTTTTTTCTTCAAGAGTTCGAACCAGATTTTGTCATGGTTCAACTGGCCTACATGGACAAGACTACGTCACTTGCCTCTGTCTTTGGATAGCTCTTCCCATTGATCGCTAGGGATGTTGAATGCGATCATATCGCGCTTAGCGCAGTCTTTAAAGCGCAACAAGGGACGGCCAATGGACCTTTTTGCGTCTGCGATCTCTCCTAGTAAAATTTTGCGGGAGGGACTGTTCCGTGTGATATGCACAATTGCACATGTCTAAGCCACCCTTATGGGTCTCTGTTTGAGCGCGGCCGTGATGCTGGGAAGTTGACCGCACCTAGAACAGGTTCGTTCGTATTCCCTTCGTTTAAATTCCCTGACTCCTGCGCTAGTATATACTGTGTTGCAAGAGCCACTGTCTTCTCCATCATTCGTGGTCACAATGTACATAAAAAAGAACAATAGGTACATAAAATTAAAGAAAAGGAGGCTAATAGGAACATAAGCTTACAATACGGTCATATTTGGGTGTTTGTGTGTTTTGAGTATTTGTGTGTTCAGTAGTAGTTTAGTCCACATCACACCCCCAAACCATTCATATTAAGCTACTTACCTGTACTCCAAAGTCTGCCAGAGTACTCCTTTTTAAGTTATACCCGGGTATCATGCAATAGGCTCTGTTTGGAACATAACACTTCACCGTAACCCCGCTGAGGTGAAGACCGGTCTGGGTTTCCACACGATTACAATAAGGTTAGTTCGAGTTTAACAAGAAAACTAGTAGTGTGTGATGTTATCAGTAGGTTTGTTTTCGGAGTAGTTTCATGTCGATAGTGCATCTACGCGTGGAATTACCCATTACCCGCATTAAATACCCGCTATCATCTGATCACAAATCCGATACTTAAGCCATTATTGGAATTAATTCCTATCCGTTTGCTTGTCCGGAGTGCAATAGGGTTAAAACATATACAAATTGCGTTAATCGTTTATGTTTTCTTTACAATCTTTGAAGGCTCTAATCTTTGAAGGCTTTAATTTTTAATTGTGATATTAATTTGTCTAATTGCTACAAATATATGTTTATTCATTGTTATTAGTATACAAAGATTCGAAATTCAAGACTAATTAAATGCAATTATTAAACAATTTGAGTGTTTTTTTACGCTCTCTGTTTATTACAGTGCTGCTATTTATTATATTAAAAATAAAATAAAAATAGATTGGACATCAAATAAATATTTAATATCATTGTTTTACCACAAATTGTCATGAATTTCATTGTTATTAAGTAGAGCTAAGATACTAGTCACATAATATTAGTCACTTCTAGCGATGAGTTCGATTTGACGAGAAGCAGAGCCCTAAGCCCTTAACATGACTAAACTGGGTTGCCATTATTTACAGTGTATTATTTTTTTTGCAAAAGAGTCTTATCGTAGTAAATAAAAATAATAGTTTTTAAGATTCGACCAAAAAATTTTCAGGGTAAAAAAGTTTTCCAGCTTAATCAAATGTTTTGCACAGTAATTGCTGATCAGAAATTATACTGCTGTTTAGTACTTACAGTAAATGTTCTTTTTTGTTGAAAATTCAAATCACTAAACACCGAATAATTTTATTGTATTATGCTTCTTATCGCGTTTATATTTTACCATACTTCATTATTAATTATCAAAAACACACACACTTTTGTATACAAGATCTCGTCTACTGTTTGTCACACTTATAAAAATCCCATGCCTCCTTAAAATGACATGTTATAATTATTGCTTCTCACTCATATTTGGACAAAACAAGGCTGCAAGCTGCCACAAATATTCACACACGAATAGGTTAAAATTACAACATAACAAACAGCACTTTTTTGAAAAAGCATATTTGAAATGGCCCCAGTAATATATAATAAAATTCCCAAAGACATCAGGGATTTAGAATTAAATATTTTTAAAAAAGCTTTTAAGGAGTTCCTAATTAAAAAAAGTTTTTATTCTACCACTGAGTTCATTGATTATAAGTCTGATTAGTTTATTTATGTTAATTTTGTTTGTTTTGTGTTGTTAATTTGAGGACAAATGATATAGATAAAATAAGCCGTTATGATTAAGGTTAAGATTTTAGCCAATGATAAAATTTGTATGCCTATGGGTACAATGTAGCGACCTATTTTAAGTATGTAACATCTATTATTAATTTTACCTACATTGACAAATAAATATTTCTATTTCTATTTCTATAACAAATTATCATAATAGAAAGACAATAATTGTACTTCATAATTATTAAGATTATAAATAAATATGTTTTTCCCATGCCTCCCCATTAAAACTGTGTATAATATAAACAAGAAAAAAAAATCTAATATTCTGATAATTTAAGGCCATAAACTGGTAACATTGAGCGCCACGATTTTTAGTTGGCTTACTGATTTCAAACACATAATTATTTCTTTAGTCAAGAAAGAATGAGTGTCGTCTGTGTATTTTTGGATTTATTATATTTTTGCGAATGAAAATAGATTTGATCAGTTCAGTGTTTTGGTTGTAATAAGTGTAATAAATGTATATGTATTGTACTAATGTTTGAACAAATAAAGATTATTATTAATCTCTTTATTCAACATAAAACTTATTAATTACATTTTTAAATACGTACCTATAAAACAAAATATATATTTAAAAATATAAAAAATAGTATAGCACCGACATCGGGTACAGGGACCAAGACACCGGTGGTTAGGGCTCCAAAGACAGGAACCTCCTCACTATACGGGCCGTTTCGAGAAGAACTGCCTTCTGCATCAGTCCCTTGATCCAGCCGTCTAACGCGAGCCTCTTAAGGTGTTGATCTAGGCTTTTGGCTATCAATCCATGAGCAGATACGACAATCGGAACAATGATCGCCGAATCGACATTCCACATATCGACAATCTCGTGAGACAAATCCAAATATTTGATTTGTTTTTCTTTTTCAACTTTCACGAGGTTGTCGTCATGAGGAACAGCAATATCGATAATCATTGCGCGGCGCTCTAATCGATCTATCACCACAATGTCAGGTTTATTGGCAACAATAGTTCTGTCAGTGATGATAGATCGATCCCAATACAATGTGGCACGACCATTTTCGAGAACTGGGTCGGGCACATACCTGTAATATGGCACCTCTGAATGCACAAGATTGTATCTAAGGGCAAGTTGTTGATGCACAATCCTGGCCACTTGGTTGTGTCTGTGCAAATATTCACCGTTGGCAAGACGAGAACAACCAGAAATAATATGCCTGATAGATTCACCGGGACGGTGGCATGCCCGACAGATGTCCACCGTACCATCTTTCACGATATATTTCCGATAGTTATTCGTCGTAACAACTTCGTCCATAATTGCAAAGACAAAACCTTCGGTTTCTCCAAAAAGATCACCAAACCGTAGCCAAGATGTAGACGCTTTAAAGTCTATATCAGGACCATTTAGGGCCCGATAAAAACGGCCATGAAGTTCTTTGCCCTTCCATACCTCCCTGCGATCATTAGTACTAGGTACTACAGGCTTGCGCCAGTTCTCTTTAGCCAGAGCGAGCGGAGTGAGTCCGTTGTCCACTGCGACCACACTACGATGCACTCCCACGTCAGTATGAAGAAAATATTCTCTAAGGTTGTAAATCTCGCGATTGTGTAGGGTCTTAATGTTTTAAGAGTCCACGACCCCCAAACTTTCGCAGGATATACAACCTCATTACCAATGAACGTGGGTGGTGCATTCGGAATGCAGTTAGCAGTGTACGGACTCTCCTATCTAGAGCATCCAATTCGGTTTGAGTCCATCTAAGTATACCAAAGGAATACATCAGAACCGGCATGACCCAACCGTTGCAGGCACGCATTTTGTTACCCCCTGATAAAAGACTTTTACGTACTTTTTTCAGGCGGCCAAAGAAGCGCTCCTGCAGCGCTTGTTTCATATGAGATTCAGGTATTCCCAATGACTGTGATATACCTAGATTACCTTAGATTACCCTAGATTATTAGATACTGTGATAGACCCAGACAGAGATCTGAGTTTTGTTGAATCTGAAAGTTCGACTCCTTCAGATTCTACTATCACGCCTTTCTTTACATGCATGACTGCACATTTGTCCACACCAAATTCCATCTTGATAGAGTTACTAAAGTTTTCAGTCACCTTCAGTAACGCTGTCAATTGCAAATTAGTGGGGGCAATAAGTTTCAAATCGTCCATGTACAGAAGGTGAGATATAACTCGATCGTCTTTCTGCAACCTATAGCCTAGCCCTGAACCCTCTAACAGCGTACTGAGAGGATTCAAAGCTAGGCAGAACCACAAGGGACTCAAACTATCACCTTGAAATATACCCCGCTCGATCTTTATTAGTACATCGTTTGCCGCAATCTGCCGACATCCTGGATAGCGAAGTGCCGTTCTCCACTGCCCCATACCTGACCTCAAAAAAGTGCAAAGAGTTGTATCATTTTTATACAACTCTAGCACTCTCAGAAGCCATGTATGTGGGACCGAATCAAAGGCCTTCTTATAGTCTATCCAACATGTCGCCAGATTCTTACGGTGACGACGTACCTGTTGGCTAATGGCCATATCCATGATGAGGAGCTCTTAAGTGCCACGGGTCCCGCTTCTACATCCATTCTGAGAAATAGATATGATCGAATTTTTATTTAAATGTGTAGTAATTTTGAGTCTCAGAATAGATGTTAGAAGCTTATACATAGTTGGTAGGCATGTAATTGGTCTATAATTTTTGGGATCCATGGCACTACCAGATTTATAGAGTAAGTGGGTTACGCCAGTTGTCAAAAATTGGGGTAATGAACCGGAATCCAATGCTGCTTGGAACTGAGATGCCAAACGAGCATGCGAGCTTCGGAACCATTTCAGCCAACAGTTGTGCAGTCCGTCTGGTCCAGCCGATTTCCAGTTTGATAATGACTGGACTGCACAACTTACGTCACCTGTGGCTATGGAAATTGGTTCCATTACTTGTATAGACTCGCATGAGCGCCCGCCATCTCGTATCCAATCACCTTCTGAATGAGTGACAGGCACCGACCAGATGTTACGCCAAAATGTATTTGTAGCATCATCATTTGGGAAATGCCCGTCACTCACACAGGGATCCGATTATTATTATTATTATTATAGTATTTTATTGTTTGGCTAATGTTTACCACTGTACATTTAGGATTTTAAGCTGTTTCATGACTGACTAATAATGTTGTCTCTATAGATAGTTTCTCTTCTACTAGTACACGTCAGGTTTATCCTACACTATAATATGGTTTTTGTAGCGACATGGCGGGCGTTATTCGTTCATTTGATAAATTAATTGAAAATATCTGTCCTACAAGTTACTATCAGATACTTTTGTTTACACGTGAGACTGATAACACAAATGTGACAACACAACACATTTTTTTACGCAAAATTTAATTTTAGAGAAATTTTTCGCCTACTATTCACAAATTATTTTGAAGTCGTATTTATTAGTTGATTGTAATTCTGCCTGTCTGAAATCAGTGTCAAAAATAGATAACATTTACAAATATCCCGACTAAAAATAAATTCGTATAGCATGTCACAGGAGGAAATTAATGTATGTGAAGGTATTCTTTAAACCCAAAAAACTCAAATCTATTAATATTTAAAAATACATACATATAAAGTAAAAAATATATAAAATAGGTACTAATTTTATATTACTATAGCCAATATCGCATTAATCTTAATATTTGAATTGATACTTATTAATATAATAACGTGTAAGTTTTTTTTTAATATTTCGGTAGGTACGTAAGATAAAACTCCTGTTGTCTTTAAACAAATACAAAATCAAAAATCAAAATTATTTGTTACATTGCTTAAAAGCGCAAATTAAATATAAGGCCAATGTAACATCTAAAATATAAACAATTGCGCAAAACTACTACTATATTCAAGTAATGGTAATAATAATAATAACTTGACACACCTCACACATGGATGTCTGATCCCAAACTAGGCAGAGCCTGTACTATGGTAACCAGACTGCTGATAAACATACTTATATATATATTTCTAAATACATACATATTATAGATAAATTACACCCAGACACAGAACAAATTATCATGCTCATCACACAATTATTTGTCATGGGTGGGAATCGGAACTCACGACCTCAGGCTCAGCTGTCAGGATCACTAACCACCAAACCAACAGTCAAATACATAATATCAAACAAGGAAGAGGTAAATTCTGTCTTAATATATATTTTTCTAAATACATACTTTCGAATCATATAAATAATTCATAATCAATAGTTTAATTCTCCACCAAGCCAAGCCAAGTGAAACCAAGTTTGCTGCTTGACTGAACGTCCGACACTTGGTTACCGTTTTTGCGGTAACGTTTGCACTGTTAAGGTTACTGAACAGTGGGGGTTTGGGGGGGAGGTGTAACCTTGCTTTTAGAAACAATTCGATAACTAACCTGTTTACGAACGTATAATGGATTCAGTAAACGCAAAACGTTTAGGATTCAAGAGTTTGTACGTTTGCAATAGAGCGATTTTGTGTGGCGATGTGTGGTCATATTTAATAGTATTGTATAATTGGGTTCGATTCCCACCCAGGACAAATAATTGTGTGACCAGGATGATAATTTGTTCTGTGTCTGGGTGTAATTTATCTATATGTATGTATTTAGAAATATATATAAGTATGTTTATCAGCAGTCTGGTTACCATAGTACAGGCTTTGCCTAGTTTGGGATCAGACTGTGTGAGATGTGTGGAGTTATTATTATTATTATTAATTATATATATTTTACGCATAAATATGAATTAGGGTTATTTACTTAATATATTACTGAGTACATTTTTAAGTGTTAGAGCAACGAGAGCTATGATACGTCACAACGTTAAAATGAGAAGCAATACATTTCACGTTGTTTGTTCGCGATGAACTCACATACCAATGAACCGATTTTAATGAAATTTAATTAGTTTGGTCCAACTTGAGAGATAGGATAGTTTTAGTAATAATAGTCAATATTTTTAATTGCAAATTATCTACTTAGCTACAGCAACGCGTGCCATAAGTTATGTATAAACTAGTAACAACATGGTAATCTTGTTCTTACGGGTAGCTAGTTACATATCAAAGAAGCAAACTGACGTGTTTCAATCGGTTTTTGTTTCATTTTGCAGTTTGGCCGAAATCATTACGCTTTAAAGTATCCAGCTAATGGCTATTTCAGTTCAGTTACCAAATAAACCTCTCGTTTTGTCAAAAGTTTTGTCATCTATGTAATTTTGCTAGTTTAGTTTGTTGTTAAAGACAGACAAAGCTTCACTGAGTTAAGTGTTTCATTGTTTAGTTTTGTTATTATGTTTTTGAAGTGAAAACTTCTTTAGGCACGTTTGTGCATTTTTGCTATGGGTAAAAAGCACTGAACGCGTGACCATCACGCTAATAATACGTACGTAGATCCACTAGAGGGCGCTAATCTAAACATTGAGTTCTGTCAGCTCCATATTTATTAATGTCACCAACCTAATGTGACGTTTTAAGTTCGTCGTTTCGTTTAAGTTTTCCCTTCTGTCGGCGGTCCCATGACTGCCTTTTTTTCTGATTCGACACCTACGTAACCTTAAATATCGTTTATATATCTCAAGATTTACCCTCCCCGGGTCTCTCGCGCCTGCCAAACTCCATAATCGTTAATGTGTAAGCAGCCTAAGAACTGAATTAGTTCAATCACTTAGAGCTATAATTTCACGCCTACTGCAGCCAGGATTGGGTTATATATTGGGATATCGTGTACGCTTTCAGTTAGTTTCGTATCAGTAATTAAAAAATACTACATATTTGTATGTAATGTGTACATTTAACCGCTGCCTGTATTGGCATTGGCACAGATTTTTTTTTCATCCTTCAATGATATCGAACACAGTGTGAGCAGCAGCTGTCCGCTACCCTGCTTGTATAAGACAATCTCATTGTGTGTCGCTTAAAGAGTTGAGATACGCACACAATTTTGTACGCAAGAAGAGAACGTGCATTTTTTCATAGATTGTGGTACCTATGATGTGAAAGGAGATACGTTGGTAATATTCTATTCAATAAGTGTTGTAGAAAACATGAAAAATCTAACCGCATTTGAATAAAAAAAAATTAATTATATACAAACTTACAATAAAATTAAGAATGGCGAGTTCTCCCTCCCGAGCCGCCCAACACCCTTCAACCCTTACCTTTACCCGACGTAACTTTATCATGACAAATAAAACCCCTGAATCGGTAATTTTATTACATAGCTATCATTGTTAGTTTACTATGATAGCTCAGTCACGGTCACTTTACTTCAGTTGAACATGAACTGTATGTGATAATATTTTTAAGCTTATGGTAATATCGGCATCTGCCCTCCGTGATAGCAGTCTGAACCTTATGTCGTATATATCCTCAAAAAAAGTGAACTAGCTCAGTCTTGACTTTATCTATCATTTACTTAGTAAAGTTATGACTTTATGACTATAAAATCCGACTTCATTGTGACTTGTTTTAACATAGACAATAAACTTGAAGGTATTGTAGTCACACATTACTTAATAGCATTTTCTCTTTTCTTGCAAAGTTGCCAGACTTATTTTTAATATTTATAATTTTTTAACCGACGAAAAAAAGGAGGTTCTCAATTCGACCGTATTATATATATTTTTTTTAATATTTTTTTTTTATGTCTGTTCAGCCCTCACTCCGTTATTTATGAACCGATTTTGATTATTCTTTTTTTGTTAGGTATACCTCACGGGTGGTCCCATGTCAAGGAAGTCAGGATCTGATGATGGGATCCTGATAAAATTGAGAGAAACCCTCGAAAATTGTAGGAACGAATAGTGTTTCTGTTTACTTTTCATTACTTTATCAGGTATTTGCGTTTAGAAATCATCACATCATGTAGCTGAGTTGATGATGAAAAAAAAAACCATAAAATAAAATTTTTTTTAACAAAAAATTAAACCGACGAAAAGAACTAAAAAGCAAAAAATAAATAGACCTTAAGTCTTAAGTATTGAGCTTATTTACATAAACTATCAAATTTTATATAAACTTATTTTGAGTCGGCGCCAAATAATAAAATGATTAATTACCTACGTAGAGCCCACGTAGGTACATATAAAATTTTGATAATTAATCAGTTTGTTGTTTGGCGCCGACTCAAAATAAGTTTATATAAAATTTGATAATTTATGTAAATAAGCTCAATACTTAAGACTTAAGGTCTATTTATTTTTTGCTTTTTAGTTCTTTTCGTCGGTTTAATTTTTTGTTAAAAAGATTTTTATTTTCATTTCAATTTATTTAATCTAATATTATTTATTTTTTATTTTAGTATTTGAATTATTTCCTTGCATAGCTTTGCCCAATTAAAACTGTGACATGTATAACGCCAAGAATAGCTTTCCTTTTTCAAAAAATTACATTTACATAGACTAATATTCCAAAGTTACATAACGCGAGTCACAATTTTGAATATTTCTTATCCGTCGCAACCTACATTTTTGTAATTCTGTAGACAAAAAGTCGAAAGCTTTGCGCGCAGCGCGCATCCTCCACTCGGTCCCACTGCGCGTGAGTTTTCACTTTCGACGGCCGTTGCCCCTTCGGCCAACCTCGGCACACTCCGTCTCAATGGGTCAAGGTCGGAAGACCGTGTCATACTGTAACCTTCGGAATTAGGACATGACAATCTTGTTTTTATGTACGAATTTATTTTGTGACGATTTTATAGAGTAATATTATTACTGTGCGATTCTGAAATGTGATGGACATCACATCTGAGTAGGTACTCGATATCACTTTCTAACTACAATTTTTATTGATGGAGTCCATCATATTCACAGATTAAGAAAATGTAAGCCAAAAACAAACTTACTTATTATTTTTAACAGCCGACGCAAAGAGGAGGGGTGTTATAAGTTCAACGTGTGTATCTGTCTATGGCGTCATAGGTTCTAAACGGATGGACCAACTTGAATTTAGTATTTTTTCAGTTTCAGTGTTTTTAGCTATGGTAATTAAAGAAAATCTGATCAGCCATTCGAAGATCATTAGCTGTTTTCTAATCCTTGAAGGAATTTTTGAGTCAGGAGTATTAAAAAATAATAATTTATGCTTGTTATCGCTTTCGAGGTTCACATGAAGACCGACGCTCACTTTCGGCACGGCACGGAAAAGATTTTCGTAATTGGAATTGATTTAAATACTTAAAATCCAATAGCCATTCACATGTCGTTGATACCGCAAGCAACCTGCCACTCCATGCCAAAGCCTGCCGCGCGCCGTTTCTCCGACGAATGTGATTGTTATGTTTATTGAAATAAAATTCAAAATCATTGACACTTACCAAGCCCTGTGCCGTTCGTTGTTATGAGGCGTGAGTAAAATAAAATAGAAAGAGGCATTTCGCAAACTTTATTTTGGCCCTATTTAATATAGAGGCAGGCCTATCGCCATCTATCGGGCACTTTACCAAATTCCGTGATGCTTGATGCTTATAGGAGTCACAGGACCTCATGACCGCACACTCCAAGTTATGGTTCTCTTGAATAGGGGTATCATTTATGTATTTTTGACCGTAGTCACAGGCTGACTGACCTGTCACCACGGCCAGTGCAACCTGGTCGAAACGTCAAGCAATTCAGAAGCATGTAATACCTTTTCGTGATCGCGTTAATTCCCGTTAATACATAAATAATATTATATCATGGAACGCGAAAATTTTAAAGTTAGTATAGGTGTACCATCTTTGCCCGTCTCCCTGAGGCGGCTGGTGGCAGACTATCTGCAGGAGCGACGGGTTCTGTACGAGGACGGCGACGGTAACGTACTGCAGCGACCTATGTCGTGCGGTGTTCCACAAGGGTCGGTTCTCGGACCACTCTTGTGGAATTATGATTGGGTCCTTCGTGGAGTCTTCCCTCCCGGGCTGGGAGTCATCTGGTATGCTGATGACACGATGGTGACGGCCATGGGGGAAAGCTTTGAGGAAGCGGCACGCCTAGCCACAGCGGGAGTCTCTCAGGTGGTTGGACGGAGTGAGGCGTTAGGTCCGCGAGTGGCGTTGGAGAAGACGGAGGCCATCATTTTTCATGGACCTTATCGACGTCCACCGTCTGACGCATCGATCGAGGTTCGTTCGGTTCTTGTACCGATCCGGTCCAATATAAAATATTTGGGCCTGGTTTTAGACTCGAGGTGGCATTTCGACGAGCACTTTCGCCTGCTCGCTCCGAAACTTGTCGGCGCTGCGTCCGCTCTAGGACGGCTTATGCCGAATCTTGGTGGACCCAGTATCTCATGTCGGCAGCTTTTCACCGGAGTGGTCCGGTCTATGGCGCTGTATGGCGCTCCAGTGTGGGCGGAGTCGCTGACCGTCCGTATTGCGCCATATCTATGGCGAGCCCAAAGGGTCATGGCGGTCAGGGCTATACGTGGATACCGCACCATATCCACAGAGGCGGCCTGCGCTCTGGCCGGAACACCTCCATGGGACTTGGAAGCGGAGGTGCTCGCTGAGATTTATTAGTTGACGACAGAATACCGGGCGGAAAGTGGCAGTCGGCCACCGCTTGAGGATATCCGCGTGTGGCGAGAAGCCACACGCAAAGCCATTATGGATCAATGGTCGCATCGGCTGGAGGCTCCACGTGCTGGCCTTGCCAGCGGTGGAGGCGCTCCAGCCGGTCATAGTAGAGTGGGCGGGCCGGCAGCACGGGACCCTTACCTTCCGGCTGACGCAGGTGCTTTCTGGGCACGGCTGCTTCGGAAAGTACCTGCATTCGGTTCCTAGGAGGGAATTGAGTCCCGCCGGCCACCACTGCACCTGCGGAGAGGACACGGCGCAGCATACGCTCGAGGTATGTCCGGCTTGGGTAACGCAGCGTCTTCCTCTTTCTGTAGTAGTCGGAGTCGATCTTTCGCTGCCGGCTATCCTACGCTCAATAGCCCGTAGCGACAGGTGTTTTACCGCGGTGGCGACTTTCTGCGAGGATGTAATCTCGCGGAAGCGGGCGGCGTAGGCGCGCTCACGAGCGCTTCATGCCGCCCTAGCAGTGGCCGCGGGTGGATGAGACGGGTTTTATGTCCACCTCCCGCAATAGAGCCTCCCACGAAGGGGTGATGTCCGTGTGTGTCGAAACATCGCCCAGCTAAGAGACGGAGCCCGATTGCCACCTCCTCGGGCTGGCGCCGGGTGGCCCTTTGAGGACATACCACCGTAGCACCGACGGTCCACCTAATGTAGGCGCAGTATGGCACACCGTGTGGTTTTAGTCGGTTAAACTCCGACATACGGCCTCACCGATAGCCCCGGTGTGGTATCACCCGTAGGTTTCCACACGTAAAAAAAAAAAAAGGTGTACCATCTTCGTCTTGATTGTAGCTTTCAGGTGAGTTGGAAGACAAGGGCCTATTTCATTATTCAATAAATATTTTTTTGATTGATAGATAGATGTAGTCTTATTGTACACAAACTAATAGGTTACAATATTTTATATATATTTACTTACTAGCTAATGTTATGTACAATTGGCGACCTTATCGCAATCTCTTCCAGGCAACCATGTGATGGATAGAGAAAACATAGGTGAAAAGAGGGGCTGCAGTGTACAATAATATAAGGTATAAATAGGTAGGTACTATAAACATAATAAAAGTTTATGTTTATAGTACCTACTGTAACGCGTGGAGTACTCCTTCTAAATCAACTACGGCGTACTCCACCACGTGTAAACCACGTATAACGTGTAAAGCTTGGGGCTAGGGTATCGGGGTACGATAGGAGTTAGCTAGAGGAGGAAAATGAAAATAGCAGGCAAACGCACTATGCGATATAATCAAGATCAGATTATTCATATAACAATTATAACTTGTGTAACGCTTGGAGCACTTCTTCTAAATCACCTCCGGCGTACTCCACCACGTATAAAGCTTCCACCACGTGTAAACCACGTATAACGTGTAAAGCTTGGGGCTTTAGGGTATCCGGGTACGTTAGGTGTTAGCTGGAGGAGGACAATTAAAATAGCAGGCAAACGCACTATGCGATATAATCAAGATCAGATTATTCATATAACAATTATAACTTCACACAAATTAATTATAAATACTCTTTCTTGAATTATTCCGTGCACCTTTGGCACGGCAGTCGTCCAGACCGTCTTCTGTCTGCCAAAGGTGCACGGAATAATTCAAGAAAGAGTCACACAAGTTAGTCACACAAGAAAGAGTCACACAAGAGTACAAAAAATCTCTACGCTGAACATCCTGCAATCTAATAGAGTCAATCCTATACAATTGTAGTTCATCTTGAATAGGAGCAGGTTCACGTTCCTCCAGCTCTTCCACCAACGGATTGCTACTAAGAAAATCTGCTACAACATTCTGCTTATCCGAACAACAACTTACATCAACACTACCTGTACTAGCTTCCGAATTTATTAACGTATTGACCTCATTTTCCTTTATTTTGATATTACTATTTAAAGTGTTAGTAACAATGTCATCCTTCTGATCAATTGTCTTATTGGAACATAAATATTCTATTTGAGGAAGTATGCGAGTTTCTTTTTCTACCTTACAGCTCATAATATCTTTCTCAATAACCAACGAACTTAATGGTTGAATCTCATCTTCGTTCACAAAAGGTATTATAAAATGTTTTTTCAATAACAATACTCTATCCGCAAAAGCAATCATACATGAATTATTATTAAGAAAATCTATTCCTAGCACCAATTTTATATTAATATCCTCTACTACAAACAAATCTAACTTCACTAAAATGTTCTCTATTAATGCATTGATTCTACACCGTCCCGTGATCTTCACAGCAGAACCGGTTATGCTCCGAATTTGCGTCGTGTTATCATTCTCACATATGTTAAGATGTAACTTGCGCGCTAGTGTCCCATCAATAACACTGACTGAAGCACCTGTGTCTAACATAGCATTGCAATGAACCCCACAAATATTAAGAGTAATAAATGGAACGAACTGACCAGATTCATTTGTTTTCAACATCGTATGGAATTGTATTTCATCTTCAGATTCGGCATCCAACTCCATTCTCCTCAGATTCTCCTGCCGAATCCTTGCCGAGAATTCTGGCGAGCAGTGCGTGGTGTTTCGTTTCTATAATTTAAATTCTGATTAGCACCCTCTGTCCGCGGTCTTAAATTGTACCGTGGTGTATGAAACGCGTCGCGATCACTTCTGTAACCCTCATTATCACTTGGAGACCCTGGCGAACGACCATCATAAGACCTATTGATTCTTTGGTTCGGTCTGTTCATGATGACATCCTCTTTTCTTTTGAATTGAACAGAATGCTCTAACCCTTGCGGTGGGTTTATTGGGAGATTAATATTTTTATTTTCAAATCTACTGGTCTCAGTTACTTCTGCTAATTGAATGACTGTGTCTCTCAATTCTTCTCTCGTCTGATACAGGCGTGAGGATAGTAATTGTTTGTGATAAAATCCCATAGATTTTAAATATGCATTAATAAACTTCTTGTCGTCCGTAATATTTGCTTTATTTGCTAATGACGACAATCTATAAAAAAATTCTGTGTTGCTTTCATGTCTAAATTGTTTTGCATTATAAAATTCCGCAATATCGTCGACAAACGACGAGAACTCTTTCTCCAATTTAAGTACAATTTCCTCAAACATGATATAATCATAGAATATTGTTTTGTAGAACATCAGAGCTGCACCCGATAAATACGCTCCCAAAATTAATGATCTGTCTTTCTCATCCCATTTATGTATTGCACAAATTACTTTAAACTGCCTTAGGAAATCTTGGAAGGATTCTCCTCTGGCCCCCGCAAACGACTTACAATCCGCCATAATGCATAAATAAAATTATACAGAGAGAACACCGATAAAATAATTCAAATGGTTATCTGTGATATGTAGGAGACTCCACTCGACGACTTGAAAACCCTTCGACGACGACTTTTCTTCTCGAACCTTCAACACGTAGGGTGATGTATCTTCACACCACGTCCGTAGCGATCATCAATTGCTTGGTAGTACTTTTCCTCTTAGACACCTTAGGCGCCTCTACCATGTGTAACGCGTGGAGTACTCCTTCTAAATCAACTACGGCGTACTCCACCACGTGTAAACCACGTATAACGTGTAAAGCTTGGGGCTTTAGGGTATCGGGGTACGATAGGAGTTAGCTAGAGGAGGAAAATGAAAATAGCAGGCAAACGCACTATGCGATATAATCAAGATCAGATTATTCATATAACAATTATAACTTCACACAAATTAATTATAAATACTATTTCTTGAATTATTCCGTGCACCTTTGGCACGATAGTCGTCCAGACCGTCTTCTGCCTGCCCGGCGACCCTCTTTTCTTCAAAATGTATTCTTCATAAAATATTTCGAACGTATTCTAAATTCGAGTTTGGTGCCACCAGTCTGTGCCTCTCGCGTAGTAAAGAGTTATTCTTCCAATCGAAGGAGTATATAAGCTGTGCGAGAGTTCCCGTCGCTACACTACCTATAGCTTCTGATAGAAGACTTATCAGCTAGGAGATGGAGAAGCTTGTGTATAAATCTGCAAATCGTCTGCATAAAAGTGAAAAGAAGAAGAAAGTTTATTCGAGATTGAGTTAGTAAATCTTAATCTTAAATAATCTAATTATAAAAAATTAATCTTAATGAAATATTTTAACAATACGTATATGGCAACATTTCAAATTAATTTCGTACTATATCCTCTAATTTGCTGCAGCATGGAAAAATATATTGAACGTATAATTAACACACATTCTGACTATTAGGGCTGTCACGTTAAAAAATATTTTAAATTAAACTATTACTTAAAATACTCCCCAGAGACTGTTGTATTTGTTTCTTTTTATTAATATAGATAAGAAACTATTAGTACAAGTTGTAAGTTTTACAAACATACACACGCTAGGCAGAGGCGTATTATACACCCACATATGGCCATCTATAGTTTGATTTGTAAGACTGTAACTCGAACTGGTTGTTGCCGAGAAGTATGAGCCCTGATAAAATGAAATTTGACGTGAAAATTAAACGACGTGAAACTTCTGTTTGGAGTGGTTTCACGTCGTGGATATGGATTGAACTCGCAAACACTTGTTCTCAAGTCCAATACATATGACACTATACTACCAGCACCGCTCTAAAATAAATATTCATGTACATATTGTGACGAACCCAGGTCTTTTAGATGATTTACACATTGTTTAAGCTTAAGACTTAAAATATCTGAGCTCAGTTCAACAGTGTTTTAAGTGTGAGGTACACATTAAAGCTCTTTTCAATTAAAACCCAATAGTTCAACCCAGTGTAGGAAACTAAATAGTATATGTGGACATAATCAGGGGTCTGTAAATACTCTATCACATTATACTTAAATTATACTTAATAGTAAGATGTCAAAGAGTCTGATTCTGTCATTACAACTCACTATAAAGCAACAGTAACGGCACGAGACTTAACAACATTTATTTTGAGTTCATTGCTCCTGCCTAGGAAACTGTTCGGAGTTTTGACAGCCCTACATAATTGTTATCGTTTTTAACTCGAGTTCGTTGAATCTTTAATGTTATGTATTAACCTAATTTTGGTACCTCGGATACTATAATATACCTGTCAATGAACGACTCCCAACGAAATTCTGCCCCGATAAATAGACATGAATATTCAAAGAACTATTTACGTGATGAAGCAATGCTCAATTATGTACAATATAAAGGCCATTTTCAAAAGTTGTAAAATTACGCTCCTTTTATATAGATATTAAATAGTTAAATATATAATAAAGATATTAAAAGTACTAATCCCACTAATATTATAAATGTGAAAGTTTGGATGGATGGATGGATGTTTGTTACTCTTTCACGCCAAAACTACTGAACCGATTGCGATGAAACTTGGTATGTAGATATCTGGAGACCTGTGTTAACGCATAGGCTACTTTTTATCCCGATATTCCCACGGGATCGGGACTTACGCGGGTGAAACCGCAGGGCACTGCTAGTGTGTAAATAACCTAAAATCGATAGAGATACATTTATATACATATAATATACACTGTAAATTCAAGCACGGAAAATCACATTCACCAAACATGGTTATCGTAGCAAGCCAAGAACCAAAAACCCGTTAAACCCCTTTTTGAAGAACGTGCCGTTTTTCATGGGTCTACTAAATGAGTATAAACAGTCGGGAAAGGGAATTTTTGAATTACAACTCAGTAGGTATTTGATGTCAAATATTATTTATTGAAGTCTTAAGGAGGACGACTTACAGAAACGGTCGAATTAGCATTAGAAACTATACCCTAAATGGTCGAACTTGCATTAGGAACTCAAACCAATACTAATATGTAATTAATTGTCTTTGAAAAATTTAACAGCTGTGGACTATAGCAAAGATGATGAAAATCAATAGCAACTATGGTTTGGTAATGGGTACAAAAGCATACCATCTCGGTATGTACTCGTACGGCAGGTTGGGTACAAATAAAAGAATTTATTCGTGGGAGAGCCATGCTTTGACACGTATGGGCCGGCTCAACCGGAGTGATACCACGGCCTAACCGAAAACCGGCAGTAAAGCAATTTGCATTGCTTTTCGCCGAGTGAGTGAGGTTACCGGAGGCCCTAACCCTTCCCCCGAAGAGGTACGCGAATGGCGAGAGGCCGCTCGCCGAGCCACCATGGCTCGTTGGTCGTCCCGGCTGGAGGCTCCACGTGCTGGCTTTGCCGCCGTGGAGGCGCTCCAGCCGGTCATCGTCGAGTGAGCAGGGCGGCAGCACGGGACCCTTTCCTTCCGACTGACGCAGGTTCTTTCCAGGCACGGCTGCTTCGGGAAGTACCTGAACTCGGTCGCTAGGAGGGAATTGAGTCCTGCCTGTCACCACTGCGACTGCAGTGAGGACACGGCACACGCTGGCGGTTTGCCCCAGTTGGGCGACGCAGCGTCGGGCCCTCACTGCAGTCATCGGAGTGGATCTGTCGCTACCGGCTGTCATTCGCTCCATGGCCGGTAGCGACAGGAATTTTACCGCGGTCGCAACCTTCTGTGAGGAAGTCATCTCGCAGAAGGAGGCGGCGGAAAGGGTCCGGGAGGACGACCTCCACTCGGACCTAATTCGCCGCCGGCGAACCAGGCGGCGGAGGCGCGCTTACCAGCGCCTCATGCCGCCCTGAATGTGGCCGCGGGTGGACGGGACGGGTTATCCCCTTCACCCGCTATAGTGGCGGCCCGAGGGGGTTTCCACACGCACAAAAAAAAAAAAAAGGCCCTAACCCTTCCCGCTCTCCCCTCCTCTCCCCCTCTACTCCTACTCCCACTTTAAAGGCCGGCAACGCACTTATGACTCTTGAGTTGCAGGTGTCCATGAGCGGCGGGAGTCATTTACCATCAGGTGACCCGTCTGCTCGTTTGCCCCCTATATCATAAAAAAAAAGGTTAAAGCTCAAATTTTATCGGACGTGTAGCGAGCGAACTTTATGTTGATCAACTCCCCGGCTTTGTTTATCTTACAATGGATAAATATTACTTATATTATTTTATTAAAGCCTTTTAGTAAAGATATTCGCCAATTTCTGTTTACCAGTGCCGACCGGTTATCGTTTGTTTTCCTCTTAGGTATCGAATTATTTATTTTATTTTGAACGTTTTTAACTGAGATAGAACGTCAAAATTATCCTACTAATGTGAATATCGGGATAAAAAGTAGCCAATGTGTTAATCTAAATCGCTAGCTTTCTACATACCAATTTTCATCGCAGTCGGTTTAGTAGTTTTTGCGTGAAAGAGTAACAAACATCCTTCCATCGAAACTTTCACATTTATAATATTAGTAAGATTACTTTAGTATAGTGGCTTGTAATAATTAATAGAATTACGGCGACCGCGTTATGGTCACTGCCCCACTTCTAAGAGTCGTAGCGTGATCTTACACAGCCTATGACCTTCCTTAATGAATACTCTATCCAACACAAAAATAATTTTTCGAATCAGACAGGAACCTCCAGAGATTTACAGACAAATGTTCGAATAAAGTGTTTGAACATTACATCTATTTGAAGTACATACGTTAATAAATATAAAACTTACTTACTTCGAAAATCGCCTAGTACTTGGTTGTGGAGGTCTGATGGCAGTCGCTTCACCTAAAATATCAAAGTTCGGCCGTATCGTAGTTAGACTGAAAGCCGACCCCAACTTAGTTGGGAAAAGGCGCGGAGGATGAGGCCGTTAATAAACATAAAATTGAAGGCATTTCATAGAGCTTCAAATAAAATCCTATTAGTTCAACAATTTAACTAATTTAGCCGGTACTCGGAACATAGCCCCGGTATCGCTAAATCACGTTACATTGTACACACGTACGAGGCTTGCCACCCACACTCACTTTCAGTTTTGAACAAAATTTATTATGACAGTTAACTATACTTAGAACAGTTAATATGATTAATTTCTTCCTATATACGCCAACTTTTACGTATACCTAGCTAGCAACCCGCCCTGGCTTCATATTTCAGCCATTTTACAGAAAACCTTAACAAATTATACACCTAAATCTTCCTCATGAATCACTCCGCATATTGGTGAAAACTGCATGAAAATCCGTTCAGTAGGTTTTTTAGTTTATTGTGAAGAGACAGTTGTTTTTATTGTGAGGTGGAATAGAACGCCTATTCCACCTCACTATAAAAACAACTGTCTCTAGAGGTCTTAGATATTCTGTGACTTGGGCCAGATATCGCTGTTCAGAAACAGCAATGATCGATTACGGCTGATTTCATATTAAAAAGTCCAGAGTGAACCTCAGCCTTCTAAATACATTATGCGTATATTTAGTCATAATATTAACCCCGTTTTTTTCTAAAATTGAAGCAAAAGCATAATTAATAGAACCACTTATAGAGATCGTAGTCTTGAAGGTATCTGAGAGTCGAGTGGTAGCGTCTTATATACCTCTATTGTGGCTAAGAGCTGTTATTGGAGCGCTAGATAAAATTCCGTCAAGTATTCCTATCAGACCTTCGATCAGAGAATACTGTATAGTGTTTGAAGGTTATAGGTTATAACTTCTTGTATTGAACTGTCTTCTATGGACATTATAACTATTATTATACTAGTATTATAACGTTTTTTTATTAACATTCGCTTCCGACTTTACTTTATGCGCGTGGATATTGGTCAGACTGACCTGTTGGTCTAGTGGTTAGTGACCCTGACTGCTGAGCCAGAGGTCGTGGGGTCGATTCCCACCCAGGACAAATAATTGTGTGATGAGCATGATCATTTGTTCTGTGTCTGGGTGTAATTTATCTATAATATGTATGTATTTCGATATATATAAGTATGTTTATCAGCAGTTTGGTTACCATAGTACAGGCTCTGTCTAGTTTGGGATCCGACGGCCGTGTATGAGATGTGTGAAGTTATTATTAGTATCATATTGGTTCCCGTTGTGTCAATGGGTGATTCCAGAATACAATGTATCATACATACATACATAAACTCACGACTTTTCCCTTCGGGATAGCAGAGACAGCAGCTCATCACATGCTTCTGTCTTTAAATGTATTAAGAGCTTTGTTGTCATTAAAACTTTAAAAAATAATACTTCTGTCTGGCCTTTGGCCTTTCTTCAGATCATCACCAATTTGATCGGGGTATGTTGTCTGTGGTCGATCCCTACCGGCCATACAATTTATCATTGTGTCAAAACCATCATACACACACACACACACATACACTCATATACAAACTTACTTTACCTGATGATATGTCAAGTCCTTGGAGGATAGCATCTGCAACGCACAAATAACACGATTAATAATATTTACATTATGTATAACGATCATCGACCTCTTATCATGTTATCAGGAAGGAAATATTGGACTTGGCAGAGACACAGGTAGATATGATAACGAATGATTGTCTTTGTGCTTTGTGTTTTGTTATCTTTACTTTTTCTATGAAATAAGACTCCTTTCGGAGTAGTCAACTTTTACTTTTCAATCAATACAAATAAATAAAATTGAAGTGTCTGTTTGTAATGACAAAATAATAGTTTTTTAAACTCATACAATTATTTGCACGATACATATGCCTAAAAATCAGTTTTGAAAATTTTTGTTTGTCTGTTTGTTCCGGCTAATCTCCGGAACGGGTAGACCGATTTCCACGGGACTTTAACTGGCAGATAGCTGGTGTTATAAGGAGTAACTTAGGTTTACTTTTATTTTGGAAAAAGAATTAGGGTGCCGCGCAAAATGTATAAATTTGGACACGCGAGCGAAGCCGCGCGGGAAGTGGTATAGGTAACCACTGCACGCACATGGTCACACCATTAGATCACTTGTGTAGGATTACTTTTATGACACCTGATCCTGATCACACTAAGCCAGTAAGAATAAATTTCTATGGGGTTCGTGAACACCCTGCAGTTTGGGTAATGTATACAATATAACATTATTTTGGGCGCGTCCCTCTGATAAGGAGTTAAACAGATTGATTCTGGGTTTCCTGATAACTAAAAAACGAGTGTATTTAAGTTGAGTATTCTCTGGCAAGAGTAAGAAAGAGATTAATCATGTACACTAGTATCTTTTGTTTTTAAAAGATATTTTTAGTCTGTGAATCGTATTTATTGTTTCTTATCATTTACCTGAAAAACTTCTAGTATATATATCCCTTTAACATTGTCAAAACATAGGTCACAACGGGTACTTAGTCGGTTGGGTCCGGATGTCTTAATAAAAGCTGTTCCCGGATCCCTCCTATTTTAGGCGCAGTACAGCATACCGTGTGGTTTTAGTCGGTTCGATTCCGACACACCGCCCTACCGAAAACCCCGGTGGGGTGACGGCCCGAGGGGGTTTCCACACGCACAAAAAAAAAAAGGGTACTTAGTCGGTTGTATCGGACCAGTGGTGGAATGTCGCGCGCTGGCAAAAAACTCTGCTATACAGTACAGGCAGTATGACATTATGGCGACATCCACATACAAAAAAAAAATTGTTTAGCGCCATCTAGCGAACTACGTATTTATTATGTAATCATATCAGTTATTCTTTAAGGTTCTGTAAGTCAAAGGGAAAAAACTACGTTTAAAAAAACCGACTTCAAAAACTAAAAAGTATAAAATCGCTTAATAAAGATTTAATTTAATACATCTCTTATGCAAACCTAATACCTTAAATATTAATATTTGTATGTGCTACCTATTGATAGGTTTGAAGTCTTGTTTGTAAGTGTAGAAATAAGAATCTAGGCTATCTCCAGAAATTGAAACAGTGTTAAAAATTTCAAATCTTGGTTTTTGACATAGATATATAATTAACTAACAGTTCGTAGATCGTGTAGACTCGTAGAAGATATACGTAGAGACTGACCGAAGGTTTGGTTTCCGCTGCAAATCCTGTTTCGGTCGGACACTAAATTAATATGTAGACTGCGGTGATAAAAAAAACCTGAGTCACATGAAAATTATAATGAAATATTGCACAATATGTGTCGCTCATTGTGTGTGGTTATTTTTCTCTTTGTTGCGTGCCCATTCAATTTTATCTTTCATCATAAAAGTGAAGTACCATAATCCCGCAGATATTGTTACTTCTTTATTAAAGGAATTGAACCTGCTACAGATTTGCTAATAAACTTGTTATTTCAAAATCAAAAAATTCATTTTTACGATAACACAATCTTTGTTGTCATTTTCAAAACACATTGCATATTGTTATCATATTCGGTATCTGTGCATTATATCTTATAAGTACCTGGATCATTTCTTTTTATACGTTTTCTAAAAATGAAACCTAGCTACATCGATTCATCGACGCCGAAACCACCTAGTAAATAAACTTCATGAAAATCGTTGGAGCCGTTTCCGAGATTCAGATTATATATATATATATATATATATATATATATATATATATATATATATATATATACCTACATATATACAAGAATTGCTCGTTTAAAGGTATTAGATGTAGGTACTGGACATCGCGGAGTCTGCCAAACTTCAATTTCCGTTCTCAGATTATGTTGCAGCCACAAGATTAATAGATCTCGGGTGATCTCAATTTCATCCGCCTCATTGTACAAGTCATTCGCATAGGGTAGGCGACTGTCAAGTAAAATCAGTATCTCTTCACTAACGGTGCGTTCGGTACATTTTTGACTGGGCTGTTGGTCTAGTGGTTAGTGATCCTTACTGTTGAGCCAGTGGTCGTGGTGTCGATTCCCACCCAGGACAAATGATTGTGTGATGAGCACGATCATTCGTTCTGTGACTGGGTGTAATTTATCTATAAGGTGTATGTATTTAGTAATATGTTGATCAGCAATCTGGTTACCATAGTACAGGCTCTGCCTAGTCTGGGATCAGACGGCCGTGTGTGAGATGTGTGGAGTTATTAATTTTTGTATAAAATAATGGGACTTTCGATAAAATTGTTGTTATTTTTTAGTGGCATCTTGGGATCACATTAACAAAAGAATTGTTGCTGAACGAAAATTTAATATTCGCTGATTAGTTACATTGCCTGACTCGGGCGAGATAGATAGATATTCTTTCAACATAGATATCTTTTGTTTATCGTGTGGAAACTAATCAGACTCGTGGGGGTTTCCACACGGAGCCGGAGCTAACGGTGAAGTGGTATGTCGGAGTGGGTATACCTTAAAAGTAAGCCTCCGAGAATCAACATAGAGATCTATCCGATTGTATGTGAGGCTTTCACAATATCTGTCTATAACGTGTACAAATAGTAGGTAAACCATCCCGATTATATTTTTGATTATTCTAAAATGTTTACTTCTAACTTCTACATAATGATGCTCATTTGTCAATTTATGATCTTGTAATGCGAATCATTTAACTAATCTAACAATAATAGTTTAATGACCACTTAGTGTACAACGATTAGAATCGGTTTCATTATCTAAATATCTTTTAGTTGCAATTTTAAACCCGCGAGTGTTTCTTAAGCTGCACATGTTTTAGTTAGTTGTTCCGACAATTCCATTAAATATATTTTACCTTATTAGAAGTTATTAGTTAAAACTTTTTGAAAATTTTGCCATCATCGGAGTGTTTAGTAAGACTTTGTTTTGTAATAATAATAGTTTATTTGCATTACACAGTTTGATGTTTGTGCTGTGATTGAAACCTTCTTTTAAGCAAGTAATGGCATGTTCTTGGAGATTCCACTCTGCCATAACAAAACGTAATTATGTATAAAACAAGATTTTATAATTTTTTTATATTAATATATCTATCTCTATCTGTGTGTATGTGGTGTGAGTTTATGAATGTGTTATATGTATTATTATGCAGATCGTTTGCTTTATTGCTTACAGGCAAACTTAGTCCTTAATTGAGAAATTGCCGCAATAATGTATTCAAGTAACCAAAAAGTATTTCTTTTGATTCTATTTTTGTATCACAGGATAGGGACTTGCGTTTTTTTTTTGTATCACAGGATAGGGACTTGCGTTTTTTTTTTATTATTTGAGAAAGGTATAATTTTCTAAGCCTCTATAGATGTTGTATTCGCTGCACCACCCAACTTAGAATACAGTATAACAGTACAGATTGCATTAACGTATTTGTCGGAATAAAATTCCTGTCATCTAGTGTCAATTCGTTCTAACATTTCTACATGTCCCTTCCCTCTAAATCGCAGTCTCTGTTAACGTATAAGATATATATTTTTATTACTTGTAACGCGGATCACATTTTACTGGTTTTGTAGTGAAGCGTTTAAGCTTAACTATAATTATGTGTTTGTTAGAAGTTGGTTGACTTGGTAGTGAACTGTCCGCAAATCCGACGCCTGTTACATTACCACCACTTAAAATTTATTTATATGATAAATCTTGTGTAAATATTGTTTTTTAATTTGTACCCAAATTTGGTCCGGATATAATTAATTTAATAAGTAACGCTTGACTGATGATAGGAAATTTACTAACCTCACTGTTCCTTCATCGGACTGCTAGAGGCAAGCAGTGGTTCCATTCTGTCATTTCATTTCAAAAAGCCGCTTTGACAACTCCTTTTTGGTTTGAGTCGCCAAGACTGGAATAAACTGTCTGCGTCTATTTTTCCAGACAATTTTAATCCGAGAACGTTTAAGAGTAGAGTGAATACAATTAGATACTCTTGGATACAATTAGATACACCCATACCAATGCATGCATTACTCATTGTATTTGCAATGAGCGGGAGTCGAACCCGCGACATCCGACGTTGTAGTCGAAACGCACTATCATCGCGCCAACGCCAGGGCTATCCTCTCTCTCTCTCTGACTCTCCTCCGTTGAAGCTGTGGTGATCCTTCTTACCAGCAAAAAAAACATCACTGCAATACTAGTACTGGCTAACTAGATCAGGATTCTGGTCTGCCCTAAAAACATTAGCGATATAAAAAAAAGAAAAAAAAGCAACCGTACATAATATGTACTACGTTACTTATGTTTTGTATGTATACTAACCAAAGCTCAATACGAAACTTGTTCATCAAACGGTGGTATATTGGGTCAGAGATTCTATTTATAGAACAATTCAATGCGTTCCTGGAATCGCATCCAGGGATGCGCTTGTAATGACGAAGCGCGCAGCGCCTGCGCTTTCCCTGGGCATGCGTAACTCAATTCATTTGTTTACGATATTAACAGGATATACCTCGTCATATTTGTTAGCTCTTGTAGTATATACACGACTTAACTGAGATCAGTTCGGACATTCCCATCAAGTCTTATAATTATTACGGTTAGTTGGCTTACTTTTAATATTATTATTCGTTTATTTTCATTTACTAAAGTTAATATTTTAGAACTGTTTTTATTTTATAATATACATGACGTATTTTTTTTTTAAGTGAAAACTTCTTTAGGCATGTTAGGCACTTTTGGTATGGGGAAAAAGTACTGAACTCGCGTGACTGTCACGCTAAAATACATATATACAGATATGTGTGTGTGTGTGTGTATATAATTAAGTATAATGTGTAAGTTATGTCTTACAGTCCTACGACTGACAGTTTTTCTTTTTTTTAAGAAACCTTAATTTTTATGCTGAATTTAGCCGAAGGTTTTGCAGTATAATTGAGTTAGCCTGCCTTTCAGTTGTTTAGGCCACCGTATTTGTAATAACAAATACGGCGCGTAGGCGACTGAAGCTTATAACTATCCGCATATATTCGGATGCATATTTACCTAAAGTTGAGGTGTTGGCTATTATGGAAAGCACTTTTTTATCGAAAGAATCCCGCGATTCCAGGAAATTCAAATTTAAGTGTACCTATACTCAGTGAGATGTAATAAACCCCAGTTTGACACAAATGACACTTGCTCTGTTACAACGTATAATGGTTGCTTTTCCCTACTTTTATTGTCAGTGATTTTTGACGAAGCAAAAACAACCTTATTACGTTGTAATAAGTGTCAAATCTGGTCTATTAAACCCCAGGCAATGTAAGCATTTTGTAAGAGTGCGAGTGAGACGGCAAATTATACTTGCTTGTGCGCAAGTAGCGACGCGACAATAAAAATATACTTAGAAGCCGCTTCCATAATTTGTTATCCAAAAAATAACTTTAGGTAAATATGCATCCGATTATCCGATCTCTAGTTATAACAAATGAAGTTATAGAACTGTAGCGAATGTAGAATTTAAAGGTTTTTATTCCGCAACGTGCTACCATTGAAACTCATCTAACATATTGCGTTTTTGCTGTTCAATGTTTTTTAACCACTGTATCCTCATAATATATGTATGAGTATGCCCCGATGACTTTAAATGCTGAAGAAGCAATTGCGTGTTATAATATGAATATAGGATTATTTTGAGCTGCAGCCTTTAATAGTGGGAAATTAACTCTAAATTGTGTAAGGCGCTCATTACACCGTAGGTTTTGCTATCAGTTTTGCCACGATCAAAACGGTGATTGATGAATAACCTATCGTCTAATGCAGTGATTGACGGTTGCATGATGAGATTTTAATGTCGATATATTATTTCATCAATCACCAACGAAGATCCGTCAATCATGACTTTTGGTAATGATTGACATGAGCGTATAATGGACGCCTAAAGGATGCTATTTAAAGTACATATATATTTACATAAAGTAAATACATATATATTTAAGCTGAAGTGTAAAAAGAGAAAAAAAACAAATAACATTTAAAAGACCTACCTACACGCTATTAAATAAATCAAACTTTTTTTTTATGGTATAGGGGGAAAACGCCCATGGGCACCTGCAACTCAAGAGTCACAAGTTTGGTGCCGGCCTTTCAGGTGGGAGTAGGGGAAGGGTGGAAGAGGGGGGGAGGGTTAGGGCCTCCGGTAACCTCACTAACTCAGCGCAAAGCAGAAAAGCAGTGCAAGCAATGCTTCACTGCCGGTTTTCTGCGAGGCCGTGGTATCACTCCGGTCGAGCCGGCCCATACATGTCGAAGCATGGCTCTCCTACGAATAAATAATTTTATGAAACAGATAATACATACTAGATTCATTTCAGGCAACCTTAGGATGGATCAAAATGATGACAGTAGCATAAACTCCTCTCATGAAAGCTTTTTTATTGTTATATGACAAAATGTATTCTTGTATATAGGTTCTAAAGTTAGTGTCTGTTGTTTCAGATAGTGTAGTGCCATGCACGATCAGGAAGGCGAGGGCGAGCCCGCGCATCACGCGCGCCGCCCCATGAATGCGTTCCTCATATTCTGCAAGCGTCACCGTAGCGTCGTCAGGGACAAGTATCCCAATCTTGAGAACAGGTGAGGAATTTTTGACGCAAGCGTGTATAGGCTGCGGTAACCGCTTACCATCCGGCGGGCCGTATGCTTGTTTGCCACCGACGTAGTATAAAAAAATACTATGGTTGCGTAAATAATGTAAGCAACTGTAACTACTGTTCTACTTAATATTTAAATTTTTTTTTTGTTTTGACGCGTATGTCACTGTCATAGTACATTTTCTGTATGTAACAAATACTCTTTGTGTAAAGTTTGTCTTAACTGTGGAAAACAAATTATTATTATATTATAGACTCGTAAAAAGATGGCGCCTTCTAAAAAAATATTAAGTATTATTTTAAAGAAAACTTTATTTTTAAATATTTTTCTGTATTTGCCGTGAAAGTTAGAACAAATTATCTACCTACAGTTAAATTAAAAATGATTTTTTTTGCCTACAGATCAATCACAAAAATTCTTGGCGAGTGGTGGGCCAACTTGGACAAAGAGGAGAAAGCATGTTACACAGGTCTTGCTAAACAGGTGCATCATCTATTATTTGCTAAGAAAATAACTCTAATAATATTCAAAGAAATATTTAAACAACAACTGACTTATTTCTCTCTTCTTCTCCAGTACAAAGACGCCTTCTTCAGCGCTAACCCCGACTTTAAGTGGTACAAGTTGCCAGCACCACCACTTCGCACTCTCTCGTCCCGACCCAGAGACCACAACGACAAGCAAGTAGAGTCCCCCACTAGCGAACATCGAGACCATGAACTAGAAAAAACCAACAACAACTCCACTAAAGTTGACTTCAACAAGAAACCACGAGATGACATCTTTGATGACCCCAAACCACTCTCTATGTTCACACCTGGCAAACTGGCCGATGAAGCCCACATGGGAGGCCTCAGCAGCCTCCTAGCCACTAAGACTGAAACTCAGACTACAAACCCTTACTACTCACCCCCGTGCTTTAAGATTAACGCGATCTCAACCCCAAACGAATACAGATCTCATAACTTAATAGAAAGGGCTAAAGTGAAAGGCCACTCTAGAGAAGACAGCATACGCGAACTTCAGAACGCTCTCACAGAAACCACTAGAGTGTTTGAAGAAGAATTTGATGATGAGAAAGAAAGGATATACTACGGTATATCCACTGAGGGAGGGTACACTAACCAGGATGTGATAGACCAAATAGTCGATAAGAGATACTCTAAAGATGATGATTACGCTTACCAGAGGAACTGGTCAGATGATGAAAAAAATATGAGATCAGGAAGGTCGTGCAAGGGAAAAAGGTACCAGGAATTCATGGCTGTTGGGGGACTTATTGTTAATAAGAGGCAGAAAAGGGATTCGGAGAAGCCAGACGACAACTACAGCGCTGCCTGTAGCTGGGATCCTGGTTGTGCGCGGAGCGACGAGTCCTACACTTCGACCAACGATGATCCGAAACAGAGTTGTTCTTTATACGATAAGTCAGCTGACAGCGAAGAAAAAATCGATACATTTGACGGGCCTGAACCAGACAATAATGGAAACAAAACCTTCAAGGCTGCTGACTTTGACTTAGACGCCAAGATAAGAGCTTTGCCCTCGCTCAGCTTAGAGAAGTTCCAGCAGAAAAAGCGTGAGAACAAACGCAAGAAGAAAACCACAAATCTGAAGCCGAAAGCGCTCGAGTCTTCTCACATAGTCAATTCAGTTCCTAGGCCGATGTTGGACGACAGGCGGAACATAGTGGAGAATAGGCGAGAGACCGTGATCGGCAGTCAGAAGCGAAAACCGAGGAAGATAAGCATCACTCGATTCGAGATCAACAGCATGGTTTCGAACGTGAATTTTAATGAGGCGCATAACATAAGTCCAGAGATAAAGATTGCCACGGAAGCGCCTTGCACGGTGGTCCAGAACATGGAGATCTGCAAGCAGACCCAGCACAGCGTAGACTTGATGGCTTTAGCTACGCTCGCAGAGGTGGCTTCCAACACTTCGAAGCTGGACGACTCGTCCATGATAAGCAACATGACCACCAAGGCAGGAGACCACGCTTCTGTGGCATGAAAAACCAACAACTAGCCTTAAAAACAAATTCCAAAAATTATTTACTTTGTAATCAGATAATATTTATATATAGATCTAATTTTACATTGTACGCATAAAGAAATAATATTATTGTACACTTTTAACGTAGTTTTTATAACGTAGCTATAGTAACTATTTATATCGAAAATAGAAAAAAAGAACCTATATGTATACTTATTTTTAGTTGTTGGTTAGGATGCTACATAATGCTTTGTTAGGACTAGAAGTAATGTAATAGAATTAAGGGGAGTCTTTTGAGCGGCCCTCGTTTATGTTAACTCAAACGTATTTGCGTTTGGAATACAATCGTCAATCAGATTTCCGATAACGATTTGTAGTTGCAGTAAAAAGAATAAGTATTAAAGTATCATTTCAAAAATGACAATTATTTTTGTCCCTTTTTTCTTTAACAATTTACACAAGATCAATAAAATTTGGTGAATAAATAAAAATTAAATGAACCATAACTCCACGTCACAGTCACATCTCACATAGGATCATTAACGCAGTATGTCACATAAGATCATTTATCTCAAACCAGACCATCATAAACGATATTCTCCCCAAATGCAGTTCGCTAGAAACGCAGTCACACACGCATTTAACCATAAACAACGTTTGTCACACGCAGTTCGGCACAAATGAAATTGATTCTTACACAACTGTTTCTTAGGTCATCATCTCTATCATTTGCGTGGTAACTTATTTGTTAAACGGTTTTCAATAACATTTTCTGTAAAGACAGACCTGAAATATATTTCTGTAATGAATACTTTGTAAGAGAAATACAGACACTGTGACCATGAACGGATTAATTTTTGTATAGTGTAACTGACGAACTGCGATAATAGTATCTGTAAACAATGACTTAGCAGTTGTGACGTGAAAGTGTAATATATTTTTTTTTTTAATTATCATGTTTAATGTGTGTTGTTTTCGAATAAATACAAAAACTTGATTCCCATCGGGGCACCCTTAATGTCCTACAAATAACTACAAAGCATAATGTATTTAACTATTATAAGAAAAGATACAAATAAATAAAAATTATGTTATCGTTGTCATTAGGGCTTTTTTTTAGATTATACAAACGATCGTCTATTCTAAAATGATGCGCCATTCATTGAAAGTAGAAATAATTTACTAATAATCTGTTTTTTTTTTGTTATAAGAAAATAAAATTAGGTTTAAAAATTTGGAAAGTTGTTGAGAATGTTTATGTTATGGGTATAAATATCATATTTCATCCATACATTCTCAAGAATATTACAATACGTACATGTCACTAACTGTTGAGTATTTTGGTAAATAATTTACCAACAAAAATGTTTGACTTACAAATTAAGATGTTAAAGATATTGAAATATTTGATAGTTTTGTATATATCGACTTAAAAAATAATTGCCAATAACGAATTGAATTTAAAGTGTATTTAAAAACCTACAATTTTTGGATTTTTTTTTTTAATTTTGAAACTTACCCACACAAAAAAGTGCGCATTATTTTAGTATAAACGAACCTGGCGAGACATGGCGCCAAGTGCCATGCGCACGTCGAAGGTTTTATGCCAAACAGTCATTCATTTAGGTAATTCGTAAACCTCATTATGTATAAAGTTAGGTTATTTAAATCGCCTTAATAATTTAGAGATTTAAAAGAACGAAAACACCATGCATAGACTGCATTGCATTTTTAAGGTGATTTATTATTTTCATTGGTAACATTGCGTGTGTGCAATTATCATTTATATTGTATTATATACTAGTGACGTCAGTCACATGTTTTTATATAAAAGCGAATTTATCACAACTAACATAATGGCAACATGAGGAAGCAAAATGTGTTGGAATGTGAAGCTGGGGATAGTGATGTACCAATGAGCTTATGGAATATCCATAATATTTTTATAAGCTTGCAAAACTTATGACTAGTTATGACGCATGTAATCACTGCAACAACTGTCCATGTATTTATAGTAATATTTTTGTTGCTTAATCAAGTCTAGAATAATCTAGAACAACATATCATTAATAAAGTTTGTAAAAGTAGAATGCTTTGTTCTTAGGAATTATCATTAATTCAAACTTTAGCAACAATTGGCAGTCAATGTAGAAGATTACACGTGTTAGACTGTCAGGCATACCATACCAATCACATGTCAGTCATTCGCTATTTCCAGGCCATGATTGGAATTTCTGTTTAAGCGGTTTTTTATAGAAAAAAGTTTTAAGAGTACACTATAGCTTTAACAAAGTGCTAAAAAGGAAGCTTACCAAGAATTCCAATCGTAAAAAAGATTTGTAAAGATAAATCTATTTATCTTTTTTATAACAATTTATACTTAATAAGGTTTAAAATTGCAACAACTATTGGATAAAGGAAGAGAAATCTTTTGTGGTAAGGATTGTGATGTAGGATAAGAATGGAAAAAGGCAAAAGTAATTTTGTTGCTGCTGATGGCCTCAAAATATCGGCCGAACGTCACTACGCGAGTCAAACTCGCATGTTTTTTTTTGTGATAAAAACCTTTATTAGTGTTGTTAGTTTAAAAATATAAAGATATATTTCTTTCACAATTATCATTAGTTATCAAATTCATAAAAAAAAAACGTTTACTCATTTGAAATGTCGAAAAGACGTTTTGATAACGCGCGGATTAGATTATTCTTGTCCCTATTAGGTACCTGATGTTTATCGAAAATTCATGAATTTCAAAGTGAAAAAAAAAAAAAAAAAAAACTATCATCGCATTATATACATATTTTGAAACCATTTTTAAGTTAAACATTAATGTCAATAGAAGTTAACTTACGTGTTTTTAAATGAAGAACAGTGTTTCTCAAATGTTCGTCCTTGTTTATTTTTGTAATGAATTTAAAGGGGTTTCTGTGATTTTATTCGATCCTATGTTAATGTCGCCGGATGTAAAGTTTTAGTTGCAGGTCTAGTCTAGATTAAGGATTATAAAGAAAAAAACAAGTACTAAATTCGAAAAGTGCACTTATATTTTTTAAAGTTGCAAAAGATGACACAAGCCATAATGTGACATGCTCATCCAAAGACCAAATGTTTTTTAGAATAGAAAAGCTAGGTTGTAGATATTGTATATGTAATATATATCTAGGTTATATATAAAATATTATGTATGATAAATATAACAACACGTCAATAATGTGGCATTATACAATGTCAAAAATTATCATATAACTCTTTCAATTTGATTTGTAAATGTGTTGCACTTTTTTTGTTTTCCAAACATTATGTTTTTCACATAGTTTTTAAAGATAAATAATTGTTGATTTTATGTAAAGTTTAATTGATTGTTACGTTTTATTATACTGTTCCTAAATGATATTTTAATAATGAGCTTTGTGAAGTATCATAATATTTATCTAATAAAGAAATATGTATCTTTAGCCTTGTCAACATAGAGCCTTATTTTGTATTTGAAAAACCTAGTATTAAGGCTAATGGAGAAGGGGCCAGTACACAAACACGGGAATTTAAGAATATATTAATCACAATTTTTAAATCATTATCTTATTAAACCTTCACAATTATAATATTGATTATCGTAATTTTGAGATTAAAGAATAATCTCTAAAGTTTTACCTCTAGGGTCCGTTTTAAGTAAATGGTGCTGGGAGATCTGTAAATTATTTTAAGTGAGTGGTCTGTTGCTTGTACTCATTGTCAATGGACGTTATGTCGAACGTAGATATCGTAATGGATTATTATTTTTAAGATATTCGCGATCATTTTGTGCTATACTTATATTTAATATCCTGAACAAACAGTACATTGTTGAGCACAAAGTGATTGTTGTTTTTATCGGTTTCGGAAAATTTTAAGTGGTTTGAGAAACACTGGTCTGATAAATGTTATAATTATAAGTTAGGGCATAATATGTCGGCACCCAAAGTGTTTACCTGTTCGGTTCCAAAGTATATTGTTGAATGTTTTGTTACAGACGTCGCGTCGGTTCAATCTATATCCTTTTATTGTAGTAATAAAGTTTATTCATATTAACAAAGCTTTTGTTTTATTAAATCACATTAAGTCTTGGCGTATTAAGATCTAAGTATGTGACATGACAATCGTCATTTTTATTACGATTCGTTCACTAATTGATGGATAAAAAAAGAAGTTTGTAGTTTCGGAAATGGAAGTGGATTCTGTAGATTCACAATACCTCATGCAATTGAATGGATATTATAATAATTAATAGTTAATTTTTACAAGTGCGTATATACCTACTCTTGCAATATGAATTAAAATATGTGGCGCTGCCAATCCTATACCTTCCCATAGAACGCTGGCAATCCTATAGAACAGAACTCTGATGGCCTTTTACAATGACAGAAACCGTATCATCATCCCAACTTAATATTATAAATGTGGACTTTTCCTTTTAATTATTTATTCAAAATGTGCATATGTTTTTACATCAAATAAATTTCCCAAACTGCATAGCAGTTTGTCGGCAATTGTTCTCGTTCAACAATGAATTATTTTTTTTTTATTTTGCTGAATTATGTGCTAACATCAGAGATTTTGTAAATACCAAAATATTTTGCATAGGTACTTATATAATAATATGATTATAATACATTGCATTTATGCACTATACTTACTATACTTATTCATTTATGCAAGCATACATATGTATTTAACCGTGGTTTGCAAACCACTGAAAAACACATACATACCTACATCTATGAATAATATTTTTGTATGAGCAATGTAAGAACAAATAATAAAATGACAAACATTTAAATTATAAACGAATATGGCAAAAGGCTCTGTGGCGACTTCCACATAGCAAAAATATACAAACAAACAATTCTATTATCTCAGTTACCCAGCGACCGCTGCTCGGTTCGCGCGTTTTATCGCATTCCGGTAAATGTGCCGACTCGCCGCGAGTAATTTATTAATAAAACATTATTTTAAGTATTCTTACGTACGGATAATTGATATAGTTTTTATCACAAGGGTGCCCCTAGTATCAGGGGCCCCCTAACCCACCATGGAACATTTTACAAGTACCCCCACCGCAAGTTATGCCAACGTTACTTCTAAAACTATCCACCCAAAGAAAGACCAAGCAATCGTAATTGATTCCATTGACGGTATTATGCTACGAGACTACTTATTATCACTTTCCACCGTCATCAAGCCATCGTCCATCCGTTTTATTTCACGTATAGCCAACTCAAGAATATGTGTGTACTTGGACTCCAAACAATCCGCTGACGAACTGGTCGACGTTGTCAAAAAACTCAAGGTAAAAGAAAATTCATTGGAAATCAGACCGCTAATAACTAGAAATAAACGAATAGTTTTATCGAATGTTTGCCCTGTCATCCCGCATGAAGTTATAGAAGAAAAATTCCAACAAATAAATGTAAAAATATTGTCTCCCATTACGTACATGAGGGTAGGCATTCCGGACCCAGGCTTTTCTCATATTATGAGTTTCCGACGTCAATTGTACGTTTCACCGGAGGATGAAAAAAGGCTCCCTGAGTCAATGCAAATCAATTATGAAAATACCAACTACTGGATTTACTTAACAAATGAATCCATGAAGTGTTTTGTGTGCAATGGTAGTGGTCATTTGGCAAAATACTGCCCTCAAGCTAACCAACAACAGGAGTCGACACAATACCTAAATAATTCGGCTCAAGAAACGATCGAAAATTCAGACTACCCTCCCATTGAGTTTATCAAACCGCAGATAAATAAAACTAAATTACCAGTCAACACTCAAGAGAATAACAAAGGCATTAAACGGATTCATTCAAATACCGCATCTGAACCATCGCAATCAGAACCTAATCAATGACTTGACAGATGATACTGACAGCAGCTACTCCTTTGAAGAAGAAATAGCAGTTAACAGATCTATTAAAAAGAAAAAGAAAACTATAGACAATAGGACAGAAGAACAAGTTTGGAATGATATTAAAATTGAACTAAAAGAATCCCAACCTCACTTTCCTCTAACATTAGATCAGTTCGTAAGCCTTTTGGATACATCACGAAATAAACAAAATATTCAAGAAGTCATCGAGGACTACACAGAAAATATTCCTGAATTAATCAATATGTATTTATTCCTTCACCCCAAAATGAATAAGAATTTAAAAAACAGATGTTCAAGATTTTCCAGAAAACTTCAAGACATTTATACAAAGGAAAAGTCGACAAGTAACAATCATTAATTCTTTTTTTTTTTTTTATATCTAGTATCCTTTTTACTTTTCTCTTTGGTTATTTATTTTATATTACCTTGAACTGGTTAGATTCGTAATGAACATTTTGCAGTGGAATGTTAATGGTTTCCAAGCCAGATTTGAAAACATAAAACTAATACTAAATGATGTAGACCCATTATGTTGTTGTATACAAGAAACGAACTTTAAAAATAACTATTGTGCTAAGTTAAAAAAATACGACAGCTTTTATAAAAACCGCACACACAGCAGTATAGCTAGTGGTGGTGTAGCTACGTATGTAAAACCTCACACACTTCCTGAACTTATAAATATCAATAGCTCCTTAGAAGTAATAGCTGTAAAAATTAAATTCCCATTAGCTTTAACTATCTGTAATATATATTTGCCTAATAGCTATTCCTTTAGTGAAAATGACTTGAATGACTTAGTTAACCAGCTTCCGACGCCCTTCGTGTTACTGGGAGAGTTTAATAGTCACCACTTTCATTGGGGTTCAAATCGCTGCGATCAGAGAGGTAAAATTATAGCTGATTAGTTGGATTTACGTGACAATTTAATTCTCCTTAATTCTCATCAACCTACACATTTCAATAGTAGTAATGGCCATACCAGTTGTATTGATTTTGCTTTTGCTTCACGAAGTATATCAACTTATTTCGACTGGAATGCATTAGACGACCTCTACGACAGTGACCATTTTCCTATCACCATTACATCTAGAATTGATTTAGCTCCTAATATTCGAAAAAATTCCCAATATTGGAAATATCAAAGTGCAGATTGGCTTAACTTTAGTTCAGAAATAGATCACAAGATTATACAGTTAGATAAACTAAACCTTTCCTCTCATACATGTATAAATAAAGTAGTGGATGAATATAATCAAATAATAATCAGCTCTGCCGAAAAATACATACCTAAAACTACAGGAAAATTAAAAAAGAAACAAGTTCCATGGTGGAATGATGATGTTCTAAATCACTGAAAGCAACAAAACAAGCCTACAGAGTATATACAAAGGAAAAGAGAAAAAACCAAGACAGCCAATATGTTAACGAAGAAAACCTACATAATCTAGAACTACTGAAGGTAGAATATCGCAAAAATAGAGCGAGAACTAGAAGGATATTTAAAGAAAGTAGAAAAGCAAGCTGGGAAAAGTTCGTATCATCGATAAATAATTATACTCCGATAGGAATCATATGGCAAAAAATTAACTCAATAAATGGACAAAGAAGGAAAAAGCAAACGATAATCTTAAAAAATAATAAAGAAGAATTAAGTACTGATCCAAAAATAAACTCTGATTTACTAGTGAGAGCCTTTGCCGCGAATTCCAGCTCCAATAATTATGATCAAGACTTTTTACAATATAAGATTAAAATAGAAGAGGCCAACACTGTATTCAACTTACAGGATAATAGTAATCCAATTAATGAAATGTTCACACTGCATGAAATTCGCTTAATTATACACCAATTAGGCGATTCTAGTCCGGGTCCTGATAATATATCAAATACTTTCATCAAAAATCTTTCTAGCTTAGCTCTTGAACGTCTCATAGACATTTACAACTACATCTGGATTAATCAAGTTTTTCCTGACCAGTGGAGGGAGGCCATTCTCATACCTATACCAAAACCAGGAAAAGCCGCTACGTTAACCACAAGCTATAGACCTATATCTCTTACTTGTAATTTATGTAAATTGTTTGAGAAAGTCGTAAGTAATAGATTGAGATGGTATTTGGAACATAATCAACTAATATCTCACTTACAATTCGGATTTAGGCAATTTAGATCAACTTTAGATTATTTAGCTTACTTAGAACATGATATACTCACATCCTTTGCAAATAAAAATAAAGTAGTAGCAGTTGCCCTGGATTTGGAAAAAGCCTATGAAAGGGTGTGGAAACATAGGGTTATTTTAATCTTGGAACAGTTCAATGTGAAAGGTAACATTCTTGCCTTTATTATAAACTTTTGGACTAAAAGAACCATAAGGGTTAAAATTGATGGTATTCTTTCTGATCCGCTCCACACACAAAATGGACTACCTCAGGGGTCGGTTTTGAGTGTAATACTGTTTTTGTTAGCTATAAATAATGTTTTAGAAGTTATAGAGAGACCTGTGAAAGGTTATTTATTTGCAGATGATTTGACAATATTGTGTAGCGGCAATACTCTTAAACCAACACAGAGACTCTTACAATACACTTTGGATAAACTTAATGGATGGTGCAAACATACTGGTTTTAAATTTTCCGAAACAAAGACTGAATTTATGATTGTTTCGAACAGAAAAAGCAAAGATACAATATGTTTAACTATAAATAATCATAAAATTAGAGAAGTACAAAATCTTAAAATATTAGGTCTAACATTTGATCAAAAAATTAACTAGGTTACTCACATTAAAAAACTAAAATCAGAGTGTTATACTAGGATGAATGTTATTAAAATCTTATCATCTATTAAATGGGGTTCGGACAGTACATGCATTAAAAACACGTATAAAGCATTGATTAGGCAAAAAATTGATTATGGTTCTATTATATACGATTCGGCTTCTCCTAATATTTTAAAACTTTTAGAAAGCACACATAACACCTGCCTAAGATTAAGCTTAGGAGCATTTAGAACTAGCCCAATTAATAGTATCCTAGTTGAGGCAGACGAAATGCCACTAATGTTAAGAAGAAAAAAACTATGTCTCACATATGCAGTCAACCATATAACTAATTACAAGGGTTCGTTTCTTTCAAAAACCACCTTACAATCTGATATCGAATACAACCTTCGTCCATCTCTTCCTCTCCCATTAAGATTAAGAGTTAAAAAATATGCAAACGAAATTGAAATTAAACTTCCTCCTACTTATCCTCGCGAGCATCCTAAAAAACCGCCATGGGAAAAAATTGATATACCAATTAACTTAGATATAGCCAACAAATACCCCCGAGATAACACCCCTGATTATATTTTTAAAAATCTGTTTAACCAAATTAAAGATAGCTATCCGGACTATGTACATTATTATACCGACGGCTCGGTTTTTAAAGGAAGATCAGGTTGTGCGATAGTTTCAGGAAATGAGAGCTACAAGTACAGATTACCAGACTACTCATCTATCTTTACATGTGAAGCAGTTGCTATCTAGAAGTAATTAGGAACAAAATGAGTATCAATAAAAGTATCATATTTTCTGATTCAATGTCGTCTCTCATGGCCTTAACCAATATTAGATATAAAGAACCTTTAATAAACCTAATAAGACAGAACCTCCTTAATCTAATCAATAATGATTTTGTTATAGAATTAATCTGGATACCTAGCCATAAAGGTATTCCCGGAAACGAAAGGGTAGATATAGAAGCTAAAGAAGCCACAAAGTTTGATCATTGTATTAACATTACTTCTAATATACAAGACCTAAAAAAGTACTTTAACCTGAAGGTAAAAATGCTGTGGAATAGCTATTGGGTAAAAGATAACAATAGTGCTCTGTATGAGATAAGAAAAACAGTTTTTGAAAAACGCAAATTACTGACAAATAATAGAAAAGAACAAGTAGTTTTAAATAGATTAAGAATAGGACATTGTAATGTAACTCATATACATCTTATTACTAAGGAAGCTAAGAAGAAATGTTCAAGATGTGATGGTGACTTAACTATTAAGCACTTACTAATTGAATGTCACATGTATAATACAGAAAGATTAGAAGTTAAGCTACCTATTAATTTAAAAGATTGTTTGAACAATGTAGAAAAGACTGTAAAATTCTTTAAACTAATTAATCACTATGATTTAATTTAATGTTGTAAACCTACAGAGGTCGCTAATGACCTAGATGTTTGAACGACCTTAAATAAATAATTAAAAAAAAAAAAAAACTTATCTACTATGGACACAATGATAGGTTGGGCCGCGGCCCGCCAGGCATGATCACCTCGCCTGGTCCGAGGATCCTCCCTTTGTGTTGGAGGGACATAACACTCGTCCCTCTACTCTAATCTACTATGGACAAGGATAGGTAATGTTTTTTTTTTATATTTTTAATCTGGTTTTTCGATTTGACATGAGTTAACAAGCCTAAAGGTAATTCGTTTACTACAGTCGGTACTATGTATTTCTTTGTACGTTCACCAAAATAGTTTGTCACTCTCGGAGCAGAAAGTTTTTTCTTTTTAGTTAAACGTGAGTTTGTTTGTTTCGCTGTCACGCCTTAACTACTGGACCGATCATCGTGTAATTTTGCATATACTTTGTCAGGGGTACAAACAACAAGGTGCTACTTGTCATTTAGAAAAAAAAATGTTTTATCTATTGATAGAAGAATAAACAAGTACAAACAACAAAGTGCTACTTGTCATTCAGAAAAAAAAAATGTTTTACCCAGGGATAGAAGAATAAACTACATTGATGCGAGCAAAACCTAGTTCACTATAAAACAAGGTTTTTTTTACAAGCGTCTCGAAAACAATAGTCTTTTGGATTAGTGAAATGAATGAATTGTCTGCTAATCTACGTAGGTGTTCTTCATTAACATGGTTAATTGTAAATTAATTAAGTTTATATTAATTAAAAATAATAGTCTTACTGTAAAATAAACTTCCGTTACTTAAAAAAAAAAATTGGAATTAGCAAAGTTAACTGTAATCGGACTTGGGCGTAGTGGTTATTATACCCAATATTACCTCTACGGCTGCAGTCGGACAAAGAAGGACCAATATTATGTACACCAATATTATGCCTATCCAAACGTGATAGAAATGTAATATAGGTATTAGTGTGGGGCTCTGTTTCCGCATTAACACTCTTAGGTGGTCTATTAGGCATCCGGTATTTATTGTAAAGAAATGCCTTTGAATGAATTGAGGTTAAACTTTTTCGCCCAACTCGATTGCACTTAGGTTGGCACCTATTTTAGGTACTACCATGGGGTCCATTCTCAAAGAAAGCAAAAGGGTTCAAACAAATATCAATAGATGGCGTTACGGGTATCGATTTGTTATTGAAATGCATGGAAAAATATTATTAGAATATTAGGTCCTGATAAACGTATTTTCTAATTTTATAAAATACCCTAAACACGGGAAAATTGAATAAAAGCTTCTAAAGTCCAGTTTTCTTATTATCACAAATTTCAATATTGTCGTCGTTCCTCTGGCAGCAATTACTCGTACTACGTTGAGGTTGATACGGTTTTGTTTTTGGGCTGTCTTAAGTTGGAGTCGAAAGAAGTCGTTTTACACTTTTTTTTTGCTCTTTCAACTGTTCGTTAACTGTTCGATCAAAATTTTTATTTGTTGGATCTCAGTTTTTTTATTAAAAATTACCCTCAAGTTGGCGGGGAGAAGTCGTTTTTTTACATATTTTTTTTGCTATTTCAATTGTTTGTTAACTGTTCGTCATTGTTCGATTGAAATTATTATTTGTTCGATCTTAGTTTTTTTTTTTTATAAATAAAATAAAAAAATTGCTTTCTTAAGTTGGCGGGGAGAACTCCTTTTGTTAACCTTTTTTTTTTTGCTATTTCAATTTTTCGTTAACTGTTTGTCATTGTTCGATCAAAATTTTTATTTGTTCGATCTTGGTTTTTTTTTTTTAAATAAAATAAAAAATTACCCTCAAGTTGGCGGGGAGAAGTCGGTTTTTTAATTTTTTTTTGGCTATTTCAACTATTCGTTAACTGTTCGTGATTGTTTGATGAAAATTTTTATTTGTTCGATCTTAGTTTTTTTTTTTACAAAAATAAAATGAAAAATTTGCCTTCTTAAGTTGGCGGGGAGAAGTCGTTTTTTAAAACCTTTTTTTTTTGCTATTTCAACTGTTCGTCATTGTTCAATCAAATAAAATTCGGTTCTGGCACTCGCCGGCCGCTGCTGCGGCACGCTCGGCTCGTGCGTTATGGTCACAGTTAGCCTTGTTATTGAGTTTGTACAGTTTAATAGTTTGTAGGTACTGACTATTGACAGTAGACCAAATGTTATTGAAACTGTATTGTTGCGTTATGTTTTGGCATTTTCTATTGTAGGTAAATTATTAACACTGTAATTTTTTATTCGAACTTCAAAGATACTATAAAAAAATTAAGAATTCATTTTTCTTATTGTGTTTTACATATTTTTTCATATTGTCAGGACACAATAATTAATAGTGAACAACGAACACGTTAGGTATTTAAATAACAGACATTATGATTTGGCAAATAGATACCTACTAACCCACCTACTAAGTCCTTACACGTACTATCTATTTACACACACACATTGCTAATAGGAATCTTTTACCTCGGACCTCACTCGATCGCAGGGCTGCCAGATTGTATTATTGGATACAAAATTTGTATAATTCGGTAATCATAAGTAGGTATGCTGTTTGTATAGTAGATGCATTGTATAATCGGATACATTGTCATTACTGATGTTATAGCATTTTACAAAATTAGGTATTTACGCACGACGACTCGGTCAAACTCGCGAGTTCCCGACACCACGGCAATGTTATCTAAAATTGTGACTCTGCCCTGTCCTTGAAATAATTACCTACAGCCGGGCGGTATGTAAATAAACACGCGATACGGCGGCCCATAATTTCATCTACGTACTTGAGTTTCTTTCTAGTTTTGTGATTGTAAATATTTTTTTTTTTAAATTAAATTCGTTGTGAATGAAATGAGAAGTATTCAATAAAAATACATGTCCTGATTTTTTATTAGTAGATTTAATAAAACAACACACTCTAAATCTTACTAGGTACCTATCATTTTTTACTCTCATAATTATTTCATAATAATACTTGTAAGTAGTTAAATACATAAGTAAATAGTTAGCCTAGGAAATTACCTACTAGTTTTTTTAACGCGAGCGTTGGTAGGTCACTCGTGTGTCACTTTTGTCACATCGACTTATTTATTTATTAATCCAGGTATTTTACTCGGTGGAAAAAGCGAAATGCCTACCTATTAAAAAAGAAACAAATTATGTTCTAGTAGGTATATAAAAAATATTTTATAGTTTACTTATACTTTCGGAGTTTCCAGGTAATTTAAAAAATGTCATCTCTGGGTACGTTTTTGAAGAATTCCAGCAACCAAAAACAGCACAATATGGTGTATAATTACTCTTTGCCATATAAAGGAAGTATTTGTATTTATTTCATTGAAATACACAAATCGCACGCTTACTGCTTAAAAAACCATCACACCGTTTGTTTGTCACTATTATATGTTTGTTTGTATACCGAACTCGAGGCGTGTAGGTATGTCTCGCAATCCGACCGTTTGTATGAAAATACAATACTGTATAGATAGTATTACCGTGCCGACACTGTGCTACCGTAGTGACTAAGCAATCATGATCCTTTTTCAACTATTAAGTTATTTATTTTACTTCCTTTCTTGAAATATTGTTAATAATGCGTAACGTTTCTGCCACTACCTATGTGCCTGCAACTTTGCCCCCAATGAAAGCAAACAGAATGACCAGGCCCCGAGTCTCAGGCAGCCCTGCTATTCTTGGCTACGGTAGCGGTCACTGTATCTGAGAGCTAGGGGTCCCCGGCAAACGTCCGGATAACAACCCCTTCGACCACAACTGGCCCTGGTAACACACAACATTCGCACAGTGAGGATTGGCGAAAAGATTGACGATGGTGAACCAGAAAATCGTAAAAAAACATGTTGAAAGAGAGTGTCATTGGCGTTTCTTTCCTGTTTTTTTCCGTAGGAACTACTGCCTGTTCCATACAGGCAACTAGCTTCACGACACGATCTTGAGAATTCAAAAATAGCTATAGGTAATTGGGTAATTTATCATGGAGGATTGGCTGGAGAGGCGACATGGAAGCCTCTCCTACCGGTTGACACAGGTGCTCACCGGACACGGCTGCTTCGGTAAGTACCTGTGTCGCATAGGCCGAGAGCCAACGTCTGTGTGCCACCACTGCGGAGGCTGTCGCGAGGATACTGCACTCCACACTCTAGTGGAGTGCTCAGCGTGGACGCAACAGCGGTACAACCTCGTGACGGCTATTGGTGTGGGAAGCCTCTCGCTAGAGACCATGGTTCAGTCCATGGTCCAAAGTGAGAGTGCGTGGGATTCCGCCGCCTCGTTTTGCGAGGAGGTGATGTTGGCCAAAGAGGCGGCGGAACGGGAACGGGAGAGGACAAGCACTCTCCCATCCCGCAGAAGACGCACCAGGCGCCGGAGAGCGCTGAATGATCTCCGTCCTCCATGAGCGCTGGCCTGGGGGTAGCGGGTTGGGCTGACCGTTACCCCAGCAGAAGCAGGCCTAAGACGGTGGCGCGGCGGGTTCCGCACGCGCCTCTCGCATCTGGGAGGGGGGGTAGGGCCCCCCTATCGCACGGTGTGGTCGCCTGCTGATCAGGAGGCCATAGTCTGCAGGGGTTCCCGGAAGCTTCCTTCCTAGGGTATCCCGGGTCCCCTGCAATAGACTCACTTGTGACGGAACACCGTGTGGTTTTAGTCGGTTCGAGTCCGACATACCACTTCACCCTCGGTGAGGTGATGACCCGTGGGGGTTTCCACACGATAAAAAAAAAAAAAAAAAGGTAATTGGGTAATTTGAAATATTTATATAGTTTTTATTAATTTAAATCACATTTGTATTATGGATTTTTTTTATTTAAAATACCTACCTACTTAATGTTTTTAAAAAACATTAAGTTTTAAAGAAACTACATACTAACTTTTAAACTTTCGCGTTCCATGATATAATATTATCTACGTATGAACGGGAATTAACGCGATCACGAAAAGGTATTACATACCTCTGAATTGCCTGACGTTTCGACCAGGTTGCACTGGCCGTGGTTCAGGAGGTACTTAAAAGTAACGGATATCAGGTGAATGGAACACGGAAGCAACCGACAATGAGACGCAAGCATCCGGAGGTGAACAGACAACCAGCCTACATGCCATATGTGAAAGGAGTAACGGATAAGATCGGCTCCGTATTAAAGAAATACTCCATTCCGACAGTATACACACCAGGCATAAAGGTTCAAAACATCGTGGGTACACCGAAGGACGTCTTGCCGTTACAAACTCCAGGTGTCTACAAAATAAACTGCAGCTGTGGTAGTTCCTACATAGGCCAAACAAAGCGGACCATTGCTGAAAGGGTCAAAGAACACATCGCTGCTGTGAAGAACCGACAGATTAGCAAATCAGCGATTGCAGAACATGCACTCGAAGCGGGCACCAATCCACTGGATTGAATTTCACCGTACGCAAGTCCTCTCCACGGAACGTCACTTTTACTCAAGAGTTGTACGTGAAGCGATTGAAATTAAAAAACACAAAACTTTCAATCGGGAAGATGGTTTCAAATTATCTACAGCGTGGAATCCAGTGATAAAAAACATGCCACCTCGCTTTTATGCGCAGTCGGGTGAACACCAGAATAGGGCCACATCGGTTTGCTTACAGAATAGGGACACTGTTAGTATAGTATGTGACGGTACATGGCGAAACGAAAATATCAAAAATATCAAAAAAGTGGAGGTGGATGAAGAACCTTCTACCTCACGATGTCGGCGACGGAGGGCGTGCACCGCTGAGCCAGTCAGCCTGTGACCACGGCCAGTGCAACCTGGTCGAAACGTCAGGCAATTCAGAGGTATGTAATACCTTTTCGTGATCGCGTTAATTCCCGTTCATACGTAGATAATATTAAACTACATACTATCATAATCTACACCAACAAAGCCACAGGCGCATAGCAGTGGCAAGAACATTACGCATTATTAACAATATTTTAAGAAAGGCAGTAAAACAAATAATTTAATAGTAGAAAAAGGATCATGATTGCTTAATCACTGCGGGAACACAGTGTCGGGAACTCGCAGGTTCGAGCGCACCCAGAGGTAACAGCTATACCTACTTTTCCCTCAAACAAGCGTGCGTGCGTATAAGAAATAATTCTTTGGCAAACAATAGCAAATAATTAACAAAAATATATGCCAGAAAGCCTGTTTTGATAAGTGTAAGAGATCCGGAGATATACGGTCGGCTACGCTGGCTTAAGTCTCTAATTAGCAAAAAAATATAGTGTAAGTTTTATTACGGCCCTATGACTTGGCTACACTATCTTCATAGACACGTCAAACGAGTTATCCGTACTGATTTTATTCAAACATTATTCTAATCTAAGGGTTAAGACGAACAAATATAGTAGTTTGACCAAACTATTATCTTATCTGTGGTTTGACTATTATTTTTACTAATATTTTTGTACATTGATGGGAATATAGTCGTTATGAGGTTGTACTAGAGCATAATTTGGCATAGGATACAATACAAATATTACACAACGATGATCGAAGTGAAATTGACCTTGAATGGCCGGTCCACGAGATGTTGCACGTACGTAGTTCTGGTCGTATGTAATAATAATAAATATATTCACTCAATATAAATAATGCTTACCTGCTGTAATAAATAATAGGCCGTTTGATTATTTATAAGTAATAACTAATAAGTTATTTTATCGGTTATCTAATATAACGAACACTCCTACCTGCTGATTGCATACTATATTACCATACTTTGTCTAATATTTAGGACTAGCAGGATGTGCCCTGCGGTTTCACCCGCGTAAGTCCTGATGCCGTGGTAATATCGGGATAAAAAGTAGCCTATGTGTTAATCCAGGTCTCCAGCTATCTACATACCAAGTTTCATTGCAATCGGTTCAGTAGTTTTTGCGTGAAAGAGTAACAAACAGCCATTCATCCATACATCCACACATCCATACATACATACATACATCCTCACAAACTTTCACGTTTATAATATTAGTAGGATATATAATACTAGCAGCGCCCCGCGGTTTCACCCGCGTAAGTCCCGGTACCGTGGGAATATCGGGATAAAAAGTAGCCTATGTGTTAATCTAGTTCTCCAACTATCTACATACCAAGTTTCATCGCAATCTAATCAGTAGTTTTTGCGTGAAAGAGTAACAAACATCCATACATCCATACATCCACACATCCATATATCCTCACAAACTTTCACGTTTATAATATTAGTAGGATTAGTAGGATGATAATTTTGACAGCTCACGCCTATGAAGTTTCTTATTTATTTTTGGTACAATTTACAACATTGATTGATGGGTACCGCCCACTTAGTGGAGTGCCACGCATAACGAACAACCGAACAATCCAAAATCATAGTATTTATAGAAGGTATTCAATTTCGTAAAACAATATAAGTACAACATACGTAGGTCAATGTACAATGCCATCAAACAGATTTGTGCTCATGTCAAAGGCTTGTTTTTTTTTTTGTAATTATCCCCATCTACCAACGAAAATATTACACAGCGAAAAAAGAATCTGGCCTCTCACTTTGCTACTGATGAAAGTTTAGAATTAAACTTGCAACCACATATTCTCACGAAAGATGATGTTCGGGAAATAATCAGAGATGAATTCAATCATATGAGATCAGCATTAGCTCAAGAGCTTCATCAGACACTCAAGCAAATGGTAAGAACCGAACTTCAGGCCATGAGACAAGAAATAACTACTTTGGAAAGCAGCGTTAAGTTTCTTGATGAAAATTATGAAAGCACCAGAACTGTCATTGCTACATACCAAGACTCACTAGGAAAACTACAGAGAGAGAACGCTCAAATAACGAATTCTTTACAGGACTTACAAATCAGACTTCAGATCATGGAACAGCATAACCGTTCTAATAATCTTGAGATACAGTGTGTTCCCGAACACAGATAAGAAAACATACTAACAACAGTAATACAACTTTCCAAGGTAGTATCATGCGACTTGAAGGAAAGCGACATTCACCACTGCACTCGTGTGGCAAAGAGTAACAAAGACGACAAAAGACCTTGGACAATTATTGTTAAATTCGCCACCCCAAGACTTCGCGATACTTTTTTGGCTAAAAACCATAAAATTCAATAAGGCAAACCCCAATGATAAGGTCAACACTAGTCATTTAAGGATTGGAGGTAATAAATCACCGATTTACGTTCTTGAGCACTTATCACCCATGAACAAAAAATTACACACAGCTGCCAGACAGATCAAGGGTTGGGTCAGACCAAAGATAAAGGGTTCAAGTTCGTATGGATTAAACAAGGTCGAGTTTTTATGAGAAAATCAGAAGATGACGAATTGGTTTATGTTAGGAACCAGGACACATTAGATAAACTTAAGTAAATTATATTTAATGTTGTCACTTCTTATTAATTATAATGTTTCATCTATGTATATATCACTACAAAATTCAATAATCTGAATATTTATTATCAAAATGTTAGAAGGTCTTCGGTCCAAAATTCACGATTTCTTAACTAGTATTACATGTGAAAGCTATGATATAGTCATCTTATCGGAAACGTAGTTGAGCGATAAAATTTGTACTTCTGAATTATTCGACAATCGCTATACGGTTTATAGAAGGGATCGCGAAAGCTCAGGTTTTCATTCAAATAAAGATGGTGGGGGTGTGTTGATAGCAGTTTCAAACAAATTCTATTCAACCAGGTACACGGAAGGAGAGAGTCAATGTGAAGATCTCTATGTAAAAGTAGAAATTAATCAAAATATATATATTTATTTCTGTGCTGTTTACCTTCCCCCGCCATTGAATAAAAATATTCTCGACCACTTTTTAGACAATTTCAACCGTGTTTCTGATGGGATGGAAAATATTTGTCTTGTAGGCGACTTTAACATGAGTTGTATTACATGGCCAGATTGTACTATTCATAATCAGAAACCTGCGATTTGTCAGGGTTCTTCACTGGCACAAGTATTCAGAGATTTCGTGTCACTTAACAATCTCATGCAACATAACAACATAAAAAACAAAATCAACAAAATTTTAGATTTGGTTCTGAGCAATATGATAAGCACGACTGTCAGGGAGTCTGGAAACGCTTTAATTAACATCGATCCATATCACAGCCCATTAGAGATAACTATAAAACTCCTCAACAATTTATCGTTAAAAACTAATAACATTTTGCGACATAATTTTTACAAAGCAGATTATGATAAAATTAAGTCTGAATTGGACGAAGTGAGTTGGGAGAGTGACTTTGCCCAACGTGAAAACGTAAATCAAATGGTGTCATTATTTTACGATGTTTTATATAAATTATTAGATAAATTTGTACCTAAAACCAGCTCCGTTCAAGGGAAGCATACACCATGGTTCAATAAGAAATTAATTAAGTTAATAAAAGAAAAGAACAAGTTACTTCATAGATTCAGAGTTTTTAATAACCCATTAGATGAAATATCTCTACAAATCTTAAACAAAAGATGAAAAAAGATGGCAATAGTTTGTTATAATAGTTACGTTAGCAAAATTGAGGAAAGCATTAGAATAAACCCTAAATACTTTTATACTTACCTTAAAGATAAACGCAAAAATGTAGTTCAAATACCTCAAACAATGAATCTGAATAGCAGGAGTGTATCAGACGGTGCAGGTATATGTAATTTATTTGCATCTTACTTTTTTTCTACGTTCATTGACTCTTCCAATCAAAGTACTCCCTCTTTTGAAACTGGTTCAAACAATAACAGTATTGGTGAGATATATGTTACACACAAGAGTGTCATAAAGTATTTAAAAAATCTTGATATACACAAAGGGGCGGGACCAGATGGAATCTCATTATATTTTGTTTCAAGATGCGCCTTATCTTTAAGTTTTCCTCTGTTTCTCGTCATAAATAAATCGTTATCAACCGGTACATTCCCTACAATCTGGAAGACCGCGGAAGTTGTTCCTGTATATAAAAATGGCAGCAAAGAAAATGTTTCTAACTATAGACCAATTTCTATCTTGTCGGTTTTTGCCAAATTATTCGAAGCTTTAATTTACCCCTACCTTAAAAGTCATACTAGACATATTTTTGTTAGTGAGCAGCACGGCTTTATCCAATCCCGTTCCACAAATCTGGTCACATATCATAACGAACTAGTGAACGCTGTTGACGCAGGTGCCCAAGTTAGTGCTGTCTATATGGACTTTGCTAAGGTATTCGATAGAGTTTGTCATAAGATATTATTAAAAAAGTTAGGCTCGTATGATATTTGTGGATCTTTACTGAAATGGTTTCAGTCTTACTTATCCGATAGAACGCAATATGTTGTAGTGAAAGGATTTAAATCTGAGACATACACAGCTATTTCTGGCCTTCCCCAAGGCTCCCATTTGGGTCCTTGGCTCTTCAACTTGTTCATAAATGATATAGTCTCTTATATTAAACATAGTAGCGCTTACCTCTTTGCAGATGATTTAAAGATTTGTAAAACTATAACAGACTCATTAGACTGCGATTTGCTTCAGAGGGACCTTGATGCTATAAATAGCTGGTGTAAGCCAAACAAAATGTCCTTAAATACAAGCAAATGCCATACCATCACGTTCACACGAAACCGCAATGTAATTAAAACTCCATATTATATTGACGGGATTGCACTACAGGAGAAGGCAGAGATACGGGATTTAGGAGTCCTATTTGACTCTAAGTTAACTTTTTTGCCTCACATAAACAATATAATTAACAAGTCATCTAGAATGCTGGGTTTCATCTTACGAAACGGCAGACTATTCCGCAATCCAGCCACAAAAATAGCCATTTATAACACTTATGTACGGAGTCATCTTGAATACTGCTGTGTAGTTTGGTCACCTCAATATAATGTACATCAACTCAGAATTGAAAGAATTCAAAAACGATTCCTGAGACATCTTGCCTTTTCTTGTGGTCTGCATAAACAGCTGCCTTCATACAATGACAAATTAAGACACTATAGAATGGATAGCCTTGCGATCCGTAGACAGATGCATGACATGACTTTTCTGTACAAAGTATTAAGGAATTTAATTGACTGTTCATCCCTGTTAAAATGATTTAGTTTGCGTGTTCCACGCCGTGTGCCTAGGCGTGCGCTTGTAACTCAGGACTACTGCATGAGCCATCTGCCAGAACTAATTTAAAGCAATTCTCTACCATATCCCGCTTGTCCAAAGCCTATAACGCTATTTGTGGGGAGGTTTATGTGTTTCATGATAAATTGTCACTTTTCAAAAAAAAAATGTTAAATAAGTTGTTTTGACATTGTTAAGAGTTTAATTTGTTATGTTTATGTGTCTTCTATTTTATTCTCCTCTACTTTGTTTTGCATGTTTTTTTATTTATATTTTTTTACTATAAAATAATGTTTATTTTCTTGTAAAACCGGTGTTACTTTTTACGCAAGTTGTGACACCTTAAAGTGTTGTGCATTTAAGTTTGTAACTACAGTTATATTTTTAGATATAAGTGGTAATGTAGCAACTACTGGATGTCCAAATAAATAAATTATACTAAGTACCTAAGTTTATTAAATAGGTTCTTAAGTTTTATCTTTATTTTTTATGCCATGAAGCCAAACATAACATATCTCCACTATTTACGAGTAAGAAAGTACTGACTTTATTGCGAAATGCCTGTGGAAACGTTACTGCGGATGACTGGAGAAATTCTTATTTCTCGTTTCATTTTATTTCTGTGAGCATTTATAGTGATATTATTTTTTTTTTTATTAAATATGAAAGACTTCATTTTGTATCATAAATGTATAATCGACCATACAGCATAACCACGCAACTATCGATTCCAAAATTTATGATTATAACAATCGATAATCGAATAGGTTTAACAACGATTATACACTACCGCATCCCTACCGTGAGCTGTCAAAATTATCATCCTAAATTTGACAAAGTATAAATTATTAAGTTTATTAGTAGGTAAATAAATCCATTTCGTCGCTAGGTGGCTCTAGCTATCTAAATGTTTGAATTTCGAATGTTATATTTTTTTAAACATAGAAACTCAATGATTGAATAAAAAGAAGTTGGCGGGAAATCGTGTGTCATTTGTTATTATCACAAGTTGAAGTTCGTCGTCCGTAACAAAAAATGGAATTAACGCGAAAAGATATTAATGATTTTTTATAATTTTAAAAGTTCACTGACTCCGCAAGACTGCACTGCTCGTCTTCAAAATACTTTTAGGAGGCGAGCACCTCATTTGAGTACCGTAAGGCGTTGGTACGCAAAATTTGATCGTGGCCGTATTTCTCTCCATGATGATATTCGTGAAGGTAAAATAAAAATGTGTATGTTTTTGAATTTATGCGTACACTTATCATACCTATCTTAAAGAATAAAATTGGTGATTTTATAATTTCTAACGATTAGCCAATTTCGTTGGCAGGCATCATTGTTAAGAACTAAGTGGTCAGCTTGTGTGCGAGCTTAAATATCTGACAATTAATGACGCACAATTCGGGGTTCGGCCTTGTCTGTCGAGGGAGAGTGCCATCTTCTTAGATTATGTATATAGGTCCTATTTTGTCTCAAGCAGGCTGTACAGTATTATACGAAAAGAAAAACCTATTGTCATATAATTTACTATGGAGAGTATGGAGTAAATTACGAAACGAAATTAATGTATTACCCATGAAGCTCTACTATTGTTGGAGGCCACACGCTGAACATTATGAATGGTTTTAATTATTTTATTTACTAAGCTCACAAAACAGTTTTTCTTGTATGAATATAATAAAATTGACCTACCTTATTTTTAGGAATGTCCATTGGTACAAAAAATATGGGTAATAGGATACTCTAAAGTAGTACAAATATGGAGGAAAGGATTTCAGAAAAGGATAGAGTTCCAATCTCAATTTTTACGGACAAACTTTTTGATTCTCAGTAATTGTTCACTGTGTGGTCTCCAGTGTTACTATAATTTCCTGGTGTCACCGGAAGTGATTGACTTGTTTCGATACTGGTATGACAATCAATTAAACCGTGTAAGATAGGCCAATTAATTTTCGACTGAGTATAGGAATGGAATGCAGCGTAAGACTGGGGTATGTACTCGCCTTCGTTTTCCAACTTGTATGTAAATAGTTTGATTGATGAGCTCAGCTGCACAGGCGTCAGATGTCATATTGATGGTATATGTATAAATAAAGCTATTCTGACGATATGCTGCTGAGCCCATCACTTGGTTTACAGCTCTGAGAAGACTGATTTATGAATCCCACGCAGAGGCCCATTGGCTCAAATATAATGCACTTAAGAGTGAGTTCAAGATTTTTAAAGCAGGCAATAAAAACTATTATGGTATACCCCCAGTCACACGGTGCGGGGCTGCAAATATTTGGGCCACTGGGTCTCGGAGGGTTTAAGGGATAACCTAGACATGGAGCGGTAGCGCAGGTCGCTGACTGTCTGATGTGGCATGTTGTTGGGCCATAGGTTTGTAAATAGTTTTACACCGAATGTTGTTTTACGTCTGTTGATGAATTATACGCAGTAGGCATATAGCGACCTCCGCGTAATCCCTCAACACAGGACATTAATGCAACACTGTTTTAAATCAAACTACCAACATAACTGTTATGTGCAATTACTGGGTCACCAATGCGACCCTACTTGTTAACTAGCTATTCAACAGGCACGTCCAGTACAACAACACGTTCCGAGTGTTGATGGGCTGCTGCATTATTGCAGTACGTCTGGCATGTTTGCCGACGCTAATGTCAACAGCTTTAGCACAATTATGCGCAAGAGGTGCGCTACTCTGTTATGCCGTGTACGTGACAGCCCCAACAACAGTATAAGATCATTAGCTTCCAGGTGGGACTCTCCCGTCTTGGATCGATAGATACAGCTGCATGCAGTAAGGTAAACGTACCCCAAAGTGAACTTTCTCAAGTTGAACTGTCTCATCCAGCTTTAGTTAAGTTAGACAGAATAGTACTAACACTAGTTTGTAAGTCTGGATTTGTACTAACATTATTATGGAAGCATTTCTGAAATCATCATCTTCCTCTTTTTTCCCAGCTAAGTCGGGGTCGGCTTTCAGTCTAACTACGATACGGTCAAACTTTGATATTTTACGTGAAGCGATTGCCATCAGACCTCCGCAACCCCAGTACTAGGTATATCCAAGTTCTGTCGTTAGACCAGGTTGTCAGACTTTTAGAACTCCCATTCTTACTCGGTTACCACTTAGACACGAGCCCCTCAATTCTTAACAATTCTGAAATAAATTGATTTAAAATTATTTTTATATCTGTTATTTGGGGAGGACAATGGATATAAGAGTGGGTCACACTGACTACCATACCGGCCAGGACTGCCAGCTTGTATAATTGGATACAAAATTCGTATAATTCGGTTAACTTATGTATCCTCCTTGGATAGTAAATGTTTTAGCGTAATAAGTACGTACTCATACACATAGAGTTACTTAAAACAAATATTCTGTGGTAAACTGTTCAATCCTTATGTTAAAGTTAAAACACCTTTTATTGAAATCCCCAAAGAATTTTTGACGTTTTATAGTTGAATAACACTGATTTTGTTTAATAGTCCATGATTTTGTATAAGTTCTGAGACTCGGCGCGGTATAAAATAAGTTGTCCTTACTGGCAGCCCTGATACCGGTATCAAATGTGTCAAACATCTGTCACAATTGTTGCGAATCGGAAAATTCGTTACAAAATCAGGAAAGTAGCGAATAAATTCGGTGTGCATTGTTTTAAAACATAAATAAACACCATTTTATGCTCACGAGTGTGTATTGTTACAAATTTTGTTACAAATCTGGATGAAAATACTATGATCGCCGCGTCCGAGCCTCTGGTATGTTGTTTTGTTTTCATTCGTTCTGTAATGTTTTCTTTTAGGCCTGAAACATAGAGATTTGCTTGATCAAAAGTTTTCTGAATTGAGGGCATTTTTTGGATAAATCGTCTCGAGTAAGCTCCTGTCGAGCTATTCTAGCAGATATTTGACCGCCCTTGTTTTACGCTTATCAGAAAAGTTGCGATTTTTTTTGCATAAGCCATGTGGTCAGAAAACTAATAATACCTCTGGTTTTACAGTACTTATTAGGGTACATGCGCTGAGTTATTATTACTAGCGTATAGAGTAGACACCGCGAAGAAAAAGTTTGTAACGCGATCTGCGGTCCTTGCACCGCAGTGAAAACAAATCTTTGTAGCAGTTCGTTGGGCAACACGCGTAAACGCCATGAAAATCACGGCGCTTAAGACCTTACGCTCGCGAGAAAACTACAAAGCAAAATCGATGGAGCGCTGCTTGTTAATACCGCAAAATTATTGTTTTAGCGCTGCAGCGCTTTTTAGTTTTAATTCAATTAAAAACGGAACATGTATTTTGTTCTAAGTGTCTTCTCTAGTACATAATATCTTGATGGGTATATGTTAACAAGTCCCTAATTTTTATTGTCGTTAATCATTTTTTATATATTTGACTGGCCTGTTGGTCTAGTGGTTAGTGACCCTGACTGCTAAGCCAGAGGTTGTGGGTTCGATTTCCACCCAGGACAAATAATTGTGTGATGAGCATGATAATTTGTTCTGTGTCTATGTGTAATTTATCTATAATATGTATGTATTTCGAAATATATAAGTATGTTTATCAGCAGTCTGGTTACCGTAGTACAGGCTCTGCCTAGTTTGTGATCAGACGGCCGTGTGTGATATGTGTGGACTTATTATTATTATTATATGTTATTTTAGTTATATTTCTTATCTATATTTTTGTGAAAAAGCTATGATCCTGGCCATCAATCTGTTACACTAGTCAATATACAACCTTAGAAACCCTTATCTACTCACATTATTACTTTCTAGCAGTATTTCAAAAAATAAAATGTTAAAGATATTATCTGCTTAATTTTTTGCTTTTCCCCATTACTGACTTTAACTGATTTAAAATAATAAATATATAGGTATGTATTTGCTTATGTATGTATATGATATAGTGATTTATGTTTATACAGTAGAATCTTTGTAGATGAAACTTAAAGAGACACTACAAAATTCAAGTTATTTTCGACTTTCAAAGGGTTTCAACTAAGGCAGATTTTGTAAGGAAACATTCTGCTTGTCAAGGTTTAGAATTATTCTAACAATCAACTTAATTTCAAAACATTGTTAAAATACAAATTTAAACAATGACATACATTGTTGACAAATTGTTAAAGATGATAACTTACTTTATATTTCGTCAAGCCATAAAAGTAATTAGTTTCAAATTATCAAGTTGTTTGTTGTAAAATCAAACATAACTTGATGTCATTGTAAGCTTACATATTTACATCTATTTTATTTGTTTAATGTATGTTTATATATCACAATCTGCCTAATCAATGCCCACTTACTAGTGGGCATTGATTAGGCATTAGACTTACAAAAATGTTTTTATAGGAGTTTGTGCCTCATGGCAGAACAGTGCTAGCAAGGCACCCGGGACAGATATACAGCAAACATAACACATCAGCATCCGAAAACTCTCTATTGTACAAGCTCACAAACTTTGGTATCAAGGATGAGAGTCTATTGGAGACGAAGGAAGAGGAGCAGGAGTGGTGGTGCATTAGAGAAATGTATTATAGGAGTGGGGCTGGTGAGTTAATTGTTTTTTCTTTTTGATAAACTATTAACATATACTTATAAGGTTATCAGAACAAAATCACGTTAGTTTTAGAAATGGTTTACTATAGTATTAATTCTAGGTTTATAAAACTTCATAGTTTACTGCAGTGGTTGTGAGTTCCATTAAATTGTCTACAAATACTTCGTTTCAGATTTTGGAGAAGAACAACCTCTACATAAAGATTCTAAATACGAATACAACTCTGAATCATTCCGTGCTCCGAGTCGACTTAAAACCGACTTCAACATCTCTATCAAGTCTGAGCTTCTAAACAGTATAAAGAAAATGGACTCTGAAACCACAAACTCTGCTGGTCCCTCAAGAGGTAGCTCAGCAAATAGCTCCAGTAATATGTCAAAGAAGTTTAATTTGAACTCTGGAACAAAACAAAGCTCAAAGAAGAAACCATTGAATCCAAAGACTGATTGTAGTTATGAAGAAGAGTTGTATGTAAAGGGCTGTACTGCTGTATGGTCTAAAGGTGAGCAAACAACTAGTTTTAAGTATAATATAATGCATGCGTGTTCAAACGTCAATATTGTTACACACTTTCCTTAGTAACATTTGAATTCTTTGGCCTTTATGTCATCTCCAGGACAATTTAACTGAGTATATTACTTATGCTGAAATCAAACCTAAAACCACTTTTCAGATGCCATGGTTTTGTCTTTCTTTAAATATGAGTACCCCTAAGAAGAGGTCTAGACACCTATAGAACTCTCCCATCCTGCATGATCCCGAATAAGCTTTATAATAACCGTGATTGATGGCCAGGCTAGGGGGGAAGTCGTCACCACCTTAATGGCCTAAGACGGGACGTAACCCACTTTTCGCACTTCTCGGTACCAACCACCTGTCTTCGGATTGCCGAGTAAGCAATCATATAAGCTTATTAGTAAAATATTGTTTTTCAGGTCTCATATCAACACCAGCTACAAAACTTTCAGACCCAGAACACAGAGAAACCATAGCTTGTTACACAATAGAAAATCCTATAAAACATGCTGTTTTCTGCAACTTCTATGTAGATATTAAAAACACTATGCTCATAGATGCTTTGAACTCCCAGATAGGTGATGAGAAGAAAAATATAAAGATTGAAGACACAACAGAACATATACAAACCAAAATTATGCCGGCAATATTATTGATTAATAGCAAGTGTATGAAAGTTTATGCCAATGATGGACGAGAATACATCACAAGTATTCCCTTTCAAGTCAAAAAGGTTTGGCCCATGAAATATGGGGTGCTGTTAGAGAAGGAAGCAACACCATTGTCTCAGAACTCCATGATGCGTAATTCCTTTTCAAAACTGAACGAATCTTACAATAGTACTTTTTCTAAATCGAAATCTAACTTTCCATTTAACATGAGTAGTAAACTCCGCGCCGAATCAATATCTGGTTTCGACCAAGATGTTTCTTTACCCACTTGTTTTTCAGTTACACATCCACTGGATGAAGTAACACCTATATTAATGAAATCACCTTCCCAAGGACTTCAATACTACAATGATGGAGACTTACAAATAATTTTTGTCAGCTCAAACCCCAGTATCATACTGACATATGATTGGAAATTAGCTACACATTCGCTTTGGAGGATTAGAAAATCTGTCCGCGATGAATGTCTTACTATGTGCCCAAACATGAATTCATCTACAACAGTTTTCAGCCAATCATGTGACTACATCGGTAGTCCAATGCAGAGTCAGAGAAACCTAACTAGTTGGGCAACTGGTTTGGGCAGTCCATATCAGTCAAAGAGAATACCCGGTACTCCTAATATGTCTAGATCAAGAATCAACAGTCCAATGGCAAATATATTCCATCAGCAAGGGTTGTCTCCACACGGATCGATTGGTCAAGTGTCATACAATTCGATGTTGCCAAATACGGCGTCTCAAAACCCACCATCTTTGCCTTTGTATCCAGATATTTGTTTGGACCATATTTGGACTGACAGTCAGACAATCAGACGCGATCCAATAGAATCTCCAAGTGATATGAAAGCTTTTCTTCATACAGATTTAGTTGGGCATGATTACTTGTGTTTTATAGTTAAGGTTGGGAGTGTTTCCAAGTTGCAAATAGTGAGGTTGCAAAGATCTCATTCACATGGACAAACTTTTAAAACGAATTTAATGGTTGGAGCTGTGTCAACTGTGTTGGCAAAAGATGCAGTTGTTTTGGAGCATCTCAATATGATGGCGTTGATCGATGACGCTGGGAATATTATATTGCAGTCTGGAAACAGTGTTGTTGGGAAGGTTAGTGATTGTTTCTATTTTAATTTTTGAATTGAAAATTATAAGAATATTTCATGATTATGGATATTTAGCCATATCTTAAGTACATAAAGCTATTTTTTTTAATTAATTTACATATCTAATTTATATTTGTTTCTCGAATATCACAAAGGGCCTGTTTATCTGTGAGTTTCTTACATTCCCAATGAGGCAGTATCTTTTGTGGTCACTTAATATACTGTAGAATTAGAAGTGTCTAAGTATACCCTTTATTAAAACACAATATTAAATACAATGTACATAATAATGCTCTTTCTTACAAAGTAGAACAATCATGATTAAATACATTTATGCTTCCACCAGTCGGTTGACTTTAATTCTGCCCCTTAAGATAATTTTTGACTGCACGGATGGCGCAATGGTTTAAGTGATCGCCTCGCCATTACGCCGCGTCGAGTGTTGTGGGTTCAAATCCCACACGGGACAAAAATTTGTGTGGTCCACTAATAGTTGCCCCAAGCTTGGGTGTTCTTAGTGTCCATTGTTTAAATGTTTATGATATCTCCCGTGACACAGGAATATTCCTAATGCGGGAAATGTCGGGTAGAGTCGATTAAGGTCGTAAAATATCAGCTGAGCGATATGTGTGATACTTTGAAAGATTTAACGGAAAATAAAACAGATTGTCAATTGCATTGTGAATACCATTCTATAGAAAAGTGAAGCAAATGACAAGTTCCTATATATAATTAATTAAATTTTAATTTTATTTTTTTTTATTTTAGTAAAAAATTTTAAATCTAAATTTTTTTTGCATTTTTATTAAGATCTATCGTCCGGGGCCTTGCAATGCCTAAGGCCGAACCCTGCTATACTGTATCCATTCCATTAAAATATCACCTTTTCTATGTTCCAGGTCCACGTTGGAGGTGTGTTAGCTCGTCTCATAGACTCACCGTACACAAAACGCGCCACATTACAATCGCCTTTCCCTCGTCGAAGCAGCTTATTACCAAGCCGAGTAAATGATGCCACGTTTGATGATTCTGCATTACATCTGCTATCACCAGTTCCTCATTCTTCTGCTTCTAGATTAGAGCAAAAAGAGAGCTTAGGTAAATACACACGTTAGCGACATCTAGGAAAGACAAACCGAACTATAACTGTACTGTAGTGTACGATAAACAAAAACGTAATTTCCTGAGAAGTGTTACATAATTTATTTTAACCGCAGGCTATTGTCATTGTGTATTTTACACAAACGTGTATGGGAATCACTTCGAAATCCAAACACGATATGTAGTATATATGTTTCACAATTTATTCATATATTACACTAGGTATATTTTACATAAACGTATCCTTGATAGCACTTGAAAGCACATATTATCGCTTCCGATTCCTAAGTCTGAATGCCTTTGGAAATCCCCACTATTTACAAAGGAAGTGGCATTATAAATTCCAACTCGTGTTGTCTCCAGGTCTATGTGGTCTGTGCGACGCGGCCGGTAGCCGCCTCACGCTCCAGTTCGAGGCGGGCTCCATGTACAGGATATCGCTGCCGCCCTTGACTTGCTCCACGCTCGTCACTCGCTGCTACACTGCGCTTAGAGCGATTCTACCAAAGGATGTTACTATGCAGGTATGTCATAATAAATAACAATAACTTAATAACTTGAGACACCTCACACACGGCTTTTTGATCCTTAATTAGCTGTGGTAACCAGGCTACTGATATATATACTTGTATACTACATACATACATATTATAGATAAATTTCAACCAGACACAGAACAAATGATTGTGCTCATAACACAAATTTCTCTCCTGAGTGGGAATCAAACCCACAACCTCTTTCTCATCAATCAGGACTACTAACCCTAATATTATAAAATCAAACCAAACTAACAGTTTCACACTTCGTTTGTTCGGAGGTTCTACTGTGCATTTGGGCCCTTTCTCTATAATAGAGCCAATAACATGATATAACATCCACATTTACCCACTAAATAAGATCCAATGTAATAAGGCAGCTATTACGGGGCAACAGACTTTGGGATATTATGAAACTGAGCTCATATGCATTGCATATCGACTGGCCTGTTGGCCTAGTGGTTAGTGACCCTGACTGCTATGCCATACGTCGTGGGTTCGATTCCCACCCGAGTCTGAGTGTTCTTTGTGTCCATAGTTTGTATGTTTGTAAAGTCCCCCGCGACACAGGAGTAATTCCCAATGCGGGAGTTGTCTTTAAAATAAAAAAATATGTACTACACATAAAAAGGTTAATTTTCACACTGACATTTTATATAATTTTAACTTTCTTTTTTCATTTGATGTTTTAGGGCAATATTTCGTTGGGACGTGGCGCCGATAGCCGAAATTCAGGTTCGTTGCCTTGTTTGGCAACAAATGCTAGTTCATGTCTTTTTTGTGTAATTAAATCTAGCTAAGTTTTAAAGACAACATGAGCATATATTTTTTAGAATAAAGTTATTATTATTAAAAATAAAAACTGTACTTGCAGATGCTAACCTTGTACCTACTTAATATATAGAGGTTTGGCTACACTAGTCACCACAGAAGTACTGTTTCAAAACACATCCTCTGCCTATTCCATCGATATGTATGTATGTTTCAAAACAGCTTTCTCAACCGTGAAAGTACTACCACAATCAGATGGTTCCGAAACTATTAGAATTTATAATCTTTCCCATCATAAAATATAATATATATTCTGTATAACATAATCTATACAATGCTCTAACTTAATTCACAGGTTATTATCAAATGGTATGGTGTCCGAAACGCTCCTGGCACTCAAGATCTTACACCAGAACAAGAATGGTCCATGTTCTCCACACTCCTTCTCTCTCTAATAGGCTATGACGTAGAACGTCTGAACAAACAACACGATGATTCCGACCACCCTGAAGTTGCAACAAAAAAACAAAGAACCTCTAGTGATGGGACACTTGACGATTGGGACTATCTTCTAAATTCAAAAATGCATAAGGCTATTGGAGCTTCTCTAACTATGCTAAAGTTACCCATACCGAATGCTGACAGTCACAAAAAGAGGCGGTGTAGTGTTGATGTTGAAAAAACAGGCCAATTTAATACGAACTCCTTATTATACCCATATGTATTACAAGCACTGTATTCCCTACACTTGGTTTATGAAGAAATAAAACTAAATACTCTTTTGTGTAACAATTTAAAACCTTTATCGAACTTTTTGTATCAAATTTCAAAAGATTTAAAATTGGAAGCATACGTAAATCACTACTGGCTGGATTTCCCAACGGATTTGAATTTGGAATACGAAGATGACTCTCAGATAACGGAAGAGAATTTAAAGAAAATATCTGAACCGGCGTACTTTAGCCGAGACCCGCCGAATATTTACTCATATTTGAATAGCATGTTGAAGGATTTGGATGTGGGATATTATCCTTATTTGACTGATGTCAACAATATGTCCAGGGATATTATTGAGGTAAGTAAGGTTTGCATTAATTGATGTAAAAGTAATAGCCACGATATAAATATGCAATGTGCCATTCCACCACCAAAAGGAGTAAAAAAGCACATTGCTTATTCTCTTCTTCTCTGTTCACAAACACGGAGCCCCTTGGTGTTAGGGAGTACCGATGCCTTAAATGGGGGCTGGTCATATCTGGACTGCTATTACTTAAATATAGTAGCAATTTGCGCAACTGTTGATATTTTAGAATAATATGTTACATTATTATCTACGTATTTACGGGAATTAACGCGATCACGAAAACGTATTACATACCTCAGGCAATTCAGAGGTATGTAAATACCTTTTCGTGTTCGCGTTAATTCCCGTTAATACGTAGATAATATTATATCATGGAACGCGAAAGTTTAAAAGTTAATAACCTCACATTTCATTTGTGCTTATAAGCAATGTAACCAGAAACTTGTAAAAACATGTTGAAAAGAGTGTCCTTGGAGTTTCTTGCCTGTTCTTCTCCACAGGATATACGTATTGAAACAGGCAACTAGTTTCACGACCGACTTAGTCTGACTGACTACAACTCACTGACAATTCAAAACCTGTAATTGGTGAAATAAATTATTTTGATTTGATACAACCCTATGGGGTTTTGACAAGATACATACGATACCAGGCTGCTGTGCGTTTTGTGCAAGAAGGACGAATAGTCTTAAATAGAAGATTTGACTGTACCCAATTTGAAATGAGTAAACTTCCCCAGTTCGAGTCGAGTAGAGTCAAACTTAGAACTCAACTACTTATTTCAGCAAAAAAATTCGGTTAGTTGTATCAGATAAAGATAATTCTATAGGTCTATCTATCATAGTGGTTATCACATGAAATTTGCAATCAAGCATCATAGTCATCATAGTCATCTCGCAGCAAGTGTCTCAAAAATTCAAATCTAACTACTAGAAAATAATACTATAATAATTAACTTTAAAAAAGTATATAACCGACTTCAATGCGCCTAAATCATGATCCTACTAATATTATAAACGTGAAAGTTTGTGAGGATGTATGCATGTTTGTTGCACTTTCATGCAAAAACTACTGAACTGATTGCGAATGAAATTGGTAAGTAGATAACTTGACACCTGGATTAACACATAGGCTACTTTTTATCCCGATAATCAACGGCATCGGTATTTACGCGGGTGAAACCGCGTGGCGCAGCTAGTAAAAATAAATTCATCATCAGATCTTTAAGTAATTTAAATTTTCGAACAAAACAGAATTCTGCAAATCTGTCTATTATATTATGAGTATGACGGAGTTAATTGAAATATCTCTTTATTGTACACCTTTAAGGTGAAAAACAATACAAACAATATATAAACATTTAGGTCTATCAATCGGCGGTCTTATAGCTCACGGCGATTTCTTCCAGACAACCTTTGTACAGATGGTTATGCCCGAACATACATAAAAAAAATATAATATCCAAACTGAGAACCTTCTCCTTTTTGAAGTCGGTTAAAACAGTTTTTCTGAATGAAAGATACCTTATGTTATTTTTTTTTTGACAACGTGTATGCAACACTAGCAGCGCCCTGCGGATTCACCCGCGTAAGTCCCGATCCCGTGGGAATATCGGGATAAAAAGTAGCCTATGCGTTCGCATCGCATCGCAATCGGTTTAGTGGGTTTTGCGTGAAAGCGTAACAAACATCCATCCATTCATCCATCCATCCGAACTTTCACATTTATAATATTAGTAGGATTTTATTACAACCAGGTGAACAGTTTCCGCATTTATAATATTAGTTAGGATATCGATGGATTAAATCATATTATTTTTCATATTCGACTTTCAGATTCTGTCAATAGTAGGGTGCGGGGGCAAGGCAGGCGTACAAACAATATCACACCGCGACACTATGACCGCCAGCAGTACGCCGCGTGCTAGAAGAGATCCACATAATTATTCGTCGCCATATTGCCAAGCTGTTATTACCGCTGTCGATAAAGGTGGGTGAAAATGAGTCGCTTTGCCGGGATACTTATCATTTAGAGCAAAATGACTAAAACATTACCGTCACCTTAAAGCAGTACCGTAAGGCAGCGGTTCAGCGTACACAGAAGCGATAGGTAGCTTCGCTGTTTAATAAAGGGCCCCTGTCGTGCCCGAACAACACACATGATTTACTCAAAATACAGTAAATAATTATGAGTATCACGAAAGTTTTAATTCTAATATGAATATTATTATGTAGGTATAAACTTTTTGTTGCTCCTTGCCATGTTTCACCTACAATGGGTATTAAAAAAGAAAAAAAAAATTCCTCTCCTTCCAGGTATAACCCTCCGTGACATAGACAGCCTGCCTCCCGCCGTAGCCCTCCTCCTCCTCACAATACTCTCGCGCTGCAAGAGTTCACCTCCAGCAGACTGGCCTCCCGAGGCCTATAACCTGGTGATGAGAGAAGACCTGGCTCACCAGGCCAATGTGGCGCAGACCATGAGTACCGCCAACGATTATATGGAGTGTAAGTATCCAAACTAATATTATAAATGCGATAAAATATGAATTTGTTTGTTTGTTACGCTTTCATGCCAAATGAATCATATGAGCCCAAATTCGAGGGGTTTACTAGTAGTCACTGAAGAGTTCCACTATCCACCTGAAGTATGTTAAAAATGTACTGTCCCCGAGGGAAAAAGCTATTTTTCAACGTTTTGAATTTGGGCGCGTTATAATCATTAAAATTTATATCCTACTAGCTGTGCCCGCGACTTCGTCCGCGTGGAATAGTGTCTTTGGGTAGAATTTTTAATTATTTAGGCTAATTGACGTTACTTCCATACAACTTTTCATCCCCACCTTTCAACCCCTTACACCCATTTTTTCGCATTAAAAAGTAGCCTATGTAGCCTTTCTCAGGCTCTAAGCTATCTGTGTACCAAATTTCATTTAAATTGGTTCAGTAGTTTCGGCGGGAAAGGGCGACAGACAGACAGACAGAGTTACTTTCGCATTTATAATATTAGTAAGGATGTCAAATAGCATAAAAGTTACAAGAGATTTATGTTTTGCAACAACTTTAAAACGAGTAAACATAAGCACAGTTATCAATATAATTTTAAATCCTGAAGGCACTCATGGTTAGGACGGTTTCGACACCCTTGTATTTCGATTAATAACAAAGTCGACACTCATTATAACTGGACCTGTCCAGGACAGCAACTTAATTAAATATATGCTTTAGGCATTGCGTCATAAAACATGTTATAATAGGTAACATTGATACTTACCATCCTGACGTGCTTGCCATCATAAAACTGATTCGTACAACACAAGACTAAAAGTTTCTATTAACTAGTTATCTGTGCTGGAGCACATACATCACACAATCACACATACAAAACAAGCACACATAAAAAACAAGAACAAATTCTAAACAAGCACATATACAAAACAAACGCATACAAAACAAGTACACATACAATACAAGCACACATACAATACAAGCACACGTACAATACAAGCACACATACAATACAAGCACACTAATGGTGAACAGTTACCGGGTAGTGTCTATAAGCAAGCAAGTCGCGCGTTGCCAAAATGGATATCTGGCGATTCTACTTACAGGTATATTTACAACAGTATGTGACTTTTTGTAAGATTAGTACTCAACCTATACGCCTTGGTATTAAAAACGTCTATACGCTACGGGAACCCCTTACCATATCCCATGCTAGCCATTGAATCCATATTAAACAGGTTTTTTTTTACCTGCAGTCATAGCGATGGAGGTCCTGGAGAAAGATACGGTATATACAATGGCGAAACGGGTCGTAGATCCCCCTAGAACCAATCCGGAGGACGCTGACGTCATAACTGGCTGCGAGCATCTCAATACGCAATTGCTCAGCTTGTTGTATCCTAGAGATCACAGGTATGTACATTGTCGTAGCTCAGGTGATGAGCCACCATTACTCTCATTCAGAATATTCAGTGGGTTGCTGGTTGTATCTAGGCTATCGAGTTATTAGTACCTAGCTTAGGTTTATTTGTTCACAAAAATATAGTAATAGGCACATAACTGAATTTACTGGTAACTAAATATTCAGATTAATTAATTCTTTAAAAAAAGACAACCCTAACGTCGTGGCGTCGTCAGAACAGATAATGTAGAATGCGAATTGCGACTTTATTGTGTCGGAACAAGTCGCTATTTATTGAAATTATATTGCGGAGTGAGACTTCTGTACTTATGTGCTGTAAGTTAGATATTTATTCCACATGTTTTTGTATTTATTATTAATACATGTTGCTAGTTCATAATAATTGAATTTGGTGTTTGTTTGATATACTAAGAATTGGTGAAATTTTAAACTGAAATATTTTAGACTTCTTGTTTCAGAATGACCGAAGTGATAAATCTGCTTCAATCATCCATCCCGGTGACCATAAACTTGACACAACGGCCAGAGGTTTCTGATCACGACTTCATAGAAGAACAGGACAAGTATTTGTATGCCATCAGTACTAGAACCATGGCGCTACCAATTGCTAGGTGAGACATATGAACATTTTTGGTTGTTGTTGGTTGAATTTATCGATAAATTCTTACTAATTCCACAATTATACCTTATCTCTAAAGCGCAGCTTCGTTCGCGTGTATTTCAGATCCAACGTATATGTTTTGATACAGTATACAAATTACATTTGTCCAAATCCATTAAGCGGTTTTGGTGTGATTAAGTGGAAAAATATCTCTAGGAGTATCATGTATCATGGACTTATGCATTTAATATAACGAATGCAATAGTTGTTACTTTTTGTTTGATTTGTTCTCTACAGAGTGCTGCTCAAAGTCCGTTCTTCACTAGTTCGTCTTCTTTTATAGTCTATCTACTATCTCCAATAGGATAGATGACTGTTAATTCAAATCAGTAACTTTTTATTAAATGTCAAAACAGTCGATTTGGTACATTTTTGTATAAAAAATTAAGGCATGCCGTCATACCTTACTCTCGCGATGTCATATTAATTTCACTTTTAATGTTAATTTGACGATTATAGAATAAATTAAAAACGTTAAAACTGGATGACAATTTGCACACTATTTTAAGTTATTTTATTGCCCGACTTGGCGACATAATTTATTTTAGCATATACATAGAGCATAGATCTACCCAATTAATGTCACCTCACAAACTTCAAACCTCAAATTCAAATTGTCAGTTTTTGTGTTAAAGGTACAAAGTATCTCGAGTATACTTTTAAGATATAAACAATGTCGATATATTTGTACGTATCACAATAACTGTATATATGTGAAAAGGAATGGACCTAGGATAGATCCCTGCGGTACGCCCATACCAATATTTGCTTCTGGAGAATCTTATTCTATTGACACGAATATATTGTTTTCCGTCATTAATGTGTAAGGCAATGAATAAGAGCGCCGTGTTTACTATAAAACATTATATCTGAGTTTACGCAGAAGTTCAAATGTTCATTATTATTGAATGCATATGACGGATCTTGGAATAGACGAATGAGGTCTGGTGGATTTTTTCAATAATAGCGTTAATAAGTGAAGTGTAGTTTTTATACTTACGTTCATATCATGGAATTAAATCTAAGTTTTAAAGTTCCGCGTTCCAATATATATAATTATTTTTACGGGAATTAACGCGATCAATAAGTATAGCACTAGCTGTTCTCACAGGCTGACTGGCTCAGTGATGCACGTTCTTCGTCGTTGAGTCCGTGAGGTAGAAGGTTTTTCATGCACCCGCACTTATTCGATATTTTTGTTTCGCCATTTACCGTCACATACTACATTAACAGTGTCTCTATTCTATAAGCAAACCGATGTGTCTCTATTCTAATGTTTATCCGACCGCGCATAAAATATTTTTATCACTAGATTCCACGTTGTAGATAATTTAAAACCATCTTCTCGATTGAACGTTCTAAGTTTTTAAATTTTAATTGCTTCACGTACAACTCTCGAGTAGAAGTGATGTTTGGTAGAGAGCATGTAGGCTGGTTGTCTGTTCACCTCCGGACGCTTGTGTCTCATTTTCGTTTCGTTTTCCATTCATTTGATATCCGTTACTTTTGAGTATCTCTTGAACATGATCCCTGCAAAATTTTAGATCTGTAACTTAGCATTTGGCTTTGAAGTAGCTTATAGGTAAGAGTCGTTAGCTAAAACGGATTATACGATAGGGCTGGATAAAGGAAAACCAAGATTTCTCGTGAGATTATATGAAAATCCTTAGTTTTTTGTACTAGACGGCTGAAGTTCTTCATATCATTATGCGCAATAGAAAGAGATAAATAAGCTCAATAGTCTGTTATCTGAGCAATGCGTATGCGTGTGCAGGGGCATGGCGACGCTCCGCACGGTGCCGAGCGGGGCCACGGAGGGCGCGGAGGTGCCGCGCGTGTGCGTGTGGGGGCGCTGGCGCGGGCGCGGCGCGGGGGAAGCCGCGCCCGCGCCGCACGCGTGGCCGAGCTTCCACAACGGCGCCGCCGCCGGCCTCGCGCTCGTGCCGCTCTCCGGACTCACCATCGACTCCGAGTGGGTGTTGTACAACAGGCCGCGGGTGAGTGCCCGCCGGAGTCCACCTTCGAGGCGAGGTGACGTCATTCGCTGTTGGATTTCACATTTTTTTTTCAGAAGTAATTACCCCGAGTCTGAAATGTTCTTTGCGTCCGTTGTTCGAATATTTATTAAATTCTCCCACGACCAACTGCCTAGCTGTCAAAAAAAAATGGTATTATATTATTTTTTTTTTTTTACTTTTTAGGGCACCACAGAAATGTCAACGGAACACGCGGGATTCTTAATGGGATTGGGTCTAAATGGACATCTTCGGGACATGCCGTTTATGAACATATACGAGTACCTTGTAAAATGCAACGAGATGATTAGTGTTGGATTGCTGTTAGGACTTGCGGCTACATACAGAGGTAAGTGTCTTTGTGTAACTGACCATTTTTGACCTTTTGAACTCTATTGTCATGTATGTGACAAAAGTAATGGTCTATTTTGTGTCATAAGAAAGTTTAAAGACTAAAATTATACATATAATTTTACCTTTTCTTTTTAACAGGATCTATGGACGTCCAAGCTACCAAGATGATGAGTATCCACCTAGAGCCCCTGCTGCCGCCCACGTCCATCGAGCTGGACATCCAACAGAACATCCTGGTGGCGGCGCTGTTGGGCGTGGGTCTCATCTACCAGGGCACGGCGCATACACATTACTCGCAGCTCCTACTGCTTGAGATAGGTGCGTTTCGTTCGCTTGTTTATGTCGTCTAAAGCCTGTGAGTCTTAGGTACAGGACCTAAGACTCATAGGCGTTAGCTATAACAGATTTTATACACCGGTATATGCTCTCCAGTGCTGAGTAGCTTTTCCGAGTCCTGCTGTTAGTATATAGGGAAGTGATAGTGTTTAGTGGTTAAATTTATGTATACAGTGGGCAAGCAGATCAGGTATTTATGAAATAGTGGCTGTATACGCTGACCTACGCTTTGAAAATAGACCAAAGTTCGGAATTAGAAAGGTGCACTAATTGATTACCAAAATAAATAAAATTTATTGTAATAATTCACAAATAACACAATTATAATTAATTCTCACTATTTAAATTATCACTTATACTTTGCACTTGTATTTACACTTCTCTATTCACTTGTTCACTCGCAGATCTCTCAACTAGAACTCAATCAATACCACAATGCAACTGCCCTTTTATACCTGAACGTTATTTCATAGAGAGTTCGTAATATTTCCCGAAAACTGGAAATCATTCTGGAATATTATAATATAATGTGGAACATTCTATAATTATGCTACTAGTTCCGTCCAATGTCAAAAGATAGCGTGCATCTTAATTTAGGTAATCGTAACTCTCTACGATTTCTTCTATTCGACAATAGATGGCGCTCGCGGGTAAGACTTTCGTAACACATAAAAGTTCCATTGATATATTTTTTGCAGTTAAAATACAATTTTCGTGCTGCTTTCGGGAGGATTTACATTTACGCAGTACCCTTTTTTCTATCCAAGTTTAGCGTTTTCCTTGTCTGCTAGATTTGTTTCCTAAAATGTGCGTATAAATCAAATCTGTATTCGTTTGAAATCATTGCTCCTAGCTAGTCATTAAAAGTCCAGGTTACGTTACGACTGCGTGTTCTCTCTATCGTTGCGTAAATTTTGCCATATTTGTTTTTGAAGATAGGTTATTTTTTTCTCTCGTAGAAGGTAACTTTTTATTTCAATAGCTGTAAGAAAGTTAATTTTTTAGAATTTTTGACGTCATATTGGATCTATGGAAGATAATAAAAGAAACGATCGAATAAAAAAATCGTCGATACGAAAGTCGTGTCAATCCCTACAGTGCCATATTTAGTATAGATCCATATATATTAAAGTAAACGTTTAGGAAAACCCCCCGGGCCGGAGATGGAGAACTGCGTGGAGCGCGAAGGCTACGCGCTCGCGGCCGGCCTCGCGCTCGGCCTCGTGTGCGCCGGCGCCGCGCGCCACGGCCGCGCCGCGCTGGCGCCGCTCGCGCACAAGCTGCGCACCTACATGCTCGGCGGGGACAAGCACCCCCTCACGGGTATGTGCTCGTGTCCTACCTACCACCATAAACACACGTTGTTTTATTATTTCTCAAGATTAGGGACATAAAAACCATCATATCTATAGATTTGTTACAAAATAAAGAATGTTTTACGTTTTTAACCAATCAAGGTAAAATATAAGTATGGTGTACGAGCAAACCCGTACATTTATAGTAGTTAACAAAATTAGCTTGCGCCCACGTATTTGTATTACACTCACATTACATAGGTACTAACTTAACATACTTATTTTTGTACATAAGCTAGTAGCAATATAATCATCATCCGGCTCGAAGGACCATTTATGTAGGTGGTCAGTCGTTTGAATGTTTTATAGTTCCATGTGACACAGAAATGTGTGGGAGTTGTCTTTTTTTAAGCCAACGTGCGCTCATGTACACACGTCGGCAGGTTCCCAAAAGGAGAAGTACAAGCAGGGCTCGTTCGCGATCCGCGAGGGCGCGACGGTGAACCTGGATGTGACGTCGCCGGGCGCCACGCTGGCGCTGGGCCTCATGTACCTGCGCTCGGGCAGCGCGGCGCTGGCGGCGTGGCTCGAGCCGCCGCGCACCGCCTACCACCTCGACTTCGTGCGCCCCGACCTGCTCATGCTGAGGATCATCGCTAGAGGTACAGATAGTGACTCATGTACCTGCGCTCGCGTACTTGTAGCTGTATACCTAAAGTGTGGAGTGGATCTGGTCTGACTACACGTCTACTCAGTAATTGTTGTTGTCGGATACACAGCGCTCTTTAGACCTTTTTTTTCTTATGTATGGTGCGTGTCCTCTCGGATCTTCACCCCACCGGGGTTTTCGATGGATTGGTGTGTCGGAATCGAACCGACTAAAACTGGTGTGCCTTATTGCGCCTAAAATATATAAGGATCCGGGAACAGCTTTTATTAAGATATCCGGAAGCGCTATTTAGACCTAAACCAAGAATAACCTGTACTGATAAATTATACTTCGATATATATTTTTTTAGTGTAAATCAATGCAAGTAGACATTATTCTGTATTCAAATATTTACACCTAGCTCGAATCAAACCGGTGGTGGCCGTGACAGATCAAGCCCTTTGTGCTGACAGTGTCGAAGGCCTTGTTAAGGTCAACGAACGCCACAAAAACAGGGATCATTTGTTCTCAACATTTCTCTTACAATTGGCGAAGTGTGAATATCATAGCCACTGTGGAACGCTCAGGGCGGAAGCCATACGGAATATATTTTTTTTTTATGGTTTAGGGGGCAAACGAGCAGACGGGTCACCTGATGGTAAATGACTACCGCCGCCCATGAGCACCTGTAACTCAAGAGTCACAGGTGCGTTGCCGCCCTTTAAGGTGGGAATAGGGAAAGAGGGGGATTAGAGAGGAGGAGAGGGGGAGAGGGGAAGGACGGGAATAGAGGAGAGGGAAGAGTTAGGGCCTCTGGTAAGCTCACTCACGCGGCGAAAAGCAATACAAGCATTATTTCACTGCCGGTTTTCTGTCAGGCCGTGGTATCGAACGGTGTCGTCGTCATACGTGCCGAAGCATGGCTCTCCCACGTAAAACTGTTTGGTCAATAATAGCAAACTCATCTTATTTTAAATCTTTACAGGCCTGGTTCTTTGGGACAGCATAGAAGCGACGGAGGAGTGGGTGGAAAGTCAAGTACCTGATACAATAAAGCCTTACTGTTTCGTCAAACCCACGGAGGACAATATCGATTATGAAGCTATGAAGTGAGTAACATTTTTAACCGACCAAAAAACGGAGGAGGTTGTTCAGTAAAACCGTTACTCTTAATGTATGACCATGCATAACTATTTACAGGCTTTCCTATTATTGTAGACCTTATTACGATGTCCTTCCTTCCACTACTGCTTGTACCAGTACTGCTTGTCCCCCCTGTATAAGGCCAATGTACAAATACCATGGATGCTACTTCGTCGAAATACGATACAATTTTTATAGTAGTCCTTATAGCATAAATGTCTTGGGTGGAGATGATCCTTGTTGTGATTTTTTTCACCGATCGCTCATGGTTATTGCCCAAACTCCAACAGTTTCTGTCATCGTCATTTTCCACATTAATGTGAACGCTGACATTAGTGTCAGTCTTGCTGAACCGAGTGTTTAACATGGTGCCGAGTGAGGTCGTTTGTTCAACGCATTCGTCCGTCTTATAATGTTCGCATTTTACTCTGGTAAAATTGTACTACAGATGTTCAACTACGCTCTTTATACAGGGTGTATCTGACAATGGAACACTTACTAAAATCACTGAAAGGTATGCAGTTACAAAAAGAATAAAAAAAAACCATCAAAGTTTAGATTGTTTTAATTTCCAGGTATTATCACCTCCGTTTTTTTATAAAAACAGGTGGAATCGACTATATTGTTTTTTTATCGGTTATTGAGAAAATCAATAAAAAATAAATTAAACAATATTTATGCATGTCAGTATTTTAGGATTTATTCAATTATGGTAAATACATTCTTTACCGGTATGGATATATTTTGTCTTATCTTTAAACATTACAAATTATGAAAGTCCATTTTGCTAAATTGTTGTTAAAGTAAGTGGTCTGATAATAATTCTTCTGTCTGTGATCTTCCTTCGATCGGCAACTCCTATTTCTATATGAAGTTATGTTACATTTAAATTCTAGACTTTATGCCATCAAAAAATATAGATTTGGTAACCGTTAAGGAGAAAATTACATTTTACCTGACCGACTGATGAATTTAAACAAATGAACCGGTTTGGATAAATTATACGTAGATAGATTCGTTTCGATGGCGATGTCTCTGGATACTTTTTGAAGTGATAATTTCTTTCGGGAGGGTAAACCGCTTTGTTACGTAACGCGTTACGGCGCCAGTCTGTCTGGCGTTTAAGTTATCACTTCTGTCGGGCGTCCCGAGACGCACACGTTTTTTTTTCTTTACAAACTCACCAAGTGGGGTCCCAAAATGAAGGGTTTTAACAAATAAAATACGATGTATTATATTTTTACTTGCTATTTTTAACGTCGACTGTGTTGTTTTATTTCGTTTGATGAATTTTTGCTAATAGTCCTGTCCGTTTTTGTCTTCACGTATTCTGTAAAATAAATGTGTCGAAGCAAGTAAGAAGTAAGCGTAAGAATCGGGTCGGTGCGCGCAGCCAGGCGTACTGCAACATCGTGGCGGGCGCGTGCTTCGCGCTGGGGCTGCGCTTTGCGGGCTCGGGCTGCGCCGAGGCGCGCGACGTGGCGCTGCGCTGCGCGCGGCGGCTCGTGGCGCTGGGCGCCAAGAGCGTGGCGGAGCTGGCCGGACGCTCCACGCTCGAGACTTGCATGTGCGTTTGCCTGTTGGCCGCTGGCATGGTGAGCACGCTCCATTTTATATTTTATTTTATAATCATTGTCGACTTTTTAACAGCATTTTATTAAACATTTTATTTTAATTGAAGACTAGTTGCACCCCGCGGTTTCATCCGCGTGCATCCCGATGCCGTTGGAATATCGGGATAAAAAATAGCCTACGTGTTAATCTTAGTCTTCATAATGTTCAATTTATTCACCTATGGAAATTGTAATTTATTTAACATGTATAAAAATTTTGACAGACCGTAATATAATTGTTATCATATACGCTTTTAAATCTGAGCTAAATAACCAGTCCAATGTTAGGTGATGGCGGGTCGGGGTGACCTGGACGTGTTGCGGGTGTGTCGTCGCCTGCGAGCGCGCACACCTGCGCACGCGCAGCATCCGCACGCACCACCACTCACGCACGGAGGACAGGCAAGTATACATATTCGCCCTTACTCCTCCAATCCAGTAGTACCACTAAGCATTACCGCTTATTCATATACGCTCTTACTCTTTTACTCGACTTGGACGTATGTCTAGTCGTGTCTAGTGACTATGTTTAATTATCTATATACCATCAGATAATTAAACATAGTCACTCGGAAAGTAAATAAGTGCACTAACTTCCGCGTCTCCTCGCAATAGGCCTCGGTCGCCAGAACGCCAGAACGGTCAGGTTGCTAGACACACTCACTCGCCCTTATTCGCTTTGAACGTCTGTCACCCATACGGTCAGGAAGCTAGACACTCACTCGTTTCAACTCAATTTGGACGCGTTGCACTGGCACAAGAGGGTAAATAGACATCTACTCCACTGGTAACGCGAGTGCAAGTGCAAGGTGAAGCTACTAGAGACATTCGCTCCCACTAGACATACCTGAAGGAGTGGTGGTGTTTTGGTGTTTCCCAGATGGCAGTGCATTGCACAATAGGGCTGCTGTTCCTGGGCGGCGGGCGCGCCACGCTGGGCACGTCGCCCACGGCTGTGGCGGCGCTGCTGGCCGCCTTCTTCCCCAAGTTCCCCACGCACAGCGAGGACAACAGGTCGGCAACACAACTTTTGATATTATAAATACCGAACTAACTTTGTGTGTATATTTGATTGTTTGTTACGCTCTCGCGCCTCGACTGCTCGACAGTCGTCAAATTTTGAATACATATTATCAGGGAGACGACAGAAGAGTGAACGGAAGAGGTCGTAGGGTAACTTCCATCCAGAAATAAGTATTGTTCCCGACGAATAGCACAGAAACTTTCACGAACGCAACCGCACGTACTGTCTATGGCTGTCTGTCTTATGCTATACATAATGAAGTTGCCCTAAGAAAGCTTTCAAAACAGCATACCTTAAAAAACTTCACGAGCACAATCGTGGCGTTTACGACCTTTTTTACGCCTTGACTAGAGACGAACACGGTTTAAACAAATTCAAACCCACTATTAAGAATAATTTTATTTGAGAGACCATTATACAGAGTGTAAGAAACATCGTACCGAATATTGAAATAGTGTATTCAGACCATCATTCCGAGTCGAAAATCATTAGAATTTTCTGCTGAAAAATTCATTTTTTTTTGGTCAAAAGTGATATCACAATGAATAAACAGAACATTTTACCGAAAAAAATAATACCCCATACGGACAAAAACTGCAATGTAAAAAATAAAAATGTAATCAGCTGCTTCAACGGAGCCGTACGTTGAAGGCTTCGTTGAATTTTCCGGCAGAAAATTCATAAGCATGTTTATTAGCAGTCTGGTTAACATAATAGTAGCCGTGTGTGACGAGTCTCAAGTTATTATTACTTCTTGATTTTAAGATACCATTTGCAAGCGTTCAGACATCTGTACGTGTTGGCTGTGGAGCCAAGGTTGATATTGCCGAGAGACCTGAGCACCGAGAAGCTGTGCTACGCTCATATACAGGTAACGTTTTATCAATTGACCAAGAGAGAACTGAAGAAAGAGAGAGAAAGAAGAAAAGAGACTGAAGCGCTTCAATTTTATTTATTTATTTATTTAAACTTAATGCACAATTTGCACAAAGGCGGATTTAATGCCCAGGGCATTCTCTGCCAGTCAACCTTGGGCTGATGTAGAAATATTAAACGGTAGATGCACAAATAGAATTTAACATTTGGAGTTATTTATAATACTTAGATAGTCATAACAAAGTAGATACACATATTACATGAAATAAATACTATTACTTACATAAATAGCTTGCTATACGTCGTTACTACATAAAAATAATCAATTTTCTGTCTGGTTGATTTAGCTTCCATCTGTCAGTATGTGTGTACTACGCTATATATAGGCCGTATTTTTTTACGTCGTTATGAAACAGTTTTTTTTTTAGATTTTTAATTTTTTAGTCATTAGATAGATTTTTATTTCGGATATCCAATAGTTGTTTCGATTACGGATCTCGACACCCTGTCAGGTACGCAAGAAAATTCTTTAGACACGTTAAAGTCTACTGTGTTAAGAACAACAAAGCTAGCCGAATTGGAATACCAAAATAATTATGTATATCGTTTTTGTAATTTAACAGGTGATAGATCTCCAAGGTGCTGTCAAAGAAATGAAAGCCCCCTGTATATTACCCGAGCTGAACACGCTAAAAGAGGTGAAGATCAACGACCCGCGGTACTGGCCCATCACTTTTCAAAAGGATCGCAACTGGGACCAGTTGAAGTGAGTACAAACATCGAAAATTAAATGAGGGAAATTGAATTCAATAGGATTCCCTGGAGATTTTTAAGCCACTAGAAATCTGTTTGGTCTTGCTCAAAGCAACTTGTTGCAAACGTAACTGTAAAATTCCCCATACACAATAAATAATGATAATACAAAAAACATGGTCATATGTTGGTGTTTTTTATTCGAGTATAGCGACTGCAAAAAATAATGTTTCAGGTTTATATCCTTCTTTTTTTAGTAAACTCATTCTTCCGCCATACTCTCTTTGTCCCCTTCACTCCATTCTTTCCTTTCCATTCGGCACAACTTTTTGTTCCTCTCACTTAATCCGCTACTTTGTCCACTTATATATGCATATATGATAGCCATATTACGGAAGTAAAATATAGATACACAATTTTACTGGAAATTTTTTTCCTCACACGTTTTAATCTAAATTTAGATCAAGAAATATAATTAACAAATGCATAAACCCAACAAAATGTTTATATATGCTCTTATAATATAAACAGTGTGGGTACCCATGTGTATAGCATATATATATATATATATAAAAACCAATCAATTTGAAATTCTAATTAAAAACACCATTTCTTTATAACATAACAAAAATAAAATTTATTTTTCCAGACTTTTCCTAGAATACTCATGGTGCATAGATATAAAACAACGCGCAGGTTGCCTCTCATACCTCGACGACCCACAAGGCTTTCTCACAATATTGGCCCAAACATTGACCCTAGACAAGGCCAACACTTGGTCCACGTCCGCTGACAACATCGAACTGTTTACAAACGACGACAAAATACGAAACTTTGTCAAACAATATTTGGTGAAAGATATTAGCACAAACATTTGCGCCGATTGTTTAGTGGAGTCGAAGAAGAAGAAAGGGTTCAAAGAAGTCGTGTTGAACAGGCAGTGTCTGTGTAGGAAGTATACGAAGGAAGAAAGAGAACATTTGCAAACGTTGGGCATGGTGACATACGAATGCGTAGTCAAGGATATTCTTTGTGCGTTACCTATTTGGACCACATTTTTGAAGGTGAGATATACTATTTAATAACTTTCATAAACTAATTTGCTACTTCATGTAAATTGCCCATGGGGCTAAAAGGGCTTATGGCACATGTGATTTTATGTGCTATAACGTCTTTTAAGGATGATCGGACAGTGTTAGTTGACTTGTAGATTGTACCGTCGCTTTAATTAAAACTAAAGGTATTTTAGCCGATGGTAGACTCCAACAAGACTTGTATCGTTCTTGTACTTTTTTTTGTGTTAAGCATATGAACGTTTTTCAAACCTTTTCAGCTATTGTTTTTAATAGAAAATAGAGTCGGAGTCGAACTTGCGAACAAGTGTTTGCGTTGTTCGAACCCCACCCAGTTTAGCATAGCTAGACTGGTGCACTATGGCGCTGCTGCTAGTATTAAAAATATATATATACTAGCAGCGCCCCGCATTTTCACTCGCGTAAGTCTCTATCCCGTGGGAATATCGGGATAAAAAGTAGCCTATATGTTAATACAAGCTGTGGTCAAGCGAGGAATGTGTGCTAGACGGTGTTTGTTAGAAGCCGATGTGTATTGTACACATCTTCGCACCGCCCGTTTGTGCACCCTTTAACATCGTCGCTACGCATCCTCGCACCGCTCAGCGACCTCGCACATCTCTGGTGGAAACACAGCCTATGACCTTACGGAATATATTCGTTACTATTTATTATTACTTTTTAACTATTATTACAAACACGAGACGTAAATGGTAATAGCGATTTATGACGTCACAATTCGCTATTTCATACAGAACGTAAAATTTACCATTTTGGCTTATATATTATAATACTGATTCACCTGACTATTTATTGTTGTAGTTATACGTTGTTTTCGTGTATTTCGGAAAAGGCTCTAATGATTTGGATTGGATCTGATTTTGTATTTAGATAAGGTTTTGTTGCTTTTTAAGTTTATCTATATGGGTGTCTTACCTGAAAAAAAACCGTAATTTACAAAAACAAAAAAAAAAAACGCTGAGCAAAACACGGTCTGGGCCAGTTAATGCAAATATGAAAATGATCAATTTAAAAACATTATTTAACAGTAACTTTGATGTTTTGATACTATCCGTATGCGCTATTATTACACTCATTAGCTGATTTGATATATATAATAAGATCCTCATGGATTAGATAGTTGTCTTATGTGTAATAATTAATTCACGTGCAATCTGAAATGCATTATCATTGAACGTGCTATAGTTGAGATTGTCGAAGTCTCAATTCAAGGCGTATGTTTTTTTATGAATAATCAATGATTAGTTGATAACGCATTACTTTTTACAACTTTTAGATTTTGACCTTTTTTTTATATTCCCACTAGCAACCCGCCCCGGCTTCGCACGGATAACAGAGACATCTTCAACAATCATCATCATATTTCAACCAATTTACACTAAACCTTGACAAATTATACACCTAAACCTTCCTCATAAATCGCTCTATCTATTGGTGAAAACTGCATGAAAATCCGTTCAGTAGTTTTTGAGTTTATCGCGAACAGACAGATAGACCGGTGGAGGACTTTGTTTTATAATAAATATTCCCATAAAATAGCGTAGCGTACTCTTTCGAATAGTTCACTGCTCAGAGGAATCTCTAGATCTTATGAGCAGTGATTGTTTGAATTTCCTGCGGTAATATGATGTGCAACCCTATTTTAATACTTCGGTACCGATTGGTGGGCCATAAGAGCATTAAATATGCATGACAGTTTCTTCTGCCTCTCGGCAGAATCTGCATGACAGTTTCTTCTACCTCTCAGCAGAATATGCATGGTATCCCTTTGTCCAACAGAACATGTGTTTGTTGAGTTTGCAGTGTCCAGTAGGGATCCCTGTTACTGCACAGGTTTTGTATCTTTTGAGCTCCGGAAGTGCTTTTGATACTTCGTTATCATAGACCAATATCGAGTGCTGAAGACCTGGAGTGGTCTTCCATCTCTTAATTGTCATTGATGTGTATTGGGCGTTATTGATTATATTAACACTCCGATAGTAAAAGAAAAAAAAATCATTTCTATTTCAGATAATAAAGACAATGAAACCCGATCCTTCATCCTACAACATATGGCAGATCAAACTCCTTCTGTCCCAAATTGACAACCATAACAGAAAAGTGATGAATGAAATGAAAATTGACGGCCAAGACATACAGAACGAGCCATTAATATCTAGCGAGTTTACTTTAGCGATAAAACAAAAAGTGTCGAATATATTTGACTCTTGGGAGGGGAGACTCATACCCTACTTGAGGAAGTACCTCGGCTTGCCGAGCAGCAGAAAAATCAGCACTTGTGATGATGATATCAAGAAGATCTTGGCCGGATTCTTGTTGTACCATGATCTGCCGAAAGGTGGATTGAAGAATGCTGTTGGTAAGGAATATATTTTACATACTTTTTTTATTAATGCCCTAGCAATTGTATTTACTCGCAAGACCAATTTTTTGTGTTACTTATGTGTTGTCAAATCTATCTATCCATGGAGCATGGAGAAAAATATGTTATTACACTTATTGCATAACTAAACTAATAAGGTTGTCTGAGCACCGTGTTTTCTATCGAAGAACCCTACTGTAGAAATATCGCCAGAGCACACAATGCAACCTTAAAGCCCTGGAACAGTATTCTTTGCGTATCTATGCAGCTTATTTATATATGAAGGGCTGGCTGTACTTCATACAAAATGTTGTTAATTCTTACTTATAAATTCAGACACAATACTTAAAAAAAATTACTTACTTTATTTTAGGTGACGACGAGTTGTCAGTGCTGCTAAACCTGGAATCCTTATCCGTGGAGGCTCAAAGTGCGGTGTGGCAGCTGTACAGATGATCGCGGCTGCTGGCGGGCGGATACGTCACGCGCTCGCGCTGCTCCGGGCACTGCGTTCACGACTGGTGTTAGTGCAGACCGAGCTGGTGTTAGTGTGGACCGGACTGATGTTAGTACGGCCGCCGCCGGTGTTACTGCAGGCACGAATGGTGTTAGTGCAGGCAAGGCTGTTATTAATGCAGGAACAGCTGGTGTTAGTGCGGACGCGGCCAGTGTTAGTGCAGATCGGACCGGTGGTAGTGCGAGCATGGCGAGTGTTTGTGTAACCATAACTGATAGTGTGTGTAAATCTGGTGTCAATCTCTTTTTATAGGACAGTGCACATGACATGTGTCATTTAATTATAGTACCTAACTATAATTAGTAAGTAAATTTATTGATAACAATAAAGTTCCGTCGCATGTAGGAAAAAAATTGTTTCCAATTGTTTTTATTGATAACACTGAATAGCTGCTAAAAATTTGAACAAGAAATCACATAAATACATACTTGGCAAACTATATATTGAAAAATTATTTTAGTGTTGAATAGCCCATTTATTGAGGAAGGCTATAGGCTATATACCATCATGCTATGACTAATAGGAGCGGAACAGTGATCATAAACGCAGGTGAAACTGCGGGTATATATTTATATATTCCCATATTTTACTCCTCGTTTCATTTTTTGTTTTGGTATTTATGTTTCTTTCATTTGTTCTAAAGTTTATGATATAAATTTAGTGCACCTACTTCACCCATTTGTGCCCCACCCTAGGGTAGACTGATACAGAATACCTATTAGTACATTTTTGTGCATAAAGTTTTAATAAATAAAAGAGAGTAGAAATCTTTCTCTTTCTCTCTCTCTCTTGATTGATAATTTGATTGAATTGATGATCTCTTGATCACCAAGACAATTATCAATAACTACACTTAAGCGAAACCAAATAAGATTAAAAAAAATAATTATTGTTGTTTTTTAAATAAAAAAATAAATTTTTAAATTACATGTTTTATTATTACCACTGTAAATAAATTAAATATCTACCGATTATCGACGTATAAACCCAATCTTGTTTAGTTGTATTACCAAATAATTAGTTTTTAACAAAAAACAAAACCGATGAAAGAAGGAAGACTTCTACATTATTTTAGTTCCTATAATTAGCCATAGATATAAGCGATTTGGTGTAAAACTGTGATCCTTGTTTTTTATAAATAAATGAATCTCTGAATACACTAATGTAATTCACTACAAATTATAAAACAAAGTCCCCCGCCGCGTCTGTCTGTCTGTTCGCGATAAACTTAAAACCACTGAACGGATTTTCATGCGGTTTTCACCAATAGATAGAGCGATTCATGAGGAAGGTTTAGGTATATAATTTGTTAAGGTTTTGTGCGGGGCGGGTTGCTAGTACGTAAATAATGTTGAGTCTTCGCCAAACATTAATAATACGTAAAATGCAGTGATGGCAACGGCGATCTGTCTATTTGCTATATTTCATTTTTCGTTTGTACGATTGGCGCCGACGCAAAAAAAAAAACGGTTGGACTTGAAATCTCCTCCGTTTTATCATCGGTTTAAAAGTATAACTCAATTCAATGCGCCTATGAATAGTATATTAAAAAAAGCTGTATTTTCACCCCTTGATTTTTTACTACCAAAATCAGACCACTTTGATAAATTCAATATCTTTATTTAATAAAATTGACCATCAATTATTCGAAATCGTCGATTTAATAAATAATTATTATAATTAAAAATTATAGATCAACACACACAGAGTCACCGCAACAATAGTTTGCTTCGTTAAATGTAAAAAAATGGATAACATAATATCACATCTCCCTGTTTCGATCTATAACCGCCCGTTTCCAAATAGTTGAGCCTTGTGAGAAGAAATCGGGCAAATCAATAAAAAAAAATCCAATACAATTCCATCCCAAACGTTTTTATCCTGTATATAATCCACTACTGAATAATAGCCTTTAAGGCATAGCTGTCGTTTTACCGTGGACTTAATCTTGTTTAGACTCAACATTTGAATATTATCTGGGATTTTATTATAATATTGTATATATTGACCTCGAAACAACTTGATATTTCAGTTGTACTGTTACAACTAAGTAACACGGAGTTAAGAGACTTAGGTCTGATGCCATATTTGTTTGCAGGTCTGACGCTCCTTCGCTAGAGATTAGATAGTAAAAAAAATATTTTATCGTATACCTAATTATTGTTACATAATCATGGTGTACAGTGTTGATGGATAGATAATACTACTTGCGATAAATATATAACGCAATTTAAACTCGTTGATTAATACATACAAATAAATAAGATTGAAGTATCTGTTTGTAATGTCATAATAACAGCTACTAAATGCATCCGGATGTTAAATCCGTAACACACCAAAAATACAATGTTTAAAATGTTTGTCCTGTTTGCTCGGGCTAATCTCCGGAACAGGTGGACAGATTTAGGCTATTACAAGCAGATAGTCGGTGTTATAAGGAGTAACTTAGGCTACTTTTATTTTGGAAAAATAATTAGTTTAGCGCAAAATATATAAATATGTATTCGCGGGCGAAACCGCGCGGAGAACATCTAGTATGTAATAAATTTGTGCTTCACGGATAATAAAAAAAAACACAGTCTTATCGCTGGATGCAAACTTATTATCACATGTGTGGTTGAAGATGTTGTCCGTATGTTTTGAGAACGTAAGTACTGAAAGAAAGAATAATATAACTATACACATACAAGACATAAACTCACGCCTTTCTGTCTTCGTGGTAGGCAGAGATGACACTTACATCATCGACAGATGAAAACCCGGTTTCAGGTACTCTGACCTGCCCAACTGTTCTGTCTTCATTACATCACCCATTTGATTATAGTATGTTCTACAGGGTCGAATTCTACCGGCCTTACTACTAACAATACACCTTACGCCGTCCGCGAATTCTTCAGCAATACCTTTAGACCGTCGACGGGTTGACAAAATCATCAATAACGAAGGAGCGAAGCCGCCAGCAAAAGTTAGTTGGATATAGTTAGCATACTCTTTTATTTGTCCTCAACGCATTTTACGAAATAATTGTTTACGTCTCCAGCAAATACTGATTGCGTTTTTGCCTATCGTAATCGAGATCATCGATAATCATGATTTGGATATTTATAAATTGTCATTGCGTGGTATTTGTGGACCAGTCTTCGGGCGTTATTAAACAGCCATGGACTACAAAACCGGCCTTCTGGTTATAACCTTCTTGGTGGGGAGCTTTGGTGAGTATATATTTGTATATACATATGTATATATTACATAGGTACTAGATGACCCAATGAACTTCGTATCACCTACAATTTATTTGAGAACTTTCATATAAATTGCCGAGAGCCCTTAGATCTCCTTATTCCGGCCCTGTCGCAAAATTCGTTCTAAAATAAGTAAGATGATTGGGATGTGGGCGGAGCGCGCTGAAGTTATGAACAAACGTTCACATCTAATAGAAACACGTGCAAACATTTTGATACTTGCTTATATACTTTCGCCGGAGATGTAGCTGCTTGAAAAAACAATAATTATGCCAAGTTGCGCGATAATATTATGCGTCGAAAAACAAGTCATGACTGCCGCGTGTCCAAAGCAAGTCCAAATACACTGGTTTTTAAGTAATATTGACAAATATTCACGAAGTTTAATAGTACAGGCTCTGCCTAATTTAGAACGAGAAAGCTGGAGTGAGGTGTATCGAAAAAAATCTGATTGGTAGAATTTCTTTTCCCTTTCTTTTTCCAGCTCTCCCAGCGTCCGAAGATGACTACTTCTTCTTCCGCCACGACCATGCCACCCGTATCGTAGGCGGAACCCCAGCAGCTGCTGGAAGTCATCCCCACATGGTAGCTTTGACCAGCGGTTTCCTGATCAGAACATTCACCTGTGGAGGGTCTCTCCTCTCGCAACGTACTGTCTTGACTGCCGCTCACTGTATCCGCAACTCTAGGGGTGTTGTAACCACAGACAGGCAAGTAACCAGGATATACCCGAAGATTCGTAACGTTTTCTGTGCTCAGTAGGTAGTAGTTGTATTTCCACTTGTATTATTATATATATATTGCTGCAGGTTATCAGAGAGAATTTGTTATCACCATCCAATTTTTTTGGGCACTAGGTATCACTCAAGGACGCCATTTTTGCAAAAAATAGCTGGATAAAAAATTCCGAAAATAATTTTTTCCGAAAAAAAATTCCGATGGGCTGGTCAAATTAAAAATAAAATTAAAAAAAATGTCCAGCTGCGCGGTCACTAAGTCAAACGTAAAAAACATTAACTGCGGCGAAGTATGCAATTCCGATAGAGCGGTTATTGACACTTAGCGCACATGGAGTGCATTGTGTCCACAAACTGTGAGTTGTTGAGACAACCTTGTGATGCAAATTACTCAATATTTTTGTACTGAGTGATATCAAAAGAAAAAACAGGTTACTCATAATTTTCATCAAAGATGTGTGAATTTGGATGGTGATGACAAAATCACCCTATATAAATAGATGACAGTGGATATGAGGAGGAACGGCTGTTGTGTCCCTCCAACCAAAAGGAGGGTTATTCCTTTGTGACGGATTAACCAATATTAAAAACTAATGTGAGTTTGTTTGTCATGCTTTTACGCCTTAACTACTAAACGGATCATCATGATATTTTGTATATACGTTGTAAGGGGCACGGAAAATGAAATAGACATTTTCCTTTTATCCAGAAAAACGTAATGACGATACATGAATTGATTGATGCAACCTGCTCCGGAAAAATACTCTGTGAATCAAACGAGCCTTCGTTACCGACCTATCGTAATTTCTATGTCAGCCGTGTCTGCAGCACTCAATTTCATTTTTAACTTCACCTTCACTCAATTTCATTATACTTTATTTTAAACAGTAATCTCCGTGTAACCGTCGGCACCAACGCCTGGAGATATGGCGGTCGGCAGTACCGCGTATCCCGCGGTGTGATGCACCCCAACTACGACCACCCAGCCATCAAGAACGACATCGGTATTCTCATCACTAGCACGGCTGTTGCTCTGAATAATAATGTACAACCTGTAACCCTGTCGTACGAACCTGTTGGCAGTAACCTGGCAGTCCGTGTTGCTGGCTGGGGAGCGCAGAGAGTGAGTACAATTTTGGATGTAACTTTTGGGTTTCTCCTTAAAATAATAACCTTTCCTAAAAACCGTCCATATGCGAATTGAACTCGCGTGGAAAAGATATTGAGAGATTTACCATGTTATTTTAAGACCAGAGACTTAAATAACCGTATCTTTCGATTTCGTTAACTTAGAAGCTTGATTTTTACAACTCCAAGGGACTGTAGACATAATTAATGACGTTTAACTTAATCAGAGCTACATCACTCGCTCGAGGTCGCGTTTTATATACCTACCAATTTAGCATGCCGTGGACGGTATTAGTGTCAGTAGGGGCGACAACGCGTAGCTGAGAGCACGCACGCACGATGAACGAAATTCTTCGTAAATAAAAACAAAATGCCAAATCGAACTTATTGTACAGTGGACGTGTTTTGTTATTGGTAAATGTATTTATTATGTTAAATTGCATTATTGCTAGATGTTAGTGATCTATTAAATGCTTTAAAAATAAGTCGCAACAATTATTTTAGTTATTACTTATTTTGTCAATATAATTTTACAAATACTTTAGATGTTTGTTCTTTACTTGCCATTGCCACGTGGCTGTGCTAATAATAAATAATAGTTATCTTCTTAACAAAAATAATAAATGTTGCTTATATATATTCTATACAATGTATTATACAAACTGTACTAAATCAGGTTTAGAGTGCTTGGCCAGGGTGAATGTTGTTGTAATAAATGTAGTCTATTAAACTGTAAATAATAAACCCATAACATCTAGGAAAGGCGACGAACTTTGTAGGTGTGGACTGCCCGCGTATTCATGTTTTAGGCAAGACGAACTGTCGGCTGCTTCTCTCACACAATATGTTTGACATGGTACCTACCTATAGGATTTTCTTTCAACGAATTAAATTAGGACTAGGTGACTGAAATGTAAAGCATATTGAGAGCGGCACGGATAGAGGTATTTATTCGAGTAGGTAGTTATTTGTTAATTTATAAATTATAAAAGTATTAAATTGGAGCACATATCATAAAACGGGTTGCCGATTAAAGGGCTCTCATAAGATACAAACAATTACAGGTAGCAGGCAGATACCTATTGTCTTTAATGCTCCTGTAATTGTAGACTTTTATTGTAATAGTAAAAATGTTCATAATATATATTATATATTTCACCTTATTATTCACCATATTTCATTTTAATGATATATTTCACCGCATGATTCTGAACATCGTTGGTTTATTATAATCATGCTCGCGCTATTATAAACTTACGTAAAAATGTGAACTGCAACAAGGATTGCCAACTTTATGTATGAGAAATAAAGTATTTTAAAGTTGGAGACTAAAAAAAAACAGTATTTTAGAAAAATTAACAGTATTGTTTTGTTTTTATTGAGAAACATATTTTTCATCATGCTCATCACAGAATTATTTGTCTTGGTGGGAATCGAACCCAATATTAAAAGTGAAGAATATTTTAACTACTTATAAAAATTAAACTGAGGTTAGAGAAATAATTTTATTTATTATTACCTATATAAAACACAACACCCATAAATGTGATTATCAAATAAATAATCCATTCCATTATTTGTGTATTTTGTACAACCTGAAAGTGTCTGACAAAGCGGTTACACACACAGACAAATGTCGCGCGGTGGGCAAGGCGTTCTCAACTTTCGAAAAGCGTAAATAAGATATATTTCTGGTCGCACCTAACGCCGGGTATTATTAATTAAATTTTGTAGGCTAATATAGCGTAGGTATTTTCACTTTTGTATGGGAGTGATGTATCTGTTACGAAGTAACTATTATGTTATCTGTGACTTAATACCTCCCGTTCTTAAGAAAAAAGGTCTTGACTGACAGATAGACGGACAACGAAATTATCTTAAAAGGGGTCCTTTTTTCCACTTGAGGTACGGAACCCTAAAAATGCATATAAGTTTGTGTGAGTCTAAAACTCACAGTACAAAATATGCATAGTTTGGGTCTAGATAGCCCTATGTAATAAGTCCTGGAATAATATTATTTTAATGTCGACATTTGATATTTGTAACACACACGAAAAAGTGTTTTAAATCATGAAGAATCTTAATTCGTAAGTGGCATTTTGTATTCCAGGCCGGTGGTTCTGTATCTTACAGTCTTCAAGAGGTGGATCTTACAACAATCGACGGAGAGGAGTGCGTAAATCGCGTGCGTCAAGCAGCTCTTGAAGCCAACTTTAACATCCAGTCGGATCCACAGATCGAAATCTGCACTTCACGTGGGGTTGGACTCGGTACATGCAACGTAAGTAGATAGATATTGATAAAGTTAGCAAAGAAATTAACAGACAATACATTCATAATTCACGACACTAAAACGCAGTAAACGAAACTAAGACTATTGACTCCATATCAGCATGAATATCATAGATAATTTTTAGTTGATTATAAAGGTATTAGTAAAATATTAGCGGTTAGGTAATAATTAGCAATTTAGTTAGTAGAATTATTTCTGTATATTTCTGAAAACGTATTTTTTTAGCACAGATAAGATAATAGTTAGTATTAGGTCAACCCAACACCGCAACAATAAGTTCTGTTGTAAAAAGTAAAACAAATCTTACTATCTTACTATTAATTATTAATCCTACTAGTCCTTCCTACTAATATTATAAACGTGAAAGTTTGTGAGGATGTATGGATGTGTGGATGTGTGGATGTTTGTTACTCTTTCACGCAAAAACTACTGAATGGATTTTAATGAAACTTTACAATAATATAGCTTATATATCAGAATCACACATAGGCTATAATTTATGAAGATATTGTGTATATTGGCCAAAATATAACGACAAATCTGTCGTCTGCGAGTTATTCTGGCGTGCGGTGGGAAAACTGTAAGAGTTACACGAATATAATGTACGGTGAGATTGTTTCTCCTAAATAGTTCTACAAAAAAGTCCGCGACAGTATATATCTATCTTTTATGTGTAAGCCATTATTACCAAAATAGTGAACCGTAAATACAATAAAATTTAATTTTTTATTCCCAATTCACATTTAGCTGTAACAAATTGATTTTTATGAAAATAAATAAATACTTTTATCGGTTCTGATATTCAAAGTAGATAAACTTTGTCTTTTAAAGTACGTAGTTTGGTCAAATATTTTTAAAGTTACGACTATAATATAAAACTGCGGGTGAGTACATCGCCGCCGCGTGGCGTGTGGCGTGAGTTCTATTTATAATTACACTTTTTTCCTGTTCAGGGTGACTCCGGTTCCGCCTTACGTCGTATCGACAATGGTCAACAGGTCGGCGTCGTGTCCTGGGGCTTCCCGTGCGCTCGTGGTGCTCCTGACATGTTCGTACGTGTCAGCGCCTATACGAACTTTATCCAGTCTAACTTTGTCTAGGAAAAGCAACATGTAATAAATAAATAATTTTTAAGTAAACTTCGTTTTATTTTTGTACTAGCTCTGCCCCGCGGTTTCACCCGCGTAACTCAGATGCCATGGGAATATCGGGATAAAAGTAGCCTATGTGTTAATCCAGGTCTCCAGCTATCTACATACGAAGTATCATCGCAATCGGTTCAGTAGTTTTTGCGTGAAAGAGTAACAAACATCCAAACCTCCACACAAACTTTCAATTTTTTTTCGCATTCAATATCTTCACTACATATTATAAAATATAAAACAAAGTCCCCCGCTGCGTTTGTCTGTCTGTTTGCGATAAACTAAAAAAATACTGAACAGAATTTCATGCGGGTTTCACTAATAGACAGTGACTCATGAGGAAGGTTTAGGTGTATAGTTTGTACCCGTGCAAAGCCGTGGCGGGTTGCTAGTGTTATATAAATGTATGTATACAGAGCCTTTTAACAAATCGCTAGTGTCTTGAAAATTCCCATTACGGACACAATCGTCAACAACGTCTCCCCTGACGCGTCTGCCTGCCCGCGTTCGGGACTCGGGTGGCTCACGTCACGCGGCGATGAGCGATGTCCCCCCCTCCACCGCACCGCACAATTTTTTATTAATTTTATATCGTCGTAACTTTTAAAATATTTGACCAAATTACGTACTTTAAAAGGCAAAGTTTATCTACTTTGAATATCAGAAGCGATAAAAGTATTTATTTTGATAAAAATCAATTTGTTACTGCTAAATGTGAATTGGAAATAAAAAATCCAATTTTATTGTATTTATGGTTAACTATTTTGGTAATAATGGCTTACACATAAAATATAGATATATACCGTCGCGGACTTTTTTGTAGAACTATTTAGGAGAAACAATCCCACCGTACATTATATTCGTGTAACTTACAGTTTTCACACCGCACGCCAGAATAGCTCGCAGATGACAGATTTTTTTCTATTCATATTTTTTTCATATTGGCCAATATACACAATATCTTCATAAGTTATAGCCTATGTGTTATTCTGATATATAAGCTATATTATTGTAAAGATTCAATAAAATCCTTACAGCACTTTTTGCGTTAAAGAGTAACAAACATCCATACATCCATACATCCTCACAAACTTTCACGTTTATAATATCAGTAGGATGCGTAAGATAAGGATGTTTTGGGTCCGATTATCACCGTAAATGAAAAGATAGAAAAATATTTAGACTTGTACTTAGGAGCCTGACTCAAAACATGACTCCATTCTCCGGCATAAAAAAGGATACACTTCAAAGAAGTTCAAGGTGTATCAGTCGGCTAAAAAGCTCATGGCTACAATTTTCTGGAAAACAGAATCTTGTTATTATATTATGCTAATAAGTCAGGAATACTATGCATGTACTGTGCATGCAATGGAATGCTATACATTATTAAAATAGAAAGGTGCTCTAAAAAAAATGTCAAAAGGAGTGCTGCTTACTGCTCTATGCCTACCGCCCTATGGCCTAGTGTGGCCCCTGTCTTATCTTTAGAGGATAAGATACTGACCTCTATTTACTTGTATAATAGAAGTCAGTGGGATAAGAGGATACACTGATCTAAGAAGGCTTTAGTAACTGTTAAGATTGCTATTGACTGACAAAATGTTACTATTCCGCCGATGAATTCCTTAATGGTAATTGTATATAATATACATGAATCATGACTTTTTATATTGATCTTACACTTACTTTATTAATATATATGCTTAATCTGTTCTGTGTAAGTCTTAGTTCACACTAATATGACTTTTTCCTGATCTCGTTAATCGTAGTTGACAGTGAATTAGACCGGCCCACTGACACAGACCGGCTTACTCTAACTATAACTTCAACTTAAATTTTTTTATAAGTATAGGTACGCTAGGTACTACATTTGTACGCCACATGGCATGACATAGTGGACATAATAAATGTTAGCACATATCTATATACCTGTGTTAAACAAATGAATAAATGATTATGGTTTTGAAATAATAAGGCCAGACAATTATTAAGATACGTATATAAAGAAATGGGACTTTATGTGCACGATTTGTGGGCCAGTGACATTCATAATATTTATTATTTTTTTTTTTATTCAGGAAACAGACAGTCACACACAGTTTTTGCATTAGGAGACAATACCGTACTTATAGACTTTGAGTTCCATAACATTTCAAAATACTTTCATTACAATGGATACCAGACAAGAGCACGTACAGCCATGAACACAATGATGGTAAGTGTCACAATTATCTACACTGCTGACCATAATAATTTTTGTATTTAAGTGGTCTTTTACGAGTATATTATGATACCATAAACCTAGTTTATCTGTTTTTAGTCCGAAGGTTTTAGTATGCAGGCGTTTAGCTGGTACAGCGGCCTCCATCGACTATTATTAATACTAAAAATTCAATGAAGAGTTTTAAGGAACTGATCAATAATTATGTTTACAAGAATTAACGCGTTTTAGGTATTCAATATACTGTAGCTGTGGTAGTTCCTACATAGGATTGACGAAGCGGACAATTGCTGAAAGGGTCAAAGAACTAATCGCTGTTGTGGATAATCGACTGACGAGCAAATCAGCGATTGCACTCAAAGCAAAGACCATTGACTGATTTGAATTTCACCGTTCTTATATCTTCTCCACCGAACGTCACTGTTACTCAAAGAGCTGTAAATAAAGCTATTGAAATTAAATAAACATAAAACTTTATCGGGAAGATGGTTTTAAATTATCTACAGTGTGGAATGTTATGGCATACGGTGTTGAGACGTGGACACTAACGGTGGGGCTAGTTCGCAAATTAAAAGTTGCGCAGCGGGCCATAAACCGCGCTATGTTTGGAATCTGAAGGATAAAATATGTAATGAGGTGATCGACAACTCGCAGGATAAGCATGCTGAAGTGGCAATGGGCTGATCACGTGTGCCGAAGGACCGATGTCTGTTGGAGCCAGACGGGTCCTAGAGTGGAGACCGCAAATCGGTAAATGACGATGATGGACCGACGACCTGAAGAAAGTAGCTGAGCCAGCCTGTGACCACGGCCAGTGCAACCTGGTCGAAACGAAAACCTGTTACTTGATCGCGTTATTTCCCGTTAACATCATGGAAGTTTAAAAGTTAGTAAATGACGAAGAGTGAAATGATCAAGTTACAAACAAATATTTTCACTTTTGTGGTAAAAATTAATTTTATTGTGATGTATAACTCGAGCATGACAAAGCAGATATATAAATAAGGGAACTTCAGGTTTTTATGTAGCACATTTTATCAGCTCCTCCTACATTATAAGGAATTACATTACTTTTATAAACAAATCAGCCACTTTATTTACGAACGTCGCGTCGCTTATCATAAGTACCGAATGCTGATTGTGATTATGGAGTTTATGAAAATCCCGTAATCGTAATCCATAGTATGGATATCTCTAGGTAATAATTCTAGATAACGTTTTAAACCGGTAACGTCTGATTTAATCAATTAAGACGTTTTTAGATAATGTTTTGTTGTAATTTCCTAACACAACTATTTTGTTATTGACGTCTAGCCCATATAAGTTGTTCGACATATAAGTTGATCGATTGCAAAGACGTAATATCCGGTGCTATATTGTGCCGGTATATATATATATATATATATATATATATATATATATATATATATATATATATAAAGCAAATAGGTATCCACTTGAGCTTGACATGAAATTCGAAAATATTATCATATTTGCGTAAGGAGGGGGGAGGGAGGGGGAGGGAGGTAGAGAGAGAGACTCCAGTAAATTGTAAACTCCAGTCGTGCGTCGGAGCTGACACACACCTTTTTTTTTTACGCGGGGAATGCTTTTCGCACCATACCCTCCGTCGGGGATACGAAGGGCGTGTGTGGAACTCCCGGCGAACCGGTCTACCCACTAAACCACCGCGGCGGCCTACCTCGGCAGTCGGGAGGAGCTCCAGGAACGCATCGGCGGCTTCTGGAGTCGCCCCTGCCGTATCTCATGACTGAGGTACATTCCGGGGTGACCAGAGTCACCCCCGTCACAGGTCGGTGTCACGCCTCTCACCGCTTTACACGGTAAGACGTCGAAAACCAACCCGCCTTGGACGACACCCCCCGGCCGCACCGGGGTGTCACCGTTCTCGGGTCGCCTACAGCGGTCACAGCAGATGTGGCCACAAACGACCCTTAGGCGACGATTGGGGAGCTAGCGGCCTCTACCGCGTCCCGTTCGTCGCCTTCTTCGAGCGGGATCGGCCCTTTCCCGATCCCGCTCTGCGGACTCCTTCTGGAGCATAACGTCCTCACAGAAGGAGACCGCGGCTTCCCAACCCTCACTACTCGCCAGCATTGCCGCAATCAATGCTGGCGGTGAAAGGTTTCGTCCGATTTGTCCGACCAGGACTCGACGCTCGGACTCCCACGCAGGGCAGTCCTCCAGCGTGTGCTGGGCGGAGTCAATTCAATTCAATTAAAAAAAATCTTTATTTTATAAAATTGACCATCAATTATTCGAAATCGTCGATTTAATAAATAACTATTATAATTAAAAATTTGTCCCGGTCGGATCCGCAGTGGTGGCATTGTGCCGTAGCCTCACGTCCGATCCTGTTCAGGTACTCACCGAAGCAACCGTGCCCGGTGAGGACCTGAGTTAATCGGTAGGTGACACAGTCGGTCCTCCCTAACCAAGCTTTGAAGTTTGGCAGAACGGCTCCAACAGCGCGTTGGCTGGCACAGCCCTGGATTTCAAGGCGTGCCCGCCAAGCCTGCAGGGCTTGCGTGTGTGCGTTCCGCCGTAGCGTTCCGGGCTCGTGATCCGGCGCTGCCCCTTCGTCACTCTAACCGACATAACGAATTTGGTCGTAGACCATGGTGTCCATGTCGGCCAGAATGTCGAACGGCGGAGACCGCGCAAGGACCAACGCTGCCTCGTACGAGATCGTGCGGTAGCCCCGTGGCCATCAGCCGCTGCAGACTCCCGAGTTGAGCCTTACAGCGGGAGGAGCCCGCCAGGTCCTTTGACCAGACGTGCGCCCCATACAGGACCATGGATCGCACGACGCCCATGTAGAGGCAGCGAACTTCTTCCCGTGGTCCCCCGAGATTGGACAGCAGACGATGTAACGCCCCTGCTACCCCTCTTGCTCTTCGAAGCTCCACCGACTGTCCAGGATGAGGCCTAGGTACTTCATGTACTTGCCCACCTGGACTTCAGTGTCATCCACCCGGAGGCATGAGCTGGGTGGTTCCTGGCGCTTACGTAGGCCATGGAACCATATCGTCTCAGTTTTCTGAGGCGCTACCCTCAGGCCCAGCTCACGAATCTTTTCCACGATACAAGCTACCCCTTGCTCGGCGAGCCTAAGCACATCCTCGAAGCGTGACCCTCTAGCCAGTATTAGGGTATCGTCCGCATAGCAGACGACACTTAGGCCAGAGGGCAGACTAGTGCGAAGGACAGCGTCGTATGCGAGAGGTTCCATAACAGTGGGCCCAATACGGAGCCCTGAGGAACCCCGCAACACACCTCCCTTCGATTCTCCACCCCTTTCCGATCGACAAACTTCACCGTCCTGTCGCGCAGATAGGCCTCTATGACGGCAAATTATGTTTAACCTACTCGCAACTTATAAAATAACCACAGATCATTCACATACAAAAAAAACAATGCTAGTTAAAAACATAATAAGTCACCAGCTTCTCAAATGGAGTTCCGTAAGTAGAACTAATATTTAAGTGGAGAGATTATAACAGTGACTATTATCAATCGACACATAAACAGTAATGGCCGTCGACTCGTCTGACATCTGGGTTGACAGTTGCGTGAGACGGAACACAAAAATAATAATTATTATAACAGACACATAAAATATTAATTAAATACATTGTGAAACGTAATAATATTAGTAATTGTTTAGCTATTTTATGATATTATGAATTTAAGATCATTTTTGTGAAGCTTTTGTTTAAAGGTTCATACTTAGGTAGCTAGTACAAATGATGAGAACGAAACGTAAATATCATGACTTTATACGAAAATAATGCGTAGCAATTGTTAATTTACTGTTTTCATTTCAATCATAATTCCGGTTACGGAAATAGAATTCCTGTAGTGAAAAGGTTGTAAAAAAATAAGAAAATATTTTTTATATAATTTTGATTTTGCAACATGAAACATTGCTAGCCCACTGTTGGTCATGAAACATTGCTAGCCCACTGTTGGTCATGAAACATTGCTAGCCCACTGTTGGTCATGAAACATTGCTAGCCCACTGTTGGTCATGATCCTTTCGTATTCTCTTTTAAGAAGCTGCAGATGCGAACATTTTCCGACCAATATGATGTATTTGAGCTGTCTATTATAGATATTGTTTAAATAAATCCCCAAGTTCTTAACTTTATTACTTATTACTTATAGGTAACTTAAGTCAGCGTGAAATCTGAGGTAAGATTTTGTACATATGAGTGAACATACGGCCCAAGGACATCTTCAACGTAAGTTTCAGCGTTCATATTGCCTTCTACTAAAACGAGCTCAGTTCGTCTGTTGTTCATAATACCCGCGAATACCATCACTATGGAGCCACTATAAGGGTGCTCTTCCTGGATGCATCTCAGCCGATCTGCATATCCGGAATGACGACACACTCTTACCCTTGTCGTATCAGGCCTAAATACAAACCGTGACTCATCGCAAAATAAAATTTTATCCCATTGCTCCTGGGTCCATGTCAAGTATTCCCTACACCATTCGTTTCGACGCGCGCGATTCCGATGGCGTATAGGTGGGTACTTAATTGGGCGTCATGCTCGTAAGCCGTATTCATGCAGCCTATTTCTCACGGTTTGGTGGCTTACAACAACACCGCTTGAGAATTGTAGCTTTAAACCTATCTCCCGGGCGGTTAACATCCACTGACGTCTTGCAGTCAGTTGTATGTATCAGTCCTGTCGAGTAGTTATACTCCTTCCACGTCTTAACATAACGCTGCCAAAAACGACAAATCACGCTCCTATATGCCAAGATACCTGGGACTGATTTCTTCCCGCTTTTAGCAATCCATTACCAGCAGTCAAATGGCGTCGCTCCATGACATAAAAAATAACTCACTACTAATTTTTTTCAAAAACTCTACATCTCATTATGATAAAAGTGAAATAAATATCAAATTTATCAAGCAACGAAAACACATGAAATCGGGAAAAAATTATTAGCTTTTATTTTAATGAAAACAGAAGACAATCGAAAAGTTTCTACTTTTATTTTAAAAACAGCCAGTATATGTTACAAAAAATATTGTATACCAATCTACTTTGCTAAGAAAAAAATAAAATATCAAAGAAAAAAATAAAATAACATGCAGTTTCTGTAAATGATGCTCAGACTTTTTTGATGTGTGTAGTTTACACTGATAATGTTTTTTCTATCGTAATCAATCGAGTATCCGGAATAATGATTTGGCTACTAAGATATATATAGTAATATATACACGTAAGTGCAATGACGCTGTACAGTCTGCAGTCTTCGGGCGTTTTCTTAATATGGACTATAAAACAGGACTTCTGTTAGTCACCTTCTTGGTGGGGAGCTTTGGTGAGGACATATTCCTTACAAGCGTAAACTAAATCTTTTCTTTAAGTCTACTAGTTACGTAGGTCACATTACATTATTGTTGTTGTAGTGGATGGTTGGAACCGGCAACCACTAGATCGCAAGTTCGACGCCTGGGCCATTGCGCTACCGCCTCATAAAATGTACCTAATAAATGGTAGTATATCGGTATGTTCAAAATAATTCAAGAATTATATTTCCTTTTTTGCAGCTTTCCCAACGCCCGAAGATGACTATTACTTCTACCGCTACGACATGACTCCACGCATCGTGGGTGGAACTGAGGCAGCTCCTGGAAGTCATCCTCACATGGTAGCTCTGTCTAGCGGTTTTCTGATCAGATCATTCTTCTGTGGAGGGTCTCTCCTCTCGCAACGTACTGTCTTGACTGCCGCTCACTGTGTCCGCGGCATTTTCGGCGGGGTATCCATCAGCAGGCAAGTAACCATCTTTCTTATCGCTATACTAAACGAATTTTATAGTAGACAGGGTCCAATTGTTACCTGGGTTAGCGCTGGGGGGCCGTTAAGGAGATACCATCATTTTATTTAGACGCAGTATGGAACACTGTCACGTCAAATCAGTATCTTTTTACTAAACGCCTATACATAGGGCAACATCATGAACTGCAGTCTCATTTATGAATGCCACCAGATGCTGGAGCCTTTAGCCTGCCAATGGGGTAATTCTTCAATGGATCAAAGGGCATAGTAATTCATTTCGGTATAACGCCGCCGATGAGGTGACAAGGAAGGGATCTGTAACGTCATTGGCAGGTCCAACTTTACTGCTGCCACATCCCTTTAATCAATTTCGCTCATGGGTTAGGCAACGGACTCGTGAAGCGTACAACGGTCGCTGGACCGACATGCAGGCAGTCTAAACTGGTGCTGACGGAGGTCTCACCACGCTTAACTTGCAGGCTGCTTAGTCTCAACCGACTCGACATCGGAATAATTGTACTTAGTCCTAAACCGGTCCAGTCCTCTATGCAGAGGATGTCTCAACGCGTAGGAAACCTCCGCCCTTGTTATCCTGGACTGCGAGGGAGAGCCCCACAACGGGCTAGTATATTTGAGGGTGCAAGAAGCCCTAGAAGCCTGCGAACGCCCCAGGAGGCTTCTGTGCTTCTGAAAGGAGGTAGGCTGGCTCAACTAGTCAGCCTATCTAAACGCATAATGGACCGTATTTGAGTCTAAATGTGGAAACAGAGCCCTATACCAATACCAATAGGCCTATACATGAGGTATTTTATTGTTAATGTGATTATTATAAAATAAATAAAAACCCTAAAGTATAAGCGACCGACAAATTTCAGAGTATTCAATATATTTACTGACTTAGGGGGGAAAAAAAGACTTTTAGCATTTAGGGAAATTTATTTACCCAATTTTTTTTGGAGACTATTAATTAAACTTTCAAATTTAAACAGCACCATGCGTATAACCGGCGGCACCAATCGCTGGAACACAGGTGGTTCAGCGTATCGCGTGACCAGGGGTGTGATGCACCCTAACTACGACCACTCAAATATCAAGAACGGCGTCGCTCTTCTCATCACTACCCACAATGTTGTACTGAACACCCTTGTGCAGACTGTGTCACTCTCCTTCAACTCGATAGACGGTGGGGTGCCCGTACTTGCTGCTGGATGGGGTGCAGTTAGGGTGAGTAAAAATAGATAATACATTACAAACGGTAACCTCGACATTTTGAGAAACTGTTAAATATAGATCTAAACACTGATTGGGCTGTCCTTGGCTATCTACTCTTATAAGGCCGTATGTTTGTTTAAAAGCCTAATTTTAAGAGCCGGTTTATTAAGAAAACTAATAGGTAATATATAATATCCGTAGGGCCCAAAGAAGCGAAGCAGATACGATAACCTCAAAATTCCAAAAACTCTTTTTCAAGCGATATTTATTTAATATGTACCGATTTAAGTCTATGATTGAAAGACTTTAGAATAGGGATATCCCCGTACTGTATAAGTGACCACGCAGTAGTCCATTGACACCAAACAGGCTGTAAATAGAATATAAATGAATTGAAATTAGAGTGAATTGAAACTGTAACTGCATGCATTCAATGCAAATGCACTCCGCATACATATGTTCCGTATTCCAGGCTCAAGGTCCTGCATCAGCCATTCTCCTGGAAGTAGAACTTACTACACTCACCGGACAACAATGCGAAAATGGTGTGGCACAATTCGCTAGCGCCCATAACGTTCGCGCGCCTCCGATAGACAGCCAGATCGAGATTTGCACTCTACGTGGTCCTGGACAAGGTGTCTGTCAAGTATGTAGACATTAGCAACTTACTACTCTATCTTAAAAACTTAGGTACTTATCCTCGGAGATAAGTAACAAATTCAATCCATACCTACCCAGGCATGAAATCTGTCATGAACTACAAAAGCTTTTTTAGTGTTGTAATTTGTATGTATTCGTTCCTATATCTATTCATTCTTCATCCCAATAAAATCTATGGAAACAAATATACGTAGATACATTTTCTTTTAGAAAACCATACAGAATATATAGAAACATCCAGACCAAGAGTAACTATACAAACAGTTTCGTTGAGCGGAAATCTAACTCATGACCATTACCAACCGCGGCAGAAATACTTCAACTTAATTATGTGCCTTTTTTGTTTAGCAAAATTCACAATACAAGTGCATTTTGCCATTTTCCGAAATTAATCATTATTCAAACGCAAACACCAAATTCAATTTTCACATCTAGTACAGTCCAGCGCGAAATTCAACTCATTCCAGACGCCGGTAATGTTTTATCTACAGGTGTATAGGAAGGCGCTAAAAATATATTTAGCAGCTTTATCGCTGGCTGTACAATCATTCCCAGTTACCTAATTGTTGATTTATTGCTCAGGGTGACTCCGGCTCTGCTCTGCGCCGCATCGACAATGGCCAACAGGTCGGTGTCGTGTCCTGGGGCTTCCCTTGTGCTCTGGGTGCTCCTGACATGTACGCACGTGTCAGCGCTTTTGAGAACTTCATTAAGCCTAATCTGGTCTAAGAAGAAGAGACTATAGACCTAATAAATAAATGATCTTTACGTAACAACTGCATATTTTTACTCAATCCCATAGGGGGCAAAGGAGCAGTTAGGGCTTCTGATTACTTCACTCACTCGTCGAAACACAACGCTGTGGCGACTTCCTCATACAACGAAAAACATACTTCAATGCCATCTAACGAAGATACGCTGAACTACGGAGTCACTACTAATCCTACATCGCGCAATGAAAGTTATCGCGTCGATTACTATATATATATATGGAACTTCCCAACATCAACCGTTGGGCTCTCCGGCGCCTGGTCCTCTACTTCGTAATTAGCCCTCTCCCGTTCCCTTTCCGCCGCCTCTTTAGCGGACATCACTTCCTCACAAAAAGAGGCGGCGGAATCCCACGCACTCTCACGTTGGACCATGGACAGAACCATGGCCTCCAGCGAGAGGCTTCCCTACTCCAAGCTACACGTTCCACATGCTTTTATGAGAAATGGAGGTAAAAATACCTGGAAATTCAAACGCTCATAACTTGTAAACGGATTGTATTTAAAAAAAATAATATTAATATATCTGCACGCTAGAGTCATATCCTCTCAGTGATTTAAGTAAGTGTTCCTTTTCAAATACACCCTGTATTTCCTAACGGCTGGACATTAGTTTGTATTTTGCTAATATACAGAAATTATCCTATGACTTCGCTAGCTACTTATTGTACTTCTCAAAACAGTACCTTGTAACCTTAGATCATATGGGTCCAAATACCGTGACGAATACAAAACGCATCGTTCACTTTAAAGCCATAGTTTTAAGCTGTGTATGTAAACCCCGCCTAACGCCAGTGTATTACGCACAATCTTTTTGTTTACTAGATGTAAAACCGGATTCGCTCGGGGGAAATATGACTCATACATAATACACAATCTTTTACAAAATGTAGGTATACGTGTGATTCGGTCTTAACGAACTCAAGATATACTTGTGAATCGGCCTTAACGAACTCAAGATCGCATCCGAGTGGCCAATATGGCGACTGCCATTTGCATGCATTTGCACCATTAATTTAACAAAATACTCGACAATCCGAATTTTGCGGATATATGTTATCGACTCGAAATCATTATTTTTTATGTTTTATTATTCAGGTAAGGTTTCAGTCGAGTCTACCGTACCCCTTGACCGAATTATTAATATAAAAAAAAATATATATGTACATGACGGTTAGTTACCCCAAAATTTAAGGACTTTTGTAAATATATATTTTTTTATTTTGTATGTAATATTAAATAAATACATTAGAAATAGATTTAAATGTGTTACAAGTATTAGTTATTTTTAAAGGTTTAATAGGATGAAAAAATATTTTTATTATTTATTTAAAAAAAAAATTACAAAATTTAAAACAAGAAGACCGTGTAGATCCGAAAAAGAGTATACAAACACTGGGTCCGAAGTCGAAAAATCAAATATGACTGAAAAACTGAAAGTAACGTATCTCGGCTTCTATTGGTCCTACAATAATCCTACAGCAACTTTTTACTTTTTACTTTACTTTTAAAAATAAGCGCAATCACTTGTTGTTTACGTCTTAAAATTAGAGAAAATACGGTCGTTCATTTACGGTTTTTCGTTAATAACTTTTTATTTGTTTAATTAAAAAATCAAATTTTTGAGGTATCAAAGATATTGTTACTACCCCATCCAATTATTCCAGTAACTCAGATACCGATTCCATGCCCGCGACACATTTAAACACAATCGAAATTTTAAATTCACAATTTTACATTAGAATGCCATTTTGAAATTTCGCGACCTGACTTGGACTTGGTGTACAATGAAAAACATTCGTTCATTTACAATTTTGAATATTGAATTTGACGCATTGTATTACTTATTCTATCAGTCCTAGGCTTTTAGCACTTTTAACAGCTATTAACCTTTATCAAGAAATAATAATTATGCCTAGCACATTCCTCGATTTAGATATATTTAAATATTGCCTGTGCCTATCATAAATCAAACACTGATTAACATTACCTATCAAAATCAATCCATCATCAGTAACAAGATTAGACCTACTAACTTTATATATATATATGGTGTCGCCTTATACCAATCAAAAGTCATCGGGCTTTTATTCGAAATGGACTACAAAACCGCTCTTCTGGTGATCACCTTCCTGGTGGGGAGCTTTGGTGAGTTCATATTATTTACAACATACTTTATGATTGTAATGTTGCTAGACACATTTTGTAAAATTATATCAAATCAAGGTTAAATATGTTTAAATTCAGTATGTAAGTAATTATAAAAAAAATCCAACAAATTGCGAGTTAAAGTGGCGTGGAGAGAGTTCCGTACGATGAATTGCATATGTAAGTTTGCTTGTATGCAAAATATTGAGAGATTTATTATTTTATTTTTAAGACTTCTCAAAGGTTTTCCTGTAATCTATAAAGTACTATGGTTGGTATTTTTGTTTTTCAATTGTAGGCTTAGTAGTTTCGGAGATAGAGGGGGAAATTGACAATTTTTATCTATTTTCTTAAATAACATTTTAAAACATTGATTTTAAAAATATAAAAAAAAAATTGAGACCCTCACAACAATTCCCTTCATTTGTTATGTCACACATTACAATTTGCAGAATTTTTTTTCTTATAAAGTTTCTATCTTGGTCCCGAGTAGTGACCCTCGTATTCAAAATCCTATATTTACGTTACACGTCTGTGGTTAGGTCACTGGAATTGATACGACTGTGTAAAAAAATTGAATTTAATCGATCCAGTAGATTCGTAATAAATAAAATGTGGCAGACGGAAAGATAGACGACGCATTCGGAAGTACGGCACCCTAAAATAAATTAATTTATTTAGCCACATTCAGAGGCCTTAAGATGAACATGGAAAAGACGAAGGTTATGTCAAATGTCCATGTGGTGCATACTCCCATCATGGTTGAAAACTCAGTTCTTGAAGTTGTTGACGCGTATACCTGGGACAAACAGTTCAACTAGGTAAGTGCAACTTCGAGAAATCGAATCTTCGAATCCAACTCGGATGGGCAGCGTTTGGCAAAGATCGCTGCATCTTTTCGTCCAAAATTCTTCAGTGCCTGAAAACAAAGATTTTCGACCAGTGTATGTTACCAGTGATGACATATGGAACCTAAATGTTATCTCTCACTATGTGCTTGATAAGCAAGCTCAGAGTCGCTTAATGAGCTACGGAGAGGGCTATGTTTGGTGTTTCTCTGCGCGACCGAATCAGAAATGAGGAGATACCCAGACGAATGAAGCTTACCGACATAGCCAAACGGGTCAGCAAATTGAAGTGGCAATGGGCAGGGCACATAGCACGTAGAACGGATGGTCGATGGGCCCGAAAAGCTCTCGAACGGAGACCACGGACCGGAAAGCGCAGCGTAGGACGTCCATTATTGCGGTGAACAGATGACCTAATAAAGATCGTAGGCCGTCGGTGGATGCAGACCGCTTCCGGGTTCGGGTCTTCTTGGAAGTCATTAATGGAGGCCTATATCCAACAGTGGGCGTCTTATGGCTGAAATGATGATGAGAGGCACTTTTAAAACAGCAGTTTTATTATTTTTATTTGTAAAACATATTCTAGTCTATAAATACAACAAATGAAATAAAAATAACTCATGGGTTATTAGATACTGTTTGTTACTTGGCTTTTTTTTTAAACGTTGCGACACACGATCGCGTTGTAGTGAGTTTGAGCCTCACTCTTTACATTAGGGACGTGAACATGCTCTTGAGGCTCCTATAGATTTTGTAACGAAATTAAAATAAAATTATGAAAAACAATCTCATTAAAAAGTTCACAGGCTTGTTGGTCTAGCGGTTAGTCATTTGATCTGACTGTTGAGCCAGAGGTCGTGCAATGGGTACGATTCCCACCCCGGACAACTTCGTTCGCATGGAAAGTTTGGTAAAATCTATCCCATGGGAACCGTAAAATTTCCAAGATAAAAAGTAACCTATCTGCTATTGCAGACTATAATCTATCTCTGTGCGAAATATCATCCAGATCCATTCAGCCGTTTTTGCGTGAAAGAGTAATAAACATCCATCCATACATCCATCCTCACTAACTTTCCTCTTTATAATATTAGTAATTATATTATACAGACTATTAAGTTTTATTTCTTTTTTGCTTCTTTTTTTTTTTCATATCAAATCAAATAAATAGTTTTTTATTTCGTCATACACATTTGTTTACAAAAAATAGTTGTTGACATCTCCTTTTAAGCATATAGATGCCTGTGTCAGGAGATGCCGCTCTTTTATACAGCTTGAAAGTGTATGTTACATATAATACCTAATTATTACAAAAATAAAAATAAAAACAATGGTTTTTTTTTTAACTATACCTGTTTGGTCTGTTTGTAATGTGTGTGTTAGTGATGTAAATGTTGTTTGAAAGTGTGTGCCTGATGCTGTGGGAGTGTATGTGATGTGAGGCGAAATCTACTTGCTCCAACTGCAACTCTGCAAGATCTGCCAATTTGTATAGACAGATCCACTAGCTTTAAGAAGTTTCAAGTGCATTAGGTACTTTAATCTATATGTATCTCATATGTATCTCATCATCATCATCTTAGCGTTGTTACAACCGAAACTTTCGCTTCGGTGCCCGGGTTCGCTTTCCAACTTTTTCTTCTAAACTTCGCACTATCTTCGGCATCCCTGATAGTTAGTTCATTGACAAGCATATCACCCCTTACGACATCAAGCCAGCACTTTTTTGGGCTACCCCTCTTAAGTATATAAAATCCCTCGGAAATAAACAGCCATCCTCAATAACTTTCGCTTTTATAATATTAGTAAGATATGTATGCAGTTAGTAATATATAAGTATGTTCATCAGAAGTCTGGATACCATAGTACAGGCTCTGACTAGTTTGGGCGCAGACGGTGACAAACGCCACGTCTACAGATCTTGTTATATGTAGAATGTATATAGAGTATAGGTATTTAGAAGAAGATAGAGATATACATAAAAGAAGATGTACTTGCTGCTGTCCATAATCATGAACATTAAATAATTAAACAATGACAATCTGTTGTGTAAATTAAATTATTTATTGATAATTTCCGTTGAATATTTTTAAAGAAGAAGATTAAATAGAGTTTTTGAACGAGGTTGATAATAAATTGGAATTGATTTATACATTAAGTGTATGTAAAGATGCATTTTCGATACAAATATACATTATAAGCATTCATATACATATGAATGCTTGTAATGTATATCTGTATGTAGCATACACTAATGCTTCCATACAGGTTATTTGAGATCGACAAACGTTCAAATTTAGATGAAACTAATCGAAATTTAACCAAATTACATTAAATAATGTAATTTTTGTATGCTTTTTACAGCCTTCCCAGAGCCCAAAATTGACTTTTTCCTTCGTACCGACGGTATTACCCCACGTATTGTGGGTGGAAACCAGGCACCTGCTCAAAGTCATCCTCACATGGCAGCTCTGAGTAGCGGATTTTTAATCAGATCATTCATCTGTGGAGGATCCCTCATCTCGCAACGTACTGTCTTGACTGCTGCTCACTGTATCACCGGTTCATTGAGTATAATCACTGGAAACCTTAACAGGCAAGTAGTTAATAGTACCTATAAAAAAATAGGCAGTTATGGGACTGCCGACAGAAGTCAAAACTTAAACGAAACGACGAACTTAAAACGTCGCATTAGCAGGTTGGTGACGTTAATTAATAAGGAGCTGACATAACTCAATGTTTAGATTAGCGCCCTCTAGTAGATCTATATATGTATCATTAGCGTGATGGTCACGAGTTCAGTGCTTTTTCCCCATAGCAAAAGTGCAAAAACGTGCCTAAAGAAGTTTTAACTTCAAAAAGACATCTGAATATTTCTTAAAACTTGTTTATTGAGTCAAAAAAAAAAACTGTGTAGTGAGAATAAATAAGATTCAATGTTCACTTTAAAAAAACCCACGGCAACTTAGCTTATGATCCGCCTGATTTTATATGTCACCCACTGTCTACCAACTCTGTCCCCACTTGGGCGGTTTATTTCGAGCTTGTACTTCTGGGTAGTGAAAGTAACTCACTCAAGTAAAGTTTTCTGTCCCTGTAGCAACTTTCGTGTAGCCGTCGGCAGCAACCAATGGAATGCCGCAACACAGTACCATTTAACACGAGGTGTGGTTCACCCTAACTACAGCAGTCAACAAATCAAGAACGACATCGCTGTTCTCATTACCACGATTAATGTGCCATTTAACACCGCCGTACAACCTGTCTCTCTAAGTTATGCCAACGTTGGCGCTGACGTGCCAGTCCGTGTTGCTGGCTGGGGCAGAACCGCGGTGAGCATAAATATATTATTTTGTTTCTGTATTTTGTAAGGATTAGTATAAGAACTTAAGTGGTTGTCATAATTGATAAACACTATGTATATACAACAGTGTGACTGAACTGTGGCTACCCAGTTACTGCAGTGCATTGCTGCCTCGTCAAGGGCAAAGGCGACTATTGTACTTTTTATAAAAATGTAATTAAAACTATTTTCTTACTGATCTCATCTGCATAATCTTAGAAATATATTACATAACAAAGGCTATATAGGGATATAGATTGTATAGAGATTTTTCTAATGGTTGAAAATTACGAAATAACAGAATGTCAAAAGTCCCCATTTGTATAGAAGGGCAAATTGAACACGTCGATTGCTTCTGCACCGTGGGTCCGCCATATTTCGAACTACCCTGAGCGTGATAGAGAAGAAAACATGTGTAAAATCGAAAGACAAACACAGGACTTAACTGTGGTATTGTCTTGACCTATTATTTTTACTTCTTTATTTACTCATCAGAATACAAAAAGGGTTTTTGTTTTATTGTTACTAAACAATAATAAATTTTAAAATGTATGCCACTAGATGTCCTCTGATTGTTACTATCTTAAAATGTAACATTTTGCAGTAATGATTATTGTTATCATTACATAGATATAATAGACAAATAGAATCTTGAAGCATTATGCTTTTACATTCCAGGCTGGTGCTCCCATTTCCAACAATCTCCTGCAAGTGGATCTTACAACTATCAGTGGACAGGATTGCATTGATGGCGTGATTCGTGCTGGTGTGGACCTGAACGTATCAAATGTACCCCCTATTGACCCTCAGGTGGAAATTTGCACTGTACGCGGCATTGGATTCGGTACATGCAATGTAAGTATACACAATACCTACATATAAACTTAAACTAAGTGTGAATGAAAAAATTACAATTACAATTACATTTATTGTTGTAAGACCAAGATTGTTATACTTAAATGGCTGATGAATATTTTTGTTCAGCGGCTTGGTCACTGAATTTATGTGTATAAATTTGTCTGATTTCTCGTTTATTATTCAGGGTGACTCCGGCTCTGCTCTGCGCCGCATCGACAATGGCCTACAGGTCGGTGTCGTGTCCTGGGGCTTCCCTTGCGCTCGCGGTGCTCCTGACATGTTTGCGCGTGTCAGTGCCTTCCAGAGCTTCATTCAGTCTAATGCCCTCTAATTACTTCAAAAGATCTTGCAATAACGACTGACTCGAGAAACCTCATCGTCATCACAATTAATCTTTGAAATAAATTTTTTGATATTGCACATTTTATTAAGTTTATTTTTCCTTTGGTATAGAATTGACTAGGCGTGACTGAAATTATATGTTCAGTTCAGTTTCTGTATTTTTTGCCTAACAAGAAAAACAAAGTGGAAAAAATAGGAAGCACCTCCGCACTACGACTATGTTTATCAACAGTACTAGCCTGAAAGATATTGAACAGCTCTCTCTGGACAGGAACTCGATCAGCACAAGTCGTAGTTTCGAAGGAACAGTCGTAAAGAAAATAAGCCTCACAAGCATTAATCATTTTGTACCAAACTTCATTCTCGTACAATCTACAAAGCACTCTGTAAACTTGCATATCTATGATGATCTACCGGGTTCTTTTCGATCTTTTAACGAGACTTGGAGAGATCTTTTAGATCAAGATTAACAGTAAGTAGTGCTCGCCCTAAAATTGAAATTTCGGTCGAGGTCGAGGTTGAAATTCGTTGTTTTGTCGTTGCTATTTTATATACTCAATAATAATTACGATTAACAATTCAGAAAAAACGAGCCATCCGCTCCATATACAATTTAGGTGCTAGAGTCTCTCTTCGAGAGTTGTTTAAGGATATAGGTATTTTAACTGTTGCATCACAGTATATTATTGCAAATATTATGTTTGTTAGGCACAACATTAATGACTATAAGAAAAACAGTGATATACACAATATTAATACAAGAAACAAGTCTAAACTCGTTGGTACCTATCATCGCTTGCATAAAGTACACAACTCGTTCGAAGGTCTTGGTATACGTTTTTATGACAAAATTCCTATACATGTTAGCGACCTTCCTGTAGATAAATTCAAGCAAACTGTAAAAAATCACCTTATTAGGAAATCCTACTATACGATCAACGTTTATCTAAACGACAAACAGTCTTGGGCTTAAGGTGTCATTAGGTATATACACACAAACTTCTTTGTCTTATAATTAAGCTAAATTATTAACAAACCATTGTCAGTTGAAAGTAATGCGTGACGATTATTATGGTAATTTGACTAGTAGTGATTTTTATCAGTATCTCGACTATGGTTCGTCATGCTCACCAAAATGTCATTGCTTGCGGCGTCGTCATGGGGCGGGTCATTTTTTTCCCTCTGATATGGCGAAGGAGATGATGGCTGGTCCATGCGGCATACTCGTGAACGGATGCTGTTAGGGGTGACTGGTCGGCCTAGTCAGCGATGCTTTAGCCTATACTATTATTTTGGTTCGATCAACTGCAACTCTAGCCTCTTAATCCAGTCACGAATTGTTTTTAACAGTAGATTTTGTAACTGAATGAAGGTAGATGTGCACCTTGAATGATTTCTATGTTTAATAAGTTCAAACCTTCAACGGTATCACTGAGTGATTTTTATTTTTTAGTACGTTAGCTTTTGGAGCATTTCAATAAAATGAAATTCAGGTGGCATCAGCTTGCATCCTGTTTACCTTTCGTGTAACACTAACACTATTGTACCTAAAGATCTGACTTTTAAAAAGAGTGGCCATGAGTTTCTTTGCCAGTATTCTTCTCATAAGGCTCTACGCATTTTGGAAACTGGAAGTTATAGATCGACACAAGCAGGCAGTAGATTTTGGTGTTTTCACCTAATTTACTTCGACAATCCAGCACATGCTGTGGCGTCTGTTTGCGCCGATCTATGATTTTAACTCTAGCTTCAATTTAACGTTCATAAATGTCACTTAGTGTCTTAATTGAATAAATGATTTTTAATTTTAATTTTGAATTTGAATTTGAATTTGAACTTACTTACTGGTGGTCTAGTGGTTAGTGACTAAGCCAGAGATCGTGGGTTCGATTCCCACCCAGGATAAATAATTGTATGATGAGCATGATCGTTTGTTCTGTGTCTGGGTGTAATTTATCTATAATATGTATGTATTTAGAAATATATAAGTATGTTTATCAGCAGTCTGGTTATCATAGTACAGGCTCTGCCTAGTTTGGGATCAGACGGCCGTGTGTGAGATGTTTAAAGTTATTATTATTCTTTATTTTCATTATAAAATGTTAAGCGTTAGTCTCTGCGTAGGTAATATTTTCACACAACACCCGAAATTATGTAATTACTAGATGAAAACCCGGCTTCTCTCGATTGAAATGTGACTTATACAAAATATAGGTAGATATACGCGTGAATCGGCCTTAACAAACTCAAGATATATACGTGTGAATCGGCCTTACCGAAGTCAAGATGGCATCCGAGTGGCCAATATGCCTACTGCCATTTGCATCATTAGAATTTAACAAAATTTCAAAGGTTTCAAACGAGTCTACCGTACTCCTTGACGGAATTTTTAATATAGATGTAGCTTTGTAGGCAGTGCTTAAGTTTTTAATGCCACAGCTTTTTAACCTGTTTATACTTATTACAATCTTTTATTTAGTATCACTTGTCCCGTTGTCTGTCTGTAATCAAATCTTGTACCTAAGTTAAATTTGACACATTTCCCGGTTACCGATTGAGCTGAAATTTTGCCCGCATATGTATACATATCCTTTCCTTGTTATTCTGTTTCGCGTGACAATGCAATATTATGATGACATGGAGCCGATCTGATGATGGAGCTGGAAGGTGGCCATAGGAACTCTGTAATGAAACGACGCGCGACGCAACAAATAAAAGTGTGTTACATTTTGATGGCAAGAGATATAAAGAACGCGCTTTTAATTTAAATATTGAATATAATAAAATGGTATATTTCTTAAATTATTTTCAACTTTTTAGTTCTTTTTATTAACAAGTAAAAAAATTAAGGTAATAATTTTTTTTTTTTAATTTTTATTTTATAACGACGATAGTAAAACCTCTTTTAAAGGTTTTGTACACTTATATTCGTGCCAATAATGGTAATGGTATTTAAAATAGCTTAGATTCCTCGTTTGGCACAGAAACAGGTTTGCCGTGGTCTTAGGTGTACCCGAGGGAGGAAATCCCTATAAACCCCGGCAAACTTGACCGCCAGCGCCGTTTGAAAAAAACGCTGCCGCATAACGTGGAGTGTGGCTGACCTGGCCCTTGTTTTGCAATCTTAAAATGAGTCTCTCTAGTTAAGTTAATATTAAATTCATGAATACATGTTTTGGCACCAATACACTATTGTTTCATGTGTAAAATAGTGCAATCTCATGTATTCGTTGGTATTATGTGGTCATGTGGATACATGTAATAGGTACTTACATGCAAATACATGTAATGACATCAATAGATCAATATCAATAATAACCAATAGACATGACTATGCCTAAAGTAATAATAATTGTAATGTTGTTTGTATTATATGTCACTGTAAACTCGTCATGCGTTGGAGCTAACACACACACACACGCACGCACGCACGCTCGCACGCACGCACGCACGCACGAACGCACGCACGCACGAACGCACGCACACACGCACACACACACGCACACACACACGCACACACTTTTTAGTGACAAAAAAACTTAACACTTAACTAGTAGTCCAAAAAATACCGTTTTAAAATACTTGTAAATGTTACGAGATGGTGTGGGTGTATTATGGGTAAAATTTATTAAAGTGATAAAAAAATTCGACCCTCCCATAGAAAACTGCTCGATCTCGTGGTCGATTTCGTATGGAAGGTCTGAATTTTTTTATCACTTTTCGACCCATGTTTCTTTATAAAAGTTGTTTAGTTTCATGGTCTGAACCACCTATTTAAATTTGATGGGAGGTCCAAAAATAGCCCTGTATGTAAAAATTAAGGTTGAAAAATAAAATAGTTTTATCTTTAAAACAGTTTTTATTAAGGACGAGGAGCACAGCCAAGATCATCATCACCAGAGTCGTCGGAGCTTTTGTCATCATCTCGAACTTCAATTATTATTTCGTGTTCAATAAAATTGTCAAAGTGGACGTCGCGCCTCCAGTCAGATAATATTGCTTCTTTGACGTGTCGTAAAGAAAGAAAGAAAGAACAAATTTATTGCCTCACAGTACAGCCGCGCAATGCGCAATCAAAATAAAATGTTACTTAAACCTAGGAACACGTTTTACACACACAGTTACACACATTATACCTTGCATTGCCATTGCACGCCCGCAGGTGTGGCAACGGGGTTAATACTCAGCTTAATGCTGGCTGTGACGCAGGCCACAACACAGCGCTGGTCTTCCGTATTAACCCCAAGTGACGCACAGAGTGAGAAGCTAAGTTAAGGGCAAAAACTGTAACACAAAACTTAAAATATAAAAAAAAATAAAAAAAAAATTGCATACAAGAAATGGCAATCTGATCACTGTGTGACCGCGTTGCTTTCCTGCTTCGTCCAGTAAATATACTGGCTCCCTCGGTTTCTGTGTGGCCACCAGGCCAATCAGTTCACAGTTCACACTTGATCATTGTCATGTCGGCATTTACGCCCTTGTTTATGAGCCACTCTATTATATCGGCTTTTTTGTTTGCCGTCGTCGGAGCCTTGTCAAGTTGCGTGGAATGATATAGAAGGGGAGCCCACGATGCTAAATGTGTATTTACTCCAGCGTCGTTGGGACCTATTGGATTTTGAAGATTAGATGGTAAAAAGAAAAAGAGTTCAGGCGATGTATCCGTTTCATTGGTGGGGGGAGCTTCTACAGGCTTTCAAAGATGTAAAAAAAATAGTAAAATGTACTTACTCTAGCGTGTCAGATATTAATAGTGTAGATACCCCACATGCCTCTGATAATGGGGGTAGGTTAATCTGACCATTTGCATGGTGGGGGTGGCCATATGGAAGGGTAGAAAATGGGAAAAAAATATTTATTCGAGCGCGTCAGATATTAGGAGGGGATGTTAAGTACACCCGAAAGAAACCCCCATTCAATAATCTGACGATTCGGAAGTGACGTAAGCTCGCAGACGTTTTTGAAAATGCAAAAAAAAATTGCCGTTTTGACCAAGTTGGACGTGTCAGATTTTCATACAGATGGTTCAGCTTAATGTCCTAGACAAGCTGATCAATAATCTGACGATTATTTGGAGGGATTCTCTTAATCTGACGATTTGAAAAGAAATACATACATGTATTTTTATCATTAAATGTGTCAAATGTGCACGGAAAATAGCATGCAAATACAAATAGACTTAACTATTTATATACATATATAAAAGCTGAAAGATTGGCTGTGTGGCCCCGGCCAATGCCAAGAATAGGGCCACCCCGAGTCATGCCAAGGGAGTCGTAAAAGGCGACTGATGGACCACTCCTTCTGCTAGCTCACATGCAGCAACGGAAGGACACCTTTCGGTTTTTCCCTTTGCGGTTGGGAGGTCGGACGGCAGTCGCTCCCGTAAAAGCCAAAATTTGCCAAAATAAAATGGTACGAACTAAGAAAGCATATGTCACGGATAGGGCGTCGCCGCAAAACGACGCGCAGGAACCTCGCCCGACTCCTGTGACAAGTGCACAAGGGCTGCCGTGCCGTAGGCGAGCACGGCTAAAGACGTTAGCACAATCCAAAAGGAAACTCCGCTTCGCAACATGGAACATTGGCACGCTAACTGGACGTGCGAGGGAGTTAGCCGATGTACTCTCCAGGCGGAGGGTGGCCGTGGCGTTCCTGCAGGAGACTCGGTGGAAGGCCAACAGATCCCGGTTCATTGGGAATGGCTACAAGCTGATTTACACGGGTGCACCTGGAGGTGAAAGTGGGGTCGCCGTAGTGCTCTCGGGGGAGCTCCAGGATGACATCTTGGAGGTGAAACGCTGTAGCGACCGGCTTATGGTTGTGAGGGTGCTTATCAGTGGGGTAGTTACCCACTTGATAAGCGCCTACGCGCCACAGGTCGGTTGTAGCGACGCCGATAAGATGGCGTTTTGGGATCTTCTCGGAGAAGTGCTTCGTGGGATCCCATTGTCACATGGGATCGTTTTGGGTGGCGATCTGAAAGGTCATGTGGGTGAGGGATGTGTGGAATTTGAGCGTGTTTACGGTGGTTTTGGGTACGGTAGCCGTACCGCGGAAGGGAAGGACATCCTCAATACGTGTGCGGCTGCCGACCTTGCCATCGTGAACACGTATTTCAAAAAGAAACCCGAGCATCTCATCACCTACAAGAGTGGGAGGAATGCTACCCAAATCGACTTCCTACTCACTAGAAGACATCACATCAGCAAAGTAGATAACTGCAAGGTCATACCCGGTGAGAGTCTCACTACACAACACCGTCTTCTTGTCATGGACCTCTGCGTAAAACCGAAAGACAAACGTGTCGAGCGCTTCCAGCGCCGAATTAGGTGATGGCTGCTTGATGAAGTTACGTCCCAGGAGTTCGCTTCAGCTATCGGTGACAAGTGCACCGGTGGTGAGGGCGAACAGGTACAGGTTTACTGGGACAGGATTCAGGCGGCTATCTTTGGGTCGGCGAGTGAGGTGCTTGGTGTGTCTAAGGGCGGTCGCAAGTGTGACAAGGAGACATGGTGGTGGAACAACACAGTCCAGAGAGAGACCAGGTTGAAGAAAGCCCTCTTTAAGAAGTGGCAAGCCACAGTCCAGATCTCCTGAAGATCGCGACGCATACAGGGTGGCAAAGCGCGCCATTAAGAGAGCTGTAGCCAGAGCCAGACAGGACCACTTACAGCCACTGTACGATAAGTTGGAATCGTCTGAGGGGCAGAAGCTCATCTATAAGTTGGCACGCTGCTCAAGGGTCAAAGCGGCACAGGATATTTCCAAGTGCCGCTGTGTAAAGGACCGTGGGGGCAACCTGCTATGCAAGGACCTCGCGGTGAAGGAGAGATGGCGCGCGTACTTCCACGAGCTGCTGGACAAGCAGCACAGAGAGGTGCAGCCGCCGGATCTGCCTCCAAATCAAGGACTAGTGCCATCAGTAACGCCTGCAGAAGTCCAGAATTGTCTTCGCCGCATGAAGAATCGGAAAGCTGTCGGAGCCGATGTAGTCCCCATCGAAGCCTGAAAGGCGATGGGCTCTCGTGGTGAGGGCACCTTAACCGATCTTTTTAACCGGGCACTCCTCACCGGTATGATCAAGACCCAATGGAGGCTGAGTATCATTACTCCAGTCTTCAAAGGCAAGGGATCGGTGCAGGAGTGCGGTAGTTACCGAGGTATAAAGATCATGTCCCACACCATGAAGCTCTTCGAGAGGGTTATCGACTCTCGGATCCGACAGGAATGTACTGTCTCGGAGTGTCAATATGGGTTTCGCCCTGGTCACGGGACTATGGACCCTGTTTTTGCCCTAAGAACTATCACGGAGAAATACAGGACAAAGAATACGCCTCTGTATTGTCTGTTTCTGGACATGCCTTTGACTGTATTCCTCGCGTGATGATCTGGTGGGCACTGCGGTCTAAAGGGGTTCCTGAGGCTTATATTGACACCATCCGAGATATGTACAGCGACTCCGATTCCGTAGTCCGGACCGCTGTTGGTGACACTAAACCCTTCCACATCACCGTTGAGGTACACCAAGGGTCCGTCCTCAGTCCGTTTCTGTTCAGCGTGGTATTAGACGTCCTGTCAAACAGCATTAGAGATGCACATGAGCGGCCTCCATGGCTGCTCATGTATGCTGACGATATCGCGCTGGCGGATGCGGACAAGGGTAGGTTGGTGCGACGCGTGAAGGCGTGGAAGGAGTCGCTTGAGAACAGCGGTCTAAAGCTCAACGTGGCAAAGACCGAGTACTTGGCCTGCAACTCTACAGATCCCACACCCGTGTGCATAGACGGCGACACGGTAGAGCGCGCGGATCAGGCGAAATACCTGGGATCTGTATTTCACGCGTCTGGTGACATCGATTACGATGTCAAGGCACGCATTGCTGCCGCGTGGGCCAAATGGCGTGAGGTGACTGGTGTCATTTGTGACCCCAAGGTACCGGTTAAGTTGAAGGGACAGGTCTATAAAACTATCATTAGACCTGCCCTTACATACGGCTGTGAAACGTGGCCCTTGCTGGAGCGACACAAGCAGGAACTGCGTGTCACGGAGATGAATATGCTGCGGTGGTTGTGTGGAGTAACGCGGAAGGACTGCTTTAGGAACTCCGGCATTCGCAGCAGCCTTCATGTCCGTGACATTGCGGATAAATTGCAGGAGTGTCGTCTTCGCTGGTATGGCCACGTTTTACGGCAACCGGCTATTTACGTGGGGAACAAATGTCTGGCCATGCCGCCTCCGCCGGGTCCCGGCAGGAGGGGTAGTCCTAAAAAGTGCTGGCTTGACGTCGTAAGGGGTGACATGCGTGCCAATGGACTCACTATTAGGGATGCCGAAGATCGTGCGAAGTGGAGGAGAAAAAGTCGGAAGGCGGACCCCGGGCACCGAAGCGAAAGTTTCGGTTGCAACCGGGGAACAACGCCATGATGATGATGATGATGATAAAAGCTGAAAGATACTCACTCACTCACTTACTCATCTACTGACTAATCACGAAATCTGGAAAACTACTTGACCTATGAAAATGAAACTTGGCAGGGAGGTAGTTTATGAGTAAGAGAAGTCAGCTAAGGAATGATTCAAAGCTAAAAACAATTTAGTTAATTTACGAATACCATTTAAATTCCAAATTTCTTGAAAAACATATTCTAAAGTGAATTGTTTAGATAAATCAATATATTAAGCGTATAAAATCGCGGGCAAAAAATAAATAATAGCCGTATAGTAGCAGGTACAAGTTGTTTTTATTACGTGTGTGAAAGAATGTATACCGCTTTTTTTCACAGAACTGATCTGTGTTTTTATGAAGGTTAAGTAGGTTTTCATAAATAAACCACAGTCAGGATGTTTATTTCTTTATATTTCTGCCCTAGTGAATCACAACTACCTGAGTTATATAAATATATAAATTGCTCAGATAGTCTTCTTCTGCAGCACGAATATAGTTTTATGCGACATTATACTATGAAAATAACTAAAATAGACTAATCTGACTGTTTCAAAATCAGTCAGTTCACGAATTTTTCTAACTGCGTATGCTGATGAGCTGAGTCTATTCGATAATATTTATTTATTTTAATTAATAAGAATTTCGTGGTATCAACTAGTTTCAATTCGTCTTATTTAACCATTATAGTGTTTTCCACCTGTTTAACGTTTGGAGTAGTGAATTGGATACATTTATTCTTTTCTCCATTAGAAAGTTGTTAACGTTAAACCAACGAACCACTATCGAAATAGCATCATTTAAAAGTTTGTACTCATACGGTTTAGTCTAAATAAGAGTAAATTATGATGAAGGTGAGGTAATTAAATAATCGAGACCGGTTTCCACGCAAGCCCTCCAGCAACTTTCAAAAAGAACATAAACAAATGGACAGAGTATAGTGATGGTATGAGAGAGTGAGAGATAGAGAGAATGGAAAAGGGAAAGAGAGGCGTGGAGAGGCAAATACATGCTTCACTGCAGCTGTATGTACTAAACTTTCTTTACGATCTTTGTAACTTCGGCTTGTCGAAATGGGCAAATTATATGTTTTCTGTTATCCTTGAATTATTTCCTTCAAAATAAAATGAAAAATCTACGATTTTTTTTTGCAAGTTTGTAACCTTCCCACTGCCTTGCGTCACGCTCAAATCGTCAGATTATCAAAATGTACACTTGTCAGCATGAAATTAACCCCCCTTATAATAATCTGCCGCGCAGGAGTAAATCCAAAAAATCCCTTAATGGCCTCCCCTATTAATAGGATGCATTATCCATTATTATTTTATGTATACGTATTATGTATACATATTTATATTAATTTTATATATACATTTTATAAAACCATTCCGAAAAGTTTCGCAGTTCATCTCTTCGTGATACTGATTCATTTTTTTGAATTTAAATGGGAGTAAACAGTTTGGCATAAAACCTTGGGCAGTACCTGCGTGGCAAATCATCAGTTTCTCCCCTTTTCCTTCTGGTACTTTTGTAGACGATTGGGCAGTATCATCGTTCCATGTTTTTTTAACAGTGTGATTGGCATTCAACCCAGTTTCATCTAAAAACACAACTTTTTCCCAATCGGTAATATTTTTGGATTTTCTTAAGAAATCAACTCGTTTTAGGGCAATGTCATTCCTTTCCATAAGAGTCTTGCGGTTGTTGTATTTTTGGTAATGAAATCCAATTCTTCGCAATAGTTTTGACAGCGAGGTTCGACCGCCGTCATATATATAGCCACTTGTCAAGTGTTTCTTAAATAATAATCATAAATATGGCTCCGTATGGCCGCACATTGAAAATCATCAACATTGGCGGTAGGTTGGATACGCCTACGTTTTTTATTAGCAGACGACTGTTTATGCTCCTCATCACCTTCTTTACTATATTTTTCCGTAGAGATTCATGTCACAGTAGCTAATCCAATCCCCAAAGCGCCAGACACGTTGCCGCACTTGAGACAATGGTAATAATGGTCCCCCATTTTGTGACTCACGCTCAGAATAATCGGGTAAGCGAATCACAAACTCACGCGTTTCACTGTTGAGTACAGTTTTTTTCGCCCTTTTAGGCATGTTTAGCAAAAGTTCAAAACAAAAACTTAAATTCAACAATAATAATGTTACGGGCAGGTAGTCTTGCTTCCTTTTAACTTCTTCCTTTAACCTCTTCTTTCCTCTTGACTTTACTCCACACTACCGACCCCGAGTGTTCCCGACGGTCGGCTTATATGGCCAGTCGATGGAATGATGGAATGCGAATTCAAATTAGAATTCAATTTTAATTTAACCTTATTTTTCTAAAAAGAGTTATTCCAGCTAAAGAGACCCCAACCACTAACCAAAGAGACCCCAACCAAAAGGACCCCCGTTCGTAATAATAACTTAACAATGATTTTTATTAACGATTTTTTGTAATCGATATTTGTAACAGTTACTGCCTGTTATTCGTGTCCCATCCGTCCGACAGATGTAACATTGTACAAGCGTCTATTATTTTCAGTGTTCCTATTTAAATTTAACTTTGAAGCAATAAAAAGTCTTAAAATTTTTGGATAACGCTTGAATCTTTAGGGACTTTTGTGTTATATGTATTTTTTTAATATTTTTACAATTTTTAAAATCATTAAATTAAGAAAATATGTTCGTCATTACAAAGTTATGTCGATCAGAAAAATTTACATCTGTCAAAAAGATCAAACTAACTTGTACAGGATATAGTATGCGCAATAGTACAAATGTCCCTCGGCATCTATTTACCTTTGGACGGCGGTTTCGTTTAGTTGCAAATGTTACATATGGTACATTATAATTGTTCACTTTGTGGCGTACGCATACCGCGTACTTTCGAACTAGCCCTACAAATACATCAAAGCATCACACGTCCGCTCTCGACGCAAATCTGACAATCAATACAGCGGAATGTGCATGATTCGCGGTGCACTTTGTTTTGTACCTGTGTTTATTATATAGTCACGCACACAGCCAGCGATAATTACTTTTGATCGAAAGCAACCACGGAATCTGATTTATTGCCTACAAAAGGAACATTTTAAATATGGTTTAAGCTGGCTAATTGGTTAATCTGCGTATTAAACGGAATATACCTTTACAACTTGTATGACCAAAATTGTAGATATAACTAGCGTACAAACATTCCCTGGAGTTTGACTTCACGCTAGCTACGGTACAAGGGTTATTTAGCCTGGCTGATCTAGTTCTAGGTACCTTTTCCTGCTCAGCTTATAGCTTGGCCAGTTCGATAGGTAGCCTGACCCCTGATGAGCCAGCTGGCACAGACATACTGCAAGTACTTATACAAACAACTCATCGGGTCAGCTACCCCTAACAGCTGAAAAAACTTCAATCTATACTGTCGAACCATTACTACATCGCTGCTTTTTATTTAAATCCAAAGCCAGATTACAGTCTGTACACCTATGTAATTAGGGTTGCCAGATCGGAAGCTCAAAATATCTCAAGAAAATTTAAAAATGTCGGGTTTTGGGATTGTTGTCGGGAGAAATAAATATTAAAAATAAAAATGTAACTTTTTTTTTAAATTGTACAAAAAGTATTTCAACATACAGACAGCCAATCTAGCTGTTTTATGATCAAAAATTGACATTTAGATTACCACGCTTTTTTAATTATTGGATAAATAGTGAAAAAATTTGCTGATTAAGAATTTCGATACCCGCAGTCTGGACAAGTGGGGCGTCATTTTTGAAGTGAAAACTTCTTTAGGCACGTTTGCGCACTTTTGCGATGGGGAAAAAGCACTGAACTTGTAACCGTCACGATCCACTAGAGGGCGCTAATCTGAACATTGAGTTCTGTCAGCTCCTTATTAATTAATGTCACCAATCTGCTAATGTGATGTTTTAAGTTCGTCGTCTCGTTTAAGTTTTCACTGCTGTCGGCAATCCCATACTGCCTATTTCTTTTTTTTTAACAATTTAATAAAAAAAACTATTTACATTTCGTGTGATATCTCGTTTCCAGTACGTTTTTCGCTATATGTGCCTGAAGCTTTTTTGTTCTTTATTAAATGACCTACAAAATGAGACCTATTTGAAGTCGCTAAATGCTTTTCTTCAACAACAAATGAATGTTGAAGTTAGAAAAGAGCGTGTTTTGCAACATTTCATAACTCTGAAAGGGAAGTATAGAAGTCTGACACTTTCTGAAATTGTAGCTTGTGATAATAATAAAAAGTTCTAGAAATTTCAGCGAGTTCGGTTTTAAACTTTTTAATTTATTAACAATCATTAATTTTTTTAACCTTAATTGTAAAATGCACCATTTTTTTTTTAATTACAAAAACTGGTCGGACCAGCTTAGAAAATTTTAAAAACCATTTAAATTTATGAGTCCGTTGAAATTTTTAAGAAATATAGATTTTAACGGATTTTATAACGATATTTTGAGGTATACTTTTTTACTTGTTATACTTCACGTAAATAAAGGTATCCCTCAAAATATCGTTATAAAAACGGACATCTGGACTGTCGTGGGTGATACCTTGAGGTGCAGCTACGCTTCTAATACCTTCCTGTTTGCATTCGTCAACCTCTTCACTATTATCTAAAGGGCTTAGGCTTTTGGTTATAAGGCTTTAATTAATGTTTGATACAATTGTTAACAACATGGCAATTACAGTTTACTTTAATCAGATGATCGTTTGTCTCTCTCTTTTAATTTTTGAACTACCGAATTGTTTACGCCATGTTTTACTGAAGCGTTATCTGCGCTGTATTACTGATACTATTATGATTCTGTGGCTGTTTGCAACTGTGAACTGAGTCAGTTTTAAGAAGCGATCTTCTGTCACTGTTTTATTTTAAATCATTATTTCCTAGAAAACTTTCGGAGAAGCTGTTTGTCTGGAGATTTTGAGATTTGTCGGGAGTCTGGAGATCACTGAAAATGTCGGGAGAATGCAGACGAATCCCGACCATCTGGCAACCCTATATGTAATCCTAGGTTGTTTTGTAATTTTGAGTATAGGCTACTTCTGTATGAAAGACGGTGTTTAGAATTTAAACTACTGTCTATTGTCTAGTGTCTAGTGTTCGTACCAAGTCGATTTTAAATTTCCGAACTCTGCCGCTGTAATTGTAGCCGCTCAATTTAGGCGATAAGGGAAGTTACCTCTCCCATTATACAGAAGGCAGCAGACTATACTAGGAGTGGACCATTAGTTGTTGAGGTTCTAAGGACGGTATGGTAAATTATGCGGGTCGTTCATGCACTCGGTCTATCTACATACTTAGTAGAATAGATAAAAGGATCATATGATTATAATTTAGTGCCTTATCTATATTTATTAATAAGTATATGCTACTGTAAACAGGATTATCAAATGTATCGTATTGAATTGGGTTTTACCAAAATAAATCAATTTATTCTAATCTGTAAATCCCCTGGTTTTCCCGGTGTTGGGTCAGTCCCCCTGATAATTTACTTTTTGGCTTTATTCCCACTGTCAACATATCCTTATGTATCTTTAAATTACGGAGGGATTTCGTTGTTTTGGATTTTGTCTAGTATTAAACACTACCCGTTCATCGCAGCTTTTCTGTTTATTTATACTTCATGTCAAGTATGTATCAATCTTCACACTAATTAAAGTTAAAAATTTCATAGGTAATATTTAAATAATTGTGTAGGTATAACTCAATTCGTGATTTATGATAACGCCAAATATATTAGAGATTACGTCGTATCAGTAAAGTACCTCTTTAGTTTAATGCCAATTTTATTAGGTACTAATTTCATTTGAATATTTCGATAACTACATTAATGCGGTTATTGATACTACGCTATGATACAGCAGAAAGTTGAATCTATTCCTGCACTTTTGTCAATGATGGATGTTTGTTACTCATTGACGCAAAAACGGATAAACGGATTTGGATGAAATTTGGCACAGAGATAGGTTATAGTCTGGATTAGCACATATGCTATCTTTCTACTTATTCCGAAAAAATCACAACTCCCGTGGGATAGATTTCACCGAAATATCCACGCAAACGAAGACGCGGGCAACAGATAATATTAAATAAGGCTATTGTATATATACTAACTTTTAAACTTTCGCGTTCCATGATATAATATTATATACGTATTTACGGGAATTAACGCGATCACGAAAAGGTATTACATACTTCTGCATTGCCTCGACAACGTGAGGTAGAATGTTTTTCATCCACCTCCACTTTTTTGATATTTTTGATATTACCCTATTACCATGTACCGTCAGAGTATTCAGAGGTATGTAATACCTTTTCGTGATCGCGTTAATTCCCGTTAATACGTAGATAATATTATATCATAGAACGCGAAAGTTTAAAAGTTAGTATAGCAAACCGTTACGGGTCAGAAATTGCAAAACAAGTGCGTCAACTAGAATATTTACGTAAAAAACGTGCGCGAGTTGAAACATCGTTGATATTTCTAGTGAAGTGTCGGGATTGGGACTTATTACCTTCGTGTGTTCGAATAAAACCACGTAGTGATATCGCATTTTTACGTAAAATTCTAACAAACGCGAGTGTACGTACGCCCTCCTGAGACAATTAATTCGCAAAAACACAGTGATTTGGAGTGTATACAGAGAGAGTTATATTTACATTATTACATTTACATACATTTGAAGTGTAGTGTTAATCTATCTCAAACGGACTATGATTTGTGTGATCGGGTTACGTTTCTACAAGCGAGTCGTACCTTCGAATTGTGTAGTGAGAACTTTGAGCGTAAGTTCTCGAAGGAATATAATCGACGGTATGCAAAAAATAAGACGTCACCTGTGGTACCCGATCGATCGAAGGACACCGTCATTAACTTATCACACGTGAGTTTAGATGATACTACCATAAACATCTTGGCTAAAGGTATGAATTTCGCTCCAACACCTAAACAAATACCGTTCGAGAAAGTAATCAGTAGCGTTGAGGAATCTATTGCACGTAACAAGGTACCGCCCGGCGATGCCGATATCCTTAGACAGGACGTCGCGGTTACATTACGAAAATCAAAGCTTCCGGCTAGTAATATCGCTATGGGAGAGCGTCTAGTATTGAAAAACATTAGGGATAACCGGGATATTTTAGTGCTTAAGGCCGACAAGGGAAACGCCAATGTAGTGACTCATCACTACAGTGGCGTTTCCCTAAGTATTTAGAAGTTCAAGTATTTTACGTTGGTAATCAGTTGTACTCATACAACTGATTACCAACGTAAAATACTTGAACTTTTGGATGACGATAAGGTTTATAAACCGATATCATATAACCCCACGGCCATAGAATACGATCTCTTATCGACCTATTTTCAAAAGACGAGTACAACAGCCTTTATGCACCAAAGTCACATCAGCCAACGAAATTATATGGTCTGCCCAAAATACACAAACCCAACGTGCCGCTGCGGCCTATTGTAAGTCAAATTGCCTCTCCTACTTACGATCTCGCGAAGCATATTGCGTCAGTATTTCAACCACTTGTAGGCAAAACACCGTCTTTTGTGAAAGACTCGCGGCACTTCATACAAATTAGAAAAGATCTCAAGTTGGAACCTGATGACGTCATGGTGAGCTTTGACGTGGAATCACTTTACACCAATGTTTCAATAAAAGAATGTTAGGACGTCGTAAAAGACCTGCTGAGAGACCACGAGTTGCCGTTCAATTATATTGATCTACTTGAACATTGTCTAGAGGGCAACTATTTCCTTTTCCAAGGTCAACATTACCTTCAGATTGATGGTGTCGCAATGGGTAGTCCGGTAGCCCCTGTACTAGCCAACATCTGGATGGAGCATTTTGAAGAGAAGGCGTTGAGTCTCGGCCCGAAGACCGTTAGGCTTTGGAAGCGATTCGTGGATGACATCTTTAGTATCGTCAAGGGAAATAAACAGGAAGTAGATCAATATTTACAACACCTCAACTCTATTCACCCCAAGATAAGGTTCACATATGAGGTGGAGGCGGATAGGTCATTGTCATTTTTAGATGTCAAAGTAACCGCGAGATCAGATGGGTCCTTGTCGCACTGTGTGTACCGCAAGCTTACTCATACGCATAGGTTCCTACACGCCACGTCTCATCATCATCCCCGACACCTGCAATCTGTTATGACTTCACTCAAGAACAGAGCATACGATCTTTGTGACCCTGAAGATTTGGAGCGAGAGCTGGATCATGTTCAGAAGAATGGAACACAGAAGCAACCGACAATGAGACGAAAGCATCCGGAGGTGAACAGACAACCAGCCTATATGTCAAAGGAGTAAAGGATAAGATCGGCTCCGTATTAAAGAAATACTCCATTCCGACAGTATACACACCAGGCATAAAGGTTCAAAACATCGTGGGTACACCAATGGATGTCTTGCCGTTACAAACTCCAGGTGTCTACAAAATAAACTGCAGCTGTGGTAGTTCCTACATAGGCCAAACAAAGCGGATTATTGCTGAAAGGGTCAAAGAACACATCGCTGCTGTGAAGAACCGACAGATTAGCAAATCAGCGATTGCAGAACATGCACTCGAAGCGGGCACCAATCACTGGATTGAATTTCACCGTACGCAAGTCCTCTCCACGGAACGTCACTTTTACTCAAGAGTTGTACCTGAAGAGATTGAAATTAAAAATCAAAACTTTCAATCGGGAAGATGGTTTCAAATTATCTACAGCGTGGAATCCAGTGATAAAAAACATGCCACCTCGCTTTTATGCGCAGTCGGGTGAACACCAGAATAGGGTCACATCGGTTTGCTTACAGAATAGGGACACTGTCAGTATAGTATGTGACGGTACATGGCGAAACGAAAATATCAAAAAAGTGGAGGTGGATGAAGAACTTTCTACCTCACGATGTCGACGACGGAGGGCGTGCACCGCTGAGCCAGTCAGCCTGTGACCACGGCCAGTGCAACCTGGTCGAAACGTCAGACAATTCAGAGGTATGTAATACCTTTTCGTGATCGCGTTAATTCCCGTAAATACGTAGATAAGATTGTATATATAGTTTTCAAGTTAGTTACTGTGTAGGAGTGTCAATACTTATTTACCACGCTTTTTTCCAATAATATTCATTTATTTCTTATTTACACTATTCTTAATCAAAGTTTATTAAAATTTATTTTCTATATTTTAGTTGGATTTTGTATAAACTATTATTTTTTTTTTAATCGAATATTGCAAAATAAAAAAAAAATTATAGAAAAGAAGAGATAGAGGGGGAGTGGTCAATTTGTATCTGTTTTCTAAAATAACTTTTTTAAACATTGAGTTTTAAAATATGAAAAAAAATGGGACCCTCACAACAATTCCATTCATTTGATATGTCACACGATACATGATGATGATGAAAGGCACTTTTAAAACAGCAGCTTTTTTTTTATTTTTATTTGTAAAACATATTGTCTAAACTAATATTATAAAGAGGAAATATTTGTGTGTGTGTTTGTAATGTTTTCACACAAAAACTACTCGACCGATTGCGATGAAACTTGGTACGTAGATAGCTGGAGACCTGGATTAACGCATAGGCTTTTTATCCCTACATTCCCAGGGGATCGGGACTTATGACGGTGAAACCGCGAGGCGCTGCTAGTAGTCTATAAATACAACAAATAAAAAAAAACGTTTGCGTCTCGGGACGCCCGACAGAAGTGATAACTTAAACGCCAGACAGACTGGCGCCGTAACGCGTTACGTCACGAAGCGGTTTATGGGAGGGCCCATAAGAAGTTATCTCTTCAATAAAAATAACACAGGTTATTACTGTTAGTTACTTTGGCTTTTTTTTAAAACGTGCGACTCACGATCGCGTTGTAGTGAGTTAGAGCCCCACCCTTTACATTAGGGACGTGAACATGCTCCTAACGCTCCTACAGATTTTGTAACGAAATTATCACAACCAAAAACAAACAACTTTATAAGTAGCCCGTCATTACAATCTTACAAAACAATCTTATTAAAAAGTTGACAGGCTTATTGGTCTAGTCTAGTGATATGATCTGACTGTTGAGCCAGAGGTCGTGGGTACGATTCCCACCCAGGACAACTTCGTTCGCGTGAAAATTTTGGTGAAATCTATCCAACGGGAATCGTACATTTTCCGGGATAAAACGCCTATCTACTATTCTAGACTAATCTATCTCTGTGCGAAATATCATCCAGATCCGTTCAGCCATTTGTGCGTGAAAAAATAATAAACATCCATCCATATATCCATCCTCACTAACTTTCGCCTTTATAATATTAGTAAGATATGTATCTTACCATCATCATCTCATCTCATCTCTCATCTCATCGTCATTATCTTAGCGTTGAATCCCGGTTACAACCGAAGCTTCCGTTTTGATGCCCAGGGTTATAAAAATTATGTACGTTATAAAAAAATCACGTGATTGCGTGCACAACCAAACGTTTATATGTAGAATGTATATAGAGTATAGATATTTGGAAGAAGATAGAGATATAGAAGAAGATGTAACTGCTGCTATTCATTATCATGAACATTAAATAATTAAAGGTTGAGAATCTTTTGTGTAAATTAAATGATTTATTGATAGCTTTTAGTTGAATATTTATAGAAGAAGATGAAAGAGAGTTTTTGAAAGAGATTGATAATGAATTGGAATTGATTAAGTGCATGTAAAGATGCATTTTCGATACAAATATATATTATAAGCATTCAAACACATATATACTAATGTTAGATACAAGTTATTTGAGATCGACAAGCGTTTAAATTTAGCGCACAGCGCTCTTCCTAATTGAGAGGAAACTAATCGAAATCTAACCATTTAAGGTAATTTTTGTTTTTTTTTTACAGCCTTCCCAGAGCCCAAATTTGACTTTTTCCTCCGCACCGACGGTATTTACCCACGTATTGTAGGTGGAAACCAGGCACCTGCTCAAAGTCATCCACACATGGTAGCTCTGAGCGGTGGATTTTTAATCAGATCATTCATCTGTGGAGGTTCCCACATCTCGCAACGTACTGTCTTGACTGCTGCTCACTGTGTCACCGGTTCAATGGGTATAATCACTGGTAACCTTAACAGGCAAGTAGTCAATAGTATAAAAAAACATCTGGATATTTCTTAAAACTTGTTTATTGAGTCAAAGAAAACCTGTGTAGTGTGAACCTCTGTGTAGCCAAAATAACATGTAGAAATAAGATTCAATGATCACTGTAAAAAAACCCACGGCAACATGGCTTATGATCCGTCTGATTGTACTGGTTACCCACTGGCTGCCAACTAAAGCGGTGCGGTGGTAGCGTAGTGGCTACGGCATCAGACTTGCGATCAAGTTGTTGCGGGTTCGAACCCCAGCCAGTGCACTACCAACGCGGACCTACTCCCAAGCACTTAGCTTAGCTGGAGGGGATAACAAGAATACTAGTAATCTGTTAGCCACGTTACAAGTATTCTTTATAATAAGAAAAAAAAGACTTCTGTCCCCATTTGGGCGCTTCCTTTTGAGCATGTACTTCTGGGTATTGAAAGTAACTCACTCAAGTAAAGTTTTCTGACCCTGTAGCAACTTTCGTGTAGCCGTCGGCAGCAACCAATGGAATTCCGCAACACAGTACCATTTAACCCGAGGTGTGATTCACCCTAACTACAGCAGTCAACAAATCAAGAACGACGTCGCTGTTCTCATTACGACAATTAATGTGCCATTTGCCATGCCAAAAGCACTACTAATTTATATAGATACAAAAATCAATCTATATGTACATATAAAAAGCTTTTATTAGCTTCCGTATGTTTATGGTCGCAAGTCTCCTCAAGTGCATGTGTATTTAATGAATTGTCTTGAAATTGGCAATTCAATCTATTACATATAAATGGAATTGAAAATTTGACAATAATGTTATGTATATATAAAAATTCACCTTCCGTATGTTTCTCGGAGAGTGTTTGATGAATTGTCTTCCAATCTTTATTTTTTTATTCCGAAGTTTCAATAGAAACATATATTTTAATTTTAACTTTAATTTTAACGAAAAATACTGAGTATTTTAGATTGACTTCTAATTTGTCATAGTTACATTTGGGAAATTTCTGCCATGTCTTTACTGAGTTTAGTTTCATGTAGCCTAAGTTAACGATATTAAGTTATAAAGTGGCTTTCAGTAAGTCTGGGTGTTAAAATGGATGAACCCTATATTGCCGTCTCTTTTTGTGTTGCTGTTTCTGACGTCGATATAAAATCACCAAACACAAGGCTGTTTTTATTTCCATCTTCAACGAATACAGAATTCGAACTGAACTGCGACAACGCGCGGTCGACGCCCGTGAAACGCTTGCCATGTGAACACTATACGGGTCGCCGCGAGTCGGGCGCGCGGTTGCCGCCTATCATCTGAATGCACCTACTTAAATGTTTTGTCTTGACTGGTCACGCGAGTGCAGTGCTTTTGCCCCATACCAAAAGTGCCCAACGTGCCTAAAGAAGATTTTACTTCTATTATACATAAATATAATAGACAAATCGAATATTGAAGCTTTATGCATACATTTTACATTCCAGGCTGGTGCTCCTCTTTCCAACAATCTTCTGCAAGTTGATCTTACAACTATCAGTGCACAGGATTGCATTGATGGCGTGGATCGTGCTCGTGTCGAGCTGAACTTCTCACATGCACCCGGTATCAACCCTCAGGTGGAACTTTGCACTGTACGCGGCGTGGGCTTCGGTACATGCAACGTAAGTTTATACATACCAACTTAAACTATGTATGAATTGACATTAACATCAAATATGGCTGTAAGACCAAGATTGTTATACCTAAATGTCTGACGAATACTTTTGTTCAGCGGTTTGGTCACTAAATTTAATTTCTCTTGTTCTTTGTTTAATTTCTGGTTTATTTTCCAGGGTGACTCCGGTTCTGCTCTGCGCCGCATTGACAATGGCCAACAGGTCGGTGTTGTGTCCTGGAGCTTCCCTTGCGCTCTTGACATGTTTGCGCGTGTCAGTGCTTTCCAGAGCTTCATCCAATCAAATACTGTCTAATTACTTTAACCTTGCAATAAAAACTGAATCGAGAAACCCCACCGTTATCATTATTAAACTTTGGAATAGGCCACAAAAGCATTAATAATTTCCTATTAAACTTCATTCTCTAAATCTACAAAGCAGTCTGTAAATATGCATATCTATAATGATCTACCGGGTTCTCTATTGTTAATTTAAATAGGCCAAGATAGACAGTAACTAGTGGTTGCCCTAATAAAATAAATCAAAATCATTCGTTTCAATTAAACCCGTTATTTGAATTGTCAAGAGTAGTAGTCAGTCAGACCAAGTCAGTCGTGAAGCTAGTTGCCTGTTCCAATACGTAGATCCTGTGGAGAAGAACAGGCAAGAAACTCCAAGGACACTCTTTTTCAACATGGTTTCTACAAGTCTCTGGTTACATTGCTTATATGCGCAAATTAAATGTGAGGACAATGTAATGTATTGTTCTAAACTATAAACAGTCGCGCAAACTACTACTATATGTAAATAATACCAGTTCGGAGTTGACCAGCTCCAACCCAATATCCAAATTTGAACATCGAGGTCGAGATCGATATTGTTTTTATGTCGTTGGTTATTTATACACCTAGAGATTATTTGAGTTACACAGGCAGTAGGTTCTAAAGAAAATGTACCTATAGTCCATTCTCAGTTTTCAGTGCCACAGCTTTTAAACCTGTTTATACTTATTGTTGACGTGCTAAAGGCCTCCGCGCTACGCGGGCGAAGAGGGTAAGACGACGGAGTCCCTCCGCTTGGCCACACCTGTATCGAGCGCCCGCTGTGACGCGATATCAACAACTACTCTCAAGGGAATCAAAACCTAAAGAGTATTTCCAGTCGACCTAGAATCTTGAAATTTGGCATGAAGCAATGTTTTATAGCACATATAAAGGAAAAATTCCGAAAACCTTAAATTTTTAGTTACATCACATTTTAAGGGGTTCCGTACCTCGAAAGGAAAAAAACTGTCTGTCTGTCAAGACCCTTTTTCTCAGGAACGCGTGGAGGTATCAAGCTGGAATTTATATCAAATACTCAGGTCTACTGTCCCTTGGAGCTGTGAAAACATCAAACTTCTAAGCCAACGCAATCAAAACACTCGCAAGAGAATCAAAACCTACAGGGTACCTCCCGTGAACTCAGAATCTTGAAATTTGGTACATCATATGATAAAAATATTTTACGGAACCCTCGGTGCGCGAGTCCGACTCGCACTTGGGCGGTTTTTTTATATTAGAAATAGGTATATTGGTGAGAAAGCTTCAAGAATTATTTGGACAAGCAAAAGATCATAAAAATCACATGTCCAGAAATAAAACAAAGCTCTTGAAACCTTTATATATATATATATATACAGAACTAAACTACTTTTTTTTATTTATTATTATGATTTTTTAATCTTAATTTAGAAAATTTAGAATTGTTCATATGAGAACCTGTGTAGTCACCTAGTTAGTTATATTTCCTATGTTGCTTGGCAGTTCTGAGTATGTCATGCTCGCCTAGAAGTCCTGCCGATGGTGACGTATATGTCGAGTCGTTCGGCTCCCTTCAATATGGTTGATCTGTACGATGGCTGGCGAGTGCGTCATGCTCGTGAACGGATGCCGTTGGTCGGGGCTGGTCATCTCCGGACTGCTATTACTAATGCTAGTAATTAGCGCGTCTATTTATATTTTCGAATAATAGGTATGTTACATTGTTCTCACATTTCATTTACGCTTATAAGCAACTAGCTGCGCCCCGCGGTTTCACCCGCTTAAGTCCCGGTGTCGTGGGAATATCGGGATAGAAAGTAGCCTATGTGTTAATCCAGGTCTCCAGCTATCTACATATTAAGTTTCATCGTAATCGGTTCTGTAGTTATTGCGTGAAAGAGTAACAAACATCCACACATCCATACATCCATACATCCTCATAAACTTTCACGTTTATAATATTAGTAGTAATTTGTAAAAAACATTTTGAAAAAGAGTGTCCTTGCAGTTTCTTGCCTGTTCTTCTCCATGAACTACGTATTGGAACAGGCAACTAGCTTCACGACTGACTTAGTCTGACTGACTCCTACTCCTGACAATTCAAAAATACCTATTATTGGTTTAATTCAATTAAATGGTTTTGATTTGATTTTAAACATCATCAAATTAATTCATATTATAATATTATTATATCCAGATTCATTCAGCCCTTTTTGCATGAAACGCTCACAAACATGCTCCCATCCATCAATCCTCACAAACTTTCGTTTTTATAATATTAGTAATTATATATATATTTTTTTTTTATATATGTCATACTATGCCGATGTCGACAATTCTGCCATGTCATGCGATGGAAATACGTGTATTTATTGGAACTAAAACAATGTCCCGAATAGTTATCAGTGGACTGAATGTGGGACTAGTAAGAAGTAGGTACCCAGTGCAAACTGCTATAAACCGTAGACAGAGAATGCTATAGACAAATTGATAGCTTTTGTCCCATTCGCACAAGAAAAAAAGCAACTTATGCTGATATCGTGTAAAGAAATGAGACAGAAAGATGAGATTTTTTGTTTCACGGAGCGTGCCACTTTTTTCAAGGTTAGCACACTAGTTTGCTAAACAAAGTCTAACAATTAGCGTGCAGCTAGCTATCGTCTTCCTGTAAAATACAGTTTTAAGTGCTTTAAAGTTAAGTAACTTTTGTTATATTCGGTTCTGAACAATGTATATAATCAGTACATAAGCCATTTAAAAAAAAAGATGGTGCGTTGTAGCGTTAAAGGGTGTAAAAGTGTTAGTAAGACGAAAATGCCAGACTTGTCTTTTCATTCGTAAGTATACCACTCTTTATCAGTTACTAGGTAACAATAACATTTTATTGTAGTCATAAATTGTGTATAATGTACCCTAGTCGTAAATTAATCGTTGAAAAAACAAAAAAACAACAAATATGCTTTCTAACCCAAGATCTTTGGTGTTGCTTAAGAACTTTTCTGTAGACTATTAGCCACTAATATAAAAAAATATATATATATTCGGCAGTGTGTATTAATTATATATATGAAACTTCTGAAAGTAAACATAACAGGCAATTAGATGTAGCTAGTTCATACTGTGTGGATCGGATTATTCCTCCGCATCACATGCATATTCCGATAATAATCGATTTATCAGTGTTATTTTAAGGCTCTTATCTTTTCTTTACATAGTATAAAACAAAGTCGCTTTCCGCGTCTGTCTGTCTATATTTCCGCTAACTCCTAAACCACGCAAAGGATTTAGATACGGTTTTCACCATCAGTTAGATAATTTTTCACGGGAGGTTTACATATATTGAATAAAACTTAATTAAGTTTTTAAGTAAGTAGAAAAAAACATAACAGGGAAGTTTTATAGTTTTTTAAAAGGTCTACTGAAAATGACTGTACGATAAGATGAGTGTATTTCCTAAGGTACACTCACAAATACCATTTATATACTAGAACTAAAATTGTAAAGTTTCGAAATTATAAGTAAGTATATTAAAATCGATTCAAAACATTAATTAAATAGATTTATGTGAAAAGTTCAAAATATGTCAAAACTTAGATAAAACCAAAAAAAAACTTAGTTAAACAAAGTATGTGAAAGTCATAAAGGAGTGATTAACCTCATATTATTAAAATGCTTATCTTCAATTTCTATTTTGACTAAATTTAAAAAGATAAGGTATCATTTTGGTTGTATGGTTGTTTTTGTGTTCATGTTATGCGATATTTTATTCAATTGGAAATATTTTTACACCACACCAATAAACTAAAAAAAAAACTTATAGGTATTCATAGCAAGAACAATTAATATGAACTAGTAATATAAAAATATAACTCACCTAGGGACGCACCCGATCAAAGCGAGGGTAAGTCGCTAGTATATAGTAGTTTTTAATTCTATCAATCCGGGAACACCGAAATTGTGGGATAAATTTTTGATCACACGGTAACTCTAATTAAGGTGACGTTTTTTTCTTCAGATGTTTATAGCTTGAGTTTATAGCATTCTCTGTCTAAGCTATAAACAGTTTAAATGTATGTTCCAATGTCACAAGTCACAAGAATGTGACCAAAACAATGACATCTGTCAACGAGCTGTCATGTCGCCTTTTTACCGCCACACTGCCCAAGGATCTATCCTTTTTTCAACGAGCTGTCGCCATCGACAGACCTAATATTTATAAGTCTAATTATGTGAACAAAAACTATAAAAAATACAGTCCACATTTGAAGAAATATCCAGATTTAGCTTATTTTCATCACTAGCCCAACAATCATTTTTCATGCTATAAATGTTTAATCCTTTCATTGCCTTTCCTTCTAACTTACTTCTACCTTTCAATTACTCCAAAGTTTTCCAATTTCTTAAATGCCAAACTGCCCGGTTGATGGCAACAGGCTTGGCCCCCATTACGTGTGAGGAACCAAATTATAATTGGTAAAACTTGATATACCTCTAAATACTTCTTCGGGGATGCACGCATGAGTGTATATAGCTATGTTTAATGACACTGTGTGTAAATTTCAACATTTATAAACCCAGACCGAGTTATGGCTGTTTTTTGTCGAACAATGTCAAGATATGAGTATTTGCCTCTATGAATAAGTAATATGCCAACCATATTCCCTGATTCAGATATGACACCATCATATTAAAACACTGCCTGGATTATTAGTACATTCACCAAACACTAATTAATATTATCTATCATAATCAATCCATCACCAGTAATAAGTACCAGTAATAAGATTAGGCTACCTGTATATATATGGTGTCGCATTCTAACAATTAATAGTCATCGGGCTTTACTCAAAATGGACTACAAAACCGCACTTCTGGTGATCACCTTCCTGGTGGGAAGCTTTGGTGAGTTCATATTATTCACGACATACTCTTTTTAATAGCGCTATACACATTTCATAAAATTATGCCAAATCAATATATATTTATTTCTGTCTAATCAATCTGGAGAATAACTTACTTATGACTGTACAATTTTATAATTTACTAGCTGTGGCCGCGATTTTATGGTAGCGTAAATTAATGAATTATAAAATCCGTTCCACCTCATCCTGAAAGCCCTGTTTTCAGTTTAAATATTATTGAGGTATAGAGATATTTCCACGTAGGAAATACTTTTCTATATTAGCCGTAGAACCACAAGACGCGTACACAAAAATGTTGCTTGTAAGCAAAAAAGCGACGTATTTACCTACAGATGGAAAAAACAACAAATATTATAACTTAACATACGTAAGCTGACTGAGTATGACTCAGTCGTACGAAAAGTAGTCGAGTGCTCTCGGGCAGCTGATAATAGCGCTTAAAAGTTTCTTTATTCGCGTGACAATGTGTGGTGCTCGCAGTCATAAGATAAACACGATTTGCATTCCTCACTCTAGACCAGTGGCGTAGCTAGGGAACCAAAAGCCCTGGGGCAAATACGCAATTTAATATAAATAGTGGTTTAGTCACAACTCTAGTACAAACCTGATCACTTCTGGTTCTGAGAAATCTTGTTTATTTATATTCCGAATATGGGAGAAATTTTCACTAGTTCAATTTATAGTTTGTAAGTCAGAGTCCGAGGGGCCCCCTGAGCTTGGGGGCCCCGGGGCACTGCCCCGTCTAGCCCTCCGGTAGCTACGCCACTGCTCTAGACTCTCTTGCGTTCGAGAACCCACCGTAACTGAACTGTACTATGATATTAGATTTATCTATGAGTGAGATGAGTTTAGAGTTCTTCTGTTGATTCTTAAGATTTACAAGGTCTCATTCTTTGCGTGTTCCGGATAGATTGCGAAAGGTTGGTCTTTTTTTTTTGAGAAGGATTTTAAGTACAATTTATAGATACTTATAATAAATAATTAAATATAAAGATCCCAATTCTTTATTTCGAGTGGACAAAGACTTGGCAGAATCAAATCAACAACGATATAGAAATAGACAGTCTTGGCTTCATCCATAATATACTCATGTTCACAAATTAAAACAAAGCAACGAACCCGTAATCCGATTACAAGTCGCTTTATAATGGATAAGATATAAGCACCTAATGTACGTCACTTGAAGGAAATACACGCGCAAGGATCATTCTTTCCCCAAAAGAATCTATCTCCGGTCCAAGAAATATGCACAACGCCGATAATGTAAAATATAAAAATTCTGAAATGTCGGTTCCGAACACAGTCTGTAGTTAAGTTAATTTCTTCAGAAAGTACTAAATTCATTAATACATATTTTGACGCCAATACACTATTGTTTCAAGTGAAAATAATGCAATCTCATGTATTCGTTAGTGTAATGTGGATACATGTAATAGATACTTACATGCAAATGCACGTAATGACATCTATTGGCCTAAATTAATAGTAATTGTAATGTTGTAAGTGTTGGTCTTACGTATGTATGTATGCTACGAGTTTATTGAACACTTAAAATTCTAATTTCTTTGGATAGAGTTAATCGATTTCCATGAAAAAACTAAGTGTTAGGTAATTAGAGTTACGCACGTAAAACAACGTTACGAAAAAACGTTTCCACAACAGTTTTGTACTTTTTACGTGATGCGTGCACAACCAAACTGACAAACGGACTCAAATTCAATCTACAGAAACGCCTCGTCTACAGATTTATTATATGTATATAGAGATAGATAGATAGATAGATAGGTACTCTTTATTGCACACCAAAATATATTATACAAACTAGAAACTGAATATAAAGTATCAGTACAATGGGCGGTCTTATCGCAGTCTGCGATCTCTTACAGATAGAGTATAGGTATGTAGAAGAAAATATAGATAAAAGCTGTCCTCATCCTCCGCGCCTTTTTCCAACTAAGTTGGGGTATTGTATCTGCTTAAATAGTAAAAGAATAATAATAAATAATTAAAAAATGTATGGTGGTTTTGCTTTTAAAGTCCTGTCCAGTGGTAGGTGGGTCTTCGGACGGTAAAGTTAACATGTCGTGTGGAGGATAAATAATATGTAAATCTGGTATTATACATGCAACAAAACTTACAACACACATTTACAAATACTTGAGTACTTAATGACAATTAACTATATAGGTAGGAACATATTTAGAAATTCACGGGAGCAGGAGAAGAAACCGTTCCGTGTCGTTCGAAAGCCGAGCCATGAGAGAGCATAGAGTTTAGGAAAAACTCTACACTTCCATCTTGGGCCTAGACTCAAGAGGTTTCTTTTTTATGCTACGGGCAAGTGGTAATTCGCCACAAAAGTTAATTAACTTTTAACAAAATTATATGTTGTGTAGAGTAAATGATTTATTAAGCTAAGCTAAGCTTTTAGTTGAATATTTTTAAATATCATGTTAAAAAATATGTAGGAAATTGGAAATCTAAACTAATATTATAAAGAGGAAACATTTGTGTGTATGTTTTTAATGTTTTTACACAAAAACTACTGAACCTATTGCGATGAAACTTGGTATGTAGATAGCTGGAGACCTGGATTAACGCTAGGCCTAACGATTAGGCTACTTTTTATCCCGATATTCCCACGGGATCGGGACTTCCGCGGGTGAAACCGCGAGGCGCTGCCAGTAATTTATACATTAAATACATGTAAAGACGCACCTTCGAAACAATAATATGTTATAGGCATTCGTATACCTACATGTACAGTAGTGTAGCTAGATACATGTTATTTGAGATCATCAAACGTTCACATTTAGCGCACAGCGCTCTACCTATGTATTTGAGTTGAAACTAATCGAAATCTAACCATTCAATTTATTTTTGTATACTTTTTACAGCCTTTCCAGAGCCCAAAATTGACTTTTTCCTCCGCACCGACGGTGTTACCCCACGTATTGTGGGTGGAAACCAGGCACCTGCTCAAAGTCATCCTCACATGGTAGCTCTGAGCACCGGATTTTTGATCAGATCATTCCTCTGTGGAGGTTCCCTCATCACGCAACGTACTGTCTTGACTGCTGCTCACTGCATCACCGGTTCAGTGAGTAGCAATGGCAATGTTAACAGGCAAGTAGCCAGTAGTATAAAATAGACTTCTGGATATTTCTTAAGACTTGTATAGTTAGTCACATGCATTATTCATGTTGGCGAATTCGACATTAGGTTTTTTTCTAAAATATTTGCAAATTCATTGTTTCTTTTCGCTGACGATAACACTGTACAACATAAAGCAAATAAAAACTTTTATATCAACATTAGATAATACTGCTTTAATGATGTCAGTAAAATACTTTTATATAGTCACTGACACTAAATCTGTGTAGTGTGTACCTCTGTGTAACCAAAATCACACGTATAAAAATATGATTGCATGTGCACTGTAAAAAAACTCATGGCAGTTCAGCTTATGGTCCGTCAGATTGTACTGGTCGCCCACGGGCTGCCAACTCTGTTCCCACTTACTTTGGCGGATCCTTTCAAGCTTGTAACTCTGGGTATCGAAAGTAACTCACTCAAGTAAAGTTTTCTGTCCCTGTAGCAACCTGCGTATAGCCGTCGGCAGCAACCAATGGAGTGCCGCATCACAGTACCATTTATCACGCGGTGTGTTTCACCCTAACTACAACAGTCAACAAATCAAGAACGACATCGGTGTTCTCCACACTGCGATTAATGTGCCATTTGGCAGCACCGTACAAACTGTCTCTCTAAGCTATGCCAACGTCGGCGCTAACGTGCCAGTCCGTGTTGCTGGCTGGGGCAGAACCGCGGTGAGATTTTTTTTTTATTGTGTATCGGAATAAGCGTTTGTCTTCCACTTCACCTGATGGAAAGTTATCATGGAGACGAGGATGGTATATGCCTATCTAGGAGAAATTTATTCACACTATTCTTGAACGTTCCAAGACTATAATTGTCTGAAAAAATAGACGCAGGCAGTTCATTCCAGACCTTGACCACTCGAACCAATAAGGAGCTGTCAAAACGTTTCGTTCGTCTTTTTGGTGTTTCGACAATGAAAGTGTGGAACCTGTGTCTGCGTCTAGTCATCTCCAATACAAAATACAGAAACAAAATATATTATTATTTTGAAGGGCAGATTGAACATGTTTAGGGAGACGCACCTTGATTGCTTTGCACAGTGGGTCGGCCATATTTCGAAATACCCTGAGAATTAATGTTCATTGACTGGCCTGTTGGTCTAGTGGTTAGTGACCCTGACTGCTAAGCCAGAGGTCGTGGGTTCGATTCCCACCCGAGTCTGGGTGTTCTTTGTGTTCGTTGTTTGTATGTTTGTATAGTCCCCCGCAACACAGGAGTAATTCCTAATGCGGGAGTTGTTTTTAAAACGACAGAAAAGAAAGAATTATGGACTTTGAATAATTACTCTTAAGAGGTCACTAACAGAGTGCTTACATCAGTTACATCTGTTGACACAAAGACGACGCAAGAGTACTTCACTGCTTTGTCTTGGCCTATTTATACATAGCTTTTATAGACCAATGGATACTTAGAGCTTTATGCATACATTCACATTCCAGGCTGGTGCACCTATTTCCAACATTCTCCTGCAAGTGGATCTTACAACTATCAGTGGTCAAGATTGCATTGACCGGGTCAATCGTGCTCGTGTCGAACTGAACGTACCAAATGCACCCGGTATTAACCCTCAGGTGGAACTTTGCACTGTACGCGCCGCTGGCTTCGGTACATGCAACGTAAGTATTTACAATATACCTACATATAAACTTAAACTATGTATGAGTTGATATTAACATCACATATTGCTGTAAGATCGTTTCTTCGTATAAAATCTAATCCAAATACCAGATTTGTTATGTCATAAATGTCTGGTGAATATTTGTTTAGGGGTTTGGTCACTAAGTGTGGATAATTAAGACTTGTCTAATTCTCGTTTATTATCCAGGGTGACTCCGGCTCTGCTCTGCGCCGCATCGACAATGGTCAACAGGTCGGTGTCGTGTCCTGGGGCTTCCCTTGCGCTCGTGGTGCTCCTGACATGTTTGCGCGTGTCAGTGCCTTCCAGAGCTTCATCCAGTCAAATACCGTTTAATTACTTCTAAAGGCTTGCAATAAGAACTGACTCGAGAAACCACATTGTCATCATAATATTTTTTTGGAATAAAAATTATTGACATTGTATATTTTATTTGGTTTATTTTCCTTTGGTATAGAATTGACTAGACATGACTGAAAATGTATGTTTAGTTCAGATTCTGTATATTTAGCTTAACAAGAAAACAAGGAACTACAATTGGCTTTGGAGCATCTCAAAAGAGGAAGCACCTCAACACTATGATGACCTTTATGAACAATACTAGTGTACGTGACCGCTATAAAATTCCTGTAGCTACCGGCCGTCATACGCTCCATGGCCGGTCCCCTCCGATGACTGCAGTGAGAGCCCGACGCTGCGCTTGCCCATGCTTGGCAAACCGCCAGCGTGTGCTGAGCCGAGGCCTGACTGCACTCGCAGTGGAGCCTCCAGCCGGGACGACCAACGAGCCATGGTGGATCGGCGAGCGGCCTCACGCCATTCGCGTACCTCTTCGGGCGAGGGCCGACTGCCGCTTCCCGCCCGGAACTCAGCCGTTCGCCGATATACATCGGCGAGCACTTCCACCTGCAAGTTCCGTCGACACGGTGCGGTATCCGCGTATGGCTCTAACCGCCATAACCCTCTGAGGGCGCCAGAGGCGCACCCTATTCTGGGCGGTAAAAGCCTCCGAATTTAAATAGACCTAGATTAAACAGTAACTTGTGGTCACCCTGAGGTTGACATTCGGTCGAGGTTGAGATCGAAATTTCTTTTTTATGTCGTTGCTTGTTTATGATGAGTCACACAGGCAATAAGTTCTAAAGAAAATATTAGTGAACTACTCACTTTACACAGTTCATTCTTGCTTTTCTTTTGAAATGTTAAGCATTTTTGTCACACGACACCCTACTTATTTTAAATTATGTAGCTTCGCAGTCAGTGTTTAATTTTTTTTTGTGTTACAGCTTTTTATACTGTTTATACTTATTAAATTAATATTTTCTAAGAACCATATAATGGTTTTGTAGTCCGATTCATTCGTGTTTGGAAAAGTTCCTTTCTTCGTGTGGTTGAATAAGGTACCCTAGAGATCCCTGTGAATCCCGGCAGACTTAGCCGCCTGTTGAACAACAGGCAACCTCACAACTGTTGTGCGGTTGGCCTTGTCCTCTGATTCAATGAGGTGTGCGTGAAACATTTTGTCTCAGTCCTGCTTCTGCTCTGGCGACAAGTAACTCTACTCATCATCCGGAGACGTTTTGCAATTTCAAAATCGGGCAGTGGCATCAAACGCACTCTCGCTTCGGACCGTGAAAAGAAACATGGTTTCCATCGAGTTACCTCCCGCACCGATATCGCGAGATTGAAACTCTGCTGCACCTATGCTAGGCACTTCACTAAATATACTTCTACGTTCAGTGGTTTTTAACTTCTCTTAATCTACCTTAGGAATGACACATGTGAGGTTATTTGCCTCACTCACAAACAAACGCTGTTCCCTAATTTGTTACTACATTATGAATTAAGTGGGTGTGATGAGTACCTACTGCAAACTGCTATAAACACTGTAAAGGAAAATCCCATCAAAAACATAAAAGGGAAGAAGACTCAAGATTTGACTTGGCTAGTTTTTACGAGCGAATCAAACTTTTTGAATCACAAAAAAACAAGAGCTGGTGTTGTAAATTTATTTTAGAATTTTGTATATTCTTATAAATAAATTTCAGGATTATCTACAGAACTTGGCACCCATTTAGATCTCAATTCTTTTTCGGTGAAGTCGACAACCATGGATATTCTTAATATTGAACTTGGCTTCTATTTTCACATTTAAATTTTTGATGCGAAATCATTACTTTTTGTAAAGAAAAATATTATTATCCATCATTCAAAAGTGATCTGTATAATTAATAATTTTTCCTGCGTTTACGATGTATAGTTTTCACATTTCTGCTATTTTATATTTATTTATTAAATAGTACAATCACATTACACATATTAATACATTTACAAATTATATAAAATTTGTTACAATTTGTTCCCAATGACGTCAGATCGCTGAGCCTGCGCTGTTGAAGTCCGTGTTATTATTGGCTGTCTAAGTTTTGAAAATAATTATCTGGTATATAACAAAATTAAGGCGACCTTTCATCTTGCAGTTGCTATTCTCCAAAAAAAAAATGTTTCCTATTATAGTTTCGACATTCGCTGGGTATTAATAAAATCAAATATTTCAAGTCGTAAAAATTACTGTTTTCTGATTTTTTCCTTTGTATACTCACAATTACTCACCTGGACGCTAAATTTCAACTGTTTAGATCGTCTGGAAGTGGGTTAGGTTTTTGATCTATATGTCAGTTAATCAGTGATAAAAATGCCGAATTTTAGCCATTAATAATATCTCAATGACCGTTTGAGCTGTATTTATGAAATAAGGGGTTTTAATAAATAACCCAAATTTCATGTGTATGTGTCAAAATAGACTTTGAGATATTAAGGCGTCAAGAGTGTCTCCAAATGGTTTGTGTAATATAACACACGGCTGCTGCGTCGCTAGTTCTTACCTTGAACCTGGCTCGACACGCTGCTGCTGTGGGAGTAGGGGAAGAGCGGGAAGAGGGGAGAGGGGAATTAGAAAGGGGGAGAGGGGAAGGACGGGAATAGGGGAGAGGGAAGGGTTAAGGCCTCCGGTAACCTCGCTCATGCGGCTAAAAGAAAGCAAGTGAGGCCACTCACTGGAGGCCACACACACACACTATCATTCCGGTCGAGCCAGCAGATACGTGCCGAAACCTGGCTCTCCCACGATTAATTTATTTATTTATTGGTTCGGCCACAACTGTTACACTTTTTCTTACAACTAACATGCTCTTTGATATATTAAAAGCGTACAGTATCAACTGGCAAACACAGCTTTCTCAAAAAAAAAAGATGCTTAAGATGCTAATGCATAATGCTAATGTTACAATACAGTGTATAGATAATAATATGAAGATAAAAACAAAAAAAAAATATTAGTAATTGATAATAAAATTGTTTAGTAGGAGTTAGTTCTGCGGTGGACTTGGTTTCTGAATTTGGAAAGGGATAAACCGCAAGTATCTAGCTGGTCGTCGAATTTGTTATACAGCCTACTGAGTCTGGGGATCGGAGAGTTGAAGCCAAGAACTGTTTTACGCGATGGGGGATATAGCAGCTTGATGAACAGCCTAGGACACGTACGAGGGATGTTAAAATTAATTTTTGATACTAGTATATCATCAGACAGACAGACATCAATAAAATTATTTAAAAGCTTGTAAATGAATATTACATCAAGTGATTCTCTACGCGTTTCAAGGGACTTAATGTTAAAGATTTCTAACCGCCTAGTATAACTACGTGTTGTTCTAGTAATGCCTTTACAGTAGGCTAGATGGTTTAAAAATCTTTTTTGGATGCGTTCCAATCGAAGAGTATGCGTAGCGTAGTGAGGACGCCACACAACCGAGCAGTACTCTAGTATGCTTCGGACAAAACAATTGAATAATAATATTTTAGTCGTAGGCTTGTAAAAAGGTTTAGCATTCCGGATAATAAAACCAAGTGCTTTACTTGCTTTTTTTATAGTGCATTCTATGTGCGGAATAAAGGTTAATTTTTTATCAAGAGTTATTCCAAGATCTCTAACGACATCGACCTTATTTAAACACGTACCATATATGTGATATTTTGTGGCAATGTATTGGAATTTTCTTGTAAATGTTATGTGTGAACATTTTTGGATGTTTAGTTGCATATTGTTTTCGTTCAACCAATCTAACAGTCTGTCTATATCTTCTTGAAGCAATGCTGCGTCTGATGGCGACTCTATTACCTTAGTTATCTTTAAGTCATCTGCAAACAAAAATGGCACAGTGTTTTTCAAACAGTTTGCTAAGTCATTGACAAAGATATTGAACAGTATAGGACCCATATGCGACCCTTGGGGCACACCAGAAGTTATTATGTATGTGTCACATTTAAACCCATTGGCTACAAACGTAAAATGATCTATTACTCATATAAGAGTTGAGCCATTTAAGAAAGGAACCAGCAAAACCATATACTGCAAGTTTTTCAATTAAGACTCCATGAGGGACTTTGTCGAACGCTTTACAAATATCGGTATAGACTGCATCAACTTGCTTATTTGAGTCAACTGCTTCGACAATATGTTCAACAAAGCATACCAAATTACTACCCGTTGATCTACCGGGTAAAAAACCATGTTGATAGTTCGAGACGTACTTCTTAAAATGATTTTGAATGACTGGACATAATTAATATACCTACCATATTCTCTAATATTATAACACTGTCTGGATAATAAGTACTTTAATTAAAGAGTGATTAACACTATCTATCATACTTAATCCATCCAACACCAGTAATAAGATTAGGCTACCTATATATATATGGTGTCGCCTTGTGACAATCAACAGTCCTCGGGCTTTATTCAAAATGGACTACAAAACCGCACTTCTGGTGATCACTTTCCTGGTGGGGAGCTTTGGTGAGTTCATATTATTTACTACTTAGTCTTTGTAATAGCGCTGTAAACGTAACATATTTTACCAAATTTATTTATAAATCATACCAAATCCAATATACATAAACAATTACGGTATGTACGTAGTTATAAAAAAGAAAGTAATACAATTATTTTTGCCTAATTCGGACGCGCTTTTAAAACAGAATAGTATTTGTAGTATATAATATACATATATAAAAAAACACGAAATCGGTTTTTAGTATTTCCTACTTTGACCTTTATTGAACTGGTACACCTGTGACGACTTATGATCGAGATGTAATGAGTTTGAGCTCTCTCCCATTACATTAAAGAGGTGAAAATGCTCCCGAAAGTTGAAGCGGCGATAATGTAATGGCTAAGGTGACAACTTGCGATCAACTGGTTACGGATTCGGCCTCACCTAGTACGGTACCGACGTTAACCCACTTCTAGCATTTAGCTCAGATGGAGGGGTTAACAAGAATAAAAAACTTTTAGTTTAGGTAAATGAAAAATAGCTATTAGTAGCCTGTTTGGAAATATCAGTTTTTATGCTAGCAGTCATACTGTATAGATATGAACCGAAATATGCATGTAGATACATTATATTTGAGTTTTAGTATTCAGATTCGAAATACAACCATTCAATATAATTTCTGTATGATTTTACAGCCTTCCCGGAGCCCAAGATTGACTTTTTCCTTCGCACCGACGGTGTTACCCCACGTATTGTGGGTGGAAACCAGGCACCCGCTCAAAGTCATCCTCACATGGTAGCTCTGAGCACGGGATTATTGATCAGATCATTCACCTGTGGAGGTTCCCTCATCTCGTCACGTACTGTCTTGACTGCTGCTCACTGCATCACCGGTTCAGTGAGTAGCAATGGCAATGTTAACAGGCAAGTAGCCAGTAGTATAATAAAGACTTCTAGATATTTGTCAAAACATGTTTTCTGCATTGTTGATATTGGCCAATTCGACATTGGGTTTGTTTGTGGTTGCCAAATAATTACTTTCAAACATTTAAAACATTTGCATATTTAGTGTTTCTATTTGATGACGATAACACTAGTCGAATAGTCATTGGCAGTAAATCTGTGTAGTGTGTACTTCTATGTAAACACAACCTTAAAACAATTATAATAAAGATTGAAAATGTCCACTAAAAAAAAACCCACGGCAACTTAGCTTATGGTCCGACTAATTGTACTGATTTTCCACTGGCTGCTATCTCTGGCGCTTAAATACTTGGGCGCTTCCTTTCAAGCCTGTACCTTCTTCTGGGTATTGAGAGTAACACACTCAAGTAAAGTTTTCTGTCCCTGTAGCAACCTGCGTGTAGCCGTCGGCAGCAACCAATGGAATTCCGCAACACAGTATCATTTATCACGCGGTGTGTTTCACCCTAACTACAACAGTCAACAAATCAAGAACGACATCGGTGTTCTCCACACTGCGATTAATGTGCCGTTTAGCAACACCGTACAAACTGTCTCTCTAAGCTATGCCAACGTTGGCGCTAACGTGGCCGTCCGAGTTGCTGGCTGGGGCAGAACCGCGGTGAGCATAACTATACTGTCTTGTTTCTGTATTTTCTAAGGTTAAACACATACATATATATCAGTGTTACTGCAGTACAATGCTGCCTTGTCTAGGAAAAAGGCGACTTTTGTACATTTTGTAAAAATGTAAGTGAAACTATATACTGATCTCATCTATATAATTATATTACAAAGGGTATATAGAGATTTTATAAGTTAAAAATTTTGAAACAACCTTTAATAGAATGTCAAAATGTCCGCATTTCTATAGAAGGGCAGATTGAAGATGTGTATGGAGACGTGCGTCGTTTGCCCCTGCACCGTGGGTCACCGGCCATATTTTAAACCACCCTGAGCGTGATAAATGTTACACTAAAATAAATGTTAGTATGAACTTTAATTAGTTAAGAGACCACTAACAGTGCTTACATCAGTAACATATTAAAGTTAATTTTTCTTAAATTGATAACCGTTACGCTCATCAATAGCTTCTAACAAAAAAAGTCGGTTGACAAACAGAGGTCACAAGGGTACTGAAATGCTACCGGCTTGGCCTATTTATAAATAGATATTATAGACTCATCAAATCTTGAAGCTTTATGGCTACATTCACATTCCAGGCTGGTGCTCCCATTTCCAACAATCTCCTACAAGTGGATCTTACAACTATCAGTGGTCAAGATTGCATTGATCGGGTTAATCGTGCTCGTGTCGAACTGAACGTACCAAATGCACCCGGTATCAACCCTCAGGTGGAACTTTGCACTATACGCGCCGTTGGCTTCGGTACATGCAACGTAAGTATATACATACCAACTTAAACTATGTATGAATTGACATTAACATCAAATATGGCTGTAAGACCAAGATTGTTACACTTAAATGTCTGATGAATACTTTTATTCAGCGGTTTGGTCACTAAATCTACATGTATAAAATTTGTTTCATTTCTCGTTTATTTTCCAGGGTGACTCCGGGTCTGCTCTGCGCCGCATCGACAATGGCCAACAGGTCGGTGTTGTGTCCTGGGGCTTCCCTTGTGCTCGCGGTGCTCCTGACATGTTTGCGCGTCTCAGTGCCTTCCAGGGCTTCGTCCAGTCTAATACCGTCTAAATACTTCTAAGGATCTTGCAATAAGGACTGACTCTAGAAACCTCATTGTCATCGTAATAAATTATTGGAATGAAAATTATGGATATTGCATACTTTATATGGTTTCTTTTTCTTTCGAGACAGTATTAACTCGACATATCTGAAAGGAGAAGGGATAGACTCCATAGTTTCCTGGACCCAGGTGTTAACTCTAATACTATCCTCCATACCATAAAAAAAAGCACCTTCACACTATAGACACTACGACGACGTTTATCAGCTACTAGCGTGGAAGATATTGAACAGCTCTCTCGCACAAGAACCTGTGTATTAACCTGCTTAATCGTGGTAATAATTAGAAGGTACAATACCTTTTTTGGTTACCCGACGTTTCTAATATGTATACAGTAGTATGTAGTATGTAACCACGAAAGTTTAGAAACAATTTTGTACAGCACAATCTACAAAGCAGTCTGTGTATTTGATCTACCGGTTTCTACATTCATAATTCAAAGAGACCAAGGTTGACAGTAACTAATGGTCTCCAAGAGGTCCAAATTCCACCGTAAATCGATAGTTAAAAAATATATTTTCAATAAAGGGAGGATCCCCAACTTGCAAAAGTAGTATTATCCAGTCACTAATACACTTTTAATGTGCATGCACGTAATGCATAATGCAAGAGCTGTAGCATTGGTTCGTTAATCTTGTACCGGTTTGGTAGTGTCTGACAAGTCCCGAAGTCAGTTATTTTGCGAATCTTAGGCCAAGGCGAAGAGTACAGGAACCCTTGGACGCATCAAGTTGAAATTAATACCAAATACTTATGTTTGCGGTCATCATATCAATCAAAAGATGCCATTAAGCCTTAGATTTTAACAAATTTGAACATTTCGCAGGTAAATCAGAACCTTTAAGGCACTTCCTATAGACCGACAATCATGAAATTTGTTAAGAAGCAAGGTCTCACAGCACAAGTAAAGGAAAAAACCTGAAAGTCGTTAATTTATTCGTCGTCAAAAATCGTCAAAAAATAAATAATTTTTGTGATTACAAACTTATGTTTTGCGGTTGGAAAGTGACATTGTCGTACATCACAACCGCAAAGTTAAGTTTGTCTTTCGGAAAAAAACGGGCAAAAATCTTACAGAATTGATTACCGAGATGGACCTACTATCTACATACAAGTTTGTTTGCTTACGGAACCCTCGGTGTGCGAGTCAGACTCGCACTTGCCAGGTTTTTTTTCAATGTGAATAGGCCTACTGGGGATACCACCAACAACAAAAGCACCCATAATTCTACCCCAGTGGCATACCAGAAAACAGTTAGATTTTGTCAATGAAAGGATTTTGTGGTTCTTTTAGGGATAAAGCTGGATTCCCGATTACAATGGGGCCCTCACTTAACAATTCTACAGCATATGCTGTAAGGAATGTCCGCCAATTAACCGACGACTAGTTTACTCTAGTTATTTCTACAGTGTTATGTCTGTGTAATCTATATTCATTCTGCAGAAAAGAGCTATCAGAGCGAATCACTCAAAGATCTTTTTAAGGAAATTAGGTGCGTAGTGAGTATATTTATGAAAATATTTATAAAAATTCAGCTTGTTCGCTCCGATGGAATATGATCGAAGGCTTGTTCGTAATTCTTTCAGTCACGTCATATTCTTAATTTCCTGGACTAACAGCTAGTTATCGCTTTTAATTGTGAAATATGACGCGTTATCCTGTCTGCATTGCCTGCATGAGTATTTTTTTCACAAGATCTCCGAAAAAACCAGCATTGAAGTCGGTGATACTTTTTTTAAAAGATTAATTATTGCTTAATGCATGTGTGTATCGGTAATGCATTCAACTGCCACTTCAGAGGTCGCAGGTTCGATTTCTATTCAGTGCAAATATTTGTGTGCATGAATGTATCTATTTGCATTGGTTTGTATGTTTGTGTGTTTAAAATATTTAAAAACAAAAAAAAAGGTTGTTTATACCTATTTTTATTCGTGTTCTAGTATCAATGGTGAAAGCTATGTTTAGTTTCGTTCTAGATGGCGCTGTGTTTTATGTGACCTACAATATATGAAGAAGGTATTAAATGTATAATAATATAATAATACATTTCTTTGGTTGGTTTTGTAATTCGACTTTTTTTTTATGATTATACATATCACCCGAACTGTTTGTTTACTTCTCTTAATCTTTTATTTTTATTCAGAAATCTTATAGGCATTTGTCTTCCAACTCACCTGATGGATAGTGACGATGAAGACGAAAATGGTCTACGCCTATCCAAGAGAAACCTATTCACTCTACACTTGATCGCAAAATAGACGCAGGCAGTGCATTCCACATCTTGGCGACTTGAACCAAAAAGGAGCTGTTCGTTTCGTTCGTCTTTTTGGTGGTTCTCTACTTAATCTACTCATAAATGACTCATGTGACGTTATCATTTATCAGTTTTCGTATCCTAACCAGTTTCTTCCTTATGAATGAGGGTTTTTGTTAATTACACAGATACATCATCATCTTCTTGCCCTTTTCCCAATTTTCATTGAGGTCGGCGCAATGTGTACCATTGCAAAGGGTTTTGGCTGGTTCCTTTTAAGGCCGGCCGCCTGCCCGACGCCAACCCTCCATGGGAATGTAGTTGCTTTAAGACATGAAAGAAGGAAGAAGGTAAATGTGTGTAAAGAAAAATAGGTAGGGATAGGAACCTACGGTAAGGGCTGCCGCAAGCCTCGGATGGGGAACAGGACTTAGACTGCAATAGCTCGCAAAGACCAGGGTCGCGTACCCGAGTGTTCTGTATTTCCTGTGATTGGAGGGACAGGAACACCAGCTGGCTTTTCATTACATACACACATTGGTACATATTCTCGGGTCTTACTCCCGCTCGGGGTGGGCAGAGACGATAGAGCGCATCATACCACGATCCTGACATACAGTTTGCGCCTCTTCCATATTCATCAGACCTTTCATACACGCTAGCCGGTAACAAAAAAAATTGTTTGTGTTCATTTGAAAGTTTAGGTACATATGAACCCAGATATATAGAGTGTTGGCTGTTTCCTGTCGATCAATCTTAAAAAATGGTAATACCGGCTGTACTATACATTAATCAAACACTGATTAATACTATCTCTCATAATCACTACATCATCAGTAATAAGTATCAGTAATAAGATTAGGCTATCTATATATATATATATATATATGGTGTCGCCTTTCCCGTTTCCAGATTCCATATCCTCCAAGCCTAGGAAGTTTTCTGCTTAAGCAAGTGCTTCTTCCACCCACTTAGGGCGTACACAAAAATATTGCTATGATCGCTTATCAGCATGTTTACGTAAAGTTGAGAAAAGTAACCAATACTATGAGAGTTAACCCCGCAACGGATAATGTCCATCTCTTAGCTTTGTTAACAGTCACGGCGTAACGACGTAATTAGGTACGAAGGCTTACTCGGAATGCGACACGTTTGTAACCGAACGGAAAATTATGAGGAATGTGGGGATTCTGTCTCCTATTTCAACAGCTTAGCGGGTTGTTATCGTGCACTGGGCAAAATTTTCGGAATCACGTAAAAAGCGTAGTCGAGCGCTTAGTCAGCTAATGATAGCGCTCAACGTGGTAAAAATACATTTCCGTAGAAGTTTGGAACTCACGTGACAGCACGTGGTGCTCGTAGTCAGAAGTTAACCACGCTTTGCATTCCTCTGCACTCTAGGCTCTCCTGCGATCGAGAACCCGCTGTAAAGAACGCTGTACTCTGAATCTAGAATCATTTTAAGTAAGTGTTTATATCTCTCTTTTGATTCTTGAGATCTTCTAAGTCTCATTTTTTGCGCGTTCCGGGTATATTGGAAAAGGTTTGCTTCTTTTTTGTTTTAATCAATTTTAGTGACATTCATATATACTTGTAGCAATAAGGAAACGTAAACACTTGCTTCAATCATTAATTTTCATTGATCAAATCAACAACGATACACACATAGACAGTCTTAGCTTCGTCTGTAATGTTAAGTACATTCTCAGTTCTCATAGTCGTAAGCCGATTACAAGTCGCTTTACAATCGCTAAGACTTAACGTAACTTGGAGGAAATACACAACGCCATCTATTGAGGAGAGATAGTGTAAAATATGAAAATTCAGATGTGTTGAGCCGAACACAGTTGTAGGCTGTGTAACTAGACTTCCAGAAAGTATTAAATTCATGAATACATATTTTACAAAATGAATGATCATTTGACACTATAATTTCATGTGACAAAATTGCAATCTCATGTATTCGTGTGGATACCTACGAGTATCTGTAATAGACACTTGATAGATGCATGCAGAAACATGTAACTATACCCATTGGCCTAAAGTAATACTCATTGTGATGTTGTACTTGATTATCTTACACCACGATATCTCTCATTATTATCGTCCTATTTCAAATCTACCATTTTTCTCTTAAACTATCGAACACTTCATTTCCCACCAAAACCTGTCCAATTTGGCTTTCTTCCTGGACATAGTAACCAGTGCAGCAGCACTGGTTCATATTACGGATTATATGTATACGGTCGAGCATGGAAGACGGCAAGTTAACGGTGCTGGCGATACTTGATTTTAGTAACGCCTTTAACACTGTACACTTCGATGTCTTACTCAGTATAATGTGCTTTCTGAATATATCTCCAACGGCAGTTGACTGGTTTTGTAACGATCTGTGCGGGCGCCGGCAGCGTATTCATATTTGTATTGAAAATAGATTCTCAAGTTCGTAGCGTAGGCGTACCTCAGGTCGATGTTCTATCTCCCTTGCTCATTGCAGTTTTTATAAACTCAATATCCAATAAACTAATTTCGTCCTACCACCTTAATGCAGATGATTTAAAGATTTATACCCAAGCACCTGTGGAATGGCTATTGGAAGCTATTTTTAATACAAACAAGAACATGAGAATATTTGTGTATGGAGTAAAAAGTCCGTTTAAAGCACTGTGCTACTGTTGTCGGTAGCTCAAGGATTATATCCTCGTGCCTCGATTCCCATCGCAAATACAGTAAAAAATCTAGAAATACATATTGATAAAAATTTGTGCTGGGGTCCGCAGCTACAAGAGGCAAGTAGGAATGTGTTTGCCTCTATAAGGTCGTTGAGAAGATTACGCATCTTCCTACCGGTTACCACCAAAATTGCGCTTTCAGAATCCCTTCTTCTTCCCATTCTTGATTGCGCAGATTCCAGGTATCCTGATCTCACCGAGGACTAATTTAACAAACTTGAGCGACTTTAAAACTTTTGTATACGGTTCTTTGGATTGCGCAAATTTGACCACGTTTCTGAATATCGAAATAAGATCAACTGGTTACCTATTCGCCTTCGCCGGAATATTCATATCCGTTCACTATTATATGGTACCTACACTTTTTAATCCTAAAACTCCTTCTTATCTCAAAGAACGATTTGAATTCTTACACAACACACATTCAAGGAACCTAGGGTCTTCCAAAGAACTTCATGAATTTCAATGGACAAATCTTTTTCAGTTCAGGCCATCCGTCTGTGGAATGCATTGCCACTGCCCATCAGGCTTGCAAAACACAACCCAATTGAAAAAATAATAAAGGAGCATCACCTAAGTTGTCGAGTGTTTAAGTCCATGTTACCCGTGCGTTTATTTGCATGCACCTATATTTATTTATTATGTATATTGTTATCTGTATATGTAGATTTACATGTATGTATGTCACATATGTGTATATATTATTATGAATTATTGATTTATTTAGATAATATTTTCAATCAATTATATACTGCAACTCCTCTTGCCATACATAAACTCTCTTTCCATTCAGTGCAGTGGTTGCCTGGAAGAGATCGCAAAACACGATAAGGCTTCCAATTGTATAAGCTGTCTAGTTTGTAAATTATACAAAACTGGATAACAGTTTTGTATAATTTCGTATGTTTTGTACAATAAAGAGTTTGTCTATCTATCTATCTATCTAAATTTCACAATATATATTATTAAAATCGGTTGATAAACAGAGGAGATACGGGTACCAAACTGTTTTGTTTTAATCTATTTATACATAAATATTATACTCTGTATATGCCGATACGCTTGCTATCTGTAGTAATCTTAGTTTTATTAGTTTAATGTAATTGTTTTCTTTTTATTTCTTTAAAGGCTAAAGTATGCCTACTTTGAAATTGTTGTATGTATAAAGCTTTCTTTTAAAACTTAACTAGCGAATGAACGAGCTTTTAAATCGTTCATTTCCACTTTCTTTTTTACACTAACTGCCTTAACGTTGACGAAATACCTACTTACTTTAGCGCTCTGGTTATGATTTTATATATATTTTTGTTAAAGCTAAATTATATTCATCATACAAATAATAAGCTTTTATTTTGTCGTTGTTCCGTAACGAACATAAACAAATAAAATGCTGGAATGTACCTATGCCTATATACGAGTACGTTTCGGCCACATTCGGCCATTTGTACATTGCGGTCTGCGAGAAATATGCAGCTGAACATCATCTGATTTATAACGTAAAAAATCGGAGATTGTATATTTAACTACTTGGAGATATTTAACTACGGTAAAGGACCTGAGCATATTTTACCCTTTGACCATGTTTTAATTTGTGTGGTACCGCCTTAAATATTGTAAAAAAGTTTAAGTATATCGGTCATATAATTAAAGCTAATTTAATTGACTCATTATGTACATGTAGTAAACAGTCAGTGTCTGTTATATTCCGCTGTGTTTATCTGCTGAGAAATTAATTTAAGGTTTTTGTGTATTCGTTTTAGTTCATGTAATTTAATTTAATCGTTGTAACATCCTTATGGGCAATTATGCCATAAATAATAATAATAATAAATGTCTAAAAGACATAATACAACACTTATTAATATTATCTATCATAATCACTACATCATCAGTAATAATAAGTATTAGTAATAAGATTAGGCTACCGCTACTGAGTTTATATTATTTACAACAACATTTTATAAAATTATAGCAAATCAAAGTTTATTATTTACGCATAGTATGTAGATAATATAATTAAAAAAAATATATGTTTTATACACACGGATGTTTTGATTGGCAAAGTTTTTTTTTCTACAATCCCAAATTTTACGCGGGTAAACCCTGCACTCTAAATATATTTATTATTTTATTATGGACTCTATCCCGCGCGAAGAATCAGCGCAGGAATTCCGCCAATGTCAAGTGTTTTATAATTATACACGTTAAATAACAAAAACGTAAATGGACGTCTATTCGTCCATCCTATCAATGACAGCTTGTGATCGCGTTTAGAAATCAATAAACCCAAGAAGGTAATACATATTTTTTATTATTTCAATTTAAATATTAGTGGAATTTCGGGCCAAGTTTCGCTGGCAGGCGCAGTCACCCCATCTGACGGTACATTTTTTCTCTATCTAATCAATCTTAAGAATAAGCTGCTTATAGAAGATTTATATTATCTATAAAAGCATTAATTATCATGATATAGTATATTATAGGTACATATACTTATACTATGACAAATTTTAATATCCGTTGTAGATAAGACGATTTATTGTAAACTTTTAGTTGAATATTGCAATGATTATTAAATGAATAAATACAAGGGAATGATTATTGACAATATTTATCATCTTCACCTATATCATAAAATTATTTAAATATTTTTTGAAACCGTATTGTCCTATAAACTAAAAATTATAGATCAACACACACAATGTCACATGTAGTTTTATCAAAAGAAAAATTATCAAAACCATAAATAAATAATACCGTGTTGCAAATTTCTAAGATCGCACCTGCCACCGCAACAATATGTTGCTCTGTGAAAAGTAAAATTATTTAATAAATGGATAACAAATAATAAAGTCTCTGTCTGTTTTGATGATCCGTGTTTTTGATAGGTCCTGTAGTTTTCAAGATTTGCGATTTATCCAAGCTTTTGATTGCGTTGTTCATGAAACTGTGATCAGAAGATATTGTTATAAAATAAACTTTACAAATGAAATTGATTTATAAATCAAACTCATATGTATATGACTAGTGCTAGATACGGTTACCTGAGATCAACAAATGTACCGTGTATATACCTAATCGAAATCTAACCATTCAACGTCATTTTTCTATGCTTTTTGCAGCTTCTCCAGAGCCCAAAATTGACTGTTCCTCCGCACCGACGGTGTTACCCCATGTATTGTGGGTAGAAACCAGGCACCTGCTCAAAACCGTCCTCACATGGTAGCTCTGAGCTCCGGATTTTTGATCAGATCATTAATCTGTGGAGGTTTCCTCATCTCGCAACGTACCGCCTTGAGTGCTGCTCACTGCATCTCCGGTTCACTGAGGGGTAGAAATATTAACAGGCAAGTAACCAGAAGTCTAAACAAGAAACCTGGATATTTCTTAAAACTTGTTTAGTGAGTCACAGGAAACAGCGGCTCGGCTTAATTTTTTTTATTATTGATACTGAGAGATTTTTCGCTTCTTTTGAATTTGTGTTGTGGACTGGGCAGTATGAACATTTTGGAATAGAAGTTTCAAAGTCTTCTGCCATTGGCAATGGGCCACAGCAGTAATAATAAGTTGTTGTAAGAAAGGAGTAAGTGATAGTTTCTTGAATTTCTTCAATTTCTTCAATAGACATTGTCGCGTCACATGATTGTCGCGTCTCGTGATTTCCTTTCAGACCCCCATTTTAAACCTAACTCGTTGACGGGAGGAATCGGATTATCCAAGTAAGTTTGAGTTTCATTGATTTTCCACACCACATTGCCCTATGTCTGTTTTTTAAGACATTCTTGTGTTTCACTTGTGTATTGTGACATCTGTTTCAAATGGGTCTTCTTTTTTTCTTCACCTTCTTTATCTCCAGTCTTAAACAACATTAACATTAGGATTGTTATTTAAGACTAACGTAACATTTATAATCCAATTTTATAAAAGAAATCCAACATTAGTGATACAACTCCATTTGATGCTGCAAACTGCCTGGGGCGTTGGCTTGAGTACTCCACTTGACAGTACCATAGGCGCAAACGGATGAATCCATCGAGGTTATCACCACAAAGGAGATACCCTCAGTTCATAATTAGCTCGGACGCAACGACCTTAGAGCAATAAGTGCTCAAAATATGGCGAGCTAATACTATTTTAAAGAACATGGAACCCGGATCCCTTTAGATTAAGTGTCATGTTTTCCACAACTTACATGACGTATTCTTTGTATCAAACAAGCTTAGGAGAATTTAAACTTTTAGTAGAATACAGTTGTTTAATTATTTTTGTATCTATTCCTTTCAACAAAGTAGGGTTTATATTAATAATTTTTGTTTACACTGACATACTCGTAACACTGATTAATATTATCTATCATAATCAATCCATCATCATTATTATGTATCAGTAATAAGATTAGGCTACATATATATATGGTGTTGCATTCTAACAATCAACAGTCATCGGGCTTTACTCAAAATGGACTACAAAACCGCACTTCTGGTGATCACCTTCCTGGTGGGAAGCTTTGGTGAGTTTAAATATTATTTACAAGACACTCTAGTTAGACACATTTTATAAAATTATACCAAATTGAGGTTTAAAATATTTATTTAAATACCGTAGGTACTTATGTAGGTTCTCTTTCTTTCTTTAATTATAAAAAAAGGATATTTTTTTAATCTCAATTCGCACGCACCTTTAACACAATAATTTTGTAGTCTATAAATGCAACAAATGAAAAAAGAATAATTTGTGTGCTTGTTACTTGGCTCTTTTTAGGGTTCCGTTCCTCAAAAGGAAAAAAGGGAACCTTTATGGGATCACTTTGTTGTCTGTCTGTCAAGACATCTCATCATATCTGCAATCCTTTCAAGCTGTAAAAAAATCAAGTTTCTAAGTCAACGCATTCAAAAGATACGGTCATTTAAGCCTTAGATTTGACCTTTAAACATTTTGCAGGTAAGTCAAAACCTATAGGGTACTTAACATTGACCTAGAATCATGAAATTTAGTAAGAAACAAGGTATGATGGCACAAGTAAAAGAAAAAATCCGAACGTCGTTAATTTGTTGCTATATCACATAAAAAATTGTTTTTGTGATTAGAAACTTATATTTTGCGGTTGGAAAGTTAACTGTTGTATTTAATACTAGCTGAGCCCCGCGGTTTCACCCGCGTAAGTCCCGGTACCGTGGGAATATCGGGACAAAAATTAGCCATAATCCATACATCCACACATCCATACATCCTCACAAACTTTCAAGTTTATAATATTAGTAGGATAACAATGTATGGGAAAGTATTTTTAGAACTGCAAAGTTAAGTTTGTCTATCGGATAAGACGGGCAAAAATCTTCGAGAATGGATTCCTGAAATGGACCTACTATCTACATACAAGTTTGTTTGCATACGGAACCGAGGCGAGTCAGACTTTGTCTGTTTTTTTTGAGCTGGCGACTAACCATCGAGTTGTATCATAGATTACTGAGTAGTTACGATGTAACTTAAATGTTCGTAAGCACGATTATTATTGCCTCTCGATAGCGCGTGGCCGTAAGTGTGTGTAGGGTTACCTCTTCAATATTTTGGTGATCTCCTTCCTGGTGGGAAGCTTTCTTTATATACAAAGAATTGCTAAGTAAATTAAGTACTTTATGCTTATTTTTCATTTCAAATGTTTTAGTTTAGAAAAATCCTAAATTTGTTTTATTTTTATATTAAGATTGAATGTTTGATGTGTGAATCGGGACTTAATCGCAGTCATAATTAGAAGGTACAATACCTTTTTTGGTTACCCGAATTGGATTTTTATATGAAGATATTAAGATGAACTTATTCCCTTTTCTAAAATCTCTATTAATTAAACTGTAAGTATAGTGGAAAAATATTCTAAATCGTACAAAAAGTTTGAGGAAAAAAAGGACAAAAGGAAATTATCCTTTTAAACCTAATTAAAACGATATTTTTATAAATTTCAATAATTTAAATGTCGGCTTTTTGTCTTTTACTTTATCTATATTCATTAACCTACTGCACATAAACAACCATTTCAATTGTCACTGTGAATTTTACGGTATTTAAAGAATATATCTATACGATCTCGAATTGCGATTTTATACTTTAAGAATAAAAAAGTTTGAGCGCGATGCCGCTGTCGTCGGCAACTCACTGCGCATGACCGCGTATAAAGTCCGCCGGCGGACCAGATGCCGGCAGGTATTTAGCGCTCGCAAGCACGTCGAGTGACATAGGCCCAAACTTAACATTTACGACGTGAACATGCTCCTGGCAGTTGTAGTGGCGATAGTAATGTAAAAGTAATGGCTAAGGCGTCCAACTTGGAATCAAGTGGTTGCGGATACGACCCCATCCAGTACGGGACCGACCCACCGTAACCCACTTATAACACAAGCATTTAGCTTAGCTGGAGGGGTTAACAAGAATACCAGTAATGTGCGACCCGTGTTACTAGAAGTATTTTGAAAAAAAAATAAAACATTAAGTTTAGGTAAAGGAGTTAACAAGAAAAAAAAATAAAATAGGCAGTCATGGGACTGGCGACAGAAGTGAAAAATTAAAACGACTTATCACATTACTATGACCGTGACGCGAACCCATAATTCTAATATTAGCATGATAAACCAATAACTACACACACTAACCTCAGAATGTAAACCAAATAATTTTTAAAATAATTATTATTACGTACCAATAATAACTATTAAATATATATAAATGAATATCTTTCTCGCTCGGGTACACTCGGCGGTCCCAAATTCACCCGATCGAGCCTTTCACCTCAGAGCGTGACGGATCAGCCTAACTTACTACCTACGAAAAAATGTGTGTGCGGTCCAAAAGAAGTTTTCACTTCAAAAAAGCTATCGATAGCCTGTTTACAAATAATAGTAATCTCAAATTGCACCAGCTAGTTCCAGCCATTATACTTCTGGAACTGTTAATATGTACTAGCAGTCATTCTTTATAGACATGACTAGAAATGAAATACCAAAGCTAGGACTTTTAGTATAAAGTTATATTATAGCAAATTAATTACGGCCATACGTATTTAACACTTCAAAACTTTAAAATCTTAGGGAAATTTGTAATTTCACAAATTTTTCACTTTAGTTACCTGGGTTCCTTTTTTTTCTTCTTTTCTTTTTCTTTCAATATTGTGAATAAACTTCTTATAGATGATATATGTTATCTATGAAAGCTGTTCATTATCATGATATTAAAATACATACGTGACATGATGAATTTAATATACGTTTTGTAGATAAGACTATTTGTTGGTAGTCTTCAGTTGAATATTGCTGTACATCATGGTTTTTAATTAAAAAAATGAGAAAATGAATTATTATCAATAGTCAATCATCTTTAGTTATTTCATTATAAAACCGAATTGCTTATTATGCAACAAATAATGAGCTTGTAAATCATATCCCATCAAAAACATAAATGTGAAAATGGGAGCCAAGTTGAATATTAAGAATTTACGTGGTTATCGACTACGCCAACAAAAGAATTGAGATCTAAATGGTTGCCAAGTTCTGTAGATAATTCTGAAGATTTGACTTAGCTTAGACTTAGCAATAACTCTTTATTTCTACACAATTTTTCAATGGAAGAATCATTATGTCAAACATATAATGTACAAAGGGCGGCCTTATTGCTAGATGCAATGTCTTCCAAGCAACCTTAGGATGGATCAACAAGAGTCTGAAAGAGAGTGGTAGTTGGTGGTGTATTTAATAAAAAACACTAAAATAAATATTATGTGTCATTTCTAATAAATATTACAAATATACAGATGTTCTACTTTAACCTACCTACTATAAATACCAATGCTTATCAATATACTAACAAATATAAATACATAAACTATATTATATACAATACATACATATACAGTATACCTAAAGTGGTAAGTAGTAACTACATACACATAATATATATAAATATTACTAAAGTGAAAGGTAATGTTCATAAACCACTTTTTTTTAAATAGTTATTGATTGTGCTCGCCTAATGTTATTGGTAATGCATTCCATAAGCGAACAGCCTGAACAAAACAAATAAAAATTTTTTTTTGTGGAATGATGTGGCATTTCCAGTCTCAAATTTTCAGATGATCTTAAACATTTTTCATGTGTGTGTTTTGTTTCATGAAGGAACTTGAACCGTTCTTTGAGATAAAATCTGGCTTTGGTGTCCTTTTATGTGTATTTGAGAAGAAACTACCTAATTAATCTTTCTATGCTTGTTGCAGCTTCTTCAGAGCCCAAAATTGACTTTTTCCTCCGCACCGACGGTATCACCCCACGTATTGTTGGTGGAAACCAGGCACCTGCTCAAAGTCATCCTCACATGGTGGCTCTGAGTAGCGGATTTTTGATCAGATCATTCATCTGTGGAGGTTCCCTCATCTCGACGCGTACTGTCTTGACTGCTGCTCACTGTATCCGCGGTTCACTGAGTGGCACAAACGTTAACAGGCAAGTAACCAAGTAGTCTAAAGAAAGATCTGGTTAAAGAATTTATTCTCAAAAAAAACAAAGTATTTTACTTGAGAACAATAATAACTTAAAGTATAGTTACAGGTTCCTCATTTCACTCAATAAATATATAATTGTAGGTAGGTACTAATCTAATGTACGTACGATGTACGTACTGTGGTGTGGCCTGGTATCGAGGCCCAGCTTCCTGTGGTACCAAAATGATAATACGTGTATATAGTTCGAGGTATAGCCGATTAATACAGTTAAAAAATTACACATTATTATAATATAGTATAAATGCTACACATCCCCCTTTTATTTATAAAAAAAAAATTGGTTGTCTGTAAAGTCGGTTTGCGGACGATTATTTTATTATATTTGTTGTAATAAACAATCGAAACCCCATTATCTTTTCACTTGACTTTATAAACAGTTGATAAAACAGATCACGTGTAGGTTGTGTGCTGCCGCTGTCTCTCTTCTACTCGGACGCATCGGCTAATCCAGTGGAATAGAGATAGATGCGTCACAAGCCGAATGCTTAAGCCGATCGTGCCTCTCTGTCGCCTTCCGCGCTCACGCTTGCACGCTCAGCTCAGGCGGAACGTGACAATGAGTCATGCTTTTTCGTTCGTGCAGCCGGCGTTCATCGATTTATAAGACGTTATCACAGAAATGTTACCTTATTTAGTTTTCTGTGGACCTTATCAAGTCAAAAACTTACAAAGTTTTGCTTTCCTTAATCTTCGTTAACTGAGCTAGTCCAGTTTTGAATACATTAAATGAGTGTACATTTTTAATGTGCGATGGTAGTTTATTATATAGCTGTGCTCCTTCATGTGTCTATTTTTACCATAATTTGTTCTAGTTTTAGGTAAAACTAAGAAACTAGCTCTGCGAGTACTACGTTGTGTTGTGTTTCACCTCGGTGAATGATAAAGTAGATTTTATTTTTTTGTTTAAAATTTTTCGTTAATTTTGTGCATTAGTGAAAGGCGTGGATAATTAAAAATCAATTTTAAGAGTTTATTTTGCATAATTTGGAGCTCACCTAATTTAGTCTCAGCTGTATTGCCCCAGACTTTTGTTAAATATTGTAAGTGTGGTTTAACTAAAGCATATATGTATGTATATATTGTTTATTAATTTGTTCGAAATGCATTTAACCATGTTTCGAAGTGATCCGAATAAGGAAGATACATACTTGAATATTTCGTAAAACTTATTTAGTGAGTGACAGAAAACATCTTCTGGGTATTGAAAGTAACACACTCAAGTAAAGTTTTCTGTCCCTGTAGCAACCTGCGTGTAGCCGTCGGCAGCAACCAATGGAATTCCGCAACACAATACCATTTAACAAGTGGTGTGATGCACCCTAACTACAATCATCAACAAATCAAGAACGACATCGGTGTTCTCCACACTGCGATTAATGTGCCGTTTAGCAACACCGTACAACCTGTCTCTCTAAGTTATGCCAACGTTGGCGCCAACGTGGCAGTCCGTGTTGCTGGCTGGGGCAGAACCGCGGTGAGCATAACATACTATTTTGTTTCTGTAGTTTGTTAGGATTATATAATATATACAACCGCTTAAGTTATTATATTATAATAACTTAAGCGGTTGTCATAATTACTAAACACTATATAAAGTGTGACTGAACCTATACAGTGAAAAAAACACAACTTTTCGACATATTATAAAAGTTATAACTGTTGTGTAGATCAGAAATGTTCATGTTTCTCTTGCGACGTGTTTACACTATACGAGTATTAGATCTCTAACGGAGTGTTAACATCAGTTACATTGTTATCACGAAATTATTTAAATTACTCGAATCTTTAAATTTGAAACTGTAACGGTATGCATACATTTCACATTCCAGGCTGGTGCTCCTATTTCCAACAATCTCCTGCAAGTAGATCTTACAACTATCAGTGGACAGGATTGCATTGACCGGGTCAATCGGGCACGCATCGAACTGAACGTACCAAATGCACCCGGTATTGACCCTCAGGTGGAACTTTGCACTCTACGTGCCACTGGCTTCGGTACATGCAACGTAAGTAAACTTGAAATTAAAATAACATTAAAATTAATACCAACATCACATAATTATATACCGTAAGATAAGTTCTTGATATAAAATCTTTAATGAGTGTAGTCATTCCCAAAGACCAAGATTGTTATGTTATAAAGTCTGTTGAATATTTGTTTAGAGACGTGGTCACTAAATGTGGATCATTAAGACTTGTCTAATTCTCGTTTATTATCCAGGGTGACTCGGGCTCTGCTCTGCGCCGCATCGACAATGGACAACAGGTCGGTGTCGTGTCCTGGGGCTTCCCTTGCGCTCGTGGTGCTCCTGACATGTTTGCGCGTCTCAGTGCCTTCCAGGGCTTCGTCCAGTCTAATACCGCCTAAATACCTCTAAGGATCCAAAGGTCTTGAAATAAGAGCTGGCTAGAGATGCATCTCAAAACAAAACTTTGGAATAAATGTTTTGAATTTTTATATTACCTATTTATTTAGTTTATTTTTCTTTAAGCATATTTTTAACAAGAAGTGACTGAAATTGTATGTTCAGATAAATTCCTGCTTATTTTGCTTAACAAGAAAAGCTTCGCATTCGAACCTTCCAATAGAGAAAGTACCTCCACACTACAACGACGTTTATCAGCTATACTAGCGTGGAAGATACTGAACAGCTCTCTGGCACAGGAGCCTGCATAAGCGCAAGTCGTCATTACAAAGGAACAGTCAAAAAGAAAATAAGCAACACAAACAATAATTTCAGAATTTGCGAAAACGTCTGACGTTTAAAAACTTTTGCCAAACTGTTTCATTGCATTTGTCTGATGGACATGGTCTTGCGTGGGCTGTCGTACTATAATTGTGTAGTGATTTTTGTGTGCTAAAGAAAAATCGGTGTTGTTTGAACATTCTATAAGGATGCAGAGGGAGAAAATATTTCTAGAAAGAGGGAGGAATATGTTAGAATATTGAAAAGGACTGCATCGTTCACAAAAATAAAATCTTAAGGCCACTAGTAATAGGGAATATGCATGTTGTTTAAATATACTTGATTAATTTACCCTTGAATCTTTATTGTCTACATATTATGCCTAAACAATTATTTTCTTATTTAGTTCGTGTTTAATTGCAAAAAAATATTAATTAAAATATGCAAAAAAATTGCGCGAAATTCAACTTTGCAAAACGCTTCACCATTGGTCGAAAGAAAACATGACGTGACATTCCACGTTCTGTCATTTATCGGCGCCTATATTCGTAGTGTTACGGAGAAAGATAGGTGTTCCTGTGGTTTTTGCTCTTAGCTAGTGCAATTCAAGCATTCTAGTGATATTAGAAATCATCTAGGACAATGACTGAATGTAGTTTTGTCAAAGCACAATCGGACAATCTACCGAAAATAGGTGCACATAGGTAATATTACATGCACATATTCATGATGACTATATATTTTGCATCAAATCCAGATTTTACGTCCGCTGAGGTTAAAGGAGTGAAAGCCGCAAGGTAATCATTAAAATACTTGTTATATTATGGTCTAAAGGATAGGTAAGATATGTATAGTTAGTTATATTCTTGAAGTTTTATTGGACTTTTGTTACCTAGTTTAAGTAGACCAGCAAGTTGCCTTCTGCTTGATATTTAAAACAAACATAAATTACTGCTGACTAATTATTCACACTATACTAGCAATTAAATTGTAATATGCTTACATTTAAGTGATCTTCACAACAATAAAAACACGATATTGAAGATACTTCATCTCTTCTCATTAATGTACACCATTGTTTTCGTATTTTACATTATTATTTTGTACAGGAAAAAATACTGTATTGGGTGTACTTCTCATAGTGTTTTTACAGTTAGGGACAAGGCAATACCTATAAAATGGTTTTTTAACTTTATCCATCGTCTATTAATTACAATAAATAGTAATTACAACTGGAAATCGGTATAAAACTGTAACACTTCAAGTAAGTTTATGAAACAAACACTAAGCGTGGAACGTGACGTCATCCAAGGCCCGCGAAATATGGCGGCGTTCAAACAGATCAAATTTTATAGATGTTTTTAATGTTATTTTAAAAATTAATTTGAACATTGCCAAGGTTATTTATATTTTTTATTAGGGTAGAATGATGACAGTCAATAAAAGATAAAAAAAAAATACATGCATATTCCCTATTGACAAAAAGCAGGCATTAGAAAGCTCTTTTTAGTTAATTTTATTAGATTTAAATTAATAAACGTTACGAGTACCAAAGGTACAGCATTCTTCCTCACTGTAATTGTTAGGAGTTTCAAAATCTCGAATTACTAGTCTCGGAAAACAGCAATCTTCATCAACTGTCACTCCCATCATGCTATAATTTGCGTAAAATAGCTAGCATTGCGTTGTCCATCGCTCAAGTGTTGTTTAAGAATTGAAATTGCCCACTCTGTGTCCGGGCTCACTGTGAGTCCTTATATCATTCTTTGTGAATACGGGTGTAAGTATAGTTATACCCATGTGTATTGGCAAATTTTTAGGAGCTATGATACCAGTTAACACACGTTAAACTTTTAATATATCTCCTTTTTGCGTTTTCCTGTTCTCCTTGACCCGCTCGAGAGCTTGCTAACACTTCCCAGTCCATCCCTATGATAAAGTTCTCTTCTTAATTGCCTTTTCCTTTCAATAAACTAACAATTTTTTCATCTTCAATTCCAAAAGTAGCCGGTTGACAGCAATATACTGTGGCAATAGGCTTGCTCATAGGTACCGAGCGGTCTCCCAGGTACTATGATATAATAACAGATAGTTAATATCACTTGAAATAACATTCACATAATATAATTTTCTTAAGCTATAAAAACAAATAACCTAATTTCTTGTGATGTAATGCTATATTTCATATAACCTTCATTTGCTCTAATAACATTTAGTATAACGCTCATTTCATATTATTTTCAATTCGTATAATGCTCTTTTAATATAACGTACATTTGACTAAATTTTCATATTTACTAATTTTCAGAATTTTTTTTTAAGAATAAATAAATATCAGGAAACATCATACTGTTTTAACCTAAACCAAATGGTTCTCCAACAATAGAGGGGATCTGGCGCTCACCGGCCGCTAACTTAACATAACCCAAATTATTCAATAACAGTAGATGGTATCTGACGCTTATAAATTTATATTAAACGTTACTTATACATTTTGAATATTTAAAGTAACTAAATATTATACTAACTGAATATTAGTAATTTACCTATAATATGTATGTATTTAGAAATATAAAAGTATGTTTATCAGCAGTCTGGTTACCATAGTACAGGCTCTGCATAGTTTGGGATCAGACAGCCGTGTGGGAGATGTGTTGAGTTATTATTATTATTATCAGTTCGAATGTGCATTATAGGAAATGGTGCTGAATCTATTGTACATTCGACTAAACTAAAACCTGACTTAATTTCTTCATATGAAAACCTTGTATTTTTCGTAATAACATCTATTTGTTACTGGCATCTATTTCTCGGCGCCACTAAATTTCACTAAAACCTGTCAACGTATTCTCAACTTTATTTTCACGCAGCGAGAGTCCCCATTTATTCAAATGCTGTATAATTGCCACGCAGCGATAGTCCACAAATATTCAAATGCCGTATAAAAACTTGTTCAAAACGAACTAAGATGACGTTATTTTAATTGACACTTACGAAGACGCTTACTAAAAACACAGAGCAAAAGAGATAGCATTCAACGGATAGCGGCCCTCGCTACGTGGTATTAAAGTTTATTTAAGCGTATCAAACTTTAGTCGACAAATAAATTGCTTATTTCGATAGCGACATATGTTACCTACTTGTTTCAATTTGAAATAAGACCTTGTTTCGAAGTAGACAAGGTTTACATCTCATATGAAGAAAATTTAGTGATATTTAATTTAGCGAATGAAGTAACAGAATTGGGACCAATGTTCCATAAACCATATAAAATTAGGTAAAATGAAATTATATCAATAATTCATTATCTCATTTAATTTTGATCGTTATATTAAAAAAAAAAATATTAAATGAAATTTTAATATGATCATTAGAACTTTTGTTGTTACTCCAAATGTTACTACACACCCGTTAAATACACCTCTGCTTACTATACTAGTGATGTAGGCGTGACTATATGTATGTATTTTGTATTTTCGATTTATTTTTATTTCTTTGAATAACAATATAGCGCCTGAAACAAAATTCAAAGCATTTGTTTTCTATCTATCGTGGAAGATGCAAGTAAGACTTGATCATTTCTTCACTTGTTTATTTTGTATTTTTATGTGAAACATCTAATGGAGTATACTGATGGACTGTATGCGTCGCCAAGCTATGTGATAGTACCTATATATTATGTAACATGTAATGCGGTGTGGCTACGTGTCGCCATTTTTTATATTAAATTAATATAAATGTTTATTTAATAAACAATCTTTTTTCTTTTCTTAAACAAAACTGAATATTTCATAAACTATCCTAAATGCATAGTATATGTATAAAATAATTTCGATGTTTCACATCTGCCAGGCGTCCCGCGACGGCTCACTTTTTTTTTAATTAAAATATTTAATTAGCTTATGTGCAAATTTGAACAATTATATACCTACCTATAGAGTGTTATTTCTATTTTTTGTCGATAAATCTTAACTGATTAATATTATCTATCATAATCACTACATCATCAGTAATAGGTATTAGTAATAAGATTAGGCTACCTATAGGTATATATATGGTGTCGCATTCTAACAATGAACAGTCATCGGGCTATACTCAAAATGGACTACAAAACCGCACTTCTGGTGTTTACCTTCCTGGTGGGAAGCTTTGGTGAGTAGATACATATTATTTACAACATACGATACGCTTTTTAATTTTGGTCGTTTGAGGAAAAAACAGAACTAGAACCTTGTAGTACATCTTATTGTTTTTCAAAGTATTAACCACGTAGTTTAATACACTTTTAAATTCGCTCGAACTAGTTATTAAAACATTTATTCCACTCCAAAGTAGGCGTGTTCAATATGGCTGACTTGAAAGCGTCGACTGCTTCTTCACTGGACTGAAACCTTTGACCCCTAAGATTTTCCTTAATTTTAGAAAATGCAAAGATATCGTTAGGGCTTCGGTCAGGACTGTACGGAGCATGGTCAGAAATTTGTTCGTTTTGCTGCTTCAAATATTAAATCGTTTGACGAGCGCTGTGTGATCTTGCGTTGTCATGGTAAAGGATGATGCGCCGTTTTGGGTTAGATTTCCGAAGTTTGGCGATGACTTGTGGTGAACAAACTGTGGTATCCCATTCTTCATTAACCGTTCCACGCTCTTCAAGTACAATCGTCGCAACATGACCGTTTTTTGCAACGAACGTGGCCACCATCTTCTTTGAAGTGCTTCGAGAGCGAACAACTTTAGTCGGCTTTGGCTCGTTGTGGAAGATCCAGATTGTAGACTGTTTATGTTGTAGATAGATTTACCTCTCCTTTGAAGCCTCTCAAGAGTTTTCTTACACCATCTGACGCGGGCCGCCTTTTGATCGTCGGATAGCAATCCAACGGCTTACAAGCTTTCTTACACCAAGCGCCTCGTGCAAGTTCTTTTGAGTGGTTGTCCCCGAGATGCCCAACAACATCTCTATCTCTCGATATGTGACATGGCGATCTTCGAGAATTAATTGTCTCACAGTAATAGTGTTATCTTCAGTAAAGGCAGATTTTGGTCGTCCTTCACGTCATTTGTCACTAAAACTGGTATATCCTCGCTGGAATTCTAAATACCAGCTTCCGACAGTCCGCAGATATGGAGTTTCATTATGAAACACAGGTGTTAGCTCTTCGAAACACTGAAGCCGTGTTATGATGCAGATCCAAAAGTTGTAAAAAAATATTGCACTCATATTTTCCTTAGAAAAATGTATTTTCGTACGTGACCATATAGATTTGAAACAACGTTGTGACTAAACATTATAGGCATTAAGTCCGCCAATGAACCAAATGTACATAATGTTTAAAATAAATAAAAAATTAAAATAAACAAAAGCATTAATCCTAATACTTCAAATTGTTTTAAGATTCCGAATTATAAAAAATTCGAATATTAAACAGTTCCAAATTCAAAATTGGCGGTAAATATGTAAACGACAGAATTTAAAAGGCAGATCTGGTACTCAATCTAGACATATTTGATAAAATAAGTAAAAAATTTTTTTTTAAGTTAGACGGTTTTATTCAAATAAAGATAATTATGACGTAGATAATGTACTAAAATTTAAAAAAAAAGTGTGTGTGTACTTAATACTTACGTACGCACGTAAGAAGTTATACCTACTTCTTTGGCGCTAGTTAAATAAACTTTATTTAAATATCATAATAAATATTACATACCGTCAACTTACCTCAAATTCTACAAACGTACTCAAAGTAATATTATGTAAAAACCATTTTTATCACTTACTAGCAACCCGCCCCTTCGCACGGGTACAAATTATACACCAAAACCTTCCTCATGAATCACTCTGTCTATTAGTGAAAACCGCATAACGATCCGTTCAGTAGTTTTTCAGTTTATCGTGAACAGACACACAGACCGACAGACGCGGCGGGGGACTTTGTTTTATAATATGTAGTGATAATCACAGTAAATCATCTTTAAATCAATAAATTGTTAATAAAGTCGTGAAGTTGGTAACTTTTTTTGAAATACTTACTAACTTCAGGGTGTCGGTTTTTTGTGACGGTGTGCACGCGCATCGTAAATGACTAGCTAACTTCAGGGTGTCTTTTTTTTGTGACTGTAAAAACTTACTGTCATCATTTTTCCCTAACGCGCCAAAAGAAGTATAACTTCAAAAATAATTCACAATAGAAAAAATAAAATCTTCCTAAGATTGTTTATTATTTAATGTATGGCATGTAGAGCATCATCATCATCATGTGAAGCATCTTCTATATAAAAATATATTATAAGCATTCGTATACTTATACACTAGTGCTAGATACAAGTTCACAAGCGGTACAAGGCTCATATCTACCTGTTTGAAATGATGCTAATCGAAATCTAACCATTCAATGTAATGCTTTTCACAGCCTTTCCAGAGCCCAAAATTGACTTTTTCCTCCGCACCGACGGTATTACCCCACGTATTGTGGGTGGAAACCAAGCACCTGCTCAAAGTCATCCTCACATGGTAGCTCTGAGCACCGGATTTTGGATCAGATCATTCGTCTGTGGAGGTTCCCTCATCTCACAACGAACTGTCTTGACTGCTGCTCACTGCATCACCGGTTCAGTGAGTAGCAATGGCAATGTTAACAGGCAAGTAGCCAGTAGTATAAAATAGACATTTGTATATTTCTTAAAACTTTTTAGTACGTCACAGACAATACCTACCCGCTGTTTATTTCTGCGTTAAATGATGTTGGCAAATTGGATATTAGGTTTTTTTATGGTTGCCAAATAATGATTTCTTAAATACATTTGCATTGTCATTGCTTCTATTCGCTGAGATACGGGTAAAACACAAAGAAAAAAAATCAATATTAGGTAATACTACTTTAATAGAATCAGTTACATATTCCAATAGTCACTGACAGTAAATCTGTATAATGTGTACCTCTGTCTAACCATAATCACACTTATAAATAAAATTGAATGTCTACTATAAAAAAAAACCCACAGCAACATAGCTGGCTGCCATCTCTGTCCCCACTTTTTTGAGCGGTCCCTTTGAAGCCTGTACCTTCTTCTGGGTATTAAAAGTAACACACTCAAGTAAAGTTTTCTGTCCCTGTAGCAACCTGCGTGTAGCCGTCGGCAGCAACCAATGGAACTCCGGAGTACAGTACCAATTAACACGAGGTGTGATTCACCCTAACTACCACAGTCAACAAATCAAGAACGACATCGGTGTTCTCATCACTACGGGTAATGTGCCGTTTAACAACGCCGTGCAACCTGTCTCTCTAAGTTATGCCAACGTTGGCGCTAACGTGGCAGTCCGAGTCGCTGGCTGGGGCAGAACCGCGGTGAGCACAAAGACAGCTATTTTGTTTCTGTATTTTGTAAGGATTAGGATCAATATAACAACTTAAATGGTTGCCTTCATTATTAAACACTGTATAATATACATCAATATGACTGAACTGCTGCTACGCGTTACCGTAGTGCATTTCTGCCTCGTCAAGTAGGTGACATCTATACATTTTACTGATTTCATCTGTATACATTTGAAAAATATATCATCGGATATATGTCGAGTTATATTAATTTCAACTAAAAAATCAGTTGACGAACAGAAGAGATAATGGTACTTAACTGTTAGATATTTTATAGCAGACAAATCAAATCTTGAAATCGTCCTATGCATAAATACATTTCACATTCCAGGCTGGTGGTCCTCTTTCCAACAATCTCCTGCAAGTAGATCTTACAACTATCAGTGGACAGGATTGCATTGACCGGATCAATCGGGCACGTATCGAACTGAACATGCCAAATGCACCGGGTACTGACCCTCAGCTGGAACTTTGCACTCTACGTGCCACTGGCTTCGGTACATGCAACGTAAGTATATACATCTAAACTTTAAATTAAAATAACATTAAAATTGATATCAACATCACATATATAATATAAGATCGTTCCTTGATATAAAATATTTAATGAGTGTAGTAATTTCCAAAGACCAAGATTGTTATGTTATAAATGGCTGTTGAATATTTGTTCTGAGGCTTGATCACTAAAATTACATCATTAAGGCCCGTCTAATTCTCGTTTATCATCCAGGGTGACTCCGGCTCTGCTCTGCGCCGCCTCGATAATGGCCAACAGGTCGGTGTCGTGTCCTGGGGCTTCCCTTGCGCTCGTGGTATTCCTGACATGTTTGCGCGTGTCAGTGCCTTCCAGAGCTTCATCCAGTCAAATACCGTCTAATTACTTCTAAATGTCTTGAAATAAGAATTTCTAGAGATGTACATCGTAATCAAACTTTGGAATAAATGTTTTGACTTCAAGTTCAGTAAAAAAAATCCTGTATATTTTGCTTAACAAAAAAAAAGGTTCACTTTTGAGCCATCCAAAAGAGTTAGCATTTCCATATTACAACGACGTTTATCAGCAATACTAGCGTGGAAGATACTGAACAGCTCTCTGGCACAGGAACCTGCTGAAATAAGTCACACAAACATTAATCATCTTGTGCCGAACTTTATTCTCGTACAATCAACAAATCAGTCTGTTAAGACGAAAGGACAAATTTGCCCCAGCTTCGGAACAAATAAAACCCATGTTAGATTCTTGTACATTTTAAGCGTATTAATAGTAAATATGTAATCACAGTTAAACAGAAAAAATTGCCTCGATTATTCTTTCAGGCGCGATATTGCTATTTGAAGATATCAACATAAATCGAGTAAACGGTAAACATAACTTGAGGAAAATCACATTACAATAAATTATTTCAGAAATCTCATAAATAAAGGTCTTAAGGCCTTTATTGGCCATTGTACTGTTATGTTGTGATTACAATAAAGTCTAATCCAAACAACAAAATGCACCGAGCACAACAAACGCATGCAATTTAAGGACTGCGTATGTATTTGATATTTTTTCGATTGTTAATGTTAATTTCTTCGAATAAGAATATGGCGCCTGAAACATAAGTCTAGAAAACATCGAATTTTTCACAAATCGATTTATATTTGAAAGAGAATAATCAATTTTTAAGTAAGTACCTAATCGATGTTTTTTTCTCAATGTCCCATCCCTTAAGGCAAGCAGTCACACAGTCTTATCACAAACATATCCCAGATGTTGCGGTGACATTCACATTCGACAAAAAACTAACCAGCGCCGTCTAGCGAAGTTAAACCGAACTACTGATTTTGTTTCGACAGCGGCGCACTTGAAGTACCTATGCACTGTTTGTCTTATTACTACAACAAACTAATTTATTTATTTACCAGTAATATAAGCTTACAGTTTTCACCGAGATGCTTATACACATGCTGTGAAGTTACAATACATAGCATAATTACCATTTCAATATAATACAATAAATTAAAAAACTACACATTGCTTAAATATAATAATTTAACATTAATGCGTATAACTGCCTTATGCGTACTTAGCTTATGAATAAATCAGCATAATAATGCTCTGCACAACCTTGCTGGCAAAGTAAACGACACAACGCTTATAACAGCTTATCATGGGCTTGTAGCCTCTGTCCTCGGATATGGAATTATTTTCTTTGGACATCTTCACCCATCAACATATTTCAATCCATTTCCACCAAATCTTAACAAATTATACACCTAAACCTTTTTCATGAATCACTCTGTCTATTAGTGAAAACCGCATGAAAATCCGTTCAGTACTTTTTCAGTTTATCGCGAACAGACAGAAAGAAAGAAAGAAAAAGATTTATATATAGACAGACGCGGCGGGGGACTTTGTTTTATAATATGTAGTTATTTCAACAATTCTATTGACATGTTTCACTTCAATTATTTCTTACTTTCTTTTTTATTTTGAGTTGAATTATTATTGTTTTTTTTTGTTCAATCCTAAAACTTGTAATGTAAATTTTTTAATTTGTACGTCTAATTGGCAGGTCATAGAGGACATACAATGTAATAATATTTGACCATCAATTGTACCTATGTGTCACAAAGAAATTTCGGATTTCTGAACACCTACAGTAAACTCATAGCCTGGTAGGTTCCGCCCACCATAAAACCTGTTCCTACATATTGTTACATAAATACAAAAGTAATATATTTACTACATATAACGACTACTCGCTCGGACTTCCTCGTATAACTTTCTATACCCGACCCTATAACCCTACGACTCTAACTCGCTAGAGCAATTGCTTACACTTTCCAATCCATCCGTTTAAACAATATCCCCTTGCTTCCATTGTTTTCTCTTCTTACCTACATTTCTCTTTCAAAATACTCCCAATGTTTCCATCTTTAATTCCCAAAGTGCCCAGTGAGCACAACAGGGTTGCCACATGTGGGTTTTTAATATGCATCTGCCAACCTCTCCGTGAATAAGTAGGTACCTGCGTAAGTGTATGTGTGTCTGTATGCTACAAACTACACGTAAATAACATATACATTTTAACAATAAATGCTCTCTACTTTCATGTTTCGGGTTGAACACATGCTACTAGAAAAAGTTTTGCCTCCAAGAACTTATTTGAAAAACTACTAGTAGTAAGTAGTGGTCGCTTGTTGTAACCAATTACACTATTGATGTGCATGTCCTTTTCAAGACCCCAAAAACTTACATTCACATTTAATAAATATTAGTTGGGATGTCGAGGTTAAGAATACTATTGTTACGAAAAACCCGCAGGCGTCATCTATTGTCGACTATAGCAAGTCATAGAGGGCGACGATTACCTAGTGAGATGCACGCCATCTGTTGATAACACACAGAACTAGTAGTCTATAAATAGAATGTGCCACTATGTATTGGAAAGTTCTAGGGTAGTTTCGTGTTTTCGTGAGATATCGCGATCTGTCTGTGAGGTAACATTTGGGTATATATACCCAAACGTTATCTCACATGCGACGCATGCATGGCGGTATGAGAGATAGTTTTTCAAGCCTCAGCCAGTGCAACCTGGTCGAAACGTCAGGCAATTCAGAGGTATGTAATACCTTTTCGTGATCGCGTTAATTCCCGTTAATACGTAAATAATATTATATCATGGAACGCGAAAAATTAAAAGTTAGTATAGTTTTTCAAGTTGAACGATCAGCTAGTAAACAGAGCGATATGTGCGAAGTACGTGTATTTGATCATTGAAATAGTGAGAATGAATTGTACTAAAATATAAATGGTCTGGTTAACAGCTAAAAACCTTTATTCAAAATTTCGTCCGAACGTACGTCAGTTTGATGAATGTCACTAGTAGATGGCATCACTTTCTTAAAAAATGAACACTTCTGATCGGCGACTCACAATTACTTGTTAACAATTTGTGAAGTGAAAATTTCTTTAGGCACGTTGGGCACTTTTCATATGGGGAAAAAGCACCGAAGTCGCGTGACTGACTACATATATTGATCCACTAGAGGGTGCTAGTCTAAACATTGAGTTATGTCAGCTCCTTATTAACTAATGTCACGAACCTGCTATTGTGACGTTTTAAGTTCGTCGTATCGTTTAAGTTTTCACTTCTGTCGGCAGTCCCATGACTGCCTATATTTTTTTTTACTTCGGCACTACTAGTGAATAACACGGTGGGGGGTTTATGGTGGCAAAGAAGTGGAAAGTTAATACTATTGATTTTCTTTGAATATTCTAAACGGGTCGCATTGCAAGCATTTCAACTAACTTCTAACAAAACCTTAACTCTTGTAAAAGTTTATGTATCAACATCAGCACATACCGACGAGAATGTAAAGAATTTTTATAATATCCTCCCAATTGGTACACTGACATAAGACTATGGATGATAATGGTTTGGTTTACGAAGTAACTATTATCTTATCTGTGGTTTGAAAAATAGCTGAACACTGCTCTTTTAAATATGCTTTATTTTACATGCGTAAGTCCAGATGCCGTGGAAATATCGGTATAAAAAATAACCTTTGTGTTAATCCATGTTTCCAGCTATCTACATACCAAGTTTCATCGCAATCGGTTTAGTCGTTTTCAAGTGAAAAAGTAAACAAACGTCCATACATCCTCTCAAACTTTCACGTTTATAATATCAGTAGGATAATAGTAGGATTGTCTTCACAGAATTACAACTATCATGAGACTCAAACTATCGTGTATCGGAACGTATTACTATACGTCAGTGGCGACATTATTTAAAACCAAATAAATATACACCTTACTTGGTTGGAATAGAGTTTACTTCTTCCTACTGTGTCAGCTATGTCAGCTGCATGAAATGAAATCAAAACAAACTCAATTTAACACAATAACAATTACTTTAGATTTTAGGGATTCTATATTCAAATCTTAGTACACTTTTGTTTGATTTAGTAGTATTCAAAATTTTAACTTTAATTAAAACGTTCTTATTTAGGTGATATATTTTACCCGCAAAGTGCATATAGTTTGAGAAAAATCCTCAAAATGGAGGGTGTTTTTGAATATTTTCAAATTATAGTTCAGTTACTTCTACCTCCAGACTTCCTTTTTCGAAGCAGACACCGTAGCCGCACGAGGTAAGACGCCTTCATTTATAAAATTAAATTTCCAACCATTTAATATTTTCTAGGTTTACCTACAATTACTAAAGTAAGTAAATAACTACAAGCAAAATGTATTTATGGTGTTGTTCTAGGTTTAAATTTGAAAAATGGAAGGTACGGACAATAATTTGAATGTAGAAGGGCCATATCCAATACTGTTCATACCTAAAGTGTGCACTACTTTGGAGACAAACTGCGGAATGTCAGAAAATGTGTTCATACATTTGAACATAAAGTCTCCAGACACAGAAGGAAATGAAACAGTAATATACAATGGCTTCTGTAATTTAAAAGTTGTAGATGGGAATGATATCAACATCAGGTATGGGTCTCCAAGCAGTATGTCGAGCAACGAAAACATTCCTGTCATCTTAACAGAGGCAAATCAGATAGCATTTCCTGCATACAATGAATCTCAAGTCTGGATAGACCCCGCTAGAAGTCCATATGTGTATAACCGCTGTGAGACTCCGCCATTGGAGTCATATACTATAACTGAGGGCCCTGATAACCACATTACAATAGAGCAGCATAACATGTACATTACTCAAAATGTGTATAACTGTAATGAGCCTATACAGTACTCCCCTGTCAGCGATGAACAAAAGTCAGTCAAAAAAGTCAATGAGCCTGTCCAAAATTCAGATGGTTACAACATGTATGAAGAAGATGAATTTGAGTGTGGAGTATTTTTGTCGCAGTTGTCTGAAGAAATTATAAATGAGAAGGAAACTCGGGCAAGAGATGAGAGAAAGTTTGTTGGCCTGCAAACAGATAATGAAGCGTTAAAACAGTTGATGTCAACTGATATACAATCTGTATCAAGGCAGCAGAAGACTATATTATTCCTGGGTCATGATTCTGAATCTGGACAAACTATCCAAAATATTTCTATCAATGACCCCATGATGGAGTGTGCTGGAACTGGTGAAGTGGACAGTGAAATTGTTGTTGGTAAGTTAAAGTTTAATTATGTTTACTGTTGTATTATCTATGTACTATTTTGAAATGTAACTTCTATAAGTACATATAAGCACATTGCATACAGCATACCATTATTATACATTTGTTTTTATAAATTTATGATCTTAAAATATAATATAAATAGGTACTAACATAGTTAGAGCCATCTGTCACATAATATAATAATAATAATAACTTAACACATCTCACACACCATTGTCTGATCCCAAATTAGGCAAAGCCTGTACTATGGGAACCAGACCGCTGATAAACATACTTATATATTTCTAAATACATTCATATTATAAATAAATTACACCCAGACACAGAAGAAATGATGATACTCATCACACACTTATTTGTCCTGGGTGGTAGTCGAATCCACGACCTCCGACTCAGCAGTCAGGATCACTAACCACTAGACCAACAGGCCAGTCATATGTTCTAATCTCCAATACATTTCTTCTTAAAATCAAAACGACTGCCGCTCACCAGTGGCATAGGGTGCAGGTCTTCATTATTATATCTGATAACAATGTATAAAATATAAACTAAACCTAAAATACACACTTAGTATTTTTTTTAACATCTAATGAAATACTGTCGTTTTTAAATTGTTAGACTGACGTTTTTAAGTACGTATTTAAATAATGACATATTACTTAGGTATATTTTTTTTGTGATTGTTACATTTAGGTATATTTCTTCTGATTTTCTACATGTTATGTACTTCATATTTGCTTTTATTTTGTTTTTTTTTTTGTTTTATAATGTTCAATTTACCTTCACTAAACATTTGCACGCTGCTCGCCGAAGGATTAATACACGGTAAACGTGTAAAAATATCTTGTATGTAAATTGACCCATTTTATGCAAATAAATGAATTCTGTTCTATTAATTTAAAAGACATTTAGAGTACCTAAATGTCTTTTAAATTAATACAACAGAATGCATTATTATAATAACTATATTATACCTATGTATTTCATGAAGTAGTACAAATGATTACATTATCTTACTAACTGCACCTACATGTGACTTTGGTCAAATGGAACATTTAATAATTGAAGCTGTTTTTTAATGAGCTTTGGAGGCTTATTACTTTGAAATTACGACCACTTTGTATTTTACTATTCTGGCTTGGGGTAGCCTATCTATATGTATGTGTATATTAATAACAAGTAAAAATCAAATAGGTACGGAACAACGGCCACTAAAAAAATTATCTTGGGAGAGCCATGCTTTGGCACCGCGCCTGTGCGATAACACGGCCTCACAGGAAACTGGCAGTGAAGCAATGATTGCATTGCATGCATAAACGCGACAAGCAGTAGGTAAATAGAATCAGAATTGCAGTTGTAGGTGTTTGCATTCTTTTATTTTTTTATTTTTTTTATGGTATAGGGGGCAAACGAGCAGACGGGTCACCTAAATGTAAATGACTACCGCCGTCCCAAGGGGCAACTGTAACTTATGAGTCACAAGTGCATTGCCGCTTTAAGGTGTGAATACGGGAAGAGGGGGAGAGGGGGGAAGAGCAGAAACACAGGAGCGGGGGATTAGAGGGGAGGAGACGGGGAGAAAGGAAGGACGGGAATAGGGGAGAGGGAAGGGTTAGGGCCTCCGGTAACGTCACTCACGCGGTGAAAAGCAATGCAAGCATTGTTTCACTGCCGGGTTTCTGTGAGGCCGTGGTATCGAGTCGAGCCGGCCCATACGTGCCGAAGCATGGCTCTCCCACGTGGAAGATTATTCTTTTTGAGCGAGCCAGCGAAGCTTCTCTATTTCAGACAACCGCTTTGTCTATCGCCTGTCTGTTTCGCTGTCTATCTGCATGTGTGTACTCATCTACAGATTTTATTTATTTGGATTACAACACAACTGTCACACTAGGTTCACTGTTTACTTCTAGTGAGTAAGATTGCTAGGGGGTTTAATTGCTCTGTGGAGGTTGTAATCCTTTTTGAAGACACTCTGAAGACATTTTGTAAAGCAAGGTCTTATTTCACATTTTAACCTTTTGATCGTCATTGTCACACATATGTAACAAAAAAAGGATGTACCATAACACGAAGTGAGAACTTAGAATGGTATTAATTTTGTAAAAAAATTGGTGACAATGGTGTTTAAAGCGTCCGTGGAAAAAAGATCTTTTTGAACTATGCATTACACAACTTCTTTGTTTTTAAAGTGTGAGTGCAATATATTTAATATATAAAAAAAATCAAATCCAATCACTTGGTTATTTTTAAATACAATTTGAAAGGCACAAAAGTAATTATGTTCATTAATATGACGTGTGAGCTCTTCCTGTCGCCGAATTTTCCCCGTCTCGGCTATAGCAAGTTTTATGAGGCTGCTTCTCCATTCCTCTTATATATTATCCTGTCTTCGTTCCAGATGACTGCACCGCTTCGAAGTCCAACCCACGTTCAAAGAAATATCAATGCAACAAATGCAAGAAAATCTTCGACCAACTATCCGCTTTCAAACAACATATGGTTGTGAGCCATCGTTTTTACAACCCCTACGACATTTCCGGCAACGTCCGATATATGTGTAGCGATTGCGGAAAGAATTTGAAGAACCAAGAAAAGTTTGAGCAACACTGCCTTGGGCATGGAGATCCAGATCTAGAATGTAATAAATGCCACAAAGTGTTCGCTTCAAAATTTACTTTACGCAATCACCGTAAGATTCATAGTAGGATGTTTCCGTGCACTCATTGTGTAAAATCTTATTCTACAGCTCCTGAATTGTATTCGCACGCAGCGAAAGCCCATGCTGTGTATATGTGCGACTCTTGTTCTTTCTCTTGCGATAATATGGAAGATCTAACGTTACACCAAGAGGAGCACAATAACGCAGTAAAGACTTCAGCGAAGAATTCAAGTGAGAGTGACTTCGCAGTAGAGTTGTTTAGTGAGATTATAAGCGATATATCGGCGTCTGATGAAATTGTGAAGTCTGAAGACGATCATGTTCAACGAGCTGACTCCGTCATAGCTAAAGTGATGTCCAATAAGCTTTTTCGGTCTTGCGGCAAGAAAAATAAGAAGCAAAGGAGATATGACAAGGTATTTATTTGTACTGTGTAAAATGACATACGTCGTACACACTGAAATATTAGCTTAACTAACAAATAAAAGACTAATCATCTTAAGTACAATGCGTTTCAAATAAGAACAGGAACGTCAATGACCTTGATCGATCAACTGTCACTTGAAAAGTACGGCTTGCACACAAAACTAATTTGCGTAAACAATTTTTTTTCAGCTTTACATTATATACATTTTTAGATATAGTATAGATTTTTTATGTTTACTCAAGGTTTAAGACCACTGTCTGGGGTACAGCGAGTATTTTATCAAAATAATTGTTAATAGAAGTTATTCCATTGTTTTTAAAATAATGCAAGTAGCACTAGTACATTTGGAATTTTTTTTACAAACAAAAAATTTGTAGGAACAATGAAATTTGGACTGGCCTGTTGGTCTGGTAGTTATTGATCCTGACTGCTGAGCCAGAGCCAGAGCTGTCGTGGGATCTACTCCCACCTCAGACAATTAATTGTGTGATGTGCACGATCATTTGTTCTGTCTGGGTGGAATTTATCTATAATAAGAATGTTTGTTAGTTTTGGTCAATCTTGCAAGCTGAATTAAAACAACTAACTGTTATCCCACGGAGTTCAAATTTTTAATGATTGTTCAGTTCCAATGTTAATGCATTTTTATGATAAGCAAGACCTAATTCAGCGCCCAGGATTTTGACGAGACGACTCCTCAACGGTCAATAGTACAGAGCCGAAACTTTAAATACGCATTGAATTATGATTAGAGATCTTACATTTCCTGGGGTTTAATAGGCCCGATTTGACACTTGTTACAGTAAGGTTGTTTTTGCTTCGTCAAAAATCACTGACAATAAAAGTTGGGAAAAGCAACCATTATACGTTGTAACAGAGCAAGTGTCATTTGTGTCAAACTGGGGTTTATTACATCTCACGGAGTATAGGTACACTTAAATTTGAATTTCCTGGAATCGCGGGATTCTTTTGATAAAAAGTGTTTTCCATAATAGCCAACATCTTAACTTTAGGTAAATATGCATTTGAATATCCGATCTTTAATTATGATAGTCTATTCTAAAGTTTCACCATGGCCCATAATAAAATTTTGTTATAAAAATGTTTTTTTTGTATAATTAATTTTCTTTAAATGATAGTCCCTAATAGTAGTAAAAAAAATTAAAATGTGAAATTACAGTAGCACAAATGAACCTATTTCTATAAGCAATCTTACTACATACATTAAACTACACCCAATAAATTTTCAGACGTGCGATGTATGTCTCAAGAAATTCGACAGAATCGGCGACCTAAAACGCCACCTAATCGAACATGTTATACAAAGTACTTTGGCAAAGAACCCAGTCAACAAATACGGCGTCCTCAATATACGGTGCGAAATATGCCAAGAAAAAGTATTTACAAAAATTGACAGATACAAAGCACATTTGAGGGAACATGCTAAACTTACTTTATATAAATGCACTTTTTGTGATAAATCATTTAGCGATTCCAGTAATTTTTCAAAGCACAAAAAGATTCATGGCACCACCTTCTTCCAATGCGACATTTGCCAGAGGAAATTTAACTCCAAGAAGATGATCACACAGCATATGGAGTACCACAACAAAAACCATCCGCTGCAATGTCACTACTGCGATAAAGTGTTCCATTTCAAGTCCATGTTAAACAAGCATATTAAATGCTCTCATGTCAAAGAGAGTACTTGTAAGTTCCGGTGCAGGTTTTGTCGGGATTACTTTAGGAGTTTAAAGGAGAAATGGGATCATGAGTGGACGGTTCACAATGTCAGAAAGGTGATAGTGGACTGCTTAATCTGTGGATCACGGTTCAGAAAGTATGCTGAACTGAAAAGACACTGCACAGATGAGCACGACACGATCATCCCTCCAGCTAAGAAGCTTTTGAGATGGAAGTTGAAGAATAAGGAAAGGATTATAGAAGGTGAGTGAGGCTGGACCTTTCCGCTTTCGTACATTTGAAGAGTTATTTATTTTTCTTTGTTATTTAATTTTTGTTCAAATTAGATAAAGATTAATATCCTTATTCATAAAGATGAGTGCGTAATAGGGTTAGTGAATACTGCTCATTATGAATAGGATTTATTGGCCTGTGGCGGTGAAGTATTCGAACTGATATGTGCCTTTGCTTCACTTAGGCAATTTTTGTAAATACGTAAGTGTCCGAGTGTATTTTTTTATTGAATTAGGAGGAGGTCTATACATATATGAAAGGGATATAATATAAGGAATGTAATTATTTATTTAGAAGCGATCTTAATTGTTGGTGCCCATATGAATACGGTTTGTCAATTATTGGGCAATATAGTACTCGTAGTAGCAACTTAACGTGAACATTATGTAGTAATACCAGTACACTTTTTTATATTGACGATTTGATGTTGAGTTTTGTGCTATGCACATTTTGTCACAGCCTCTAGTGTAGGTATCGATAGCAGTCGCGCGAGTTGAATGCAGAGGTAAGAATGCGCTTGTCACTGAACCAGCAAGCCAGGCGAGGTTTACGGGCGGTGGGGGGAGTTGCTCCCGCCCTTCAACTCGGGCCCCGACTACATTCAACTCACGCGCGGATTACTAATAAGCTTGCTACTGGTAGGAAGTCTCCACCACAAATACTATTACATATCAATAAGTATTACTGTTATTAACAAGTTTATGCATAAACCTGCTAAGATGAGAGATGTGATATGGTGCAGGTTGGATTCTATTAGCACTAATTTGCTAGATGTCAATGCTTTTAAACCGATATACTGTAATATGCAAGTTTAACAGTTTCTAATATAAGTAAAAACCTTATCTCTACTATGTCACACAACATTTTTATAGGAAGATTTACCTATAGATGAGTTTTCAGTAAACATTATTCAGATGAAAGAAATAAAATGCCTAATATTTCATGAACTTACACATAATGTAATTTTACTTAATATTACTTTTCAATGTAGTAAGGCACAATTAAATAAAACATATTCGCCATTTATAGGTGTTTAATGTTGGTAAATAATTCAAAATATATTTTTTACAAAAAACTATACACTTAGACTAGTGTTTGTAGTGTTAGGTGTTATGTGACGTTTACCTAGCCATGATCACGAATTTCAAAAAAATATGTTAGGGCTCTTAAAACAAATTAATTAGTTTATTTATGTTTAGTTTCTAACGCTACTTAGTCAAACGAATAGCTCATAAGGCACAGATAAGATAATAGTTACTTCGTAACTTAAGGTAAGACTGATTTTATACGACTATTAATAGGGCTTTTGTAAGTATAGGTACGTTAACTTTTGTTAAACTTTTGAAGTTAACTTGTTGATAGAAATTATTTTTTTCTTTTATTTTTTTTATATTGCAGTTAATCAATCTGCCGTAAAATTATAATTTAAGCATATTTTTTCCCAATATTTCTTATGAACTCTTCCTTAATATAAACAATCTTTTATTAAGATAATATATTATTATTATTAAAATTTGTTCTTAGAATGAGGTGTTTAAAAATCGGAATCTTGCGTAATTTTATAAGCAATAACGGGATTTATTTTATTTATTTATACCCATTTATGTTGAAAAGATTGTTTATATTTTAATTTGTTATTTATTTATTTTGTAAGTTAGTTTCGTTGCGGTGGGACCTTGCAAATCGTATCCAAAGTCACCAAATTATTTAACTCACAGAAAAAGTTTACAGTTATTTTCTTTTCCGGTTATGGCGGCAATAAGTATTAATAGGTACATCGTATATAAAATACTTCCATAATTTAGATATAAAGCCACGGTAGCGTAATGGCTAAGGCGTCGGACTTGCGATCAAGTGGTTGCGGGTTCGAACCCCACCCAGTGCACTACCGGCGTGAACTCACTCCTAACACAAGCATTTTAGCTTAGCTGGAGGGGTTAACAAGAATACTAGTAATGTGTGACCCACGTTGCTAGTATTCTTTAAAAAAAAAAGATATTTTATTTAGGTATAAATCATGAAAATGTGTTAAGTATAAAAAAATCGTCATCATATACGTAGTAAATATAATATTTATTGAGTTTTTGTTGACTTTGAGATCTCATTGTTATAAGTTAGAGGCAGTAAAAAGCATTTTCCTGTTGTTAAACGTTTTAAATAAAAGTTTAATTGTTTTACAGTGCATTTTCATTTCTAACGCCATGTTTTAATAAACATGAATCATGATATGATAATACTTCAGAACTACCTTAGAAACAGCAATACCTACGACCCTACGTACCTACCTATAAATTAACAAACGTTAGGTGCATCGTAGGCTACGATGCACCTAACGGGTGTTCATGACCTTTGGTCTTCAAGCCTGAACATTCCTTTGGAGTATTTTATTGGTTATGCTACGATTCGTAGCATTAATGTCACTATGGAGCTAAGGTATATTGCAGCATAAATACCTACTCGTTAATATGTCACTATCGAGCTAGATTTCAGTTTAAAGGAGGTCAGACACAATAGTCAGTCTCCCCCTTTCCACGTAGCATCTCTAGTCTATTTCACTTAACAATCTGGAATATCCGGACGACCTGAGTGAGAAATTAAAGGTCATCAGTTCTATTAACTAAAAAACTAACGTTGATAACAATATTACTTTTTATTTCAGTTACGTTCACTTTCTTCTAATTATGTAGATAGTAGTAAGTACCTACAATATTACACAAAGATCACAGAGTACTTTTATAGTGCCAATGTTGACTTCAAAATGTTTACAAGTTTCCCACCAACGATAAATATTTGAAAACAATTTTAATCGAACCATTGCGTCATGTTGAAATTACGAGCATTTTATGATTACCTGGCTAAGTGGCTATATTATACTTTTATGCATATATATTAAGTGTCCAGAACACAAAAAAAATTGTAATCACTCTTCGTCTTGTGTTTCTTCTATAATCTCTGGTAGGTACACCGTGGAGTAATGAACGCGGTGATTAAACCATCCGCCTCCAAACGAGGCTGATATCTTGAACGTGGGAGCATGTTTTTTCTGCAGGACTTGAATCAGCTCTTGCTATACTACACTGCGCATCATAAATCATTTACTTCTAAAATCGCGGGGACTGTATGCGCAATGGTAGCGGCATTATTTGTAGTGGTCATATTTCGTGTGTAAACACAGCGCCTGTACACAACAATCAAGCGGTATTCTCGCGCATGACCTTGGGCGGCGCGCATGCGCGCGTTGTGGCTCGCCGGCCCGTCCATGAAGCCGCACGACGACTCTAGATGCCACAGTCCGCGATAGCGCTCCGCGGCGGTAACGTCTGAACCCGCGAACCGCGCAAAAAACGCGGGCGCGTGATAACATAAAAACCTCACCTCAATCAAATAATACTATTCCTGTCATTATACTACCACGGACATTGTTACTGTGTGTCCTCGCTTCGCCAGCACCGGATTAACACATCAATAAGGTTAGTATGGCGATAATCGTATATGCTGTCACGTTTCGTCAATTCAATGCGCTGTTAATAGGTTCAATCCATGCAGGGTTTGTTTTTGTCTCTGTTTGTTGATGAATAGTCGCGATTAGACCGTGGATCGTTAGTTTTTATTGCACTTTAGTAATGGTGTCTTTTACAGCTGTGTCTATCGAAACACCAGTTGAAATTGCATTGATACTGAATCATTTCTTTGTCTCAATAATTCTCTATTTAGTCTGTTGTATACTTAGGTGAGAGATGAAATGTAAACAAAAAACGTGTATATTTTCCGTAAATAAAGTTGGTAAATAAATAAAATTGTCTGGGACAAAAGCTTAGTATGCAATGATCTATGAAAATTTTGACACTTTTTTAAAGAGCATTTAGTTCGATTTCCAAAATTATCTGAAAACTGCAGCTTGATCTTATTGTACAAATTATTATTTTGTATAGAACATTACATTCTTGCATGTCTGATACAAACAAAACAGTTTACCGTTACGAATAATTGTTCACTAATATTTACATTTCAATGTAACACGCTGTCAGAAACTAATAATACCTACACCATTTAGATTATAATTAAACCAGTAATATTTCACTAACTTTATCCTTCTACAGTCGTCAACAAAAAAAATAAGGTATTTTTTGTTATTAAAGACTGGGAAGCCAATTTTGACTAATGGTAGCGATTAAATATATCTTTTAAAAACTTATAAGCTAGGTGAACCTAAATCGTACTTAGCAACCAGCTATTTTTCCCCTTGTCGAGTGTATATTAGTTATCATACCGGCCTTTGAAATGCAAGAGTTAGATGAACGATTTTCTTATGGATCCCATCATCTTGACCAGGTACCTGATCTAAGGTGACCTCTGTCTCGCATAAACTTCTGAACTAACAATATAATTCCAAAGGAGCCAAAACATTTAGCCCTAAGCCAATTATTACACAATCAGGTACAACTCAGAAGACTTCTACTTAAATTAGAAATTGCCGATAGGAGAGGTTTCGTTGTACTACTAAACGTTACAGAAGACCGTAGAGTTACTTGGTCACACCAGCTTGGTGCAGGATTTCTTGGGAAGATAGTGCAGAGCTTTCCAGTTGCCTAGCTGTTTCATTTAATGGCTGAAAATAGTTCTGGCGGCTATACATGAAGACACCAGTATCTGCTTATCATCGGGCAGTAACTGTAAGAAAAATTTCAAATAATGTTAAATTGTAATATATACGTCTTTGCAATGTAATGTTACATACCTAAGTTCATGTAATTTAACTGGCGCGATCTTGTCTCCTTCTCAAAGCAGTTCCAGCAACTATTAGAGTTGCTGGAACTGCTAGAACACAATACTGAAATAATTTTTAATGACTCAGTTTTGCACAAAGAATGAAACTTCAATTGGCAAACTCAGGTAAACGTTAGTCAGAGAATAACTAATATATCGTGGGAGAGCCAAACGAGCAGACGGGTCACCTGATGGTAAATGACTACCGCCGCCCATGGGCACCTGTAATTCAAAGAGTCATAAGTGCGTTGCTGCCCTTTAAGGTGGGAGTAGGAGAAGAGGGGGAGGGGGGAAGAGGGGAGAAGGGAAGGACGGGAATAGGGGAGAGGGAAGGCTTAGGGCCTCCGGTAACCTCACTCACGCGGCGAAATGCACTGCAAGCATTGCTTCACTACCGGTTTTCTGTGAGGCCGTGGTATCGAGCGGAGTCGAGCCGGCCTATACGTGCCGAAGCATGGCTCTCACGTTTAAATTTGAAAAGCCTGTTAACCATTTCTAGTTCTGATGAAAATAAATGTGATGATGTTCAAATGCGAAAAATCCATTCGGCCAATCCCCTCGGAAATTGAATAATTCTAATTGTATTCAACTTCCTTATCACAAAACCATTCTCCCATTTTATTTGCATACAATTGTAGATGTAAAGAATCTAAATATTGTAATCTTTTAGACAAAACCTTTCTTTATAATAAACTAGCAACCTGCCCCGGCTTCGCACGGGTAGTAGAGACATCTTCAACAATCATCATCATATTTCAACTAATTTACACAAAACGTTAACAAATTATACACCTAAACGTTTCTCATGAATTACTCTGTCTGTTGGTGAAAACCGGATGAAAATCCATTCAATAGTTTTTCAGTTTATCGCGAACAGACAGACAGACGCGGCGGGGGACTTTTTTTTATAATGTGTAGTGATAGTGATACTGGATAACATTACCTACGCGCCGAAAGAGATACGACTGAATAACCAAATATCGAAAAACTTGGTTTGGCGTTTACGGACTAAATTTTCTGTTAAATGGAATAAATTATCTGGCATACTCTAAACGGCTTAAATAAATATTTAACGCATCTTTATTTGACATAATTAATGCTTTAAAATACCAACGACGGTATGAGCTGATACCAATTTCATGGTTAAGGTACAAGCTAACTACCTATGTTAAATAAACTTTCACAAGAAAACTGTTTATTATAAATATATATGATGTGTTGAAGGCTTTAGTTACAAGTCTCATCCTACTTCCTACTATATCCCACTAATATGAAAGTTTGGATGGATGGATAGATGTTTGTTACTCTTTCACGCCAAAACTACTGAACCGATTGCTTTGTAACTTGGTATGCTGGAGCTGGAGACCTGGATTGGAACTTACGCGGGTAAAACCGCGAGGCGGTGCTATAATATTATAAGCGTGAAAGTTTGTGAGGATGTATGGATGTTTGTTACTCTTTCACGCAAAAACTACGGAACTGATTGCTACGAAACTTGGTATGTGGATAGCTGGAGACCTGGATTAACACATAGGCTACTTTTTATCCCGATATTTCTACGGGATCGGGACCTACGCGGGTGAAACCGCAGGGCGCTTACGCGGGTGAAACCGCGGTGCGCTGCAAGTAAGTCATAATTGAGACACATGTCTAAAAGAACAATAGTAATAATAAAAAGTGTATTTGTTATCTTTATTGTGATTGTACGGGTCACGCACACTGCTTGATAGAAAAGATAGATATTTTACTTGTAACTTGTAAACTAAAGTAAAATGATATGATATATGCTAATGAGTACACGATACGCTTGCTGAAGGTGAACTGAACTATACTTGTTACAAAACATCGCTGTCGGCGTAAAATGCTGACCGCGGCAAAATGTACGGTCGTTGGCCGTGATAATAACCCTGTTCACTTTTGTATATCTAAGTACAAAAACGTTCTTCATAGAGTAAAAGTGTATTTATCGTAAAAATAACATTCAGATAACATAATTCATTTTGACAATGCTTATTTAATTTTATAAAGACAGGTACATTTAAACAGCCTAGTATAAATCCCTTTGTAAATGAGCTTCTCACAAGCAAAAATACACAAAATATGTTAGTGTTCTGTTTTACGCATTCCTATTAAGAACATGCTAATGGCTAGTCGACGAGTCGAACACATTTATACTCTTGAAAGTACAACGACTATGCTATTTCAAGTCTATTCACCGCGCCATTAATGCACCCACACGAAATGCAACTACAATTTGTGACAAACGAGAACGTCACAAAATCATAAATCGATATATTAGGAAGTTTTTATGAGATAACTTTTAAGTTTATTACTTAAAAGTAAAACTCTTAAAATATTGAGTAATTTATTTGCATTTGCATGCTATTGACTTTAACACATTTTGCATTAGCTTCACTTGTAAGGGGTCGTCCATAAATCACGTGCTGTTTTTGAAGTAATAACTTCTTTTGGCGTACCGCACACACATTATTTCGTAGGTAGTAAGTTAGGCTGATCCGTCACGCTCTGAGGTGAAAGGCTCGATCGGGTGAACTCGGGACCGCCGAGTGTACCCGACCGAGAAAGATACAGATAAAATCGCGGGTTCTACGGAAAATAAATACACGTGATATCTCACTACACCCCCCTCCCCCCTTGTAATATTTCGTGATTTTTTCTGAACCCTCTCCCTCCCCATTCAAACCTCACGTGATTAATTTACAATTCCTAACTAAGTAACTATGCAAACAAATCTGAAAATCTGTTTTGACCTACTTCTAATTCACGTATCGAAATGAAACCTTATAATTATGCATATTTAATTGTGATGTCAGTCCTATAATTTTGCATCTTACATCTGATGATGCTGGCGCCAGGAGGTGGATAATGGAACTCTTCAGCGGCTACTAGTAAACCCCTCGTATTAAAGCTGGTTCGCTTTTAAGAATCCAATGACTTGGGCTTACTAAAGACTGTCTAATTCACAATGTAAAAACGAGAATTAAAATATTCTGACAAAGCCCAGACCTATACTTAGAAGATTAAAAATACATATTATGTACTTATAGTATCTACTTGTTTTATATCTAGACAATAAGAAACTCTCTCCCATTCTATTTCTCTCTCTCTCTCTCTCTCTCTCTCTCTCTCTCTCTCTCTCTCTCTCTCTCTCGCCAGTACGATCTCTTGCGAAAGTTTCTGGCTGGGTTGTTTAATTTCTTGAAAGAAAAGAACAAAAAATATTAATTAAAGTTTGGAACTGGAATTGGAATGCCTCCAATAAATCATACCTTTTAATTGTCTTTAGCACTTTCAATTAAACTTGTCGAGTGACAGAGAGGTCACTGAATTTTCTTTGATTTTTTGCGGCAAGAAAATCACCTTGCTCATGCGATTTTAAAGCATTCTTAATAATATTATGTATTTTAATTAAAGAAATAATTTTCATTTTAATAACTTCGGAATCTTTCGTGACAGCTCTAAAAACTCTTACATTAATATTTGCATAAAGATCACTGTATTAAATAATATGGATGTGGAATGCTTTATTAGTAGAGGAAGACCTAACGCATTAGACGCAAAAAGAACTGTTACGCCATCTTGATATCATATATTTTTTTATTGAACGCGCTCATCTAATAAATAAACTATGTCTTAGATTTGAAATTTCTTTTTTACATTCCATAGCCCAGTTACTGAGGGAGGTTATAGAGTATAGTCTATTTAACGTCACCCTGCGACCCTTAGGGCTGGAGGAGTGTTCATAAATGCGTGTGAAACTGCGGGTAACAGTTAGTAATTGGGATATCGTGGTAAAGCCGTCCTCCGGCACGTATGGGCCGGCTCGACCGGAGTGATACCACGGCCTCACAGAAAACCGGCAGTTAAGCAATACTTGTATTGCTTTTCGCCGAGTGATTGATAATACCGGAGCCTTAACCCTCCCCTCTCCTCTCCTCTTCCTCCTTTCCCTACTCCCACTTGTGACTCTTGAGTTGCAGGTGCCCATGGGCGGCGGTAGTCATTTACCTTCAGGTGACCAGTCTGCTCGTTTGCCTTCTATATCATAAAAAAAAGGAGAACTGGCAATATAAACTACGGACAGGAATAAGGTTGTAGAGAGTTAAGTCAAATGAATTCCTGTTTACTCAACGTAACCTTGTGTAAAAACTTGTGATGTTTGGTTTTACAATTAAAAAATAATGAAAAAATTGTAAGTAATAATGAATGATTTTTTTGAAGTCATGCATATAACACCCAATTTCCTGAGAAGTATAAAAAAATTTTTTAATAGCAGCCTCTAACTCAATTATATTATGCATTGCTGTATGGATGTGTATAGTAATCTTATCTGCACGGCCCTTTGTGTCTTCAAAAGAATACCTACTACATTGTTATCATGGGTGACGTGTTTTAATATTGCTGAAACATTTGCTTGAGAAAATCTAGTCTTAAAGTCATGGCACATTATACCGGCACCGCAATGGCATCGCTTCCACCCAGCAATTAACTTGTCATTCAAATTAGGGCTTGTGTTCTATCATATTATTTCATGCGAAACAACAGTCGTGTCTTCGCCAATCACAAAGCCATATAATATAATATTGTGTTATTCGCGGTGATAGATACCTCGCGCGCATACTGCGATCTTGCATCTCGCAGGCGTTGTGTGGTTAGCGCGCTGGCAGCTAAAGGAGGCGGCGGCGCAGTGGTGCAGCTGTGCCGTTGCGGTACCGGCATGATGTTCCATGACCCTAATGCTATAACTAACATTAACAAACAATGTAATATTTTTTCCTACTCACGAGTACCAAACACAGCAATTATAATATTTATGTCGATGAAAAATGTCTTATATATACTTATGTCTTTGTATTTTGCATAAACTTAGTACACTACGCTGGTATACTAAGTTAATGGTATTTTTGCATGATTTAATAATTTTTCAATATTCATGCTGCATATATTATATTATTGATTCATTAATGTAATTTTCTATAATGCTTGCTTTAATAATCTTTTCTACAAACTTTCTCTCAAATTTGCCATGCCCGTAAAAGGCTACTAAGTTGGGACAAATTTTTATAATAAGACCATTTATGTACACTTGGTTGGCAAATAAAGATTGATTTGATTTGAATACTACAAAGACAATAATTGCTTTGAGTATTTTCTACAAAGTGACGTTAATAATTATCAGATTACCTACACACAGAGTAAACAGGTTCCCTAAACTAAGCTCTCACTAAAAACGACTACTACCGCTTGCCTAGCCATCACGGACAAAATCTCCACTGGAGGATAATCCCCACTCAACGATGAAAAGTGTTTCTTTTCTTACTGGAGTAGTATTTAGTATGGTTTAAATCAAATTTCACTGAGTCTTTAATCGGCTACAAATTGTTATCCAATGGCTACTAAACAATTATTTATTACCTTTTCTTCAAAACGAGCAGTATTTATTTATTTCAACACTATGCACATTCGGTCAGACGGACTTAATGCCTAAGCCATTCTCCACCAGTCAACCATTGGGTGATTCAGAGAAAAGAGAAAGTAGATGGACTAAAAACTATGTTAATAAATGGTAAAATTAATGGAATACAAAACTAAAACTTGACCATAAAAATAACAAATATATACGTAACTTGTAGCCTTATATATTTGTAAAACTTGAGACACCTCACACACTGCCGTCTGATTCCAAACTAGGCAGAGCCTGTACTATGGTAACCAGACTGCTAATAAACATAGGTACTTATATATTACTAAATACATACATATTATAGACTAGCTGTTATATGTATGTTTTGCTCGGAATCCTACTTATTTTTTCAAAATAAAAGTAGCGTAAGTTACTCTTTATAACACCAACTATCTACCAGTGAAAGACTCGTGGAAATCGGCCTACCCGCTCCGGAGATTAAACGGAACAAACAAAAATTATGACATTACATACAGACGCTCAAATTTTATTTATTTGGATAGATAAATTACACCCAGACAACAAATGATCGATCACGTCACGCAATCATTTGTCCTGGTTTTAAATCGAAACCACAATGCCTGGCTTAGCAGTCAGGATCACTAACCTCTAGACCAACAAGCCCGCCATATACAAGCAAATTATGAGACATCATCATAAACTTACTTACACATAACTAAATAACTATAAATACAATGCAAACATAATAACATTAAATGGTGAACCATGGACGTAGGTATTTTATAACTTGCGCTAAGTACTTTCTGTTTAAGCAAGCCAGTAATTTTAAGTACAAGGCGAGGTCGACTAATCGTGCCAAAATTCAGTGTGCTGCCGCGCGCCGGCTGGGCCTCACGTTAGTTCGATGTTCACTCACGCGCTGCGTCGCGTAATCCTGTCGTATCTAGACTATCGAGTTATTAGTACCTAGCCTAGGTTTATTTGTTCACAAAAATAAAGTGATAGGCACATAACTTACAGGTAATTAAATATTCAAATTAATTTATTTAAAAAAAGACAACCCTAACGCCGCGACGTCGCGTCGTCAGAATACATAAGAGTTACGCGATAGAAAGAGAGCCAACTTCTAGGTGAATATAACAGTAGCTAATTAGCGCTGTGCAACCTGAATTGCGACTTTATTGTGTCGGAGCAAGAGTCGCTATTTATTTAAATGATTTGGCGGAGTGGGACTTCTGTACTAGTACTATTATGTATTTCATTCTGTGGTTTAAGTAACAACAATATATTATTTTGGTACTATTTGTAATGTCCTGGGTTGTATTAACGAATGATGCTGCGTTGTACTTTTTTGCTCCGGCTGCCGTGTATTTGTACAATGATTCATGTGAAGATGTTCTGTTTTCACTCGACTGATGTCCTTGCCCTGCAACGATACATATACATAGGTGAAATGTGGTTGTAGCCAGTTGTATACATCGATATACACTTGTGAAGTATGATTTGTAGTAGAATATTATTATTTTAAATGCGTAGTGCTACCTCGACCAATTCTGGTCCTTTGTAGCCTCTTGCTTTAAAGTTCACTGCTCAGACCTGCTTCGAAAAACCTTCTGATCCTGTCAGCAGTAATTATTTGTATTTCCTGCGGTTGCATGATGGGTTAATATTTAGGCGCCGTATTAGTGGGCCACAAAAGCATAGAGTATGCATATCAGTTTCTTCTACTTTAATAAAATATTAATAACTTAATTTTTAAATACTAAAAAATATGTATGTACAGCAACATCAAAAACTTACACTAGCACGGGAACACGAGTGTGATCGTGTCTGTGTGCGTAAGTGATTGAGCAAACAAACGCACATTACCACACATACTTAAAAGAGGAGTTAAAGCCAGCTGCTTGCACTCGATATCTATAAAAAGATATCGGCTCTGTAATGTATGATTTACCGAAAATAAATTATTGCTTATTTTTAAACTCCGTTTGATAAATATATCTAGCAGTTCCCGCGCGGCTTCGCTAGTGTTCATATTATTGAACGGAACCCTAATTCTTTTTCCAAAATAAAAGTAGCCTAAATTACTCCATATAAGACCAGAAATCTGCTAATGAAAGTCCTGTGGAAATCAGTCGACCCTTTCTGGAGATTAGCCGGAACAATAAGACAGACAATTTTTTTTTAAAAACTTCTTTTTAGGCATAGGTATCTGCAAGTATATGAGCTAAAAACAAACTATTATTTTGACATTACAAACAGACACTTTGCTAGCTCTATCGGGTGTCGGTCGGCTTACGAAACCGCATAGTACCGAAATTGGTGGAATTACATCATTAATCATGATGTTGTGGTTAGAGCAATGCGTGTCTTATCAGATATACATACATACACTAAAGCCTGTATCTCCAAGTGAGTAAGCAGAAGTGTATTAAGCACCCACATTTTGCCAAATATAATTTTGGACCCACTCGTGTAATAGTCTATTACTGTAAACCTGGGCACTTTGCTATTTACTTTAGAAGTTTGTTTAAAGGTATGGTAGGTGGGAAGGGAATCCAGTGGAGGAAAAGTGTACAGGTGTAGTGTGTAGTGATAGGGGTAGTGTAAGCTATAGCTTGACACGGCATAATTATCGGTTTTTAAATATTTACGAATCAAATGCACATTATATGCACTTGACTTATGTTCCTGAGTCGGGCAAGGGCCTGAGGGCGTACACAGTACGGCGCCATCCCGTTCGGCCTTGAGCTTCGCGCTTCATTTCGCTCCAAGTCTTTCCAATGTTCTTCGCCTTTGCGATGATCCTTCGTCGCCACGTCTGCTTAGGGCGACCACGTTTACGCTTGCCTTGGGGATTCCACTCTAGGGCTTGCCTTGGTATATGTTCAAGGTCCCTTCGGAGCGTGTGGCCAAACCAGTTCCACTTGCGGCGTTTGATCTGTTGGTCGATCGGGGTTTCACCACAGCGTTCCCACAGATTTAGGTTGGAGATTTAGGTAGGTAGGCTCGTGGCTAAGTGCTAACCGACTAGGTTAGCACATTACGCGTTTAAGTAACGCTGGCCAGGTCAGTCTTAGGATGGATGGCCATTCTTAACACATTGAGACCCCTCCGTGCCTCGGAGAGCATGTTAAGTCGGTCCCGGTTGGAGCCCTAAAAACCTGGTCTAACTACTACAGTAATTCGATGTCGCCTAATACTTGGGTTGTGGAGGACTGATGGCAGTCGCTTCACGTAAAATGTCGAAGTTCGGCCGTTTCGTAGTTAGACAGAAAGCCCACCCCAACTTAGTTGGGAAAAGGCGCGGAGGATGACTGATACACGTATGATTATTCGGAGTCCGGGAGTTCCACACCGGACCGGGACAAACTTCAACTCTCTGGTCATTCTTCTTTTTTCTCAAGCATCTTATTTAAAACATGATTTTGCTCGCAGTTTCGTTTGCGTTAAAGTTATTTTTCTATCCCTTAGGACAAGTATGTTAGGAGTTTACTCCTTAGGAATCGATTTTCATATAAGGCGCCTGGTATGAAAAAAATATGAAGAGTAGAGTTTTGTGATCGCAGGGCAGCGTGAGGGTCTGTGCTTTCTGTGCTTTATTAGAGTTTACTCCTTATCCTCGACGCATGTAAGTAGATATGTCTATATACCTATTTGTTACAAATATAGAATATTTACTGTACAGCGTCAACAAAAGATGAGAGAGAGAGAGAGAGAGAGCCTCCAGTAAATTGTAAACTCCAGTCGTTCGGATCTGACATACACCTTTTTTTTCCTATGTCCTTTTTTGTACCCCTGACAAAGTGTATGCAAAAATTACCATTCACATGTTAGAAGTACTGCGACATACCATCGAGGTGGTAAAATATCCTACAATTAATATAATTTATTACAAGTAAATGTAATAACCAACAGCTGTATCAGCGTAACGTTGACAATAAAAGTAAATAACACGGAAATATGAATAATTAGTGGAAACAGAATGAAATAAGTAGATATAACCAATACAAATATAGTTCAGATAGCGATTGATAAGCTGATATTGTGTTACTCATCATGTATGTGTATTCGTGACCACATTTTACCGTTTACACAGGATAGTCCCGATATGCGCATTTTATGTTTGGCGTTCCGTTTTGAAGTTGTATCGTTTTGAAGCATTTAATAAAAAAATTAAATGACTAAAGGGAAAAATAAATTTTTAAGGTTTTTAAGACATCGGTGAATATGCACAGAGCTTAGAATGCAAATCACTTTGAACCCCGACCCGCCGTCTGCTACTAGGCTAAGTCTTTAGCCTAGTAATATAATAAATATACCAAAATTACCCTCAGTCATAGTTAGCTAAATAGGTAAATCCTATGGTTTTGTGTAGAGTAAAGCGTTCCTCTATTTTGTACAGAGAAATCCATATCCTGGCATTTTTAAGATGTACTGACTTTTGCATTGTGATAAGTATATTAAGTAGCGGTAGCGTAATGGCTAAGGCGTCGGACTTCCGATCAAGTGGTTGCGGGTTCGAACCCCACCCAGTGCACTACCGACGTGAACCCACTCCAAACACCAGCATTCAGCTTAGCTGGAGGGGTTAACAAGAATACTAGTAATGTGTGACCCACGTTACTAGTATTCTTTATTTAAAAAAAAATATAAAATATAAATATAAATATATCCACCGAAAGACGTTTTTGTAAGAACATATTTCACGAAGCCGTAACTTTCACGTATTATTCAAAGATAGGTTATCCAAGACGCATTCACTGATTCGCAAATATTATAGATCAGGTGTCCTGAATTAATCATAAGGTAACATGGTTCACTTACCTTTAAATCAATCAGGCGTGTTTAGTCACCTCATATTACTTAGCTTGGGTGAATAAATTCGTAAGCGTATTGTACGAAAACTCATTCTAACAATTAATTTCTTTTACAGTCATTGAAACAAAAACAAAACTATTTATTTAAATTAAACCAATTATAGAGAATTTGAAAGTAAAAAGCTATTGAATAAAAGCTGTTTTTTTTTAAGTGAATTTGACTCGGACAACATGGCGGTTATGATTAACCCTTTGATTTCCAAAATGGTCTACGTCGACGTCGACTAGGGTTTTGATTGAAAATATTATTGATACAACATTTTCTTGCTTTATAATAAATGTAATACCACAGAATACATAATAGTACTAGTACAAAAGGACCTCTTCGCAATACCATTTAAATAAATAGCGACTCTTGCTCCGACACAATAACGTGCAATTCAGATCGCACACCGCTAAATCCAAATGGCTTATATTAACCTAAAACTTGCCTCTCTTTCTATTGCATAACTCTTATCTGTTCTGATGCCGTTAAGGTTGTCTTCTGTACGAAGAATTAATCTAAATATTTAACAATGAGTTATGTGCCTATTACTTTACTTCTGTGAACAAATGAAGTTTTAAATAAACCCAGACTAGGTATTTACCTACTTAGTAGTACCTATGTAGATGTAACTTATATTAAAGAAAACTATTTTATTTCCATAATCTCTGCATAGATACTTTAATCTCTAAGAAGATAAGCATTTGCCATAACTTTAGTGTGTACCTTGGAATGAAACTATCTCTTTTAGGTGTTTAACTAGGTAGATATATGCCAATCAAAACGCGGAACCCTACTCCTTATAACACTAGCTATTTGCCAGTGAAAGTCATATGGAAATCGGTCCACCCGTTGCGGAGATTAGCCGAACAAATAGACAGACAGACAGACAAAATTGTTGTAGTCCTAAACTTATCAAAGCTAAACTTGACTATCGGTATACCCATGAATATATATACCTATGAAATCGGTATATCCGTTCAGTAGATTAGCTGGAACAAACAGACAGACAGACAAAAATTCTAAAACATGTTGTTTTGGTATATGTACCGTATATACATCCAAATGCACTTAACAAACAGACACTCCAATTTTATTTATTTCTATAGAGTATAGATAGAAGATGTGTATCAGTTGTTGTGGTCCTAATAAATAAATATACTTATCATAGCTAAACTTGACCTTGGAAACAGAACTTGTAAATATCTAACTATACTGATTATCATTAATAATATAATCTAACTACGTAAATACGGGAAACGTAATTCGTAAGCGACGAACGGACGAAGCGACGTAGCGCGTGAGTGAGTATCGAAGTAACATGCTACCTGGCCGGCGCGTGGCAGCCCACTGAATTTCGCTCGACTCGTCGCCGCTGCTAGGTACCTGTAACTTCATACCTACTGACCGGAGTGGGCCTGGCCTGGTAATACTAAAAAATGTTACTAATTTGACACTATTTGCTTTATAATAAATAACAATAATAACTGGACACATCTCACACACGGCCGTCTGATCCCAAACTATGCAGAGCCTGTACTATGGTAACCAGACTGCTGATTAACATACTTATATATTTCTAAATACATACATATTATAGATAAATTACACATATTTAATTATTATTTTATAGTATTACAATGTAATGTCATGGGGCGGGTCATTTCTTTCCCTCTGATATGGCGAAGGAGATGATGGCTGGTCCATGCGTCATACTCGTGAACGGGTGCTGCTTGGGGCGACTGGTCGGCCTAGTCAGCGATGCTTTAGCCTATACTATTATTTTGGTTCGATCAACTGCAACTCTAGCCTCTTAATCCAGTCACGAATTATTTTTAATAGTAGATTTTGTAATTGAATGAAGGTAGATGTGCACTTTGAATGATTTATATGTTTAATAAGTTCAAACCTTCAACGGTATCACTGAGTGATTTTTATTTTTTAGTACGTTAGCTTTTGGAGCATTTCAATAAAATGAAATTCAGGTGGCATCAGCTTGCATCCTGTTTACCTTTCGTGTAACACTAACACTATTGTACCTGAAGATCTGACTTTTAAAAAGAGTGGCCATGAGTTTCTTTGCCAGTATTCTTCTCATAAGGCTCTACGCATTTTGGAAACTGGAAGTTATAGATCGACACAAGCAGGCAGTAGATTTTGGTGTTTTCACCTAATTTACCTCGACAATCCAGCACATGCTGTGGCGTCTGTTTGTGCCGATCTATGATTTTAACTCTAGCTTCAATTTAACGTTCATAAATGTCACTTAGTGTCTTAATTGAATAAATGATTTTGAATTTGAATTTGAATTAATACTATAAAATACCAGGTGTGTAATTCGGGACTTAATAGCGATAATATTTAAAAGGTGAGGTATACCCGACGTTTCGATCGATTAAGTCCCGAATCACACATCTAGTATGTATCAAAGTCGCGAAAGTTTAAAAACAATACTATAAAATGTTATGAATTTGACACTATTTGTTCCTATTTTATATGACCTTTATACAGGGTGTATTTGTAAAAGGAGCACTTCCTTAAATCACTGAAAGAGCAAGACTCTAGCATACAGTTACAATAAATATCTTTGAAAAAAAACTATTAGTTTACAAGTTATGACTGTTTGAATTTCGAGGTATTTTTACCTCCGTTTCTCATAAAAGCAGGTGAACCGTGTAATGTTAAAGATTTTAAATCGTACATGTAAGAAACAGTCTCGAAACCACTGATATAAGCTATGAAAATCACTAACTAACAGTAACTACCAAGTTGTTCGTACCTCTGTTCGCACTCAAGTGAAGTTCTCATTTTATTTCCACCCTTTTATAACCCCACCACTCGTTAATATTTATCAATCGACCAATAGTATTGCGTTACCGGCATAACCAGTCGAAATAATGTCTATTAACTTATTTTTATTAAATAGTAAACTGTGTTATCATTATCATCTATTATAGTTTGTCCCTATTTTTAATAAAATAAATAAGAGTTTTTAATGTGGCGACAACATACATATTTTTTTATTTTGGAACTATTCACTCAATTATTGAGAAAAGCCATTAAAACTCACTTTAAAAAAAATCGAAATTAGTTTTTTTTTTATTCAAAAAAAAAAACGATTTAAAATCTACCCTGTATACCTACACAAATTTACCAGATACACATACATGTTATTTCATACTGTAAGACCATGACTTGGCTGAGAGGATTTGGGATCGGATGTTTTCGGAGGAGGCGGTGGAATTGAAATAAACCTAGGGAACTAGTATTAATATATTGGGAACTGAACTAGCCCCATATAATATTATAACTTTATAATGGCTTCATAAATATGGTACAGCAATTTGACAGACGTCCACTCTGTCTGCACGCTGAACGGCTTCTCTCCTTTTGCTACTGATTCTATATAAATTTTAGAAATGATTTAAATATTATATTCCTGCAAGGCTCGAAAGAGGTTCGAACCTCACAATACACTCACGCCTGTAGCCCTAGCCCCGGGGTAGTCAGAGACGTATTATAAACACCGAAACACCGATTCGATTTTTTGACAATTTTTGTTTTTGACAGAAGCCTACTGAAAACATTATACTTTATCATAAAACAAAACATTTTTCAAAGGTCATACACACAGTAACATCTTCAGATTTTCATTAACAGAAACAGCCGTTTTCAAAATACATATCACGTTAAAACATCATCCCCCAGCCTGTGAAGTTACTAAAAAATCAAATCCGTTGTTATTCTACGACGACGACGATTTAACCAACTATAATTTGGCCGTACGTAATAGGTCAAGCCTATTGCCGCCAACCGACAGTTTGGGAATTATAGATGGGAGAGTTGGGAGTATATTGAAATGGGAAAAATGATATTGCTTATAGATAGATTGGGCTATGTAAGCAATAGCTCGAGGTCAGCGCCGTATAGGGAGGGTAAAGGAAGGTATATTGGTGATGTAAGTAATTTAGTGATATCTCTTTCTTCTATATTTTTTAGGAAGAATACGACACGGATACCTATACAAGCACATACAAGAAACAGCGCTAGTACATGAGTTGACAGGCATAAATTATGCACTGCAGACTGCAGTACACCCTTCCTGCGTTTAGTAAACGAACTTTTTTCTTGATATCACCTAATTACATATATTACCTTTCTATTCTGTGTATATTAATTACCAATAAACCTTCCTTTACCATACCTACAATTTCAACTGGCTATTGCCGGAAAGTCTCCTAATATAAGTTGTATTTTCTCGCTCATTTTCTGGATTCAAAAGAAAAATCATTTATTTATTTTTCTGTTAATTGTTAGCCGAGATGTTTTTTTCTTTTTCTTTTAATGAAAAAAATACATCTCCAGCATTAGGAATATTCCTGTGTTGCGGGGGGTTTAACATACGTTCAAACAACGGACACAAAGAACACCCAGACTCGAGACAACTATTGTGGATCACACAAATTTTTGTCCCGTGTGGGATTTGAACAACAGTCGGCGGCGTGGGAGTTGACCACTTAAACCATTGCGCCATCCGTGCAGGCGCCTTTCTGTGGGATAGTTTATAAACAGAGCTGAAATCGAATCTAAAAATATTTCTAAAACGCAGCTCTTAAGTCAGTATTGCATAAGAATGTTACGTGGAATGGACGCGAAATAACTACATAATCTCGTGAGGTCGATCATAAACTGTTTCCTATTAGGTAGATTTCAAAGAAAAGTCTACCTATTGGTTTTGTACAAGTTGTCGAGTTTTCCAAAAATTTCTTCACTGGAGGTCTAGTTATGACCCCAAAACAACCGCCTCAATATATATATATATATAAATGTATGTATGTACCTCAATTTTACCGTCACGATAGAGGTCGCAATTATGCACCGAATGCTTTCAAACTCGGACGAAAAATCAACAGGGCAAAAATTAAGGTTAAGTTCGTGAATATGGGGATATTCCCCCAAAGGGCGGACTGGGGGGCAGATTTAAAAAAAAATTAAAACACGAAATCTACCTCTGCGGGCCCTGTTTTTTTTTTAATGACGAGTATGCATGTTTAATAAATTAACTACGTTATTTAGCCAGTAGGTTTTTGTCATCGACTGTATATCTTTGTATTTATTCATATGTAGATTTGACATTCAACTTTGTACTGACACGATGGGTGTCGTTTAACGCGTGTGGCTTTACTTCCTTGTAATAATAGTAAATTATGTATGTATACGAGTATGTACATATGTACCAGTCGATTATATAATCAACTCGCACTTTAAGTAATTGCACTCAACTCGGCCAATGTTAAATATCTGGCACAAGTCCTTAAAAAGACACGGGCTGTAGTACCAAAAAGACACGGGCTGTAGTACCAAAAAGACACGGGCTGTAGTACCAAAAAGACACGGGCTGTAGTACCAAAAAGTCGCTTGCTCTAAGAGATTATTAACAGAAAAAAACACCTTTTACCCAACCCGGGAATCAAATCCGAGGTCTCACAATCGAAAGCACGACCAATAAAACAAAATTTGGTTACATACTACGGTACCCTCTGACGTCAAAGCTCAATATTAATAGTCAGGTGTCCTTTACCGTAGAAGGGTTAATTATGTAAATTCATAGACTGCCACCTCCAATGCGGGGTTTAATTGTAGTCCTCTTGTTACCCTCTCGGACGCTTATAATATTTCTAATTGATCCTGTAGAAATGTTTGGATAACTGTTTTGAAATTAAAATTTGTATCTTGTTAATATAATACACTAGCCACCTGCCCCGGCTTCGCACGGGTACAAATTATACACCAAAACCTTCCTCATGAATCACTCTTTCCATTAGTGAAAACCGCATGAAAATCCGTTCAGTAGTTTTTCGGATTATCGCGAACAGACAGAGGACAGACAGACAGACGCGGCGCGTTCGAGGGACTTCGTTTTATAATATGTAGTGATTATTCCATGTGTATGTATAAACGTTACTTCTTACATGCGTATTAGGCCTTAAACGGCCGGTTTCTGAAAGGCTGATCAACGCAAAATCGTATGTCAAATCTCTAGTCGACACCGCTAGAGATAGGTAAGTAATCACCCGGGTAAAACTCACGACTGGGTAAAACTCACGACTGGGTAAAAACCCGGGTGATTACCCATCTCTAGACACCGCTATTAACTTGACAGCTCTGTTAATTGAAGTTGAATACTATTTTGATCAGCCTTTCAGAAACCGGGTAATAATCATTCTTTATTTATGTAATTATAAATTGAATAAATTTTTCAGTTTTTGGATGAATTCATTACCTGTATTTGATCAGGTATATTTTTTTTAATAAATTATATGAAGACGACTACAAACATATAGAAAGTCTATACAATGACAGTTTAAGTAATACTGGTCAATGTTATAAAACATAATATTCAAAACTTGATGCATTATGGTCGAACATCGACCAACAGGCCATCTCTATTTATAATTTACTAGCAGCGCTCCCCGGTTTCACCCGCGTAAGTCCCGATCCCGTGGGAATATCGGCATAAAGTAACCTATATGTTAATCCAGATTTCCAGCTATCTACATACTAAGTTTCATCTCAAACGGTTCATTAGTTTTGGCGTGAAAGAGTAACAAACATCCATCCTCACAAACTTTCACGTTTATAATATTAGTAGGATATGTCATTAAAGCTTTCCAAACCGTAATTAAATGTATCAATTTTAATAACAATTTACAATACTTCTTTAGGAAATGCAGTGTCGTGTCATTGAATCTTTTAAAAAGGACAACCAACTTAAAAGCGTTTAAATTGTAATTAATTAGTTGTGAGTTTGTGAGGCAAGGTTAAAAAAAAAACTAACTGTTTTTTTAGGAGTCCGTACGACCGAATAAAAAAACGCAATCCTTGTTAAGGATCACTCGCTTGCCTCTCTGTCCGTCTGTTATAGCCAATTTGCTCCGAATCTATAGGATCGATCAAGTTAAATTTGGTGCACATATCAATTCCTATGACCCATACACAGCTGTGAGTTATAACAATTATCTACATGAATCATCGATATATTATGTACGCTAGTAATAATAACTCAAGTGACATGATACCATAACTATACAAATAAATAAAAGTGAATCTATCTGTTTGTTATATAACGAAAACAACCTTTTACTAATTGCATGAATGTTTACACGGTAACACGGTACACATAATTATACAAAAAAAAAAAAAAATTTTTGTCTATTTTTTTGTTTCTACTAATCTCCGGAACGGGTGGACCGATAACCACGGGACTTTCACTGGCTGATAGCTGGTGTTATAAGGAGTAACTTAGGCTACTTTTATTTTGAAAAAATCATAATCATTTATTTATTTGCGAATATGGGTAAATACTTATCTACATTGAGGTGTTACCAGACTTATAGTTATGAGCAGCCACATTTTTCCGCAAGGCATGCAAATATGTCTAAATTTTGTTAGTTAAATTATATTAATAAAAAACCCCCGACAAAAAAAAAATTAAAATAGTATGAACGGCCATCTTGGATATGAAATTTATCATAGTGTATTCTACTAGTCAAGTCTTTTTATTTGATACCCACATTGAGGGAGTTATGAAAAAATATGTAATCCGCCATTTTGTGGCAGTGGCCATCTTGGACCGATTTTCATCAAACATAGCTAAGAACACTCCCGACTAATTCACCTTTCAAACAAAACCAAAATTATTGAAACAAAGAAAGAAAAAGGCATTTATTTTGGTGCTAAGACACAAGACAACACACTTGTCTTCCAGATACTCTTTAACACTATAGTATGCTTTTTGTAACAAAATGGTTTTTAGTCTACGTTTAAACTCATGTAGACTTTGAGTAAGACATAAATCAGATGGCAGTTTATTAAAGATTCTTGCTGTCATGCAGAGAATACTTTTATTTTTAAGAGCAGTATTATTGCGTGTGGTTTTTATTTTATGTTGATGCCGAGTACCACGGAGATGTTCAAACAACTGCATGTTTTTTGTAACAAAAGTAGCAACTTCTAAAATGTATAAACTTGGGAAAGTTTAATATCTTTAGATTAATGAAATGTGGTTTACAGCTATCTTGCTTATTATTTTAAACTAGCAGCGCCTCGCGGTTTCACCCGCGTAAATCCCGATCCCGTGGGAATGTCGGGATAAAAAGTAGCCTATGCGTTAACCCAGGTCTCCAGCTATCTACATACCAAGTTTCACCGCAATCGGTCCAGTAGTTTTTGTGTGAAAACATTACAAACATACACACAGATGTTTCCTCTTTATAATATTAGTTTAGACAGGGACCTAATACATTGTTTTTGAGCTTTGAATATAATTTCCCAATCTTTAGAGTTTCCGGAAAACATAATTCCATTACGTATAAGACATTCTGCATTGGCATGATATGCAGTTACTAGAGAAGGAACACTTACTGTCTTAGTCAACATATATAAAGCAAATTAAGTTTTACACATTTTCTATATGCGAGTTCCAGTTTAGATTGCTGTCTACCGTTAAACTAGGAACTTTACAGTATTTATTTCGTTTATTTTACACCTACATATATATTATACTGCGTGTCGAGATCAATCGGATTTCTAATTCTATTCCGGAATACCATCATATTAGTCTTACTGAGATTGATTGTCCGGTTATTTGATTTCAACCAATCGATTACATCAGAGATGTTTATTACACCTTTAAGTAATTTATTACTTGTACTGTCATCTGCAAACAGAATGATTGGTGTTGTAACTGCTTTAGGAAAATCGTTAATGTACATCAAAAACAGTAAAGGACCCAACACACTACCTTGAGGAACTCCGAGTGTAATTTGTTTATAGTCGGATATAATTGTTAGTTCTTTTTTTTGTTTTGTTTATAATAGTAGCTTGTTTTCTATTACTTAAGAAAGACAATATAATATCTAACACAACACCTCTAATGCCACATGCATATGTATATTATTTTTAAGTATTTAGGGTTCCGTGCAAAATATATAAATATGTACACGCAAGCGAAGTCACGCGGAAAACAGCTAGTTTTGAATAAGAGGGGTGGTTACTTTTGGGATCACACACATATCAATAATTTTACGTGCAACATACAGTACGTTATTTCATCAAATAATGGCGATTAAAAACTAAATTATGACGAGTATTGTGTCAAATACAGAAAATTAAACACAAAATAAGAACCTCCTATTTTTAAAGTACATCATAAAAATACGCATTTAGCAGTTAACGCTTCAATTTAATGATTCCATCCAAGCTGACATTAGAACACACTGAGCTTACGCGACGTAATCAACCCACCACGCATGGCTAACCGCATACATGTTCCCTTGTCCGTACGCATTCACCTATCGTACGTTAATAAATCTAAATGGGTAGTGACCCAAGAAATCGCATTAACACGGGAGACAGGGAAAAATATTATTTATAGCTTAGGTGTCGTGATGCAGAGATTACATGCCCGTTTAAGCGAAGTCTCCTAAAGGTTTTGGATGACTCTTTTTGACTAAGTTTAAAGACAAAGGCGTAATTTTATTAAAAATATTAGTGAAAAAGGTTGTGAACATCTGAACGATAAATTGAGCACCGTGAAATATGACGTCACAACTTACCAACGTCAAGTTATTTATCACTACAAATTGTAAAGTAAAGAACCCTGCCGCGTCTGTCTATCTGTCTCTTCGCGATAAACTCAATAACTTCCGAATGGATTCTCGTACCGTTTTCACCAATAGACGAAGTGATTCATGAGGAAGCTTTAGGTTTATAATTAATGAAGTCTTTGTCCAAAATGGCTGAAATATGACGATGATTGTTGAAGACTAACGTGGGAGAGCCATGCTTCGGCACGTATGGGCCGGCTCGACTCCGCTCAATACTACAGCTTCACAGAAAACCGGCAGTGAAGCAATGTTTGCATTGCTTTTCGCCGCGTGAGTGAGGTTACCGGAGGCCCTCCCATCTTCCTGCTCTTACCCCCTCTTCCCCTGTTCCCACCTTAAAGGGCGGCAACGCACTTGTGACTCTTGAGTTACAGGTGCCCATGGGCGGCGGTAGTCATTTACCATCAGGTGACCCGTCTGCACGTTTGCCCCCTATACCATAAAAAAGAAAGAAGATGTGCAAAAAATCAATATAATTTGCTTTGCTACCCGTGTGAAGCAGGAGCCGGTTGCTAGCAGTGTTGCCAACCCCAAAAAACTAAAAAACGGCAGCTCTCCAATAAAAAACAAGAGAAAACAGTAGGTAAAGTAAAAAAGGTATATTTCATACTTTTTTTTCTTTTTATAATTAAAACAATTACCTACTTTTATTAGGTAATAGGACTTACATACATTATTATATTATAATATTGATTACAACATTATAAAAAACAAAAATTAAAATAAAATTATTTTCCACTTTCATCCTCAATTGCCTCATCTTAAGTATTTTCAGACTGATTTTTCTTTTTAATATCCCACTAACTCCACTATCCCACTAATATTTTAAATGTGAAAGTTTGGATGGATGGATAGATGGATGGATGGATGTTTGTTACTCTTCCACTGAACCGATTGCGATGAAACTTGATAGCTGGAGACCTGGATTAACATATAGGCTACTTTTTATCCCGATATTCCACCGGATCGGCACTTACGCGGGTGAAACCGCGGGGCGCTGCTAGTCATACATATTTTTTTTTAAATTCTTCATGTGCCTTTCTGGGGTTTCAAATGAATAGCAATCGGTTATTTCAGATTTAGTGTGTAATGCTCTTTTAGTTGTAATGTTATAGTCGATATTCTGTTGCGTAATTTGGTTGCGTTATATTTCATAACTATACATTTGAGTAGTTTTCAAAAAATATTTGCTGTAATAGGTGGCGCTGAACGCTGAAAACAGTAAAAATTTGGAATGAAACAGAAAACAGCGGGCATCAGTGCAAAAACAGCAAATCTACTGTTAAAACAGTAGGGTTGGTAACACTGGTTGCTAGTCTACTTATAAAAGATAAACTGCTTTACTTACGTGTGTTTCGGGGCATTGTCATCGAAGTTACATTTCGTATTTCAAATCCAGGTCAATAAGTTAAGGGAGACTGGTCCAAAATTAAGTTAAATAGAAGCTTCTAGTAACGACAGAATTTACTACTACAATCAGTTAATAGGAAAGTTTTATTATCGTGACAAGCAAGAGATACGATACTAACCTCTCACATGTTGAAATGATTAAAGATTAATTACGTTCTAACAAAATAAAGGCAAACTCCGTCGGCGAGGTTTCAGGTGATGTTAAACTTCTCTGATTGATTTTAAACTCGTGTGAACTTCAACAATACATGTATCACTGCCACTACCTACAAATTTTGTTCTGTTGAATTTTCATGTAGCATTCAATTTCAATAAAGTCGGGAAGATTGCTAATATTATATTAGTCGTACATAAGTCAATACTAGTATAATAAAGCTAAAATACTATTTTGTTTTTTAACCCCCTACCCAAAAAGAGGGGTTTTAAGTTTGACTCGTCTGTGTCTGTCTGTGGCATCATAGCTCCCAAACGGATAAACCGATTTGAGTCTGATTTTCTTTGTTTGAAAGGTGACTTGATCGAGAATGTTCTTAGATATAATTCAAGAAAATCTAATCAGCCGTTCTAAGATCATCAGCTCTTTTGTAATCGTTGAAGGAATTTTCGAGTCGGGGGGTATTTTAAATCGCGCTAATCTCTGGCACACCTGGATAGAGTATTCAATGAGGATGATTGTAGGTTATGTAACATCACACTACAACCGTAAGAAGCAGAGCAGTGAACATAAATGCATGTGAAACTGTAGGAGGCCCAAATAAGTTATAATTTTAATAACATAACATGTTGTGATCGATCTACCATAGCCTACTTATCAAAAGCCAACTATTGTAGGGATTGTATTGTAGGGAAACCCCCATGGGTCGTCACCCCACCCGGGCTAAGCGGTAGGGTGGAATGTCGGGACTCGAACCGACTAAAACTACACGGTGTTCCGTCTCAGTTCATATTCCCCGGGCCTCAGGTGTACTCTTACAAGGAAATCCCTATGAAGATTCATTACCGGACCTGCCCTTTGGCCACTACTGAATTATAGTTCAATGAATAATTGTATTTAATGAAACAAAAATATTTGTTATTAAAATTTAATAAATTATTTATCTTTATTTAAATACCTAAACCTTTCGAGTATTGATAAATAGATGTTGACCAACCTATGATGATATGCAAGTCACCGAACTAGTATTCTTACAAAAAAATAATGTTGAAATGAGAACCTCCTTGCTTTTGCTATTAAACAGATACTTAACTAAACTATAAATTAAGTTTGTCATTATATTTGTCGAGGACTACAAATGACATCAACAGTAAAAAGATAATGTTTTTGATCATAAAACAAGACAACCAGTATGCTGAATATTCTTCAGATGAAAAGGTATAATCGCGTTATTGACAAATTGGCTAGATATATGACGTCACAAAATGTACTCAATACATAAAAACGCATCAAAACCGTCGTTCAGTATGACTATAAAAACTAAAAGGGCTTTTTATTTTTAATAAAAGATCGCATTCACCGCTTGTCATTTCGAGTTACCCCTAAAATAGCGAAAGAGGTCCGTTCAAACAGATTTATATTGGTAATTTGTACCACATTGTATGTTACATTATAGTGTAATATTATGTCTGTGCTTACACCATTAATTCTCTGTAAAAGGTCGTTTACACAATGGTCGTTTTCGGTTCCTAAACAACGGTGTTATAGTACCTAGTACCTACATGTTTTATACGAACCTGATGCTCACTAGAGATCTAGGGTTGCTACTTCAAGATTAAGTGTTCGTTATTTACGTACGATGTTTATTTAATAATATTTTTTATAATATTCTGCAAAGTGGTTATGTCGGTATCGAACCGACTCAAGCCGGGTATTCCGTCACCAGTGTCTATGGCCGGGGGCTCAGGTATAACCTAGGAATGAATTCCCTTGACCCCCGACAGACTTGACTAGACTACCTGTCCACAAAGTAGGTAGTCTCGCAGTCGTGAGTGGGAGCCGTTTACCCAATCAGTTAAGAAAGGCGCGGAACACATCGCGCTACTGTTTCGGACCTATTTTCTTCTGTTTCTGCGCTCGGTTACCCTTCCCGACGCCTTACGGCCAGCGCTCATGAAGGCGTAGGTCATTAGGTGCCCTGCGGCGCCTTTAGACCCGAACTTGTACTATCAGTTCTAAAAAAAGTAACATTATTAGATACTTGTTTGTAAATACACCTACTGTTATGGCAGAGACAAGAGACAATTAACAGAAAACGCAATACCTAACCCATTTTGTTACAGATATCTTTCATTTAGTGCGAAAGCAGTCTTGAATCCTTACATAAATAGTAGTAAAATCTATTATAGTTACCTTCTACAATACAGTATAGGTAATCCATCAAAGGTTGTCTGGAAGAGATCGCAGACTGCGATAAGACCGCCCATTGTACTGCTACTGAATATTGTATTTATCGTATGTATACTATTTTTTGGGGTACAATAAAGTATACTCTATCTATGTATAATATTAATTATACATAGAAATACGAGTTAATAGCGTGAGAGTCATGCTTCGGCACGTATGGGCCGGCTTGGCCGGACTGATAACTACGGCCTCACAGAAAAGCGGCAGTGAAGCAATGATTCGTTGCGTTTCGCCGAGAGAGATAGTGAGGTCACCGGGGACCCTAACCCTACCCTTCCCTCTCCCCGCATTCTCCCCAACTCCCCCTCTCCCTCTCTCCCTCCACACTCCCTCTTCCTCTCCTTCCCCTACTCCCTCCTTAAAGGCCGGCAATGCACTTGTGACTCTTGAGTTGCAGGTGTTCATGGGCGGCGGTAGTCAATTACCATCAGATGAAACGTCTGCTCGTTTGCCCCCTATCCCATAAAAAAAACAAGACGGAGAGCGGGAATCGAATGGTTCGACTACAAAGTTAATAAAGAAAAGAAAAAATAAATGTTCATATACACTTCTAAAAGGTCCTGTCTCATTTAGTTAGTTACAACTTGACATTTTATCACCCGCATTAGGATGAGCTTCAACGATATTATTATTGTCATTTCATATACATACATACAACACTATGTAGTAAATAATAAACCTTATAATATAAAAATTATAATCAAAAAATCAGTAAGACGTTGTACTATCGACTGCCACCGTACACGCATATGTTGTTACTAAAGATCGCCTGCTGGTCGTATTTAGAACCATAATTCATTCTGTTTTATAAAATAATGTTTTATATAAATATATGTTTTGGTTTTATGTCATATTGGCCAGTATAACTTGAACTGTCATTATATGCATAGACTTTTCGTACCATGAACCATGACAGGTCAACATGTATACTGGACGCTTGTAGCTTGGTGTAATCACACATTGGTCCCAATTCTGTTACTTCACTCGCTAAATTAAAATTCACTAAATTTTCTTCCTATAAGATGTAAACCTTGTACACTTCGAAACAAGGTCTTATTTCAAATTGAAACAAGTAGGTAACATATATGTCGCTATCGAAATAAGCAATTTATTTGTCGACTAAAGTCTGATACGCTTAAATAAACTTTAATACCACGTAGCGAGAGCCGCTATCCGTTGAATGCTATCTCTTTTTGCTCTGTGTTTTTAGTAAGCGTCTTCATAGGTGTCGACACAGATAAGATAATAGTTACTTCGTAACAGATACATCACTACATACAAAAGTCAAAATACCTACGTTATAATAGCCTACAAAATTTAAATACTGCCCACCGCGCGGACACTCTAGGGTTGAACAAAGTACACAAATAATGAAATAAATTATTTATTTGGGGTATGTCCCGAGCACTGTTTAGTGCTGTTACTGGGGACTGACAGTATACTGCCCCAGTATCCTAGGGAAGTATATGACGTCATAAATCGTCGCCATTTTTGTACTGTGAGCACTGGCGTTTTCGAGGAAAGGTGCTTTGATCATGTGATCAACTACAATTGTTTTCGAGTTAAATAATAAACAATTATTTGTTGAAATATGTTCACCACTTTTACCGTACACCGCCGCGTTTGTCTGTCTATCTGTTCACGATAAACTCAAAAACTACTCAACAGATTTTCATGCGGTTTTCATCAATAGATAGAGCTATTTATGAGGAAGGTTTAGGTATGTAATTTGTTAAGGTTTTGTGTAAATTGGTTGAAATATGATTATGATTGTTGAAGATCTCTGCTACCCGTGCGAAGCTGGGGCGGGTTGCTAGTAATGGCTGTTGCGTAAACTAGAGAAAGATACTCTTATAACTTAATACTTTTGTATTACATATTATGTTACACAAAAGTATTAAATAACAAATAACTACCTACTCAAATAAAAACCTCAATCCGTGGCGCTCTCAATATGTTTTACATTTCAGTAGCTCTTATTATTATTTTCACTCTATTTCTAACTATATTACATATTGTGTGAGAAAAGCAGCCGTCAGTTCGCCTTGCCTACAAGTTACAACAAATGATATAATATTATCTATGTATTAACAGGAATTAACGCGATCACGAAAAGGTATTACATACCTCTGAATTGCCTGACGTTTCGACCAGGTTGCACTGGCCGTGGTCACAGGCTGACTGGCTCAGCGGTGCACGCCCTCCGTCGTCGACATCGTGAGGTAGAAGGTTCTTCATCCACCTCCACTTTTTAATTCCCGTTAATACATAGATAATATTATACAACAAATGAATACGCTGGCAGTCCACACCTACTAAGTTCGTCACATTTCGTAGAAATTATGGGTTTATTATTGACGGTTTAATAGACTACATTTATTACAACATCACTCTGGCCAATCACTCAAAACCTGATTTAGTACAACATTGTGTAGAATAAATATAAGTAACATTTATTTTTTTGTTGAGAAGATAACTATTATTTATTATAAGCACAGCCATGCGGCAATGGCGAGTAAAGAATAAACACCTAAAGTATTTTTATATTATATTGAGAAAAAAGTGATTGCTAAAATCATTTTTGCAACTTATTTTTAAAGGATTTTACAGATCACTAACATCTAGCAATAACGCAATTTAACAAAATAAATACATTTAGCAATAACAAAACATCTCCACTTCATAATAAGTTCGATTTGACATTTTGTTTTTATTTACGGAGAATACCGTTCTGCCGTGCGTGAATGCTCTCAGCTAGGCGTTGTCGCCCGCCCCTACTGACACTTTTACCGTGGACGGTAAGCTAAATTGGTAGGTATATAAAACGCGACCTCGAGCGAGTGATGTAACCCTGGTGTCGATTAAAATGACGTCATCTTAGTTCGTTTTGAACAAGTTTTTATACGGCATTTGAATAAATGGGGACTCTCGCTGCGTGGAAATAAATCACTGTAGTTCAATGTATTATGGTGTACAATAAAGAATATTCTATTCTATTCTATTCTATTCTACTACGTAACAGATAAATCACTCCCTACAAAAACGTCCATACCTACCGTTTTAATTACCTACTCTTTCCGAGCGTCGACCCCTGCATGCGAAAATGATCTTTAATGTTCTTAAAACACGATTATTATTGCCTCGCAATAGCGCATGGTTGCGTTGCCGTGAGTGAGTTTAGGGTTACCTCTTTTTATGTAATATTAAAAATCTATATTTTTATAAAAAAAGGTTGTGTTAATTAAGTAAAGTTTTATTACACAAAAAATCGGGTGTGTTACTTGACTTAGAAAAGTGTAACACTTAATACCACGTCCTCGTAAGTTTACTAATACGAAACACTTAACAACAAATCGCTTCTCCGAAAAACTTATCGCCGAAGCCACGCGACCTTGCTTCACCATACCTCTAACGAGAAACATCAATAAATTATTCGAGAAAAGAAACTTAAAGAATTTGTCGTAGCGTGATGTTATGTAGCCTTCCTCTATAAATGGATAGTCCATCCAACCCAAAATTTTAAGAATTTTTCAATTCAAACCAGCAGTTCCTGAGATTAGCTCTTCAACCAAACAAACGAACTCTTCAGCTTTATAATATTAGTATACATGTGATGTAGTGATAAATCTAAAGAACAATGTTGCATATGTATATTGTTGATGCTCCTTAATTAAAGTTGAGTACCTACATCCAAATCTTTTCCCAATCAAACTCGTGGAATTCACTACACGAGTAGATGCGTCGTTGTCCTTGACAATAGTGCCGACAAAATCTAAAAATGAAAAGTTTTGGTCGGCTGGACGCACTGCTAGCGCGGTGGCGTTTTGCTTTTGGATAAAAAAAAGATACCTAAGTAATAAAGATTTTATTTCTTGTAGTTATGGCATTCTTATAAATATAAACTAATAAAGTATCATTTACTTAAAAATTATAAAGATAAGGTAGGTACTTACCTAAGTATATATTTTTTCCATAAATAGAATCTTAAAACTATTTCAAAATTGTTCAAAATTGTGTTGTTGTATTTAGACTATTATAAATATTTAATAAGAATGGTAAACCATTATTAATTACTTTTATTACAGAATTAACTATTTGTATTCGAAATAAACACTTGATTAATTAAATAAATTGTTTAATTCGAATGGTTTACCATTCGAATTAAGTAGGTATTTGTATATTAAAGAAAGAGCATAAAAATCCTTATCTAAAAAACAACTCTATGTGTCACGGAAAACCGTATTAACTCTTATTTATTTGTAACAGAAACCAAAACATCAAAACAGAACAAAATATATTTGAAAACAAAAACAATTACAGATTTTGTTAATTTTTTCTCTTACTGGAACTACATCCATGTACAGCACATGAACTACCAGAAACCATGTCAATTTGTCTGTATTTAAAGGTATAAAAATACGATTTCGAATTACGTAAAAAATCAAAAATAAAAGCGTGAGCGCGCGGTACAGCTGTCGGCAACCCACTGCACGAGACTGCGTATAAGGGCCGCCAGCGGCCATGCGGCCGGTAGTTGTTTAGCGCACGTAAGTACATCGAGTGACATAGGCCTGGTATCGCTGAGAAATAGATGCCAGTAAGAAATAGACCTTATTACGAAAAACACAAGGTTGATTTCATATGAAGAAATTAAGTCAGGTTTTAGTTTAGTCGAGTGTACAATAGAATCGGCACCATTGTTAGCTATCTGCATTTCTTCTAAACATAAACTTGAGGTATTCCAAATTTCACGTTCCTCTGTTTTCGAAATTTCTTAAAAGGACTATAATAATATTAAATTCTCTATTGTAGTAGTATGTTAGAATGATCGAATCCGGTGTTCTGTTGCATAGTTTATGTAAAAACGTACGATGTGTTAATTAAACAATGTTATATTTTTAATGAGACAGATATAAGTAAGTTTTATTTTACATACGTAAAAATAAAAATAAGTGATGTTGAATTGTTTTATAACACGTGGAGCTTACGTAAGAAGCCACCAAGAAAATGAAGACCCATTCTTTACTCATCAAAGGCTAGCCAACTATATGTATAATTTACACGTACCTACGTGAACCAATTAGGTACTATGCTCATATATCATTTTTTTTGTTATAGAGTACCATAAAGTATATTGTTACACTTCTATATAATAAATACCCATTTTAAATAGGTCAGGAGTATTTCAAATAGCAAAACTTTTTTGTTCAAGATTAATAAACATGTTGTATAACCTAGCTCATATCATACAACTCTTGACCGCTAATCTATGAATATCAAAACCGATTTTAATGTATTAGATTGTTTTATAAGATAACACGTCTTGTTAAGTTTACAACGAAAACTTTATACACGATTCTATTTATATCAACCGTATATTTCGAAACAGCGTACTCACTCGTTATGATTAAAATTTTATATTTCACACAAAATAGAAGAGTGATGAAAAACACGTCTCAATGTCGACGATTTCTTAGAATATTCAATACAATAATTACAGCCAACTTCCAGTCAAGAACGATAAATCATCATGAAACACCATAGGGTCCGCCGGTGGCCCGTGTTGCTCTATGTGAAACACAAACAGAATAAAGAATCTGGTATGGCTCACAGTATTATTTATTATTGATTTGAGTGCCTTTTGCTACCTCGACCATTTCTGGTCTTTTGTAGCGCACTTCTGGTTTACAGTTCACTGCTCAGACTTATGGCTTCGAGAAACCTCCAGATCCTATCAGCAGTGATTGTTTGTATTTCCTGCGGTTGCATGATGTGCAACCCTAGGTGAATACTTCGGTGCCGCATTAGTGGGCCACAAGAGCATAAAATATGCATTGCAGTCTCTTCTGTTTCTTGACAGAATCTGCAAATTGTGTTTTCACCCAATTTTAGGTTGAACATATGTTTGTTCAGTATGCAGTGTCCGGTGAGGACTCTTGTTACTGCACAGGTTTTGTATCTTTTGAGCTCCAGAAGTTCTTTAGATACTTTATTATCATGGCTCACAGTAAGTAAAAAATATAAACATGCAGTGATTAAATCATTACGTATTACAAATGTAGGTTCTAAGCCAAAACCGTATTAGGAAAGTTAGTCGTTCATCGAGTACTAGCAACATACCGAAGACGGATGGGTGGGTAGTAGAGACATCTTCAACAATCATCATCATATTTCAACCAATTTACACAAAACGTTAACAAATTATACACCTTAACCTTCCTCATGAATCACTCTGTCTATTAGTGAAAACCGCATGAATATCCGTTCAGTAGTTTTTCAGTTTATCGCGATCAGACAGACGCAACCCGTCGCGTCGTCTTTGTTTTGTAATATGTAGTGATAGACCAGGGATTCTTGAACCACACTTGGAGTAGCTCCGCTGTAGTGCATCAGAGACGTACTCAAGTCTATCTTCTTCTTTCACCATCAAAGCCACACGATACTTTTCTTTTCACCCCCGACGCAAATAGGAGTGTGCGTTGTTGTTGTTGTGTATCTGTGTGATTGTCTGTGGCGTCATAGCTCCCGATAGAGCGATTTTGATTTTTTTTTTAAAGGTGATTGATCGAGTGTTCTTTGCTACAATTCAAGAAAAGAACGAACGAACTTTTCAGCCTTTCGAACCTCATCAGCTGTTTTCTAATCTGTAAAGGAATTTTTCAGTCGGTAGGTATTTTACCGCAGTCTGGGCAAGTGGGGCGTCATTTTTTTATTTAACAATTTAACGAAAAGAAAACCTTTTTTACATTTCGTGTGATATCTCGTTTCCAGTACGTTTTTCATTCTATGTGCCCCATAGCTTTATTGTTCTTCATTAAATTACCTCCAAAATGAGACCTGTTCAAAGTCGCTACGTGCTGTTGTGTAACAGCAAATGAAGGTCAAAGTTAAAAAAAAAGAGTTTTTTTTTTTCAACATTTAATAACTTTGAAAGGAACGTACGTAGAAATCTGAAACTTTCTGAAAATGTAGCTTGTGATGATATTAAAATGTGCTATAAATTTCAGCGAGATCGGTTTCAAACTTTTTAGCCTATTAACGATCTTTTTTTTAGCCTTAATTAAAAAATGCTCTATTTTTTTTTCTAAACTACTAAAACTGGTCGGACCAGCTTAAAAAATTCAAAAAACCATTTAAATTTATGAGCCCGTTGGAATTTTTAAGAAACATCGATTTAAACCGAATTTATAACGGTATTTTGAGGTATACCTTTTTTAACGGGACGTATAAAAAGTAAGAAAAAGTATACCTCAAAATATCGTTAATTTAACACATGTAGGATTTTTGTATACTAAAGCATTGAAAATGAAAAATTAGCGTTAAGTACTTTATTTACACACATACGTGTGTGAGGTGTGTGAAGTTATTATTATTATTAATTGCAATTTTTTTTATAAAAAATTCTTAGAAGAGGTAACACGGGTGTCACGCACCCCTGCGCAGCAGTGAGGCACATTTCTTACACCAAACCGCATCAAAGCAGTCCGCGTGCCTCGGTAACATAAATGAATGGAAACGGGCGGTTATAGATCGAAACAGGCAGATGTGATATTATGTTATCCATTTTTGTTTTCTTTAATCATTTTACATTTGACGAAGCAAACTATTGTTGCGGTGACTCTGTGTGTGTTGATCTATAATTTTTAATTATAATAATTGTTTATTAAATCGACGATTTCGAATAATTGATGGTCAATTTTATGAAATAAAGATTTTTTTGAATCTGAATTGAATTTTTTGAAGTTCCACTTGGCAATAACGACAAAAGCTAAGGTCGTAAGCTTACTTGGTCCGACGATTGATTTCGCCAAACTCACACATTCGCAAATTAACTGTATGAAGTGATTGATCATTTAACACGCTGCGATGTCGTGACCCGGCTAGTAGCCAATCGCGATAGAGTAAATAGAGCGGATCTCGGGTAATTGTGACACCCGAGCGATCGTTATGTGACACACTTCGTTTTTATTGTTCAGCGGGAAGTTGCGAAGTCGCTTGATTGTAACAGATCTTCCACTGTCTTGTTCTAGTGTAACCTTTTTTTTCCCAAATACTCAAAATATATAGTATATAGATATAATATAATATATAGATATAAGTATATAGATATAATGTATGTTTACCTAATAGCTGTATATGTATATGGTGTGGAAGTGCATAGTTTATTTCACTGGTTTGCATTATCCATGTCGTATCAGGTATCTACACCATCCAGTAAGCGTCACGCAGTTCAAAACTGAATATTATAAATGATGATAATTGAAAATACGTATTTTGGGAAATGCTATATTGATTTGTCGTAAAGGTTCATAACATTCCAAAAGAAAAAGAATTGGACAAGTGGACCAGAAAATTCAAGGGAAAACTAAAGTTTCTGTTTTTGTTGTTTTTATAAGTAGGTTACGTACGGACGCAGAACGGATGAAATGGCTCAGTGTGTTTCTTCAATGAATAGGTGAAAAAATGCAAGAAGCGATATACACGCGGGCATCGTAAAATCTTTTTTATTTCTAGTAACATGACAAAACTAAAAGTTTCGCAAAAGAACACACATTAATTTATTACACCTCCGTCACAGTTTTTCTTATCTAACGATGATTTTGTAAAAAGATAATAAATGTAAAACTTTTGTTCGAAGATATTCTAACGGCTAAAATTCTTGATATTTTGAACCAATACTTCTTTAAAAGTCAAGTTCTTGTCGTTAAAAAAAGTAAGTACTATGAATAAAAATACCAAAAAAAAAATTCCATACTGTACAATGTAACTTAGTTTAAAAAAATACAATTAATCTAAGCTAGAAGGTCTCCAGCCAAAATATACTAAGTATACGTTACATGATGACGTCAGCGTATCATTAGCAAATTGATTTTGATGACGCCGACGCCAACATCTAAGCCCCTATTATTGAAAGCCGCACGGCTGCGGTCGTAACGTGGTGTTAGGAAATCGTATGAGAATAGTACCTAATCAAAATTTTATAGCAGACTTTGTCTTGGGATCTGATCAACTTACAACTTCAATTTACTCGTGGCACCTATTACTCCAGTATTTTCTGAGCACTTTATGTACGTGGAAGCCAACCTTGTATTTGTTATCATTTTGTATTGATTAAAACTTCTGTATTTCATATAAAAACTAGTTTATCCAGATTCTATTAAAGTAAATGTATTGGATTAAGGTATATATTGTAATAAAATACTAAAATCCTAATTAAACACCACTAGTAGAAAAGTATTGGCTCTCTACGGATAACGGCTTACTATTATTACACAGGCAGTATGTAGGATTTAAATCGAGGAGTATATAAAAAATGCTTTTTAAACTAAATGAATACATTATCTATCTAACTATATAAAATATCTATTATACTACTAATATAAAGATAGCTTGCTTTGAATCCCAGGAATGAAGTTATGTGTAAACTCACTGTGTCACCGGTGTTCCTTGTTGTAATTTACAAAGTCGTAAGTTCTATTCTTACGACTTTGCAAGTTACACCTTTGACTTTGGTTGAAGTTCTTCCTATACAAGTTGCTACAGAAGGGTGTGGTTATATTATATTGTAGAAGCGTAACTAAAAAGCTTTTCCTGGTGTAGGTACACAATACCAAACATTGTAATTATAAATTTTCATGTCAATTGCAATGATTTTAATTTTTTGATGCGGACATTTTCGGACAATCCATTGCATCAACGCCCTGTAATAACATACCTCGCTTCTTTGCTTCAATAATGTGATAAGTCCGAAATATCGTTTTTTATCTTTTTTTTACATTTGATTTTGATAAGTTTTCACATAGTTTATTTATTGCAATTTATAATAAATTGTATATAGATACTAAAAAATATATTTGTATTGACACAATTCTTTTTTTAAAGGGTTAAAAACACTTCTGTAAAATTTCAACTTTCAAGATAACATGTTATTGAAGCTAAGAGGCGACCTATAGTTTTATTTATATCAGCCCTCTTACGAAATATTAGTTTATCAGTAGTTGTTGAAGTTTAAAAACAGGGTTTATGTATTATAGTTTATAAATCATGAATTTTCTAAACTTATACTGAAATAATACTGAGTAAATAACATTTTAGTTACAACACAAATATACAACGGTTACTGCAAGTTAAACAGTAGCCTTGTGGACTTAGGCCCTAAGAGGTGGATGGGAATGTGTTACAAGTACTTCACATATTATTTTATGTAGCTACATACATATTTGAATAATGAAAATGGCTAATTAAGGGTGAAATGAACTAAAACAGGAGTTAGCATACTAATTTTTACTATACGCGACGTGATGCTTTAATATTTTTTTCAAGTTGCACTTAAAAATGGCACGACAAATCGATAAAATCACATCTTTGTGCAAACATAATTGACTACTAATGGTCCTATAATTACCAACTCGGAGACCTCTTGTGCGAAGTTTTGTAGGTTCAATTTAAGAAGGGAAAAATATTTACGATAATCACTAGAGGCCTAGAGTCCACGCAACACGGAGACACTATATTTACGAGGTAACTAGCAGACGGAATTTCTTAATCCAGAGAAATTTTTCAGGACTCAATAGGTTTTTTCATTGCCCTTAGAAACTAATCAGCCATAACATTCTGGATAAATAAACAATTTTTAGTTTTTTTTTTTTCTGAGCATTATGTCTCTAATCCGGTCGGTATTTGAGTGTTCCGTTATCGAAACCTACGTGAAATCTGTTAAAAAACCTAGATATATATATATATATTATGTATATTTACTAATATCATAAAACTAAAAAGAATGGTTTGATCATTTGCCCATTTGTAGAAATCCAAACGCACCCTTATATGTAGTTACTCGCTTTCCTTTCTAGCGGACTGGCTGCCCTTTCATCTTTACAAATCAAAACTTACGATTGGAAAGCCAAAATGAATAATTCTTCCCTTTGTCCCGTAGTTGCTCTGTCAAAGGTGTAGAATTTTATAATGATAACTATACATACATATTTCTAACCACTTATTGTTAAACTACATTTGAAATTCAAAAACAATATTTACATTCCCGCTTGACTTAATTAAATAGGTACGTAAATTGATTACTGTTTCTATATAGGCATGGTCTATTATTGGCCAACAAATTACACCATACAAACTTAGTAAATTTGGCTAACTGTTTTTACTTGTGGTAATCCATACAGATTACAGAAGCAAACACACCGAAATTTACCTTAAAAGCTTTGAGTTTTCTGAAATATAATGTGCTAATTTATAGTCATTTTTTATAGTCATTATTACGATTCTTATTCCATTCTCGTTAAGTAGAGATCCTGAGAAATATCCTTGATCGAATTTATACTGCTTTATCATTACCTTCAAGTGTACAAGCACGTCAACTTGTATTTTGGGAATGTAGGTTGCCGCAGAATTTAGTATATATTTCAATTAAGGTGTTCGTGTAAGTAACTAGGTTAATTTGTGTGTGAATATGAGCGTGGAAGGAAATATATGTATGCTTTGTAAGCTTGTATTACATACATATATTCAATCGTAATTAACATTGTAGGTAAGTGTATCTTTACCAAAACAAAAATAACATAAGATAAAAATAATATAATATACCTACTTAATAAAAACAAAAATAATATACGTAGATGTTTATCTTAGAATACAGCTATACATATAATTCTATTTCGATATGCATATTACTCCCATCATTTTAACCTAAGCTAGGTATGTTTTATTGTAGAAATCCTAGTAATACTAGCTACATTGCAATTTATAAATAACATCTTCAGTATCTCAACAAAGTTATAAAAGACAATAACCCAATTTCGTTCTTCCTTTATACTTCACAGACCACCATAATATGTTATTTCCTTATATTCCCTTACGCTTTTATAAACACAAATACTGCAAACCTTTGTTATCTTTCATCATATTGAAGTCAGTTTCATTCACTATTTCATCACACAGTCTGAAATTTACATATTTGCAATAAAAGACCACAAGTATCTTTTAAGCAGAATTATTCTTCCCTGCATTAGGTACAGCCAGCCGTATCTTCACAAGATAATATTAAAAGATGTTTTTCACGAGAAACAATGCAAGATGGCGCCGTTACCGGAACGTTTTGCCGCCAACGCAGCCGCCATGACACTTCTTTTGTACACGAACTGACGGACTGTATTGTACTTTTGGGGTTCATTTAAACGCAGACTCTACAAGTGGGAATACATATAATAATAAATATATATAACACTCTCGTCGACTTGAATGGACTTTCTAAAACAAGTTCAGCATTTTCTTTTTGAATGCTGATGAGGGTTGATGAATATTTTATAAAGAACTTTGTAGACCAGTAGTAAACAGGTTTTGTGTAAAATGCTCACATTTTTATCAGGATGAATTCTGAGTCAAAAGTTATTTTAGATTATCCTTTTTGTAAATAAGACCTGGAGTATAAGGGAAGAGTATTACGTAACGTGCCTTTGAAATCGGATTGTGCAACTGCTCGGTCATTTAAGGGTAGGTCAAAGATAGGTTTACAATCTTACAAAAAGTCAGCTGTACGAGTATGGTCATCTACATTCCATATTTAAATTATAGCAGTATACTGCAAGCGACATGTTCAAAACCTGACCAGTACAACACCAACATATACTCACTAAGGCCGTTCATTCAATGGCCAAAATCTTCCATACTTACGTAATTAAATAATGGCCTCTAATCTTAATACAAATAGTTTAACTTTATTAGGAGGTACTAAGAATGACCTAGGAGCCAGTACGTAGTGTATGTAAACTCTTTGGAGCTTCTTCTGTGATCTATATTCTTTTGAAAAAGAATGAACCAAATACTATCCAAATAGTTTGATAGCTTGTCTAACAGGCTATCAAACTATTTATATTTATAGCCTCTTTACTTTAGACTAACATTTACTGTTGGTCTAGTAGTTACTGATCTTTACTGCTGAGCCACAAGTCGTGGGTTCGATTCATTTATAAAATGTATGTATTTGGAAATATATAGGTAAGTATGTTTTTAAGTAGTCTGGTTAGAATTGTACAGGCGTCCCATCTAGCGTGGGATCAGACGACCATGTGAGATGTGTCAAGTTATTAATATTATTATTTATTTATGACATTTATAAGACGTTATCATTCATTACTTCGTAAGTCTCGTATAGCTAAAACGTTGTTATGAATAATGCGGTAAAAACAATACTTTCATTTTACCCATCTCTATTTTTAGAGGTTACCCAAAGTAATAGGAAATCGTTGAGGCGTACCGCGTTACGTAAGGATTTCATTGATTCTTGTTCAACCGATAACATATTGCTTTCCGAGATTGATGAGATACTAACTGGCTTCAAATGTGTCGCTTTTGTTACGAACATTACACTTTTTTTATTGGGTAATGGAATAAGCGTTTGTTTTCCAACTCTTTTCATGGAAAGTCAATACGAAGATGGTACACGCCTATCCAAGAAAAACTATTCACTCTACTCTTGAACATTAGTTTAAATTAAAAGGACAAAATTAATAACTTGGTTTACTTATATTTTAGGTCAAATATAAAGTTTATTTGATTATAATTTGTTGTTATTATTTACATCTAGCAGTTCCCGTGCGGCTTCACTCGCGTCTACATTTATACATTTCGCGGAACCCTAGTTGTTTTTCATAAATAAAAGTAGTCTAAGTTACTCATAACAACAGCTGTCTGGCAGTGAAAGTCTCGTGAAAACCACCCGTTCCGGAGATTAACCGGAACAAACAGACAGACAAAAATAAAAAAAAATGATTTTTAGGTATAGCTATCGTGAAAATAACCGTATGAGCTTAAAAAGAAATTATTATTTTGACATTGCAAACAGACCCTTCAAGGAAACTGTAATTATATATTAAACTAGCAGCGCCCTAGTTTTACCCTCGTAAGTCCCGATCCCGTGGGAATATCTGAATAAAAAGTAGCCTATGTGTTAATCCAGGTCTCCAGCTATGTACATACTAAGTTTTATCGCAATCGGTTCAGTTGTTTTGGCATGAAAGAGTAACAAACATCCATACATCGTCACAAACCTTCCCGTTTATAATATTAAGTAGGATAATATTAGTAGGATATTTTTAATCACAAAAATAACTAAGCTGTCACGTTTGGACCATTATGAAATTTGCACTTATTTTAATACCAATTTCACTTGCAACTCATCCTATAGAAACTGCTTAGATGTCACAAACACCCCAAATGAGGCAAGCACCATTAGCCATATTTGGGTTGGCAAACATTTTTATGATAACGTCAAAGCCCGATAAGGTAAGACCACAAATTATTACAAGTAAAATACCTTGTATTTCTTTCAGCGTTTTAGTCGTACATTCGCAGTACAAATTGAGGATCTATAGGAATCTATCGTTTCTCCAAAATATTTACATTTTACTTGCTACATTATTAAGGTTGTTTCGGAAAACTACAGCCATAAAAATGACATAAGTATCGCCCTCGGAACAACAAAATAATGTGTGTCTTGTGATAAATTGAATTGCGTAACGGTTCAGCCAAATACCAAGACTATAATTCCACCACACGAATATAATTCGGAAATAATGGCGGATAATATTATTGTATCCAATTGATCGTGTAGGCTAAGTGTGTCTTTATTAGTTATTATTGCGAGTAGTTGAGTAATGGGTTAATTTATAGATATTCGGGATATTAGATATTCCAAAAGGGTAGGTAGGTACTTAATATTAATTGAGAAGATAAACTCACCACTCGTCTTTAATTTTTAAACCCCAACGATACAACAGGCAAAGATAAACATCCACGTATTGCCATAGAGGCATAGACGAATCGAATTATCTTTTTTCAGGGACCTAGATCATGTGTTCCGCTAAACAATGGCTGTGTGCGGGACGCCACGGGAACATGCATTCTTAAGTTACTCCTCGAGCCACCTGCCAGTGAAAGTCCCTGGAAATCCGTCCAATCCAGACAGAAAGACATAAAAATGGTTTTTTTGGTATACGTGTAAACATTCGGAGGCAAATAGTAAAATGCTGTTATTACGACATTAGGAACAGACACTTCAATTTTATTTATTTCTATGTGTGTATATATTTGTATGTATACATATAAGTATAAAAGTACTAACTAACATTATTTTTATTAACTAAAGTCTTAATAAAAATAAGTTTACTTAGTTCGTTCTCGTTTGGTTTTCGGTCCCCGTGTTTACACGATTAACAAATCTAGTAATATTATCTGTGTGTCAAATGTCATCGAAATCCGTTAAGCGGTTATAACTTGATTGGGTACTTTTATATACATTCACCCATTATATATTCTGATAATTAAGTTTCTCGAAATATTTTATGTCGGTAACAAGCTGATCAGAAAATGGCAAGGGTGCTTCTTTTGCCACATTGCGAATAAACGTATTCTTCTATAAAAATCTGGGCAAGTGTGTGTGAGTCTGACTCGCGCATCGAGGGTGCCGCACTTACTCGTATGTAGATAGTTCGTCCAATCTCGTGAAACGAATCTTGAAGCCCGTTTTATTCCGAGTTTGTTTGTTTGAAAGACACTTCACAAATACTTCCCCAAATTTCATGGCTCTAGGTCAACTGGAAGTACCCTACAGGTTTTGATTTACCTGTTTGTTTCAATCAATCAATCAACCAGCCTATCATAGTCCACTGCTGGACATAGGCCTCTCCCAATGTGCGCCACAGCACCCGGTCCTCCGCCTTCCGCATCCAGTCCATCCCTGCTACCTTCTTCAGGTCGTCGATCCATCTGGCTGGGGGGCGTCCTACCTTCCGTTTGCCGATTCGCGGTCTCCACTCTAGGACCCGTCTGCTCCAACGGAAATCGGTCCTTCGGCATGCGTGGCCAGCCCATTGCCACTTCAGCGTGCTTATCCTGTTTGTTTGAAGTGTGTAAATTGTTTAAAGTATAACACTTAAATGGCTGTATCTTTTGATTGCGTGGATTTCGATGCCTAATTTTTTAAGCTTCAAGGGACCGATGTAACTATTTGATGTTAATTTCAACTTCATACCTCTACACGTTCCTAAGCAAAAGTTTCATGACAGACAGCGAGTTGAACCTATAAGGGTTCCTTTTAATCATTTTGAGGAACGAAACCCTAAAAATATATACCTACAAATTTTAGTTTTATTTTTTTTAATTGTTATCTTACAATTTTCTACGCGAGCCTTTTATTTCCTTGCAAAAGTTTAAGATTCCCGAAATAATTCTGAAAATGGTAAGCTGATTTTGTATTCTAAAAGGTGACAACCCTATGTGACGAGCATAGAGAAGAGAAGAATTTAGTATGCACCCCGGTTTAGTATGCGACCTTCGACGAACGCTGTTTACATCGAAACGTTTCGTGTATGGCATTAATGGTTTAGCGACGGTAGCGTAATGGCCAAGCTTTGATCAAAGTGGCCAAGGACCCCACCCGATGTAATACCGACTTTTACCCACTCCCAACACAAGCATATTGAGCTCAGCTCAGCTTGCACTAGTCTGGGTTTTTCTATGTATTTATTTACAAAATAAAATATAATATTATTTACGTATTTACGGGAATTAAATCCCACTAATATACTCTTTCACGCCTAAACTACTAAACCGATTGCGATAAAACTTCTTATGTAGATAGCTGGAGACCTGGATTAACATATAGGCTACTTTTTATCCCGATATTCCCACGGGATGTTGACTTACGCGGGTGAAACCGCGGGGCGCTCCTAATACGTAAATAATATTATATCATTTAATGCGAAAGTTTAAAAGTTAGTAAAATAAAATATCTAAATATATTAAATTTATCAAAGTTCTTGATGACGCTACATAATAATCGAATCCTCACTGTCCTATTATATTTACTAGCCTTCATCTTTGACAACGTATTTAGTTTCCTGCTTCCAACTTTTATGTACTAACTAGCAACCCGCCCCGGCTTCGCACGGATAGTAGAGAAATTTTCAACAGTCAAAATATTACTAAATACATACATATTATAGATAAATTACACCCAGATACAGAACAAATAATCGTGCACATCACACAAATATTTGTCCTGGGTGTGAATCGAACCCACGACCTCTGGCTTAGCAGTCAGGATCACTAACCAACAGGCCAGTCTATATGTTCCGTATTATTATTATTAAGTTTAATCATTTATTATTAACTAGCAACCCGCCCGGCTTCGCACGGGTATTAGAGACATCTTCAACAATCATTATGATATTTCAACCAACTTACACAAAACGTTAATTTAATAAATTATACACTTAAACCTTCCTCATTAATCACTCTGTTTATTGTTGAAAACCGCATGAAAATCCGTTTAGTAGTTTTTTACTTTATCGCGAACAGACAGTCGCGGCGGAGGGTGATAGTGATAATCGCGTGATCACCTCGTGCGTCGGTACCGCTTCTCGTGCCGCGCCTTATCGCGGTGTACCCCTAACCACAAATTACCTAATTATTACTTCCCCCTAACTCCTAAGCCACTTAGCGATAGTTTATGAACTTGTTAATGGCACCTAATTAGATTTAACGTAACCTTTAACTAGTTTTTGTACATTAGGTACAATGTTATAATAAGCCGGCCAGCTTGTCTATACACATAATTTCATAATGTATTTATGTATTCATTAGGTTCATTAGTTTGTAATAAGATAATCATAAATGAACAATTTAAAATACCCTCTACTCGAAAATCCCTTCAAGGATTAGAAAAGAGTTGATGACCCTGAAACACCTGAACAGATCTTCATAAGTTCTAGCTTAGAACCAACTCGATCACGTCAGCTTTCGAACAAAAAAAAACCGGTTATGAACTGGATTTGCATTGTTTTATACCATTGAGGTAGGGAAATCAGATTTTAAGTCACAATAAAATATGTCACCACTGTTTAAATGTACTTACATCAACTTCATGCATATTACTTAGACCCAACCCGCCTGTCTTGTGTGGTGTTACTGTAAAACCCCGAACTTCAGTCAATCCTAAGATTTCCTAGAAAACTAGTAAAGTAGGCTTTTACAGTAACATACATAAATCTGTAAAACTGTAATCGATTAATAAATACAAAGATATGATATCGATATCTCTTAAGAATCGGATATTGTAATAATCGACCTTGACCTCGTCCCTGTTTTTCAATCTATCAGAACTTTCAAACGGTACTTCTTAGATTTGATAGACTATAGCTAATATTATGTACAATTGGCGATCTTATCCCAATTTGCGATCTATTCCAGGCAACCATTGGATGGATAGAGAAAACATAGGTGAAAAGAGGGGCTGCAGTGTACAATATATTTAAGAAGCCTATGGAGAAATAAAATAATTATATACAAGTGCTATTAAGAAATATTTATCACTAGCTGTGCCCGCGACTTCGTCCACGTGGAATAGTGTCTTTGGGTAGAATTTTTAATTATGACGATACTTCCCTACAACTTTTCATCCCCACCTTTCAACTCCTTGCACCCCTTTTTCGCATTAAATGTCTTTTCTCAGGCTCTAGACTATCTGTGTACCAAATTTCATTGAAATCGGTTCAGTAGTTTTGGCGTGAAAGGGCGACAGACAGACAGAGTTACTTTCGCATTTATAATATTAGTAAGGATAGGTAGGTACACAAATAAGTCGTTTTAAGACGGGAAAGAAGAAAGTAAATTTGTATAAGGAAAAATAGATAGGGAGAGCGATCTAGGGTAAGGGATACCGCAAGTCTCGGATGGGGAACGGGAGTGAGACTGCAGTAGCTCGCAGAGGCCGGGGTCGCGTACCCGAATGCCTGTATTTCCTATGACTGGAGAGACTACTAGGTCAAGGACACCTGCTCACAAAGCTGGGTGTCGTGACACTCACTTGCATTATTACGGTAATTATACTTTTCCACTGTATAGACAAATGTTCTTATATTTAAAGTACAAAAAACTTTCGAACAAAATAAATATTTGACTGCACGGATGGCGCAATGGTTTAAGTGGTCATCTCGCCACTACGCCGCGCGCAGTGTTGTGGATTCAAATCCAACACGGGACAAAAGTCACAAGGACAAAAGAGTCGGGTCGTTGTTTGAATGTTTGTGAAGCAACGCGCGAGGTCGCGACACAGGAATATTAAAACAACCTCAAAGCTAGATATGCTTTAAATTAATGTATAATTAATAAAAAGGAGACAAATCTACCACCGCCAAAATCAATCTCCACAGACATCGCCGGGAAGTGATAAATTTCATCCAGTCCGTGCTAAACGTTAAAAACATATCTGCACAAAAACACATGTAGTTCACGAATGCTATTTTAAATATTATTTATAATGGCGGATAATATATACATGTGTTAGGTTAAAACTCGTGTTATCAAGGCCGGCGGCAAGCGTCGGGTGTTAAAAAATATTTATCTTGCATTACAAACGCGGTTAGTCTCCACTCCATCCTACTTCCTACTAATATTATAAACGTGAAAGTTTGTGAGGATGTATGGATGTATGGATGGATGCCTACGACGTAATACAGTATCGTATCGTTCTCAGTAACGCGTTAGTAAATATTCTTGGAATTTTTAGATTTTATTTTCAGAAGTAAATGCAACTTGCGTCATTAATGTGCGAGAGCTTGATGCATGAGCATGCGCGATTCGAGAACGAATTTAATCTTTGAAATCTTCTACAAAGGTTAAGGGGTCAGTAAAATGCGATTCACGTCGGCGTTCTTTTTTGTCGCAATGGTTTCGTACATTTTTGTTATTGAATATTATTGGATGTTAAGTTTTTTGTGTATAAAGATGTGAAACCTGTATTCCTAAAAATTTAAATCATTAATTCATAAGTTTTATCTTTACATAGTATAAAACAAAGTCACTTCCGCCGTTTGTGTACGCCTTTTTTAAGCTACGCAACGGATTTTAATTCGGTTTACACCAATAGATACAAGAGGAAGGTTGATAGGTATAGTTTAATATTGTTTTGTGTTAATTTGTATAATCATATGACGATAATTGTTCACCACATTAGTATTTACATTACACCCGTGCGAAGCTGGGCCGGGTCGCTAGTTAAGTAATAAATTGTTAAAAAAAATAACAGTCTCTATGAGAAAAAATTGTTTAAAGGAAACTATGCTTTACTAGACATTATTCAAATACATCGGAAACGTTGAATATTTAGTAATATAGATAGATAGATTGATAGATAGAATATTCTTTTTACAATAAAAACTTTCGTGAGTGGTATTCATATTTATTAAAAACTATACGGTTTTACTCACGTTTGTATTTCGGGGATGCCCGACTAGTTTCTGACCCGACGGGGGCCCTTTCTCAAGGAGTGAAGCGTCCTGCCACGACGGTGTCAGGCGTCACACTGGGTTTACAACGCTGCCACCAGTTCCTTTGCCTTTCGGAACGTGCGGATGTAGACAGTTGCGTTTCCGTTGCGTTGTGTGATGCGCTGTTGTTACCAACATCCACCGCGGTGCACACCATACTAACCGTATCACTTTTTATAAGGTCTGTCAGATCTGTCTCATGGGATGTGAGTTTTAATGCCGGCCGCCAGGCAGGGGGCAGTGACCAGCCACTGTCTCTGTTGAAATTCGGACGACGACTTATCTCGATTGCTTCGCGTATTTTTCGCGGTACGAAATATTTTTCTCTCGCCAGTACGGAAGTCTTATCGAAACGTATGTAGTGAGGCGTGTCCGTTTTGCATGCGTGTTCAGCGACGGTCGACCTGTTGCAGTCCATGTTTTTCATACATCGTATGTGTTCCTGTAGTCTGGTTGCGATGCTGCGACGAGTCTCTCCAACATAGCTCAAGCCACAGTCACAAGGGATCGAGTATACACCGGGGGCCCCCAGTGGATCAACATCCTTTGGGGAGCGCAATAGTTCTCTAAGTTGTCCGGGTGGGCGGAAGATTGTTCTGATACCGTAGTTTCGGCTTAATGTTCGCCCAATCTTATCAGTTACTCCGCGTATGTATGGGAGAAATACGGGGTTTCGTTCAACACCGGGTGTCCGTCGATTGACTACCGCGCCCGCAGCCCGGGTACACTCCCTCCACCGGTATCCATTCCGCTCTAGTGTGTGACGTAGATGTTTCATTTCGTCATCCAGATATTGTGGGTCGCAGATGTTGAGAGCTCGGTTTATTAGAAGGGTGATGGTGGGAGTCAGCTCGAAGGTACCTGTCCGTGTGTGTTGGTTTTCTATACACCGTGTGTGTTAGCCGTCCGTTTGAGCCTCAGATAACTAGTACGTCCAGGAACGGTAGTGCCCCATCTACCTCTTTTTCCAGCGTGCACTGTATCTTATGGTGTACCGTGTTCAGGTGCCCGCTTAGCTCCTCTAGTGAGTTTCGGTCAACGATCGCAAAGATGTCATCTACGTATCGCCACCAGTATCGCGGTTTCTTTGTCGCTGTGCTTAATGCTCGTTCTTCGAACCACTCCATGAAAATGTTTGCCACCACCAACGGTGAGCCCATCGACACTCCGTCCACTTGTACATAGTAGTCTCCTCTCCATACGAAGTATCCGCTTTCAAGACAGACTTTTATACAGTTCATGTATGCAGTGGGTAAATCTGTGCCTTGTAACAATGTTGCAATTATGTTTAATGTCTCTTCCACTGGAACATTTGTAAATAACGAAGTAATGTCGAAACTGACCATCAATTCCGTGTCTTTTAGCTCAACCTCCGATAGTAAGGAGATAAAATGTCTCGAGTCTTTTACATGACTGTCCGTTTTGCTAGTGTAAGGTAGCAAACAAGTAGCCAAGTGTCTTGAGAGTTTGTATGTGGGAGCATCTATCTGGCTAACTATAGGTCGTAGGGGCCAGCCCGGTTTGTGTATTTTACCCACTCCACCGAAAATATACGGGCTCCCTAAAAAACATGATAAGATTGGGCGAACATTAAGCCGAAACTACGGTATCAGAACAATCTTCCGCCCACCCGGACAACTTAGAGAACTATTGCGCTCCCCAAAGGATGTTGATCCACTGGGGGCCCCCGGTGTATACTCGATCCCTTGTGACTGTGGCTTGAGCTATGTTGGAGAGACTCGTCGCAGCATCGCAACCAGACTACAGGAACACATACGATGTATGAAAAACATGGACTGCAACAGGTCGACCGTCGCTGAACACGCATGCAAAACGGACACGCCTCACTACATACGTTTCGATAAGACTTCCGTACTGGCGAGAGAAAAATATTTCGTACCGCGAAAAATACGCGAAGCAATCGAGATAAGTCGTCGTCCGAATTTCAACAGAGACAGTGGCTGGTCACTGCCCCCTGCCTGGCGGCCGGCATTAAAACTCACATCCCATGAGACAGATCTGACAGACCTTATAAAAAGTGATACGGTTAGTATGGTGTGCACCGCGGTGGATGTTGGTAACAACAGCGCATCACACAACGCAACGGAAACGCAACTGTCTACATCCGCACGTTCCGAAAGGCAAAGGAACTGGTGGCAGCGTTGTAAACCCAGTGTGACGCCTGACACCGTCGTGGCAGGACGCTTCACTCCTTGAGAAAGGGCCCCCGTCGGGTCCGAAACTAGTCGGGCATCGCCGAAATACAAACGTGAGTAAAACCGTATAGTTTTTAATAAATAAAAATATTCTTTATTGTACACCATTAAATAAACTTAAATGGGAAAAGATCATGGCTTAAAAATAGAATACAATGGGCGGTCTTATCGCTAATAGCGATCTCTACCAGACAACCTTTAGATGGAGATAATTATAGAAGTATTAAATAAAAGCAATAGTTGATGGCGTACTATATAGAAAACACAGACAAGTATTTGTACGTATTAATATATATATACATATATATACATACACACATAAATACATACACATACACATACATACATACATATACACATACATACATACATACATAATATACTACTTCTACTAACCATAAACATTTTTTTGAGGTTAAGTTTTTCCAATAATATTATTATCGCGTGGAGTTTAACGAAATTCTATTGTTGCTACAAAGCCCTGTCCGCTTCATAAAGAAATCATTTTTGCGAGTTCAGTGAATAATATAAAATTATAAATTTTCTCTCAAAGTGTTCTGATATCGAATCAAAATTTTCTCAAAAACTTAACGTAACTTTGCATAGGTGACTTTTCATCGATTGTCTCCCTTGAGTCATTTTTCTGTTTCTAAAGTGACTATAGGTATCGGCAGAATTGACTAATAAGAAGAGATTAGATCAGATCGTCAGTATATTGAAAAAAAAGAGTCGATAAAAAAACACCCGTATCCGATGAGCGTGTATGAAAGATCTGATAAATACGGCAGAGGCAAGCTATATATAAGGGCTGTGGTAAAGTGCGATTTATCGTCTGCCTACAAATATTATATATACATAGTACGTAGTAACCCGGCTTTCAGAAATTTATAAATTAAAATTTGTACTATACCACTAAAACAACTGTGTTCTACAACAAAGTCTCAACACCCGCTTTGGAAAATGGGTTTTTCAACGATCCTAAAACAACGACATATTAACATTACAATACATATAAGAGCGATTGGACGTCCAGGGTCTCGAGCATAAGTTAGTGGGTCTGACAACTCTGGCATTGTAAATCGGGTACAAGGTCACTAGAGCTAAAATTACTAATTCAGTGGATTCACCCCACGGCCTCCCGTTGATTTAATTGTTAAGTTTTTAGTACTGTCGACGTCGGTAACTCAATCTTAGTTAGATAAATAAATAATTAATTAGTGTTTCGATGTAAGAAAACAATAATTATAAAGTTTTGTAAAAAATAATTATATAATAGCAGTTTTTAACGTACCTACTAGGTATTATGTATAGTGTAAGATAATATCTAGTCCTACAATGTTAAAATCGACGTTTCAAAGAAGATTCTACACCGCCGACCTCTTTTTGTCTTTATTGTACGTCTGATTGTCTTGCTACCTAATACAATTTATTAGTAAAAATTACAATAATGGCAATTAAAAAAGAACCTTAAAGTTTATATGGTAAGATAATGTTCTAAATGACCTGGATATCAATTTTATTTTACATTTAGTACGATAATTTTGGTTTTTTTTTTGTTTCTGATAATAAAATGTAGCTATAATTACATTTCATTGTTAATATTTGTGATGAAAGGAGAATGCCCATTTCAGAATAAAAATCAGTTTCACACTTTTTTTTGCTGTGCTAAATATTTATAAACTGCGTTATTAAGTCTGCATTGAGTATTATCTGAAATATAAACGTATATTGTAACATAACTTGGGGTTATTGAGAAATTAAATATCAATATTATTTAAAAACAAAAACTATGATTAAAGCGATATTGAAGGGATGAATTGTAATAATATTGGTATAAGTAATATATGGAAATTACATTAAAAGTACTGCCCGCCGGTAGCCTATTGGATAAGGCTTCGGACTTGTGTGAGATTCAGGGTCGAAAAGTCACATTAAAATATTTTTTTTTTGCATTTGAAATAATGACGCGAACGTCTAAAAGTTAAACCATGAATGGACATTGCCTTTTACATCAACATTTCCGAGGTTTTTTTGTAACCAATTTTCATGTTAACTCAATAATTTTTCAGTTTACGTAAAGCTCCTTAAATATGACCCTCTCTGTAAAACTACACCCTGTTTAAAAACAGACGAGCCTTTCAATGATTATCATTATATTGAAAAGCCTGAGCCATTCAGTACGAACACATGACATGACACATCAGCTTCATTTACAAAAGCGTTTCGTCACAAAACTCACGTGTGACAAGCTTCGTCACGGCTTGACACAAAGCGTCTGTGTTATACACGTGAAAGGCGATACGGTTTGAAATGTGTCCTGAATAGAACGACACTGAATAAGTTTCTGCTTAAATAAATAACGAGTCACATTTTTGGCAGAAAAGAGCAGAATAATAAACTCACCTTTTTAGATTATTTATTAATTTATTTAACTGATTGTATATTCGTATTGAGATGTATAGTATAAGAGCACATGAGATAAAGCAACTATTTACTGAAAAAATATATTTGCACGCTAATACGATGCGGTTTCCTTTATTTTTCTGGCTCATTATTGACGCTCATTCTATATTATTTTTGGTCGAACTCATACGAACCGAATTCGCGACGCAACCGCACGCTTCCTTTGTACGCGGTCAGCTATAATTGACGAATTAATTTGAAAATTAACATCAAGACATAAGACTTAAAATCATAGGTATACATAAGTCATATTGAAAGTTTCGTCGTAGAGGTGCGACGTCTGGAGTATATGGCATCAGTTCTACAATTGAAGCCTTCAAATACGCTTCCTTTGCCTTAGCTTAGCGGAATGTGAGGACGCGTTATCGTAGTGAAGGATGACATTGCTTCCATGACGCTTTTTCTTTGTCCTTTGGTTTTCAAGAGAAACTGTTGTGAAATATACTGATTTACCGATAAAAGAAGCAACCAAAGTTTTCAAAAGGAAAGAGAGCCATTCTGCCGACATACCCAGGTTTCGTCACCTGTCACTATATTATAAACAGCAAATGACTGCCCTCCATTAAACTTTATCATTTTACGACACCTCTCAATACGCAGTTGTCTTTTGTCAAATTGCAGAAGCTTTGCAACGATGGATATCGTGCCGCATTGCACGATATCCATCGTATGCAAAGCTTCCGAACCTTCAGATGCACATGCAAAATGTTTTGCACTTGGCTCATTTCAATGCCTAATACAGTGCAAATTTGCAAGCAAGTAATTTTTGGTCAGGTTCAATCAGTTGTCGTAGGGTATCAATATTCGATTCTGTAACCGCAGTCGCCGGGCCGACCTTCAGTACATCGTCATGGAGATGATCACGTTCGAGTTTAAATTCTCTGAATCACGAATACACATCGCTGCGATATAGGGTTTATCACCAAATGTAAATTGAAGTCTCTAGCAATTCTCTTGTTGACTTAAGCCACGGCGAAAAGCCTTATAAATCATTGATCGAAAATTTTCACGAGTTAAATTCATTGTAATAACGATGAAAAAAAATTGTAAAAGACGCCGCAACCAAAAAACAAATGACAGTCTCCCAAATAAAAAGTAATATGTTCCCAGAGAGTTAAATTTTCTAATTCCGCAATTGATTTTTTTTTTGTAACTTTTAGTTCCAGAAAGTTTCAGTATGCCCCATGTATAGAGTCTGTGTAAGTCACGACTAGCGATGCCATCGCACATCGTCTGCAAGCAGACCAGCACTACAAGTTACAAAGTAACTATTATCTTATCTGTGCTACGAGCCTAATATAGTGCTTTTCCTGATGATTAGGGTCACTAACGATCCTTTACCATGCAAACATCAGGCCGCAATAGATGTTTTTAATGTAGGATATTACCAATATCAAAACCTTGGTGTTTCCTTTAGATTTATTAAACTCAGTACATTAGTCCTGTTCAGAAACCATCTTATTACTAGTCATTGTTCTACTCTCGGTATGAAAGGCTTTAGTCGACCACGCTGGACTAGAATGTATTTTCATATTAACTTCAAAAAGTCAGAGGTACGCAACTGGGGCCGAACTCGAACCGCCGCGCACCGTTCGCGAGAAGCTAATAGTTAAACCGATCAACAGAAAAAGTACAGGACATTCGGGTACGCGACCCCGGCCTCTGCGAGCTACTGCAGTCTCATTCCCCATCCGAAACTTGCGGTATCCCTTAACTAAGCATCCTCTCCCTATCCATTTTTCCTTATACAAATTTACTTTATTCCTTCCTTCCCGGGTTGAAACTACATTCCCAAAGAGGGTTGGCGTCAGGCAGGCGGCCGGCCATAAAAGAAACCAGCCAAAAGACTTTGGGAATGTGCAAGAAGATGATAATAATCTACAGATAATATAGTTATGTTGTGAAGATATCTGGTATCTTTATTAAATCTTGCAAAAACAATAACTGGTTACGAGATAATTCAGCTATTTTTAAGGTAAACAATACGATATGATATTGATATGTTCATTTTGTGTATCGTAAAACATACTGGTCATTATAAATAATATCGCATTTTAATAACTTTTGTACTCAAACTGTGAGTTTGTTCATGACTACATGTCATAAAACAAAGTCCCCCGCCGCGTCTGTCTGTCTGTTCGCGATAAACTGAAAAACTACTTAAAGGATTTTCATGCGATTTTCACCAATAAACAGAATGATTCATGACGAAGGTTGAGGTGTATAATTTGTTATGATTTTGTGTAAATTGATTGAAATATTTTATTTTATTCAAAAGGTACAGATACAGACAACAGATTAAGATATACATAGAATGGCCTTAACAGTAAATAGTAAGCAAACCTGAAGTCCAGTTACAACTGTACACAACTTTCAAAACATACAATACTTCGTTCAATATGGGTTAGGTAGTAAAAAAGTAAATGTGAAATATGGGGGGAAAACAACTAAAATAAAATAATAAATGAATAAAACTTAAAACTTAAATTAACTAAAAAGGTCACATATATCACATACATTTTGATGTTTGTTGAAGATGTCTCTGCTACCCGGGCGAAGCCGGGGCGGGTTGCTAGTGAAGAGATAAGTATGTTACACGTTTATAGTATAGATTTAATCCTAAATATATATTATAGTAGTATAAATGCGAATGTGAGATTGTTTGAAAGTTTCATGATGATCGGATGAGTAGTTAAGGTGTGAAAGGGTAGCAAACCCTTTCACACCTTTACTACTCATCCGATCATCATGAAACTTTAAATACATCATGCTAGGGGTATAAACAATGATATAGAGTACCTTTTATCCAAAAAAAGATACTGTTCCCGAGAGAAAAAAGAAGACGCGGGGAAAAGCTAGTATCATTTAAAATGAATACCTACAGAAGTTACAATAGAACAAACACACATTGTTCCGATTGTTCAAAAATCCGTCGCTGGTCTCTCATACTCATATTCTACATACATAATAACGTATAATCTATATTTATTTACATAGACTTAAAAATAGATTGCCAACGGTGTAAATCCCAACCAAGGAGGAAAACCGATAATATAATATTTAGATATTCCCTGTGCTTAAATGTCATTGTTGTTTGCAATGTCATAACAAACATGTTTGGCAAGTAAATTGTTAGGAAATAAGTGATTCAGAACGTATACCATCTCGAATGCTAAGTGATACCTACCATCTCGAATCTGCTTCGAATGCTTAATGCAGTTTATTTTCTTGAAAAGAAAAGGTATTTACGTAATTCAAAATTCGTATTGAGATGATGAATGTTATCTACCAAATTATTAGTAAGGTGAATAAGAAAAAAGGCATCTCTTTGCTTAGATTGTAGGGCGACCATTACCGCCATACTTATACAAAATATTCTTGTACTTATAAATGTTATGTGATTCCTTCCCTGACGAACAATAATATAACGACTCATATTCCATAATTCCTCGAATTTTTAACGTATCCATGATGACGAAAAAGATTTAAATGCGATGAAAACATAACACTAATCAATAAACAAACGACTACTTTTGAAAAAAGGAATCCATGTTTTTAAATTAAAATTAATTTGAAATTAGAATTCTTAGCCAAAATAAAATATTTTGGTTTGAAAAAGCCATTACTGCAGACCGGCAATTTCATAGGTAAAGACCTAATAGAAAGTCATTGAACAAACCGGCAACTAAATATAGCTTTTACCCACGCCTTCACTTGTGTACTTAATATACAACATCATCATGTTCCTGCCCTTGTTTCAATTTTCATTGGGGTCGGCGCAATGTGTAACATTGCAAACAGTTTTGGATGGTTTATTTTATGGCCGACTTGCCTGACGCCAACCGTCCTTGGGAATGTAGACGTTTTACGACGGGAAAGAAGGCAAAAAGTAAATTTGTATAAGGAAAAGCGGGTATGGAGATTAACCGCAAGTCTCGGAAGGGGAACAGGACTGCAGTAGTTTGCAAAGGCCGGAGTCGCGTACCCGAATGTCCTGTATTTCCTGTGACTGGAGAGGCACCTAGGATAGGAGCACCAGCTGTATGAATTCGAAAATTTATTGTAGCCACTTAATGACCTAGTTCTGGATGCAGGTACTCTGTATTTTTCTGCGCCCTACCAACAGATAGGCTGTAGCGAGAGATGGGCAAAGAACCCGGTTTAAACCCGATCCCTGGGTACCCGAACCCTCTACCGACATCCGAACCGATAATCTGATTGGATTTGATTTGACAATTAGCTACCTTATTGTGTATGTCACCGACAACTTAAAATGTCTGTCAGACCTCAGAATAATTGGTTTCATTTATATTAATTTTTAACTTTTTGTTTCAGGTACGCCACGCTTCTCTTCCATCTGCATCCTGAGGTATTTAACAGAGTTATTCAATGTATAAGATATTACAAACATCATCAATATTCTAATATCAACTACAAATAGGTATTCTATTTCACATTCCCTATCTAATAACGGTGTGTAGCCTTCGATTCGATATCGATATCTCAGATAGCCTACAATGGATAGCTAAATAAATTTGAAGGATAAGGTATCGTACTTGGGACCAAGAGTTTGCGGTTTGGAAACCCTCCTAGTACAATACCGACGTAAACCCACTCCTAATATATAATTAGTTCACACGGACAACACAACTTCTGTATATAAAATATAACACACACGACCAATATACAATTTTTGGATCCTCAACTTAAAATTTATGAGTTGTATGACGTGTCAGTGTGCTGTTTGTGGCATAATTCTTTGTGTGGTTTTAGTCGGTACGAGTCCAACATACCACTCTAGCGGGGGTACCCACACGTTATGCGGAGTGAACTTGGCCTGGCTAAACCCAAATCTACCAAAATTTATAGCACTATTGGTTACTCTAAATACGTCTCACCATGAAAAATATTTAGCGGGGCATAATTCATGGGCATCTCAATACTTTATTTTACAGATCTTCTTCGATGCGTGGGTGACGATATGCTTTTACAGAAACACTGGGTAAAAGAAACATCTGTGGTAATAGTAATGTTTATCTCTTGAGTTCCCTCGCTTTGTTCGTTACACATGTAAAAAGTTTCAATGAAAAAATAGCAAAGAAAACAGACAATTGTAATTTGTGATGCGTTCTCCATTTCAAGTTACGCTACAATGTCATAATAGTGTTTTTTAACCATGCCTGCGTTACTTTTAAGGCTACTAATGTAATTTGACATGTTATTGACTGTCTCTAAATCTAACATAGTGGTATATTTCAGTTCAATTTTACCCCAAAACATTCTATTTATTTGAATTTTCGACTACATCAAGCTACACGTATCCAGTAGGTATATATGTTTTGTCATAGTACTGAAAGTATATACAATGACAGTTCAGCTTAGATCGGAAATCATTATACCTTGATTAATGTCAAAATTTAAAGAACTATGGTCGAATTTAGCCGATCTCTAGTCTATACTCAATACACCAATTTCAAATTTCATCAATACAATAAAATTGAAGTGTCTGTTTGTAATGTCAAAATAATAGTTTATTTTAAGCTCATACAGTTATTTGTACGATACCTATACCTAAAAATAAGTTTTAAACATTTTTGTCTGACATTAATCTCCGGAACGGGTTTACCGATTTCCACGGGACTTTCACTGGCAGATAGGTGGTGTTATAAGGAGTAAATTACGCGACTTTTTTTTTAGTACAATAATTAGGGTTCCGCGCAAAATATATAAATATATACACGCGAGCGAAGCCGCTCGGGAACTGCTAGTATATAATAAAATATATTGTAATGTCTTTCAGTTGTTAAATATATAAATTAATCTAATTAGGAGGTTCAGTGCGAGTGGCAGAGGCCACACCGCTACACGCCGAGTGTAATCGTGTTACGTCGGCTTCGCTAATGCAATTGTGCAAATGAGATTTAAGGCTTTTTTATACTTGAAAACGTCTCAGTGGAGACAACTTTTTTATACGCTTTAGAGCAACTCGACTTGTATCTAAGTACGTTGTAACGTCATTTTGTTATGCCTCTAGTATATCTTATAGCTTTTATAGTATTAAGGCGTTTCTTCAGAAAAAGCAGATTGTTTAAATTTTTTGCATGCTAGTACATATTAGCAAAACATGTATGTGCTCTAAAAAACATATGTAACACCTTTGTATACCATGTTTAATGCAAACAAATATATTATTATATCATATTTAATTTAAAGTGAGAACGTACGCGCTTTGAATGCTGAGGTATATACATATTATTATGTCACTATGAATATCTGAAATTGCTGAATGTTAATATACATACACATCCATACACTCACGTATTAAATACCCACATTTTACTATGATAACAAGGGGAAAGATTAAATTTCTTTTTTTATACTATTGGAGGCAAACGAGCAGACGGGTCACCTGATGGTAAATAACTACTGCCGCCCATGGGCACCTGAGACTCAAGAGTCACAAGTGTGTTGCCAGCCTTTATTTATTTATTTACTTACCATAGATAATTTAATTATTTATTTACCATAGATACACAATCTCCTACAAAAATCGCGTCAAGTAGTTACTGTTGGCACTCGATAGTTTCATAGTTCCACATACTTTACGCGCATGCATTTAATATTCCATCGTAATAATAAATGAATGTTCCTGTGAATATGTGTTGTAATAGTTAGATACAAAAACTGTAATGTAGTGTATTACTTACCACAACGAAGCGTATTAGACTCGTGGTACGTAGGTATTCCACACGTACGCTCGCGAGAGCAATAAGGACCGGTTCCCCAGCGATGTTTTGAATAATGTCAAACTTTAAAAAATTTAAAAGTATACTTTTTCTAAAACATATTTTTAGCATTTTTCGGCTACACCTGAAACTTCACACCACGAGCGCAAGGCATCTAAAAGCTATTTATCGGGGTTTAGTGCTAAGTGTATTAAGCACAGTTAAATTGGTGCCATTTTTTGAGCGTCAACCCAGCGCGAAGGTGGCCAGACTAACATTCCGACGGAGCTCATGCTGCTGCTATGCATGTAGCTGGAAGAACCTAGTTGACTTACTATAACACTATATTTGCTATGATAGTAAATTGAATAAGTAGGTACCTATTGTTTTTAAACATAATTAGAAATCCTATACACTTTGTCACTATTGAGTAGTTGCGTTAACAAAGAAAATACCAACACCTAAATAGAATCCACTTTGATCCCTCCCCAGCGGCTACTTGTCAACATTACTTAGTGAAACGTGAGAGCAACCTTTGAAAGAATATACTTTAATTAGTATTAAGAGGTGGCCATTATCCTTTGTGACACCTTTGTCATTTACTGGCACACCTTTTGTTTCGTTGATCAAAGATTAAGATTTATTGCACAAATGATCTTTGACCTTTCCGTAGGTATCATCTATTGATAGGAACGATATCTGATTGGTAGTAAGGCCGTTTTCATAACGATAACCGTCTTTAGATACATAAATTGACTAATTTAATTTTAATTAGGTACCGCGTTTTTTATGCTTTTCATAGCTTATTGCTATCTAATACTAATATATAAAGCTGAAGAGTTTGTTTGTTTATTTGCTTGAACGCGCTAATCTCAGGAACTACTGATCCGATTTGAAAATTTCTTTCAGTGTCGGATAGCCCATTTATCGAGGAAGGCTATATGCTATATAACATCAAGCTACGACCAATAGGAGCGGAGCAGTGGCCATAAACGCAGGTGAAACTGCGGGAACAGCTAGTATTATTATAATACCTATGAAGAGGACCTACGCTCCTCCAGCCTTAAGTTTAATGTTTCTACCTAGCTCCCCTTTAACTCAACTTTAAGCCTCCTTAACCTTTTTCCCACAAATCAATTTCGAACTCGTTCCAAGTGATCTTAAATCAAAAGGAACTGCATACCTCAAGTAGAACCAGAGACGTAAAGAAATAAAAGCTATGAAAGCATAAGAAATATACAGGACGATACCGCGTTGTGTACCGAGTGTAACCTGAGATGGGTGAAAGTTAAGTGATTTCTTGCTTGATGATAAATCTCTGCATCAATACCATTTAAAAAATTAAGCAAATTGGTTGGATAGAATGTCGGAAGGACTCGTAATAGTTTTCATTTTTTAAAGTGAAAACTTCTTTAGGCACGTTGGGCACTTTTGGTATTGGGCAAAAACACTGAACTCGCGTAATCGTCACGCTCAGATACATATATACAGATGTGTGTATGTTTTCACTTCTGACGTGCAGTCCTACGGCTAACAGTTTTTTTTAACTAAAGATTAAAAAAGCTGCATACCGTATTTTATAAACATTATTTTACATTACCACTTCAAAAAAGAAGTACATTACTTTTATTAATTTAAGCTTTTAATAAATTCAAATACATTTTAGTACACGAGTCCCTTCAATTGTTAGCAGTGCACGTGGGCAGAGGCACAATGTGACAGCACTGACAGCCCACACCAGCCACGTGATCGCCTCGTGTAAGCTGCGAGCGCGTAGGTAGTAATATATAATAAGTAATTGTACACTCTGCTTTTAGTGAGCCTAACACGTGCTTTACAACCATGTTCGCAACGTATAATATTATAAATGCGAGGGTTACTTTGTTTTGTTCGTTACACTTTCACGTCTTAACTACTGAACCGATCATCAAAATTTTGCGCGTTGTTAGGGGTTAGAAAAATATATTTTAGAATAATTGACTTTTTTTATGGGATTGGGGCTAACGAGCAGATTGGTCACCTGATGGTAAGTGACTACCGCCGCCCGTGGACACCTGCAACTCAAGAATCACAAGTGCGTTGCCGGCCATAAAGGTGGGAGTAGGAAAAGAGGGAGAGTGCGGGTAGAAGAGGGAAAGAGGGGGAGAGGGAAGGGTTAGGGCCTCCAGTAACCTCACTCACTCGGCGAAATACAATGCAAGCATTTCAGGAAACAACTACTTTACCTGCTAAGTTTTTCATGTCTTTCCATGAGTAAGTAACGTAATTTTAAATCCCCCTATCTAAAAGGAGAGCCATGCCCTAGGGTAGTGGTTTTTCATGCTCGATCCGATTTTGTAGTTCGTAATGGACCGTAAATCGTTCAAAAAAATCGCATAAAGATAAATCATTTATGGAAGGCGATTTGCTAGATACAAATCCTGTTCCAAATGTTTCCTCCCAGTTTTCATATATACATCATTAAGCAATTCCACTTGCGTCACTAATAGAGTTTTAGACTAGACTGAAAAAGAAAATTACCTTGGACTGAAATCAAGGTCCATATTGCTAATTAAAGTGTGTTGCTCACATCATTAGCATAACATGTGAATTATTTTAAGTCAATAGTATGTATCGATTCTAAATTAAACGATCAATGTTAGGATTCTAGTCTTCGGCTGAATCATAACCATAGAGATACCGACATAAACTGGAACATTATATTTTGTAAACCTTCAATTCCCTGAGGTAATTAAGAATGGAAGGCAAGGACTATTGTTTATTCGGATCATACGGATATACGGATAGATTGTTAAGCGAAAGCAATAGCTCGCGCGTTCAGGGAGAACAGGAGAACGCAAAAAGGAAAGTTTGACGGGTGTATCTGTCTATGTCATCATAGCTCCTAGTGACTGACGGAGTGATTTCGATTTAGTTTTTTTGTTTGAAACGCTACTTGATCGATCGATTGAAAGTGTTCTTAGCTATAATTCAAAAAAATATTTTCAGCCGTTCGAAGATAATCAGTAGATCAATCGTAGATGGGAGTACGTAGACGTATATAAATTTGTTTATTTACTGTATGTTGTACAGTGTTGTACAACATACTGTATTCTAATTGTCAAACTTTTATTCAGTTTGTCGAAATCATCTTTCTATTCTGTGTTGTTATTTCATTCCATTTGAGCGTTTTGACGTTTATAAATGAGAAGCTGATTTGCCTTGTCAGTTATTTATTGTATTGTTACAAGCCCGGGTTCGTTATTAAATCAGTAGGTACACTAATTTGTTACGAAGTAGACACAAATTCTTAAAATAATTCGCAATGAACAATAATTCTCACTGATATTCGCTTGTTGACTCGCAGTATCGCATGACTAGAATGAATCCACACCGGTTGCTGGCGTCTTTTTATACTGGCAGCCGTATCTCATAGAAGTTTCTAGAAGGTTTGTGCACTTTCTCGAAATATCTCGTAATAACCCGACTGACTCGTAACCCCTCTGGAGACTTCTAGGACATCGTGGAACATTTTGGAATGTTCAAACTTTTTTTGGAACATTCGATTATTTCGGCGTCACGTCACGTGTCTCAATTTTGGTGACCGCAATATATTGTACCATTTAGTTTTATTTTTAGTTTCGCTCTTTCGCTGTACGAATGGCACTTACTGGCATGAAAGGAAGTTTTACTAAGAAGCTTTAATGGTGTATTAAATGAGTGATTTGTGGGTTGTATCGTAAACATACAAAACTTAACAAGGACACTTTCATAAATTACCTTTTATGTAATTTATGTTCAAGATAACTTGCCGACTAAACCAGAGTCATCCCTGGGGATCTCGGTCAGCGTCTGTCTGCCTTCTATTAGATAATTATTTACATATATATATTGCTGGACAAATATTCTTACAAAGTCTGCTGTCCAACAATCAATAAAATAAATATTTGTATAAATTTTATATGTTGATTTTTTTAAGTTGATCCTTTTCATACAAATAATAACGCGCCACTTCACAAGATATTCTATATTTAAAAAACTTTCACGTTCTCATCAGTTCAGACCCTTACACAAGCTATAATTCCATCCCAACTTATCGAAGGTCCGAAACAGTTTCTTAACAAAGTTTAACCATCTTGTGCCAAAAAACGAAACTCGTCCATTAGTGGACATTGTGGACACAATCCATTAGTGGTCTATACGGTCACAGTGTTGGGCACTGGTGTAACTTCCCACTTAATGTTATCTCGTTATGTCATAACAATTAAGTCTGGGGTTTAGAGCTGGGCTTAGATTTTGATCTATTAATAAGCTCTTTAAATTATTTAAATATTTATGAGCTGCTATTAGAGCCGTGGCTCTCTATATACTTCCAGCGAAGTTGATAATCTTAATGATTAAAATTCATCTAGTCCTTACCGAAGCACTGATAAACTAAGGTATACAGATTGCTGCCGGAGCGGTCTGAAGGTCTCAAATCTGATCGGAATACCTGTTATGAAATTTAAATTTTGAACTTAAGAATTGTGAAATTTTTTAATTCGTATTTCAAAATAAAATTTTTAAATTTAACAACAATTCGAATAACTAACGAATGGTTAGGAATTTTGAACGATAAGATCATGTGCGTGCTTTGATCTCTGCCACACTCTGCCCCACGCAGATAACCTTAAAGATAACGATGTTTGCATTTACTACCTGGTACACATACCTAGTGGGTATTACTTACTTTATTTTCTATTACAAACAAATCTTGTATATCATGCGATAAGCGTAACGGTTCAGTCATCATTTTGAAGAGTACAGGTTCAAATCCCTAACGACTTATTGGGATTGCATTTTACTTAGTCAGAAGGTTTCACCGGATTAATTGAAAAATAAAGGCGTATGACTTCGTATTCTCTGCCTTTAGCTATTGACTTAGCGGCCGTCTTCATGACCGGTCGTGGTCTTCATGATTTGTTCTCTTGGGTTGAACGTGGCCCGCCTCGCGATATTCTGCGTACTGTTCCTATAATCATTTCTATGTTGGTCTTAAGTTGGTTGTTTCGGATTTGGTAAATTCAATTCAAACGTACGTGGCAGTCAATTTACAGTCCAGACTAGTAAAAAATTTAGCTTTGGCGATCGAAATATCATTGCCAAACCATTTCTTAATAATACATTTTCGTACTAAGATTTTTATTCCTGTGTACCGAGAACTTTATAAACATACATACAATTTACAAAGTGTACCCAGACTCAAAACATTTGTCTATATATCGCACCAGTAAATTATTTAACGTGGTGATTGAACCCGTAACCCTCAATAAGGTGTCAGTTGACGACAGGACCACCTATACGGCTTAATAGTTTACGTAAATTAAATATATATCAATTTCATTCACAAATATCTGTATTTCACAGAGGATTTGAACTCATTGGAAATTGCAAACCATTATACAAAGCATACGAGCAGACGTACGCATTAAAAAAAACCATTTATAATTCTTTGAAAACGTAGAAAATATTAGGTTAGGTAATTCATCATCAATATTTTCTATGGATTGCGTCCTTATTAGAAACCTCAATAAGCTCAGTTGATTAATAAAACCAAATGCGAAATATCACTTCTCTAATTACATACAAAATAAAAGAAGCCTTTTTATTTTTGAAAAACCTCAATAAGCTCATTTTATTAAGCATAGCTAAATACGAAATATCACTTCTCTAATTACATACGAAATAAAAGAAGCCTTTTTATTTTTGAAAAACCTCAATAAGCTCATTTTATTAAGCATAGCTAAATACGAAATATCACTTCTCTAATTACATACGAAATAAAAGAATCCTTTTTATTTTTGAAAAACCTCAATAAGCTCATTTTATTAAGCATAGCCAAATACGAAATATCACTTCTCTAATTACATACGAAATAAAAGAATCCTTTTTATTTTTGAAAAACCTCAATAAGCTCATTTTATTAAGCATAGCCAAATACGAAATATCACCTCTCTAATTACATACAAAATAAAAGAATCCTTTTTCTGAGAATTCAAATGAAAATGAAATTAATATTTTGCGTGACGAATAACCTTAATTTTTAATCCAACGAATCTTGAAATAAGCCGTCCCATTAAACTTAACAGGCACGTATTGAAGTAATTTTGAGCAAAATATACGGCGTCAATATGCCTGAAGGGCACATATATTCGCGTTCCATGATAAAATAATTAGGTTGACGGGAATTAACGCGAAAGTACGAATTTAATAGGTATTACAGACCTTTGATTTGCCTAACGTTTCGACCAGGTTGTATTGAGCACTGGTCGGCTGACTATATGTAATACTTATTAAATATGTAATCGCGTTAATTCCTGTAAAACTTAATATATTACCATGGAAAGGGCATTGTGAAGTCGTTTACCTCTGTTTCGTAAATGAAACACGTCTACGTAACAATATACCATTTCTTAGCCAACTCTATAGTCACATATTTCTGGTAAACAATATGTTAAAAGGCGTCTAGACATGGATTGGAGTCCCATTTCTCCGTAAACATCTAGCAGGGTAGATATATCTATAGCTTATAGGTAGGTAATCTCTCTATTATATATGAGCTTTGTTATCTATTCAGATACAATATCTAAAGGTTTTTCTTTGTTGATTGAAAGAGGTGATTTTGCACCAAATATTGCTAAGCAGCAACTAAATGACTTATATTAAACACGTCTTAGTTAATTAAAGACTCCGGAAGCTTCCTTCCTAGGGTATCCCGGGTCCCCTGCAATAGACTCACTTGTGACGGAACACCGTGTGGTTTTAGTCGGTTCGAGTCCGACATGCCACTTCACCCTCGGTGAGGTGATGACCCGTGGGGGTTTCCACACAATAAAAATAAATAATAATAAAAGACTAGATAATAAACATAGTTTTTATTTACTAATCAACAATGGTAAATTAATAGGTACATAATTTTTTATTGGAATTTGGCGCCAAGTATTCCTTTTTGAGGCGGTATTTTGCCCCACTTTATAAAATCAGGCTTATCTCTTTAAAAATAATGATGGCCTAGACACCCCATGTTGTTTATAGCGCAATTATTTACTCTATGCCATCTCAGTTCTTTCACACATTGCATCTACAATGGCTCCCTTTTCATTATAGTCATTAGTCAATAATCTTGCCCAGATAAAGGTGTTCATTATATTGAACCACTACAAATGTGTCTATCTTAAGACATGTTTGAACTTAGTTTCTGGAGGAGATGGACGAGCGTCACTTTCATCAAGGCTGTCGGGTTCTAAAAGCAACCATAAATATCGTCATAATCATCATGCAAGGAGTATTGGTCTGGTTCACGACTTGAGCGTTGCATTGAGCATGATGTACTCTTATTAACTGCTATTTTGCGCGGAACCCATATTCTTTTTTCAAAATAGAAGAAGCCTACGTTACTCCTAATAACACCAGCTATCTGCCAGTGGAAGTCCCGTGGAAATCGGTAGACCGGTTCCGGAGATTAGCTGGAACAAACAGACAGGAAAAATATTTAATTACTGATTTTTAGGCATAGGTATCGTGCAAATAAGTGTAGTATGTGCTTAAAAAATATATAATTTTGACATTACAAACAGACACTTCAATTTTATTTATTTGTATTGATGAACAGATTCAATGTTCTCTGTATCCCCAAATATTACATTTAAATAAGCTCTTGCTTTTTACGTCTCTTTGCCCCTACTCTGTGATGATCTTTCGCTTTGATCTTTGCGGTGAGCTGAGCGAGGTCCTTGGAGCTTTGAAGTGATCAATTAAATGTGCTGATGCTACCATAATATCTGGTATTCTAGCTAGTAATTCGCCAGGTGCAAAGAATTAACGACGGTTTTCACAAACGTTACAAAACTTTACACAATATTTGATTGTAATAGTAATTGTTTAGCCGAATTTGGCGCAAGGTTTTCCTAGCAGGCGTAAACTCACCCTGTCCTACGTAATTATTAAACTGCGAGGCAAAACCTGAATTAAATAAACTATTGAGTTTTAGTTTATAATCTTGACTGACGAAATTTTGATTCGTTGCCAAATAAACGACTAACTATAAAACATTTGCCGTGCTATATTGAAGTATACACGGTATTAAATGAAATTCCTCCATATCGTAATCGCATAGTAACTTATCCAGAAATCTGACAGCAACTTACTTTTAAACTTTCGCGTTCCATGAAAAATACACCACAGACTACCCTGAAATATATTTCTTATTTTACAAAGGTTGTCTGGAAGAGATCGCCTGAGCGATAAGACCGCCAATTGATACGCCTGAATGTTTGTATTGTTTTAGTTTTTTGATTGTATCTCACATGAAGTACAATAAAGAGATAAATAAATAATTATGTATTTAAACGGGAATTAACGCGATCACGAATTTCACGATCAAATTCAGAGGTATGTAATACCTTTTCGTGATCGCAGTACTTCCCGTTTAAATACATAATTATATATGACAGCAACGTTACATGAGAATGTCATATCTCTCTTTATACAAAAGTCTGTTTTTCAAAACGAATTAAATGCAAAACCTACTAACTTTTAAACTTCATGTTCCATGATAAATAATTATATAAACGAGAATTAACCTTTGAATTGCCAGACGTTTCGACCAGATTGCACTGGCCGTGGTCACAGGTAGTCAGCGTGTCAGTGCAACCTGGTTGCTTACTTTTTTTTTTTTAAAGACAACTCCCGCATTAGGAATACGCCTGTGTCGCGGGGGGCTTCACAAACATTCAAACAACGGACACAAAGGACACCCAGACTCGGGACAACTATGGATCACACAAATTTTTGTCCCGTGTGGGATTTGAACCCACAACACTCGGCGCGGCGTAGTGGCGAGGTGACCACTTAAACCATTACGCCGTCCGTGCAGTCAACTTATTTAATGCAATTTTAGCTGTTACTAATATAAGACAGAAGACAAGTGATATCTCCTAAATTATATCTTCTCATAGTCAATTTAATTATTGAACACTAGCTGCCGAAATACAATCCCACGGGTACCGTAATTTTTTTCGGGATAGCTTATATACTATTCCAGATTATAATCTATATCTGTGCCAAAATTCATACATATCCGTTCAGCCGTTTTTGCGTGAAAGAGTAACAAACATCCATACATCCTCTCAAACTTTCGCCTTTACTATAGTAGTAAGATGAGATTTAAAAGAATTGTACATACTAGAGATCGTTTTATATCATTAACCAGTATAACTTGAACTACCTTTGTATACACTATTGTACCATGACAGGTCAAAATATATACTGGACCTCTATAGCTTTATAGTACTCCTGTAGCTGTTTTTACAAAATGTTTAGCACATATTGTTCAAAAATTGCACTGCTATGTATAAAGTTGAAGTATTTTAAATTTCACATTCCTGTCTGCGCGCGCTTGTTAAAAAATGCATACAAAGAATTCCTCTTTCGTATCAATATATTGAGATTGTATCATGAGATGAGAATTTCCTAATTTTTTTTACATTCTTGTCTTATTAAAGTGATATTATACCTACACAATAGAGTATAATTATAATCTTTACAATTAAACGTAGAGATTTCTTTGTAGAAATGGAAGTTTGAAAACTTGTATGTAGAAGACGTGCATAAAGCTAAGATTTAATGAATATAAATATGTTAAAAGTGTAAAAATTATGCGAAAACAAACATCCATACATCCACACATCCATACATCCTCACAAACTTACATTTATAATATTAGTAGAACCATTGTTTTAAAACAAATTATCACGCATTTTATTGCAATGATAGATAGCGTCAAAATTATAGGAAGCATCGCATTATTGCTATTAAAATGCTAACTTAATATTCTGAATGTGAGTATGTTTATTACGGTTGTACGCCAATTTTCTAAAGCGGTACAGGCGTCTTTGAGTAATCGGTGAACATACATTAAAAAAAAAACTACAGTGGAACATAGTACCTCCTTCTTTTTGAAGTCGTTTAAAAAAAGAAGTACTGTACTCGAGGGATACAAAAATAAATAAACCGAATTTGGAATTTAATCCTTGTTTGAAGATAAATAAAAAAGGAAACTTAATCTTTGATATTTATGAGTTGCCAACCATTTGAACTTGAAAGTCTTTCAACAGCCTTTCTCGACTTTCCTTGAAACTTCTTATACAAACACTCAACAAGAATCCAATATCTTTGAACGAAACTTTTTCTTTTTTATAACTTCCGTGGCCTTACGCTAAGAGCCTGTGGTGCGGTGGCAACCGTTTGAGATCAAGTTCCCTATAGTTAACAGTTAATGGTTACAGATGACTCTATCTTACTAATTGGCCGTTTTCAGAAAAAGTGCGGAGATTTGTTTTAAATGTAGTTGGTGCATGAAAGGGTTTTTAGGACGCCTTTGTGTGACAATAAGACTTAGTGATTCAAGTATTTCTTTCTGTCTTGATTTGCAGATATAGATAAATCTACGTACCTACGCAAATCTAATTGAAAAGCTTTGCTTAATAATTCGGTCAAGGAGTACGGTAGACGGTAGAACATATATCCACAAAATTTAGATTGTCGTGAATTTTGTTAAATTCTGATGGTGCAAATGGCGGTCGCAATTGTGCATTGGCCACTCGGATGCCATCTTGAGTTCGTTAAGGCCCATTTACACGTATATCTACCTATATTTTGTAAAATATTGTGTATTATGAGACGCATTTCACCCGAGCGAAACCGGTTTTCATCGAGTGTCTAATAACTTTGAACGAGCAATTGTTATGTATACAGTTACATGATATATTCGTGTATCTCGGAAACGGCTCTAAAGACTTGGATCAAATATGCATAGTACATATAAGTACCAAAACAAGGAGAAACTAGTAAATATTGAAAATATTGACAATTACACAAAAACAGTTACCGAGTCTCAATTTCCAAAGGGAGTGTAATTGGCTGCCTTTTGCTCCTCACCTACATAAACGACCTTCCTAGGGCTTTGAACGAACCATACATGTTATTGACAGATTATCTTTAATCTCATGTCATATAAAGATATTATAAACGACAACCTTATCTCCCATCTCTTTAGAGGGGTGAACTAGATGGCCAGTCAAAATTTAGATATAAACTGTTACAAAACTAAATGCGCTTAACCTTTTGAAGCTAGAACTTTTACTATAGCTACGCACATGATTTGCTTATCTCGTGTATAAAAAGCAATAGCTACGCTATCAAAACTCCTACGTCTTAGGTTAAAGATAGGTTTACGCAGAGAGCGCGATTCACGGCTTTCATGCTATCATCCGAAAGCGGTATGCCTCACTTTATTTAGAACGCGTGACAGCTTCCACAGCATCCTGAGCACATTGTGTGGCAGGTGGGATAGTCCAATGCTGCGTCATTGGACAGCGCTTCATTTAATTTGAGGTTCATCTCCAGATTTTAGAATAAGTTATATATCTGTGGTCTGAAATAAAGATATTATAATTATAAAAGGCGCTAATTCAACTAATAGCAAATGTAAATCAAACAGACAGCTGTAAACCACATATCTAAGAATAAAAAATACCCACGCTTATCTAGTTTAGAAACAAATTATATGGAAACTATTCTGAATTAAAGACATATTATTATTATTATTATTATCTGCTTGTACACGTTAAAAGCACGTACATTGGCCAAAAAACACCCAGAATTGTGCAGTACTAGCGAAGAATAACAAACAGCATGCACTTTACGCCACAAGAATAGATTAAAACCAACATTCCAACCAAAAATACACCACGTCTAGCTTCTTAGTCATGTATTTTATAAAAATATAATAAGTTATCTTAAGACATCATAGAGAAAAACAAAGCGAATGTATTTATGGGTAAACTAAAATAAACTATGGATACTAAATTCTTCAAAGACAAAAAGGACATTACACGAATGAAAAGTATTGGAAGCTATTCACTTTTCTATCTCATATACAATACATAAATAAAGCAACATTTTATTTATTTTTAAACGTGTGCGTCCAAACCCCTACGTTTACCTCTTCGTCAACTGTAAAGCAGTTGATGAAGAACTAAACATGGGGGTTTCGGGGGTGAATCGGTTATGTCGGAGTCGAAGCGACTAAAATCACAACACACAGCCACACAGGGTATATACCGTTCCGAAGCAGCCGTGCCCCAAGAGTATTTGCGATGCGATAGCGGTTAAGCAAGGCAGCATGTTGCTTGTCAAACAAATCCTCTATTGTGGCGATTTTGCAGACAACGACCCGTCGGCGTCGATTTAGGTATTATTATTTCAAATTATTTAGGTATTTACATTAGTGTAGGAATTTAGTTAGGCTAACAAGTTTATTTTTCACTTTTCAGTTCCTTTCTTCGGTTATATTTTTTGTTAAAAAGTTTTTATATACATTTCAGTCGTTGAAATGAGGACGTTTTTACTATTGGCTGAAAGGGCTTCCTAGATACAATATAAACCTTAATAGGACGGCGATAATTTATCAAACGACAGCCTGAAATGGACGCTCATCAAATGGACAAAAAGGACTAATATAATATGTGACGTCAAGCTACCCGAAATTGCTCTGGAAGCCACAATACACAGTTAGCAATAAACTTGATTGAAGGTCGTTATTAGTCATCATTACATAAAGTCCAGCCTTTTCTGAAAAGTGTTTTAATTTGATCCTAAGGAAAAATGACCAGAAAATTTACTTAAATTATATTCAAACGTTAAGCGGGTTAAAATGCATTTCAATTCTATATATTAAATTTCCGTGCGTAGTTTAACGAAAACACTGGACACCATCTTGCTAATTCGTCATGTCGGCAGTAAAAGCATATTTTTTTTTGCAATTTTGCCAAACTTAAAATGCATCGATATTTAGCCATTCCGTAATTTGGCAGAATAAAAATCGAGCATTATGGCAAAATAAAATCCTACCACGAAAGAGCTTATTCTGGGTAGATTTATGCTTTCTGCCTTTACAAAAACCGTTGCCCATGGTAATATTTAAGTAAAAAAATACACAGAAGGAAAAATATTCGAAAATATTCAATTTTCTTTAGTTTTTTGCTGACACATTGGTAGAACAGGTAAAAAACTGGATACTTTGAAATGAATTATAAAATTTAATTTCTAATTAACCTATTGCCGAAAAACTATCTTATTACTATGTTTTTTGATCATCACTATTAACATAAGGGCCAATACCCCTTTTCTATCTATATCTTCTATTATATCTATCGTCCTCCTACTCACCTACAATGCATTATGGGCAATTGTCCTTTTTAATTGTATCGTTACACAGGCCAGCGCTCATGGAGGTTGGAGAACATTCTGCGTTCTCCAGCGCGCCTAGTTCCTCTTCTTCGGGACGGGATAGTATTAGCCCTCTCCCGTTCGCTTTCCGCTATATATATTTGTTATGTCAAGCACGTTTCAGAATTACTAGGCTTTGAATATTTGTGGTTTATTTTTTTGAATTTCATATCTATTCTATCTAACTGAGCTTTAATGACTATGAGACGCAATATTGCATTTAGTTCAGCCGCTAGGTAATCGTTCGGCATTGAATCAATGCGAATGACGGGTATTCGATAGTTAGTTTGAAACTTATTTTGTGACTTAATGCACAGGCCTTTAGTACATTTTGAAAAAATATGCAAGTACCCTACTTGCATATTGGCTTGTTCATAATGTAATGCTACCATTAGACAGGCATAAATATAATCACAGCACTAAACTAAACTGCCGTACACGTCTCGTTGTGTTTCCGGTAATTTCATTTTTCTAGAAACACTGCACATTCCCTTTGTTACACTATGTTATTCTTATAGTGGGAGATCTATTATCTCGAGAATTTAGGAAGGGAAACTATTCTCTCATATCTTAATGAAGTAGTAATACTTATATGTTATTCTCTTGTTGTCCCCAGGGTGTTACCCAGAATGTCCAGCTGCTGAACACGTTTGTGCGGAGGTGTACTGAATCTCGAACACCATGACGAAGAAATTTGAGTTTTATTGGCAGATGCCAGTCCCGGAGCCACTTCTGCAGGTAACCGACTTTGTGATTTTATATATACATACATACGTAGGACGTTACACAAGTTTTGTCGTATACAAACTAGGTTATATTATAATATTGTGATGTGAAGTTATATCCATAAACTATATACTAAAATACGTAAAAATAAACGTGTGCGTCTCGGGATAACCGACAGAAGTGATAACTTAAACGCCATACAGACTGGCGCCGTAACGCGTTGCGTAACGAAGCGGTTTACCCTCCCATAAGAAGTTATCACTTCAAAAACAAATTTGGTGGCAATTGAACGTTTGTTCAATTTTTTAATTATTTTCTAAATGAAAATGGCGAGCTTCTCTCGTTATGACATTCGTGTAATTATTTTGTATAATTGCAAGCGTGGCTTAACTAAACATAAATGTTTCGAATAAAATGAGTAGTGCACTGATCGAAACTTGTCCATCTCTAAGGACTAAAGAACGGTGGTTTATTCATATGTATAAAATATATAAATAGATTTTAATTTTTAATATTTTTTTAAGATTATTAGTAACGTAGGTCACACATTACACATTAGTATTCTTGTTATACCCTCTAAATAAACTAAACGCATGATACGAGTAGATACACAACGGTAGTGTACTGACTGGTTTTCGATCCCGCAACCACTCAACCGCTAGTCTGACGACTGACCCATTACCTACCCTCAATGATCCTAACAAATGAAATGTACATTTACTTCTCTCTTAAAGTATTACAACATTACGGTCAATTCTCTAGTTTCTGCATCATTCTGTACAAAATGAAGTAAGAAAAAAAAAACAAGAAAAAAGCTAAAAGTTCCCGGAATCCAATTACCCATAGAATAAATAAAATTAATTAAAACATCTATGCTTTGTGGTTTATGTTTAATTACTTGTAAACAAGCTCATTTCTACATAATTCATAGAACAAGCATACCAGCATCCAGTTTCTGTGATGTTTGTACCTCTAACATAAATAAAAACAAAATCCTGTACCTATAGGATTTATACATGAAGGCGGTGCGCGTGCCGATCGTGTCGTAAATCAAAGTGACCGTGTTTGTTGGGCCGTGAAGCCGTATGGTGTGAGTATTAGCGTGTTTTTAATTATGTGTGAATATTAAGACCCAATTCGGACTTGCGAAGACTCTTAAAACAAGCATGTAGCTTAGTTGGAGGTGTGAACAAGAATATGTAACCCATTTTACTAGCGATCTTTAGAAGTTTAGCAATCCGAAGAGCTCTGAACTATCAGTGGCCTCCATGAGCTCAGGCTTAGGGGCGATGGGTGGGGCAGGCCGTCGTCCGTCCTTGCAGAGGCAAGCCTAACGTCTAATATTATGAAGGAGGCAACGTCCCCCGATACCAAGGCAAAGAAAAAACCACGTAACGGCAGGTATTTATGGGTAAATTTATCTACTCAAGTACTGAATATCGTATATTTGACAGAATATGCTAAAATTACGTCCATTGCAGTAAAAAAAATCGTATCAAAGTGATTGCTCTCGAGCATTCCAGGTACTGGATATCATCGAAACTTCTAGAAGTACAGGATCCGTACATCGTAGATCTTTTAAAAATGATGAAAATTTACATAATGAATACGTGAAATAATAACGTGTAGTTTTTTTTAGAAAAAATATTATTCGTTTTTGTAAAAAAAAATTATAAAAAAAGACTACTAAAGATATTAAGGCAGAAGTTCTACTCTTGTATTTAAAATGATGAAATCTTTCGAATTTTCGAGTAACAAATGCAGTCAACAAAAATGAGGTCCTTACGACACTGTGCTGTGGGAAAATAAACTAGTCTTAAAACGAATTATAAAAATCTATAAAAAACTATACACTTTAAACTACAAAATAGTACTAACAAGAGCTACCACACGAGGATGCGTAAGTAACAATACCTATACCTATGATTTATGTTCATTGGGCCACCAGCGCTATCAGGCGGTATGCTTGTTTGCCACTTTAAAAAACGGGTATTGACGCGATTTTTGATCTATAGTTAAAATCTCATATACAAAAAGTTTAAATCGGACCATATCGCATCCCTACAGCCTTTGTAAGACGGTTAAATTAAATCTTGATATAATTTATCGATGACGCGTGATTGTTTGCGCTTTTATTGAAATAAATAAGGCAATCAAGTGTACACAAATTTCTGAACGATATCGATTTATACAAATCAGTACACACGATGTTACGTTAAATTTATTTTGCACAAATCAGTTTACATAACAAATATAAATACAGACACGATGGCTCATGATGCGGGATCACGTTATTTGAAGTCAAAGCATGTTTGTAGAAGCGTGAAGATGTTGGGTGACACTGTGGGCGGTTTTTTAGTTGATAAAAGAGAAATTATTAAACGCAGTTGTATACGGAAAAGAGGTCTAGTATTTCTTACCATATTATACAGAGTTGTAACCAAACTACAAATGTTAATGTTAAAATATGTATGTAAATAAATAGGTGTTCTTTGTGACAGTTGTTTAAATGTTTGTGAAGCCCCCGCGACACAGGAATGTCTTTTAAAATAAAAAGAAAAATATGTAAATAAAAGAGTGCTTAAACAAGAGTTCCTCATTAAAAAAATGTATTATTCTGTTTTGTGCAATACGTAAATTCTCGTAGATTTTAGTTTATCCGAAATAAAATTATGTCAAAAATGAAGCGGCGGTAGCGTAATGGCTAAGGCGTCGAACTTGCAATCAAGTGGTTGCGGGTTCGAATCCCACCCAGTGCACTACCGACGTGAACCTACTGCTAACACAAGTACTTAGCTTAGCTGGGGTTAATCAGAGTACTAGTAATGTGTGAACCACGTTACTAGTTTCCGTGTAAGCCTCATTCAGAAGGTATTTTTTAAGCAGAGTAGGCAAAATACCTTGTCATATTATGGCTTTTTTATTTATTTATTTCAATTATATGTTAAACATACATTTAATCTATCATTTGTATTAAATTCTTATCAGCATGAAGGACAGCAAGTGAGGACATTTACGGAGTGAATAGCATACTAAAATTACCATCTAAAATAGCCTCGTCTATATGAGGCCGCGTCCATGGTTACAGCGATGGCTCCATACAAATAATGCAAATTAATGGAAGTATAAGTATTTATATGAAAAAAAAATATCAGTACTCCATAAAGCGTCTGCCGACCGGGCGAAATCGCTTGCCAAGCGACCCCACACTACGCCTTTGTATGTATACCCACTGCGACGTATTGTAAACTCCTCAGTCGAAACGCGTCCCGATAATCTCTTCACCTTCGATCGGCTCTGTTCCAATGTTTCATTGAGCATTTAATGTCAATCCAACTGATTTGTAGGTACGTTCTGTTTTATTTTCTTTGGCACAATAGTTCTAAAGAACTCGGAATTGCTCTGATATCTCTTTCATGTCAATGTGGAGTGGGTGGACCGGACCATCCATTCAAATTACAAACATGTTTAGTTTTTTGTAACTAATTAAAGATTTCGTGTTATAATGTATAGGGCTATGTCCTATGTGTGTGTTATAGTGGTAGGCCCCGAAAGACGTATGCTGACTATAGCAGTATATTGAAGAAGGGCCCATTTCAAATCAAATCAAATCAAAATCATTTATTTCAATTAAACCAATAATAGGTATTCTTGAATTGTCAGGAGTAGGAGTCAGTCAGACTAAGTCAGTCGTGAAGCTAGTTGCCTGTTCCAATACGTAGATCCTATGGAGAAGAACAGGCAAGAAACTCCAAGGACACTCTTTTTCAAAATGTTTTTTACAAATTTCTGGTTACATTGCTTAAAGGCGTAAATGAAATGTGAGGACAATGTAACATACCTATTATTCTAAAATATAAATAGACGCGCTAATTACTACTATACATATTTAAGTAATAGCAGTCCGGAGATGACCAGCCCCGACCAACGGCACCCGTTCACGAGCATGACGCACACGCCAGCCATCGTACAGTTCAACCATATTGAAGGGAACCGAACGACCCGACATATACGCCACCATAGGCAGGACTTCTAGGCGAGCATGACATACTCAGAACCCGCAACCAGCGAGGGCGTGTATAAAAGTTCTGATGAATGTGGAAGAGATGCGAGCTGAATGTCGGGATCGTGGCATTTGGCGTTCTATCGTTTCTGCCTACCCCGCATGTATGGATACAATAATTTAGTAATTTTAAATTAAATAAATTACTATAAATGTAAATTTATAGTAATTTATACTATTTCGATATATGTCTACCTACTATTAAATTACAGATGTAGGGAAGAAGTACCCTGACTGCGTTATAATATAATTCTGATTTTAATCTTCGTAAAGACCGAAGATTTCAAGATACCATATCTTCTCGACATATTTTTTTTTTGCTAAATTAACTTTTACTTTATAGTGATATATAATATTTAATTCATTAATTATTTAACTGGTAATCAATTTTATTGTTAGGTATGATCAAGTCAGTTCCAACGCTTACAAATCCTCATGTATTGCTATTAAAATACAGTACAAGCATTCGAATTTTAGCACCAGAAAATTTCAATACCTATGTCGTATAACGTCAGGTTTGCTGCCGAATACAGACGAAACACAAATCGAAGTGTATCAAAATAACTTTTCAAAGTTGTGACCTTGGAACATGAATTCTGAAAGTAAAGGAGTAACGAATTTTAAGCGGCACAATACCGTCCATGAAACCTGATGTTAATGTCTCATTCTATAGTCCATTAAATCCCAAGGTAAAATGATACTAATGGTGTTTATATTCCTCAGGGCGCCGTCTTTGACCGGTGGACAGAAGAGAAGGACAACACGGAATTTGAACAGAACTGCACCTTCAAGGTCGACGAATATGGCTTCTTTATATATTGGAAGAGTGAAGGCAAGGTGAGTACAATACGTATGTAGGTATATTCAATAGAAAATAACATTTACGAATACTCACATTTAGGTTTAACTCGCGGATGACCGCGACTTCGTTCGCATGGAAAATGAATTAAAACTATTTACAAAAAATATACAGGGTTAAGTTAAATGTTTTAGGCTTTTTAGGAATTTTGACTGCATGGATGGCGCAATAGTTTAGGTGGTCACCTCGCCACTACGCCGCGCCGAGTGTTGTGGGTTCAAATCCCACACAGGATAAAAATTTGTGTGATCCACAAACATTTGTCCCGAGTCTGTGTGTTCTTTGTGTCCCCCCGCGACACAGGAATATTCTTAATGCAGGATGTCGTTAAAAAAAAACCACTAATCTTATAAATGTAGTTAGGATGGATGGATGTATGTTTGTTTGTTACTCTTTCACGCAAAAACCATTGAACCGATTACGATGAAACTTAGTATGTAGATAGCTGGAGACCTGGATTAACGCATAGGCTACTTTTTATCCCGATATTCCCACGGGATCGGGTCTTACCTTAACGTTACGTTTAACTTCGTGCACTTCTTCTACACACGTATAAACTTTATGTATTTCAAATTTGTCCTTTTTTCACATTAGTACATAGGCGGACTTAATGCCTAACTCATTCTCTGCCAGTCGACCTTTGGGTGATGCAGAGAAAAGAAGAAGTAGGTGCAATTAACAATCTTGTAAAAAAATTACAAAGAAAAGAATGGGATACATACAAAGTCCGATACGAATATACACACGCATTATACACAAATACTCGTAACTTTAGTGTAACATATATATACATATATACACACATACATATACAAATACATACATAGCTATAAAATACATATACTATTATAAGTACAAATAGCAACATTAATGGTTCGAACTATTGACGAGTTGATTCTGCCAATTCTTTGAATAAGAACTCCTTTACTTTTACCTTAAAAGTGTGGCGATTTGAAGCCGTCCTGTCTGGTGTTCTGGTGACCCTTAGCCTGACTATTAGCTTATAATATTCCTAAACAAACAAAAAAGACTTCAAATCAGAACGAACTTGAGATTAGTTCCACTCAAACTAAAAACTCTTCGACCTTAAAAATATTAGTGTAAAACCATTAAGTAGCATTCTATACTGTGTGTCTGAATTTATCAGAAAAAACTAATTACGCACCATACGGACACCATAGTGATTTTCTCCAACAAAATTTACAGCCTCTGTCACATGATGTAAGGATTCTTACAATACCCCATACATTCAAATCTGTTCAGGCATTTAGAAGTTGTGGTGGAACAAAGAAATTCACATATGTACATACATACAATCTTGAATGCATAACACTCTTTTTTTGGACAGTCGTTTAATAAAAACGGCTTTCGGCAGTACTAATAGATCTTTTGTTTGAGTGGAAAACTAATCTTCCGTTCCAAATATGGTAAGTATGCATAATTCTGAAAACCACAAATTTGATGCCGAGAGCTATATCGTGCCTGAATTTCCCCGGAGACTAGCTCGCTGTGATTATTTATGTCCTATAACTGGGTTTATGCGATGTGAAACAAGGCAGAAAGATTTATAACTTCATACACATAATCTCATGCCTATAGCTCTGAGCCAAATATCTTCGATATGAGGTGTTGTAAACCTTCATGCTAGTGACGTTCGTGAAAATTATCAATGTGCCCACCACTGATCTCTATTATTACTTGTATAATAGAGGTCAGTGGTGCCCACAAATACATCTTAGCATATTGATTAGTGCGAGTAGGAAGTAAGATTACATTGCTGCTATTCCTTGGGATCCCGTTCTATGCCGTGGGGTCTTTTTAATGTAAACAAGTCAGCTATGTATTTGTTGCTTAATAATGCACTGGTTGGTTTTGTTTTGATTCAATCTTTAGACGGTAATTACTTCTCTGTATTGTTGTACATCTCAAGTTAAGTATAAAGTCGATTAGTCTGTTTGTAATAAATATTAACAATAAAAAAAATAAAATTAAATAGCTGTGTAAATGCTTTTGAGTGTCATTGAAAGATAAAATTCGTAATGAGGTCAGCTGACATAGCTCGCAGAATAAGCATGCTGAAGTGGTAATTGGCTGATCACGTCTGCCAAAGAACCTATGGCCGTTGTTGTTGACGGGTTCTAGAGTGGAGACCGCGAATTGGTAAACGGAAGGTAGGACGCCCCCCAGAAGGACCGACGACCTGAACAAGGTAGCAGGGATGCGGAAGGCGGAGGACCGGGTGCTATGGGCCCATTGATTGAAGATTTCTATTTCAACACTATTGTTAGTGAAAGTTTTTATGTTCTAGTTAATATCTAATATAATACGCCTGAACCTTACTTATTATTAACTAATTTTTAAAAGAAAATTGGTTCATATCTTTACTATGAACAAATTTTTTTTTGATATATTCGATTGGACCCTCTTTACACCCGCGTCTAGCTTTACTAAGGCAAAGACAATGTAAATTTGAATGTCCTAAAATGCCGAAAAGTCACCTTCATCATTAGCACGCCAGAACCTCTGAATCACACACATTAAAATGCAAGAAGATCAGCTTTTATATGTATTATGATGTTCAGCTAAAGATAGGTACTCATTGTATTGAACTTAATACTAATTTCATCTTCTATTTTTGCTACCTATGTTAATGAATAACTGTCCTGAATATCTACAAGGACAAGTCTGAGTCCATTTACATTTTCCTTCATTCCAGGATCGATAAGCCCTTTGGGGAAATCTATTGCGTAATATTAAATAGACTTCAGGCACATAAATAGTGCCGTTGATGTGGCTTCACTCACTTGTTATAAGAGTCACTTTTGTGCTCACCAAAACAAAAATATACACTGACAATTTTATTCTCTTTGATGCTACCATTAAAATGATTTTAATACCACTTAACCCAGGTTCTTCAAACAAGCAAACACTAAGCGCTACCATATCTTATACTGGCTGACCCGCGCAACTTTTGCGTCGTATAGGAAGACAGATAAACTTTCCCCGTTTTTGCAACATTTTTCATTGATGCTTCACTCCTATTGATCATAGCGTGGTGTTATAGCCTATAGCCTTCCTCGATGAATGGGCTATCCAACACTAAAAGAAATTTTTAATTCGACCCAGTAGTTCCTGAGATTAGCTCATTCAAGCCAACAAACAAACTCCTAGTTGTATAATATTAGTATAGAAGCATTCTGCAGATCTACGACGTGACCCTATTTTTTTTAACACGCCTTTATTAGCTTCTCTTGGGTGTAAATTTCTCCTGATTGTCGCATTGAAATGAAACTTTGTATGTAGATACGAGTATGTAGTTAGGTTCAAAATATTATAGGGCCATCCATAAATTACGTCACACGAATTTCATGATTTTTGGATCCTCCGCGTTCTTGTCACAGGTGGTCACATTTGTGGAACCCCCCTCCCTGGGGTGACGACACATATTTTGCAATTTTTCACCCAGAATTGAAAACAGCAGTTCTAAGAGTTTTTTTTTTGTGAATGTGTAGTAGGTTATGTAGTCTTTCGTTGACAGGTCATCTTTTGTGTTTAATACTTTAGATTTTGACATGTGACGCCACGAAGCTTATGACCCCCAGTCACACCACACAATGTCACACCCCTTAAAGTGTGACATAAATTATGGATGGCTCCTATTATTTGGCATCTTGGAGCTGATCTGATGACGGAGCAGGAACGTGTATCGTTTAACTTTTTTTACTTATTAATTCGGTTCGCCGTAAAAGCGTGTTTTTGAATTTAACTAAAACTAAAATTATACTACTCAGCTCAGGTTCTTCAAACAAGCATAAACTCATCTTTTAGCGCTACCATATCTTATATTATTATGCGTCTAGCTGTACGACGTGGTCTCCTATCTTTAAGATTATGTACCTATCGTTCACTGAAAACCTTATAGTACAATATGCTGGAAAAACTAGGGCGGGAACTCATTTAATGATTTGAGCTGGGGCAAGATGAAAATTTCTTCAAAAATTTTATTTGTTTTTCATACCGAGCACAGTTATATGATACATACAGTGGTGGTCATAGGAGTTGGAACTAATTATTTTTGGAAAAAACAAACATTTTTAAACAAGTTGTAATATATTTTGTGTTCTCTCTGAAATTATTACATTGTGTAATAAAATATTCTCATGATCAAACCGAAAGGAATTAGGAATAAAATGAGTAAAATAATAACAGACAAAAATACCTTTTTTATAAAGAGTTACATATTTTTATACAAACAAAGCTGGTCAGATAATTAAGAACGAACATTAAACTCATGAAACATAGGCTAAGTAAAAATACATTTATTATGTGAAGTCAGTTAAATAAATAATGTTTTTTTTATGGTATTGGGGGCAAACGAACAGACGGGTCACCTGATGGTAAGTAACTACCGCCGCCCATGGGCACCTGCAACTCAAGAGTCACAAGTGGGTTCCTGGCCTTTAAGGTAGGAGTAGGAGAAAGGGGGGGAGAGGGAAGGATTAGGACTTCCGGTAACCTCACTCAGCGAAAAGCAATGCCAGCAATGCTTCACTGGCGGTTTTCTTTGAGGCCGTGGTATCATTCAAACATGGCTCTCCCACGAGATGAGTTTAAACTATAATTATAAATTCGTGGCATGTCCTACTGCTTTGCAGCGGCAAGCCATCGGTAAATCAACAGGAATTGAGCTGTTCCATTCTTCTAAAAAACATCATAGACCTCTCTTACTTGATACCCTTTTCTTTGCTTCGCACTAAAGATGTTCTGTAGGATTTAGATCTGGGCCAGTCTGAGACAAAATTATTAGTTTATTTATTTAATTAATTACGTGAAAATAATTAGAATATATCAGAATTCGGCTATCCTTTGTTAAGAATGGTCTATGTTTTTCTAAAGATTTTCACATAAATATGTATATGTAAGACGTTCCTCGCTTTTCAGTCCGTAGGCGCCACTCCAGAACCATTTTTCCCTAAACTTGTTTGTTCTCCCGACATCTCCGCCTTTAAAGTAATCGCTTAAACACAGAACAAATATTTTATTCAAATTGAAAATCGTGAAGAAAAAATGAACGACTTGAACATAATCTTTAGACAGTCCAAGAAGTGTTACAAAACTATAAACAGATGATATGTCTGTCGGTAACGTTTCCCGTTCAATAACAACATATGTGGAATATTAATGGCGTTTCATTGGAATGTTTCAACCAGCTACACAAGCATTATAATATATCTATCGACCACACATTAAAATGCCGAAAATCTGTTCTTTATGTATCAATTACAATTTAGATTATTTGAAGAGGGTTCATACACTGTATACGATATTATTTTCAAGTAATATACATATTTATGGGGTTTATCGTCAGTGCTTCGCTCCTAAGGCTCGCAGCATGATGTTACATAACCTATAACATTCCTCTATCGAATACAACATTTTTCGGGCCTGACTATATCCAGAGATAAGCGCATTTAAACAAACAAATAAAACTCTTCAGCTTTATTATATTATTAGTAGGTATATTAACACTTGTAAGCCAATTGGGACACTTCTCCTTTTGCAAACTGTATCGGTGACCCCACTTACCATCAGAAATAGGGTACTACCTCCGCTAGTAGGTCTTCTGCATTTCTTTACGCGGGAAGCACCTGAGAAACAGTATGAAATTAAAGTTTTTTTTTTAGATCCATTATGATCTGGCCAATGGATATTCTGAGATTGGATTTAGGTATAACAATAATTCAACCCGCCCTTTGCCACTGTTGATTTAAGCGATCAATGTTTCTTTAGAAGGAATACTAGTAACGTGGTTCAGATTACTAGTATTCTTGTTATTTCTTGGACACATAACTAGTATTATTGATAACCGGTGCAGTGCAGTGGGTTCAAGGTCAATAGAGTCGGTGGGGTTCGAACCCGTAACGTCTTACACATCTACGGCTTTGCATAATGTCTAATTATATCAGCCCATGGGTTCCGAATGACTTACCGCAACAGAGCAAAGGGCAAAAAGCAATGATTATTGCATTAAAAAGTTACACCGATGGCAGGGAGAAAGAACCCTGTCAAAGTAAATGGCATAATTATGTTATTCAATCTGGTAAGCAAATCGAGTTAATCAAATAAATGGCAACACCCTTTCGTTACCAACGTTATAGACCTAAAACCGCTAAACCCTTAAGCGTCGTGGCCCCATTCGATGGTTGTCCATTAGATGTCGATTAGGGTCACGAACGAAGGGTACTATAGGGTTGATGCTTTCGATGACGTTATAATTTGTGGCCGTTATGGTGTTATCGTTCATAGGAAACGAATAATTTAAGGCTGGCGATTGAATTTATTAGAAAACCTTTGGGGTGCTTTTACTGAACTGTATTTTTTATAGCTTGGTAATGCACAGCTTGAATCGGTTCAGGAGCATGAGTTTTTACAGGATTTTATTAAATAATATGACGTCTCGTTATGTGTTTAAATTTTGTAAATCAATACTTCCAATCCAATCAATCAGCCTATTGCAGTCCAGTGCTGCACATAGGCCTCTCCCAACATGTGCCATAGCACCCCGTCCTCCGCCTTCTGCATTAAATCTATCCTAGCTCTCATTTCATTTGTACAAAAATAACTGTAGTAATAAACTTAAGATTTAATTTTTTAGCAATTGTATTTCAGTCAATCTCTACCTTATGCACTGCGAAGCAAGCATTGAAGTTAAAATTGTTTTAATTGTATAAATAAGAAAGACCAAGTTAACGATAAGTAATTTAAATCGTTCAATTCTTGAACGTTTCAGGATTTCATTTTATTTCAATGTGTATAGGTGTCACTAGCAATAAAAAATAATAGTAAATCAATCAAAAGTCTATAAAAGCACTGCGTTTCATTAAAATAAGTTACAGGTTCTGAGGTAATTGCAGAAAAACTTTTGTTACATACAACTCGAGTTTCTGACTAGATACCTCACAAACAAACAGTTGTTAACTCAACCTTGTTTGAACAAGGTACGAAGTTAACCTCTTCACAAAGTGAGGATGCCGATTTGTTTTACAGAATCCTCTAAGAACTTTTATTGTTTTTGCCCGAATTTCACATTTTGTTTCGGTACAATGTATAAACTTTTGACACGCTGTTACCCACACCAAAAATAAAACCGTCGGTCAGGAATGAAAATTGACTAATATAATAATAAGTAATTAATAACGAACTATAATATGCCTAACCAAAATTAAGTGCAAATATGTATTTAAAAATTAAACGCCTGTAAAATGTTACAGTGTTGTACCATACGGTATTTACAATTTTTGACTATCAATATATCTAATACTAGCTGCGCCCGCGGTTTCACCCGCAAAACCCCGGTGCCGTGGGAATATCGGGGTAATGTTAATCCAGGTCTCCAGCTCACACCAAGGTGCAGTAGTTTTGAAAGAGTAACAAACATCCATACATTCTCACAAACTTTCACGTTAATAATATTATAATAAATAAAAGAAAAAGAGAATAAAGACACTAAAGTGAAGAAAAATAGCACCCAGTACAAATTAAAATAATATGAATAAAATAACGAACAAGACGTCCATAAGGGCCCTTACACATCGGCTGTAGATGACGTGGTTTGACAGAAAAAAAGAATGAATATTAATGTACTTATCCTGTAGGTATAACCCTTTTATTTCTACAGAATGTAAAGAGGTATCTAACCTTACCTAAAGTTAAAGGTGTCTAGCAAGTTTTCTAAGACAAGCATCAATATGTGTCCCATTGAAAATAACCCCTATCCCAAGAAGGTCGCTCCGCTAATGAGATGCTTGTAAACATGGCCATTATAGAAGCTGAATCTCTAGAGGCACTGCCGAGCTCTCGCGTACTTGACCTTGCAGATAACGATGAGCCAAAGCACACTCTTCACTCGCATGTTTAAAGTACCATTTCGTTTGAGTAGGAACCTCCGGTTTTCCGTTTTCGGTATTTGATGAATTTTTGCTGAAGCTTGGAGCTAGTTTGGATGGAATGTTATTGACTAAAATTATATTAATTTTGTTTTAACGACATGCAAAGAAGAACAAAGGAATTGTTTTGTCTTTGTTGCCGAAGTTTTTATAAGCTCACTGGTTTTCGTAATGAAGAATGTGATTTCAATAACTTCTTATTGTTATCTTCTTATAATCTAGTATCTACTAGCCTCTTGGATGTTCGAATGGAATATATTTAAACGGTTTTATTTAGCTTGCCCTGTTGTTTTTTTTTGGTCAAATTTAGTAATTAAAGTTTTACACCCTTCTTCGTGACCAATAGGGAATATGCATGTATTTTTTTTTTATCTTATATTGACTTGTTCCATCATTCTACCTTAATAAAAAATATAAATAACCTTGGCAATGTTCAAAATAATTTTTAAAATAACATTGAAAACATCGATAAAATATGATCTGTTTGAACGCCGCCAAATTTCGCGGGCCTTGGATGACGTCACGTTCCACGCTCAGTGTTTGTTTCATAAACTTACTTGAAGTGTTACAGTAATTTTATACCGACTTCCAGTTGTAATTACTATTTATTGTAATTAATAGACGATGGATAAAGTTAAAAAACCATTTTATAGGTATTGCCTTGTCCCTAAGTGTAAAAACACTATCAGGAGTACACCCAAAACAGTATTTTTAGTACAAAATAATATTGTAAAATACGAAAACAATGGTGTACATTAATGAGAAGAGATGAAGTATCTTCAATATCGTGTTTATATTGTTGTGAAGATCACTTTAATGTAAGCATATTACAATTTAATTGCTAGTATAGTGTGAATTAGTCAGCAGTAATTTATGTTTGTTTTAAATATCAAGCAGAAGGCAACTTGCTTGTCTACTTAAACTAGGTAACAAAAGTCCAATAAAACTTCATGAATATAACTAACTATACATATCTTACCTATCCTTTAAATTATAATATAACAAGTATTATAATAATTACCTGGCGGCTTTCACTCCTTTAACCTCAGCGGACATAAAATCTGGATTTGATGCAAAATTTATAGTCATCATGAATGCACCTATTTTCGGTAGATTGTCCGATTGTGCTTTCATTGTCATTGACCTAGATGATTTCTAATATCACTAGAATGCTTAAATTGCACTAGCTAAGAGCAACAACCACAGGAACACCTATGTTTCTTCGTAACACTACGAATATAGGCGCCGATAAATGACAGAACGTGGAATGTCACGTCATGTTTTGTTTCGACCAATGGTGAAGCGTTTTGCAAAGTTGAATTTCGCGCCCTTATTTTGCATATTTTAATTAATATTATTTGCAATTAAACACGAACTAAATTAGAAAATCATTGTTTAGGCATAATATGTAGACAATAAAGATTCAAGGGAAAATTAATCAAGTAAATTTAAACAACATGCATATTCCCTCTTGATATAGTTACTTACAGGTTTCAGCATCATTATAAATCCAATATGGCCGCCGCCACAAAATTTTGCATTACATATTTTTTTACAACCCCCTCAACATGAATTATATCAATGTATATCATATATGGATATCAAATATTAAGTAACTAAGCAAAAAACAGGAAAATAAAGTAAGTAAGGTTTTATTTTAAAGAAACGTATAATGATGCAGATACTGTACGCGTTACATATTGACTCACATTACGCTACACCCCACGATTTTGTTTCTAAGTTATTGTTTATATTTTAGTACAGTATTTATTTATTTATTTACATTTTATGCACATTTAAATACATAGGCGGACTTAATGCCTAAGGCATTCCCTACCAGATGCAGAGAAAACAGGAAGTAGGTGCGTTTTAACTATAAAAACATTTTAACAAAAAAATAAACCGAGTAAAAATAACTAAAAAGAAAGAAATAAATAAACCTTTTAAGTCTTGAGTATTGATCTTATTTACATGAACTAATTTTGAGTCAGCGCCAAAAAGCACACTAACTATAAAATTATCAAAATTTTATATGCACGTTAAAATGAAGAAGGTTCTAACGTAGGTAATTATTCATTTCAGTATTATTACGGAGATCATTATTCTTCTTTACAATACAACCGTTTTACTTAAAAAAAAGGTTTATTTATTTTATCTCTGAATGAAGTTGGGTAAGTAATTTTTTTTCCGAAACTGTTCTAATATTCTAAACCGTAAGAAATAGATTTTAATTATACTAAGACTATTTCTTTTTATTTTAAGTATATCGTACCGTAAATATATCGTATACTTATCCAGTACTATTATTTAGTATGCTTTTATGATAGAACAATAAAATATAAATAAAATAATTAAATTAATTTATCAATATTGTCCGATGACGTATTTACTCAAAGGCGTTAATGAAAGTCGCAGGTGGAGATTTGAAACTGTTTTACACATAATGGGTCAACGCCAGATGATACAGATCTTTATCTTGATTTGAAAGATTTGTGTGTAAACTAAGCGTTAAATAAACATTTATACTAGATAAATCTGTTTACTATTGATAAAAGAGGTCTGCCCTAAAACAACTGACACTGAATACCATATTCGGGCAAATAAATAATTTCATTTTATTTCAACACGTATAGTATTCCATACAGATTTACTCTGATAAGATATATCAATACATATTATTAAACAAAGTCTCCCGCCGTGTCTGTCTGTCTGTGCGTTCGCGATAAACTCTCTCTCTAAACTCTAAAAGATTTCAACCTGTCATGGTACACAAGTCTATACAATGACAGGTCAAGTTATGCTGGTTAATGGAATAATACATTCAATACGGTCGAACTTCGATGACCAGGCGATCTAAATAAATAGCTGCCCACATTACAATGCAATAAAGTGCTAACTCGTCCGATAATAATCAGCACACATTAACATTTCCTGACGTCGTTCGTCGTATGTCGTATCACTACTCGCAAGATATCGTTTGTCTCTGATTGATCGATTAGGCCTCATATACGCCACATGATAGTAAATGGTAGTTGATTGAAATTTTTCTTCTAAATTATTTAACTACTATACTATACTATACACGTAATAGTATTTGGAGAATAGATAAAATATAGTACACTCCAAAAATAAAAAAGTAACGCGTTAATATGTTTGTCAACATGTTAATATGACTTTAAAGGTAGGTTACCCTTAGGCGAAAGCTTAGAAACCTATCATACAAATTTCAGCTTAGGAAGCCATTTTCATGACATTTTCTATTTTTGAAAAAACCTTTTTTGCTACAAAATATTTACATTGAAAATGTTGGTTTTGAAACATTTTTTACTTCAACGTATCGCGTATCACTAACCTTATCCAGCGTGACCCGAACGCCATTTGCTTCTTGAAATGTTCTATGGAGGAGTGATTATTACTTATTGTCCTAAATAAACCCATATTATGCAAAATGTCTAGAAGGCCTGATATGCTATGACAAAATTTGATAATCGGGTTGAAGTGGGACTGAACATGACTGAATCCTAAAGTTAAATAATCCTGGCCCCCAAGTTCTTGCTAAGTACGTCAAAAATTTTATTTTTTAAAATTTTAATTAATTCAAGTAAATATAATAAAAAACTTCTTACATACACACGAATACGTGTCGTTGCATGTGTTAGGATTCTTAAAAACACGTGCTATCAATATAAAACTAGAGAGGTATATAATCAATATGTGGATTATAGTTAGCAAATACGAATAAATTTCATATTTCTGTCTTTATGTCCATACACATTGTAGATTGATTATAGATAATTTAATAAAATTGTAATTTTTTTTTTAATTTACACATGATAAAATTATATTTTTACAATTTTTATGTAGGTATATTTTAATAAAATAAATCAACAACATCATGTCTTGATACATGGTCCTTCGTGCCGAATTTAAGATATCTACTTGTCAATTTAGTGGTTAACCTTTGCCTTAAGCTATTTATTTAAAGGAGCGAACCCGCAAGATAAAACAGTTTCCTTTATACAAACCCTTTGGACACCCAGGAAGCTGCTATCAGACATAGGTAGCTGCTACATATCCACAGTAAATGGACTAGGTAGAAACGGTTGGTTGCGATCGGAAGTCTATTGTAAGCCTTAACGACGGTCTTGTACCGACCGACTCTTTGTTAAAGGCTGGAAATGATAGCCTTGTTGTATCTAGGACGAGTTATTGGATGACTCCAGGTCTTTATTTTCAGTTCAAGTGAAGGATGGTTATATATGTATAAGGAACTCTCCTTCGTACAGGAAGATACCTCTGAACAATCGTGCTCCCACACACTCCTTCCTGGAACGAGGGATTTTAATTAATTTCTGGTAAATTGGGTGTTAAATTAAATTTGCAAAACCCGGAGTAACATTTGAATATATGTGTACATTATTTTATTCCTACATTTCGCTCAATTCTTTTCATGATTAACGCCCACAGGCTTGAAATTTATCACATATTATTAAATATTCTACTAGGTGTAGAACATTTCGAGTGTAATAATAAGACTAAATAAATTTCAAAGAATTTAGTACGATGTTTGAATTCAATGTATTACTTATTGTACAGATGTTTATTTAACAGCCACAGGAAATAAAAAACCGGCGAAGTGCGAGTCGGACTCGCGCACCGAGGGTTCCGTAAAATATTTTTATTATATGATGTAACTAAAAATGTACGGTTTTCGCAATTTTTCCTTTACAGTGCTATAAGACGTTGCTACGTACCAAATTTCAAGATTATGAGTTCACGGGAAGTACCCTGTAGGGTTTCATTCCCTTGCGAGTGTCGAAAATTTACGGAAATTTGCGGCATAAACGGCTATATCTTTTGATTGCGTTGGCTTAGAAGTTTGATTTTTTCACAGCTCCAAGGGACAGTAGACCTAAGTATTTGATATAAATTCCATCTTAATACCTCCACGAGTTCCTGAGAAAAACGGTCTTGACAGACAGACAGACGTACGGATGGACAACAAACTGATCCTATAAGGGTTCCGTTTTTTCCTTTCGAGGTACGGAACCCTAAAAATACTTTGACATTCATCTACTTTAATGTAGTAAGTAAATAACAAGTTTAAAAATAAAAGTAAGTGTACTACAATGTTTACGGGAAGATTATTACGTCACCCAGGGTATACTTAAAAATCAGTCTCACGGATTTCAACGACGCCGTTTTAAAATTGAACTTCAATAATTTTTTGTGAGATTTTTATTTATTTATTTAACAATTATACATATACTTAACATAATTGAGAAGTGCACTACTTCTTTTCTCTACATCACCCAAAGGTTAACTGGTGGAGAATGTCTTAGGCATTAAGTCATAAAGGCATAAAGTTGACAAAAAATACATAAAAATATTGCGACTTTCCCCTAAGAAGCTGTCTAGCTTAAAAATCCAAATTTTAATAATATTGCAATACGACGACTCGACGAAAAGCAATTTTACAAAAAAAAAACATTGTTTTTCTCATAGAAGCCCTTTAAAGCTGTCATGCACGCACAGTCCGTCCCTGCGATAAATGCATCTGACATTATGTCAAGATGTGCCGATACTGCAACTGGGGCGGACGTTCTCCGTATCGACGCCGACGGCGACGTTCAGTCAATGCCGTGGGGGCGTATTGTTCAAATACGTATTAATGAAGTACGTCTTTAGCATTTCAGCATATGTTGGGTAATTGGGTTTAAAATTGCGATATTAGTTTTTTCCTATTTATCAATTTCATATAAAAAAAAACTCTGGCAATTTATAAATTACAAAGCTGGTAGTGCTTTTGTACAAACCTTGCCCCGACCCTTGGTCGAGTTGACATAAAATTGAATAAAAAAAAACTCCTGTTCCGCCGCCTCCTTTGCGGACATCACCTCCTCGCAGAAGGAGGCGTCGGCGTTCTATACGCTCACGCTCAGGACCATGGACAGAACCAACCACCAGCGTCGACTGCAATGACGAGACCACAGTACTGGCTAGCCCAGGCTATATATTCCGCCAGTGTGTGAAGCAGCGTGTTTTCGGGGATATCATCACAATAGTGGCCCCGTGACGTCGACTCCCGGCCGATCCGACACAGGTTCCAGCCACTCTCGTAGAACGGGTCTTACCGCCGCCGCCGCTTTAGTGATATCGTAACTACTTCTAAACAAAACTTGAACCTAATTATAACGTCTAACCAAAATAGAATTATTCATCTCTACGTAACAGAAATTTCTATTATTAATCCATGTAAATTATTATCACATGAATATCTACTTATCGTTAACATAATTACCAATATTAACCACCTTGGCCCTTAAGTGACTTTCCTTGTAACTAAGGAAAGAAGGTTTGGAAGAAAATACATTAGGAACTTGTTTTAGTTATTTATTACTTTAGGGGCTGAGTTTAGTAAATTACGCTTTTATAAGGTAAAGCATAAAGAAGTGAGAGTTAGTATAAGAAGTATTTTGCCTGTTACTAATACAATAAAACTAAAATTAACCATTACGTTGATGACGATCAATTCAGTAATATAGTCATGAAACCCATAAGGAAAGACATAAAAAAGCCACCAATTAAAAGTATATTAAATCGAATGCGTTATCTCTAATAACTAAATACAAGGTCAGTAGTAGAATTAAGTCTACGGCAATGAAAAGCTTTTGAAGTATCGCAGAATACACCGCACTAGTGTATGTCTTGTAAAGTAAGATCCCAGAGCCGCCAAACCTTGCTTATGGTCTGAACAAAATGTATCGTATGGAGCATTAGTATTAGTAGACTCTGAAGTTATGCATACCTGCTACCTTGGGCCGGCGGCGGCCAATTTTCATTGGTCATTATGATCACTTTCTTAAATTCTGAGTGCTGATTGTTATATATGTATAGTACATTAAAAAGTTATTATCGAGTCACTTGCAATCTTTTCATTTAGAATATTATATTATGATCACAATCTGTAAACAAGTGATTGGCGTAACTAGTTACTTATGTAATTTAAATAATAATTAAATTACAAAATAATTTTATTAAAATGTAATATATATCATCGTTATTACACAGTATTCAATTACATTGTAATTAGAATTACTTTGGATGTGGAATGAAATTAATTACAAGGAAGTATTTCAAATTCAAAGAATTTCAATAGCTAATTACAATGTAACTGTAATTCATAATTATTAATCTAATTAATGTTTGCCCTGTAAACTGAATTTTACCTGTATGTACTTAATAATTGGTTATTCAAGGTGATACATTCGCACACATTGTGTCGCTTACGTATCCGCTTACTACTTGTATTGTTGTCTTCCCTATAGCACTGAATAGCTACAGTTCCTAACTGATTCTGTTCAGGGATACAAAAGAGGCTGGGTGGAGACCTGTATCCCTGAACTAGATCGTGTTTGCTATTTCTGAATGAATCCAGAGGCGGTAAAATAGCTCGCCATACCGCTGTGTCTGGTCATTATTTTTCATTGAGAACTTTGTTCCAAACAGATGTCGAGCAAGATATAAAACAACTGTGTAAACATACTATTGAATAAATAAATTGGATCGACGAGTCCCAAACAAGAACTTTTCGTTATCATTGAACTGTTATGCATTAAACTAGTAATACTATAGCTAATTTTTTTTTTCATAGAACAGCTGATAATATATATATAAGAGATTATTATTAGGGTTCCATTCCTCAAAAAGAAACAAAGGAACGATCACTTTGTTTTCCGTCTGCCTGCCTGTCTGTCCCTTTTCCTCATTAATCCCTGGAGGCATCAAATACTTATGTCAATAGTGCCTCGAAGCTGTATTAAATCAAGCTTCTAAGTCAACGCAATCACAAGTTACTGCCATTTAAACCTAAAATCTTAACAAATTTGAACATTTCGCAGGTAAATTAAAATCTACTTCCCGTTTAACCCGGATTCATGAAGAAGCAAGGTCTCACAGCACAAGTAAAAAATCTGAAAGTCGTTAATTTGTTGTTTTTGGAAAGTAAACTTTGTCGTATATCCATTTGGAACCTTAAAATTTAATTAAGAGACATTTTTATAACTAGTTATACAGATAGCGCCACTATACTGTTTGGCCTGACAATGGTGGGATGATAAAAAGGTAGGCTTGGTTGAGTGTCGGGGGTTGCGGAAGAATGCAATGGCGATTCTCGCTCCCCCGATCATGGGCAAGCAGTGGAACACCGGGGTGGTTTTTAGTCGGTAAGAGTCCGACAGACCCCTTCGCCCCCCCCCCCCCCCAAGGGCGGAGGACATCCATGAGGATCTTCCACCTCGACATCAAAAAAAAAAAAAAGGCTTGGTTGAGTGAATTAGTTTGTAGCAATAATGGTGAGATTGTTGCCAACAATTGCAATATGTCGCAAGCCGTGGCCGTTCGGGTACTTTTAGACGAGTACGTTAGATGTTTTTGTTTTTCAATTTGTAGTGTCTTCAATACTAATATTATAAAGCTGAAAAGTTTGTTTGTTTGGTTGATTGATTGAAATCGCTAATCTCCGGAAGGGGTGGACCGATTCCATGGGACTTTCACTGTCGGATAGCTGGTGTTATAAGCAGTAACTTAGGCTTCTTTTATGTTAGAAAAAGAATTAGGGTTCTGCGCAAAATATATATGCCTATATGATAATCCAAGTCTCCAGCTATCTACATACCAAGTTTGAAGTAACAAACATCCATCCGTCCAAACTTTCACATTTATAATATTAGTGGGATGTACACGCGAGCGAAGCTGGAACTGGGAACTGCTACTACCAACTATATGAAGTAGACCATCAGGGCTCTCTCCTCCTCACAACTACGTATTTGTTTATACTGCCCCCACCCCACCCAACGCAAACGTTATATGAGAAGGAAGTCTACCTGCAACAAGTTCCCCAAACCAAGGTCCCGAGACGCAGGGACCTTTATACGGCAGGTCTTACCTCCAACGCCATGGCGTCGGCACTAAGTAAGGCTAGTTACCCGTATGCCTATCGGTCACAAAAGATCGCCACTCGTGAAACCACACTCGCAGCGACCCCCCATTCGCAACCGGCACACTCCCTATTGTCCAGATAGGTACCGGAGCTATAAGGCACGCTCACTTCCCGCATATTTGCATATGCTCGCGGTAACACCGCTAAGTTCGTCAGAGAAGCCGAGTACTAGTATCCAGCTGGTACCGGAGATGTCAGCACGCTCACATCCCGATCTACAATCAAGTGTAGGTCTACCCTGGCCTACAGTCGGGTGTCCGGATCAGGGTCTAGTCACCTTTCTACTTGCTAAGCAGGCAAGTACCCGAGCTGCATCGGTCCGACGGGACCTCTGCTAAAGGACGCTCCAAGCCCCGCAGTGGAAAACCAAGGAGCCCTTCGCCTTAGACCGGTTAATTCCGCTGCTCGCTGCGCGCGAGACCAGACGCTCCACCGACACAGTAGTGGAGCAGACGAACGTGCCTGTTCTCTGCAACTAACCACAAACCCCCCCGAGTCCAACTCCAAAACCGGTGTCGGACAGCTTTCGCTCGGCTCAGGAACCGGTTCCCGTGGTACCCTGATCTAACAGCCGGACCCGTAGTTCAGGCTGCGAACCTATCTACTCCGGGTGGCTAGTAGATAGGGAAGTAGACCATCAGACGAGAAACCAGTGTGGGAATGAAATGCTAACATTTCTTTATGACCCTAAGGTCAAGATCACACTCTGAACTCTCTAAACGAGTCCGGAGAAACTAAGAACTGTATAATCTATCTATCCAAAAAGACTGAAGAAGAGATGTCTAAATTAAAAACTCTTCTTTTTGGCATCTCATTACAAACAAATTAATAAATAAAATATTTATAATGGCATAATTTTAATTGTCCCCAAGGACACTTTGAAAACCCCTTCCGGAATATTCCCGGACACCCTCTATGCTACGATAAATATAAATCCGGGGGAACCCGGACGGATGGCAGTTCTAATCAAGCTGATGACTTTAGAATTTCTCTAGAGCTATATTTAGTAACCTACAATTTTATTGGTATTGGTATAGGGCTCTGTTTCCGCATTTAAACTCATAGTCGGTCTCGGCTGGTTAGTTAAGTGAAAAGCGACCTAGTGAAGATACTTGCCTATTGTGTAACCACTCCCACACATCCAGGATGACGTGGGTGGATATTTCCTGCGCGTTAAGATAGCCTCTGCACAGAGGCCTGTCTGTTGCATTGGCATACAAATAACCACATCAAATAACCTTTTGACATATATATCAAAATTCTACGTTAGTTTCGTTAATTTTAAATAAACTTCAAATTAAGTAAGGGAATCATCAACCTTTAAGCACTTACCTATTAAAGTTGGACAGGAACTAATTCGATAATCAAAAGAGAATAAAATATTATAACACCTATCTACTTCTTTTAGGTCATAGCCCTAAAAAGTACCCATAAATAGAGGTGAAATATTGAGACCACATTAACCGCCTCTTCCAGGGCTGTCCCGAAAAATCACAGACAGCTGAAAAAGTGCAAAGGTTTTTTTCGAAAAACTTAGCTTGTTATTCACAATCTACGGTATTTAAAACTTATTGAATCTTATTTTTTTTTTGTTACGTCATTAAAATTAGATATGTAAAACAGCTAGTTATCGACGTTCATATTTATTGTCACAGATTTTTACCATACACCATACGACTTTCTTAAGAGTTTTTTTTAATAATTTGCCTTGTTCTACATGTACAGCATTGTATAGCAATATGTTATGTTATGTACATCGAAAAAAATTTAAAAAAGGTTTCTTCCTTAAAAATGTCAGTGACAACCCTACTAAGACCCTAAGTGAGAGGGAATTAAATATTTTGTAGGTTTGCATAAATCATAATTCTCATGTCAACAAGCGCGTTCGTCTGGAATCGTGAAGGCGGGGGTTCGCGTCATTAATCATGAGTATTACTATTAATTTCAGACTACTTAAGAGTACGATGAGTAAAAAGTGGTATTACTTATGTACGTTTTTAAATGGTAGTCATTAGGGAGTAAATCAAGCGTAAGGCTCGTAGTCTATATGATTTCTGGGCTGAAAAAAGATAAATCGTCTCTGACGCTCTGTCTCTTCTTATGATCTGTCGCTGTTGTCACGTTATCCCCTTTGCTCGTCAGAGGGACAAGGAAAGAAACAAAGTATCACAAAACGATCTCGGCAAAACTTTAACTGTGGAAGTGGCTGACACTCCCGCTAAAAAAGAAGTTAGATCTTGAATTACGATTTTTCCGCCCAAGGACTTCGGCATGCTACTTGTTGCAGGTACCACGGTGACAATCCCACTAATATTATAAATGTGAAAGTTTGGATGGATGGATGGATGTTTGTTACTTTTTCACGCCAAAACTACTGAACCGATTGCGATGAAACGTCATATCTAAATAGTTGGAGCAAGGACTTATTCAAACGCACCACATTTGTATATAAGCCCTATCTCTATTTAAAATAAATCGGATTAAATATCATCTCGAGTCTCACTACACTCCTTGCACTGGCAAAAGATGCATTATGAATCATCATCAGATCATTATGCTTCATGCAGTTAGTCACAGTGTATTGTGAATTCTCAAATAGAAGTCCAAGCGACACTAACTGGAATAACCAACTTCATCCTCTTGTTGGTATCCCGAGTCTGATGATGGTGAACCGAAACAGGAACAGCCATTTCATTTTTAAGTTGAACGTAAAAAAAAAAATTATTTCTTCTGTAGGCATGATATGGTTTCGTATATTATCGTCATATGTACCTACTGTACATATATTGTCAGTCATAACATCGCTAGAAGATACTAGATATTGTATTAAGAACACAGTACCTAGTATCCTGTAGCGATGTTACCACTGGCAATATCGCTCAGTTTCATCCTGCTCGGAACTGGATGTCATTAGCAAGTTCATTTCCCCCTCAAGCAAACTTCCTTTGTTGATTTCCTTTACGCAAAGGTCAGAGATATAGGAATTGTCTATGAAAGATTTGAATACGGCTTGGATTTAAAGGCTCTAAGAAATCATGTAGTAAGATAAAATATTTAAACGTTCATCAAAATTCCTAAAACTAAATTAACATAGTCAATGGTTTGTTACAGGATGGTGACGTAATAGAGCTTTGTCAAGTCAGCGACGTCAGATCTGGCGGTGTACCGAAGGTAAGGGTTTATCAATTTTTACCTTATATATTTAGCATGAGTTGCCTCAAGTAAAACAAGGACAGTGATGGTTTTATTTAGTTTATCCACAAATTATTATACTCAAGAAACCAAAGTGTGTTAAAATACTGCTTTGTCTAGATTCCCAGAGTTTTATTGTAAGAGCAGTTTGTTATAGAAAAATCTTATCACGCTATCGTGTGAGTATGGACCATATCTGTATATGAAAAAGCGTTCGTCAAAAGTATATATTTAGGTATGGTAGGTGTTAGCTAGAGGATGTAGTAACAAGAAAGAAATGAATTTATTTTGTACTCCTATGAAATATGAGTGATCATAGTAACTGTTTAAACAGTAAATTATACACACTAAAATTACATTCTGACTATACTATTCTATGATTATGACATAGTTACTTAAAACTAACAGGAGACAAAAATGGTTCTTAGCTCATACACACGTAATTTTTAGTTAGAAAATTTCTTTTTACAATCAATTTCGTTAGTCTTTTTATATTTTGTTAAAAAAAAATTATTACACACATTTGGTTTGCCCCCCATTCAAAATATTACACACATTTGGTTTGCCCCCCATTCAAAATATTACACACATTTGGTTTGCCCCTCATTCAAAATAGTGCTCTACGCTTTATCTCTATCATCTACCTTACATCTGGACGAGACAGACTAATCAAATCGTATTTTCTTATTTACTTAAAGTTTTTTTTTACTTTACCCGATAGTTTCCTATTAAAATAATGAGCTCTGTTTTACCAGCCAATGTTTTCCATGGCTGTAGGCGGTATATCAACGGTAATGAGGGTCGCTGTAGCCCTCTGATGTGCTAACCTTATTGGTACTAGCTATGTTCATAAATACACCGAGAATTAAGTTATTTTAGGATGGCAACATTTAATGGAACTAAAAGGTGAGGTAATTGTTTTCTTAGAGTTATATTACTTTAATTTTTAGGGTTTGTACGTCACTACTTTGTAGAGTGGTAGACTTTTACTAATGTTTGTTGAAATATCTGCCTAATATTCAAGGTTTTAAAGAAAGGTGTGGTCATATTTGAAGATCGTATCGTATAGTAGACTCCAACAGTAGACACCAGGAAAAAATATCCATTTTTAATATCCATTTTTTAAGCTAAATCAAATATTTTTCAGCAACACAATGCTCCTAAAATTTGATCACACCTTTCTGTAACTATACATAAACACCTGCACTCATCCGTACTATTAAGAAAATGTACGTACTTGGCAGTTTATTTGGGCGGGCATCATATAAACATGCTGCTTATAAAAACTATTTTGACTTGTAGAATCGATGTGTGTGTCTGTTGCCGCATATTCTTGAGAATAATAAGGTTACTCTCAAATCTAGCATACTAGCTACATAATGGAAAGCTGTTACCGGTGCTTGTTAAAGCTAGGAACACCAGCGTTCTTCCTCGCACCAAATCTATCTCCCTGCTCAGGCCCTTCTTATCCGTAATCATTTATAGGATCAAGTTACTTTCTTCACTAAATCTGATATGCCTAAGTAAGTGCATTTTTATTTTATCAGGACTCTAAGCTCAGCGTGAACTTGGTGAACAAACATGGAGAAAACTTAGAGGAAAAGTCGCTGACCATCTGTAGTGGAACAGATTACATCAACATCAACTATCAACACGTTGTGTGTCCTGACGCCGCCACTGCTAAGGTCAGTTACTGGATTTATCTGGTGTATCTCTAATCTCGTAATTGCTGGTTGAAACCCGTCACTTCTAATTTAAAAATACAAGGTGATTACTGGGGACAATTACACTTTTTCCCCATTTACTCCAGTATCAAGGCCAAAGCACAGGGTTCTACACGACACACCCGTTTTAAAAACAGGTATCTCATTAAAACCAATAAAGGTTTATGACGTTTTCACTGACATTCATTGTCATTTGCTTGCAGTTAAATAAAAAGTTTTCAATACTATATTATCATAGTGAACATATAATTTTCTTTTTTAAATCTTTTTTAAGTAAATTTAGTTACTCATTCGATCACATGTTTTACACCAACAGTGTGAGCAAAACACATGTATTTGATTGTATTTGATAGTGTGTTCACGTCTTGTTTACCTGTCTGTCCAAGCTTTGCTTTCCACAAGGCAGAGTAACAAAAACCAAATTTAAAAAAAAATCGTGAAAATTAATGCGTGTATTTCCACAAAGGTATGGTTGCAAGCACTAAGGCGGATCACCCACAATGTGAAAGCGAACAACGTTTGTCCAATGACTTGTCTTAAGAAGCAGTAAGTCCAATAGCATCTTTCGAGGCATGGCTTCTATAGACCGTTTCATGGCAATCTACTTGCAGTGTTATGTTATCTGTTTTGTTTTAAGTCTTAGTGTCTGTTTAAAACTGCCTCGAATTGAGCAAAATTTTGCCTTTTTATTTACTCTCGTTTATAAAATATATCCTGAGAATATAATTTAACGATAGCTTTATTGTTCATTTCGAGGCAGACAAATAGATAAGAGAGGTTTTAAATCTTGTCTAAAATCGATGATGTGGCATTTTCATATAAGTATGTAAGTAATGTAAGGTTTTGCTCAAGTCGAGGCAGACAAGAGACGTCGCCGACTGTCATGTTATTGAAAACTAGTTTGCTCTAAAACCAGCTTTTCGCATTCTACTTTTATTATTTTCGTATTGATGTTAATGCCTTGTGAACTTCAAGTTCTCTCAGATAATTCAATAAATCATATAATAAAAATGTTTTCGGAGGTCGTAATGTTTAAGCTTTGACAAAGTTTGAAATTATTTTATAAACTTGTTTGAATGATTTGTTTTTAATCCCGCTTGTTATGTTTGTTTGACGTTGATTTGACAAAATTAATAATTAACAAAGATTTTATCAAATTACGTTTTTGAGCTAAAGGAGTGTAGTTACAATAATTATATTAGTCGAAGATAACATTTCTTTATAACTTTGTTGTTTTCATTGCTTTTCCAGGCGTTTAGTTTTTATTCAATGCCTGCTTGATATATTTTATAGTCAATTAGGCAGCGATAGAAATTCATAAATTATTCAAAAGTGTTCTTTTTTTTTAGTTAGAATCTATTTAGTCGTAATGAAGTAAAAACACAACCGATAGCGATTTTCTATTTTTAATAATTTTATTAGCGAAGAAATTACCTACTTTTAAAAATTTATGGGCCAGAAAGTATTCTTTAAAAAGAGGCCCTCAACAGTAAAATACTTAGTTTTTTTTCCTAATGCTCTAGCCACACTTATAGCGGAAATCGCTCAGCGTAGGCGAAGTCCTCGCGATGGTAACCTGTGTCTCTCGCTGTAGACCCTGATTCTCACTAAGATCCCTTGCGCTGTCCTTGGGATTGTGTAGCCTCTTTTTTCGATGAGATTATGTACACCAAAGATTAGTACTTTCAATTTATATAGGAGACGTAATAGCCGCCAGAAAGCTAAGCCCTGTGGTATTTCTAAAAAAGCCCTGCCAAAAGAATTCTAGACTTCCGGGGTGTAAATACAGGTTCTCTCATGGGTGGGTCCCGTGACGAAACACCGTTTGTTATTGTCGGTTCTATTTCATAGTGCAATTGATTTTATTATCTTATAGAGTTTTCAGGAATGTTTTTTTTTTTACTAATTGAGAACTACTTGTATTAGATAGTTCACAAGGCATTGTGCACGATTTTGCATGGGTTGATGTTCATTTGCTTCTTCTGTCGAAGGCATGGAAAGAGGGGCTGAGGGCCATCACTCACAACAACAAAATAATCAACGTATGCCCCAGGACTATCCTCATGAAACAGTACGTACTTTTGTTTTGCTTTTTTGTTTTCTTTTTAATGTATTTTGGTATTTAGCAACAGCAGTTACGTTGGGTCAACTTTTGTGTGAAGTGTAATTCGTGCTATTATGTATTGTGATAGATTTATATTGTTAGACGGACAATACTACCTGTGTTGGCCATGAACGTGAAAACAACGTGTTTTATAAGAGACTTAGTTAGATGGGAGTATAACGAAGTCCAGAGTTAGCAAAACGAGATGATGACTAATCGTCCAACCAAAAAAATTGTGTATAGAAATCACCATGCGTAAAAAAATCATGATGAATGATAATTAAATTTTAAGGTATACACTTATTTCTGAATGCCGAAAAAAGCTAAAGTGGTGTATATTATGTTCATCGTCGTCAATGCTATACTTGTATTTTCTCTTTGCAATACCAGTATTTGGAAGTTTTAGTACAGGAGCTTACACCAAAATATCTTTGTTTCTTTTAAGTTTAGCTATTCATATTGCCACATTTTACAGACGTAATAATAAAATTTAAAAATAATTGTTTCAATAAATTTAAAGAATATTTTTTATGAAAGCAGTAAAGAAAAAATATGGTTTGAAACAATTCAATGTCAGCCTCCACAAATACCTTGGTTTTACAACCATGAATTAAGTAGAGGATATATAGTTGCAATGTTGAGATTACGTTCTGGTCATTATCCATCACGAAAATTTGCTTTTCTTATGAAGAAGGTTGGTTCACCTAATTGTGAAGTATGTGACAGGATAGATGATGTTCAGCATATCCTTGTGGAATGTGCTAAACATCAGAGGGTGAGAGAATCATTGGTGTAGAAATTCATGATCAACGTATTTTTTAAGCATATTAGCCGAACCGACTGGCGAAGCGGCAAAATTTGTGGTCGAAAATATGATTCTTGTTCACCAATGATTTTGCACTTGTATGTGTTAAAAAATAAATTAACATTGAGATAAGTATGTACTAGTTTTAGGTTACGCTGGGGCTCGCATACCTATCCTATAAGACATAATTAAATAAAGAGAAAAAAAAAAGTTTAGCTATCGAAAACACACAACAAACTATATAACCATTGTTTTTATACATCTGCGTTGTCTTTAAATACTCATTACATCAGTAGCGGAATAGCGCACTACGTATTAGGGTCTAATCAGATTGAGTGGCTGAATGTTCTTAAAATGGGAATAAAATATTAACCTTATCTAGCTATTAGTAATATAATTTAGTCCAGCGTACAGCATCGTATTAGGAACTAGTTTATCCTTCTGTGGGGTTCTGTAGCGTCTAATTAGTTCCCTAATACTCTTCCTTCTTCTATGTTTTCTTGTCAACTTGCTATAACTTGTTACAATGGTTGCATTTGTTTTACCGTGCGAGAGCCAGGCTTCGGCAGGTAAAGGGATGGCTCGACTGGAGTGATACCATGGCCTCACCCGGGTTAAAACCCACGACTCTGTAAAAACCCATTTCTACTCACAGTTAACCGTCGTGAAGCAATGATTTTATTGTGTTTCGCCGAGTGAGTGAAGTTACCGAAGGCCCTAACCACCCTCCCTGATTCCCACTTTGAAGGTCAACAACGCGCTTGGGACTCTTGAGTTGCAGGTGTCATTGGGCGGCGGTAATCTTTGCACTTAAATTTGATCTTTTATGTGCTTTTGACGGTATAATGGTCACATAAAAAGAAGATTTAATTAGAAGGTACTTGAGTTAATTGGCCGCAGTTGCGCCGTAGGCGGTAACTTTACAGCGTTATTTAAGAAGTAATAGTCCAGTTTTTATTGTGGTTTCTATTAAAGACGAATAAAAATGAATATTCAATTTATTATATCATGAAACTGTTAGTTATTAGCGAGATTAATGAAAAAAAACACCTCGTATAGGCAATACACTAATTCCACTCCTTCCCGCCACCACCTTAGTTAAAACGAAAAAAAAACTGCATCAAAAGACTGCAGTCAAAAACATTATATTAAATTTTTTATTTTTACTGTGGGAGAGCCATGCTTCGGTACGTATTGGCCGGCTCGACCGGAGTGATACCACGGCCTCACAGAAAACCGGCAGTGAAGCAATGTATGTGTTGTAATTCGCCGAATGGGTGAGGTTACCGGAGGCCCGAACCCTTCCCTCTCCCCTTCTTCCCCCCCTTCTCCCCCCACTCCTTCCCTTCCCCTACTCCTACCAAAGGCCGGCAACGCACTTGTGACTTTTGAGTTGCAGGTGCTCATGGGCGGCGTTAGTTACTTACCATCAGGTGACGTTTTTTCTATTCAAATTTCAACACTTTCACGGCACCTCAGTAATGTTGAAATTTCAACACTTTCACGGCACCTCAGTAATGTTGAAATTTCAACACTTTCACGGCACCTCAGTAATGTTGAAATTTCAACACTTTCACGGCACCTCAGTAATGTTGAAATTTGAATTGGAAAAACGTCTTTCGCACATGCCAGATATTGTGAAACGGTTTAATCTGATATCTAAAGATTTAAAATATCGAACGTTTTAAGTGCCTTGCTTCTTATATTTATTAAAATATAATTACGTGGGTTTTGTTAATATTAAATCTAAACTGAAACCTGCTCACGACAAAAAACAATAACAAAACAGTTATTTACAAAAGCGTTTAGTTTTAGATTTCTCACATGAAAGTTTATACATTAAATATACATACTTCTATTGTTAAAGAGGTCATGTTTCTGTATTATGATAGTAGGATTACCACGCGTATCCAATGCACCAACAACGTTCTTACTAATTAATAAATAATTAACACGGATCTGATGCGATTCAGTTCAAGACATTGATTTATCTACAATTAGCTATGCTCCTTGGATGCTATTTCGCGATAGACAATGTCTTGCAGAAAGGAAAACAAAGTCATGTTTAATATTAAAAAAATGATGTTGAAATTTGGATAGATAATTATGAACTTCAATATTTACCGATGACGCAAAAATGCTAATTTTCAAATGGGCTGCATGAATGAAACTATTCGTAACAACTACGGGCCTAAAACAGTCAAGCATCCCCAAAATATATAGGTATACATATAGCGCCATAGTGTAGCGCCCGTACAAAACGATACCTTTCACCAACAGATATGCTCGCCTTCGTCAAATTGTCAATAATAAACCTCACCCCGTCGGTCTTATGAATATGGTGATGACAACTAAGGACTTAATAAAATGAAGTAGATGTTAGTAAGTTTAGTATTGTACTAATACTGAGGGTAATAGTTGATAAAACTTGTTAATTACTTTGTTATGTATTGATTAAAATTTAATTATTGAACCTCTTTTATTAATTCGTTGGTATTGATCCTTTCAAAAAATAACTGTGTTAGTCTAATGCATGATCGTACATAAGTTTAGTAAGTTTGTGACTAAACTAAAAAAAACTTTTTTTTTAAGATTTCAAAAAATACCTTCTTTTTTATGGGCTTGAAAGGGATAAATAAAAATTAATATCATACTTGATTTTGATAAAGTAATTACCTACAAAAGTCTGCATAGAAAATTTAATTATCGACATGCAACCCAACGCTACGTACTCTTAAGTATAACATTTAATTTGTAAAACAATACATTTTATTAGAAACCAATCTTTCGCATAGATTTAATGAGAAAATAATTAAGTTGTCGTTCTCCTTTTTCAATTCTCCTGCTTTGATTACCAATTTATTAATTATGACAAAGAAAGTTAATTAGAGTTGACTTATATTTAGATTGGCATATAAATTGTATGCCTAAAACAAAACTTGTAAAAAAACCAAGTCTCGCCACTCAGTTCTTCTACCGTAAAAAGTTGTGAGATCCATGTAATACCAAGTCGGTTAATTTATTCAGTCAATACTTAAGGGACCTTTTGTCTTGAGTTATTACGTAATTAGCTAACCTAACAACATCTCTATAGTGACCATATCAATATTAAAAATCTTTTATGTTTTAATTAAAATAGATTGACTTGGCCATCGCATGAAAATACAATTTATCTCACAAGTAATACATACCTATTATATTAAATAAGATTGTTTAGTGCGATTGCCAAGTAAATCTATTTTATTTAAAACAGAAAAGGTTTTTAATTTTGATATAGAACCTTTGACTAGTTATAATTCTTAAGATACTGGTTCAAATTGAATGAAATTTGAAATATACCGTATTTATACAAAGCCTGCTTGGTTACTGAAAATACAGGCTTCTAGTTTTATCCACTACCAAGTTATTGGGGGTCGAAAATGGCCTGAACTGCTTTGAGAAAAGTATGGTACGGCCGTGCCGCTATTGTGCTCGACTTGGCGTAGATTTAGTAACATATAGTATATAGAGTACCTATGTCAAGTCAACGCCTTATAGCTTATAAGTATTGTTTTTAAATAAATAATATCTCCATCTCACCCACTTACTGTACACCCGCGAGGATAGCAATGTATTTTTTCATACCCACGAATATTATTTTCATAAAGATCAATTAAAAAAAATATATTAAGTAGTATGTAATATTGTCAAATTATCATTCCGACATTTTAATTAACTTCAGTTAAACTGGTTTTGGGTCGTACTTCACATTTGTCCTTTGTTTTATAACCACGGTATCCCTTTGTGGTAATTATTTTTTTATTTTGTAAACAATGGAGTTGCCACGTTTTGGGATGAAATTGTAACTTGGCAAAAAGTGTGTGGGCGACGGGCTTTTGATTAATAGCAAAGGCACTGGATTTGTAGATGTTTTACGCAACGTTCCGAACAAGAAGCCCCTAAAATACTCCGTTAATTAGGTGTGTTGAAATGTTACACGTGTTTTCAGACTTGGAAATTTCGTAATTTTTTTACGTTAAAAATCTTACAACACCGCGAAAATTTTTAAAACAGTTTAGGGGGAAAATAGAATGATGTAGAGGAAACAGGTGGCAATTCTTCTAAAACAAATGGACGATCTTCCAAACAGAATACCTGATTAGAGGTGTACGTGAGGCAAACTACCCGCATGGCATAGTTAGGTAGTCTGAGGGCCGAAGTCTGATGGGGTTGCCAGGTATTTCGTTTGTAGTTACACTTATGCCCACAGAAATTTACTTCGTGACGGAAACATCTCGTGGTGTTAGTTGATAATCCTACATTAGACTTCATCCGTAGCGTCAATTCACACCGAAGTCCGTTTCACCACAGATAAGATAATAGTTACTTCGTAACAGATACATCACTCCTATACAAAACTGAAAATACCTACGTTATAATAGCCTACAAAATTTAAATAATAATACCTGGCGTTAGCTGCGACCAGAAATATATCTTATTTACGCTTTTCGAAAGTTGAGAACGCCTTGCCCACCGCGCGACTTTCGTCTGTGTGTGTAGCCGAACTGCCGGACACTCTAGGGTTGTACAAAGTACACAAATAATAAAATAAATTATTTATTTGGGGTATGTTCCGATATACACTGCGAGCACTGTTCAGTGCTCTTACCTTGCAAAAATTCGTTTCGTTATGGACTGACAGTATACTGCCGCAGTATCCTAGGGAAATATATGACGCCATAAATCGTCGCTATTTTTGTACTGTGAGCACTGGCGTTTTCGAGGATAGGTGATCTCAGTGCTTTGATTACGTGATCAACTACAATTTTTTTCTAGTTAAATAGTAAACAATTATTTGTCGAAATATGTTCATCACTTTTAATGTACATATCCCCATTTAAATAATTCGGTTATAAAGTTATTGTGCATTCGGTTACTTGAAAAACAATATTTTCTTTTAATAAAAAGTAAACTTACTTTTATTATCCGAGTAATTCAATTGACAATTGACTTGAATATTATTAAATTGAATATTGTTGAAATATGATCACGATTGTTGAAGATGTCTCTGCTACCCGTGCGAAGCTTGAGCGGGTTGCTAGTAATGGCTGTTGCGTAGACTAGAGAAAGATACTCTGACAATTTAAAGTTTGTATAACATATTATGTTACACAAAAGTATTAAATAACAATTAACTACCTACTCAAATAAAAACCTCAATCCGTGCCGATCTCAATATGTTTTACATTTCAGTAGCTCTTATTATTATTTTCACTATATTTCTAACTATATCACTTATTGTGTGAGAGAAGCAGCCGTCAGTTCGCCTTGCCTACAAGTGCCAACAAATGAATACGCTGGCAGTTCACACCTACTAAGTTCGTCACCTTTCGTAGAAATTATGGGTTTATTATCATATTATTATCATCATTTATCAACATCGTATAGAATTTATATAAGCGACATTTATTTTTTTGTTGTGAAGATAACTATTATTTATTATTAGTACAGCCACGCGGCAATGGCGAGTAAAGAATAAACACCTGAAGTGGAGATGTTTTTATATTATTATTATATTAACAAAAAAGTAATAGCTAAAATCATTTTTGCAACTTATTTTCAAAGATCACTAACGTCTAACAATAACACAATTTAACATAATAAATACATATAGCAATAACAAAACATTTCCTCGTCATAATAAGTTCGATTTGACATTTTGTTTTTATTTACGGAGAATACCGTTCTCTTGCGTGCGTGCTCTCAGCTACGCGTTGTCGCCCCTACTGACACTTTTACCGTGGACGGTAAGCTAAATTGGTAGGTATATAAAACGCGACCTCGAGCGAGTGATGTAGCCCTGGTTTTACTGTCAAACCATTAAGATCTATCTCGTTTAGACAATACATAGTATCGCTTTTACGGGCCGCCACCCATGTCTTTCAAATGATACTTGGCATTGTCATATTATGAAGATAAAGCTTAAAATGGTATGACAGTGAAACTGCCGGCCGACGACTGCTAGATGCTGTGTAGTGTGTAATAAGTCAAAATATTAATCTTATTTCACACGTACAAATACAAAAGGTCTCCATTTCCTACATTTTCCCAACCCGCGTTTTATCTGGAGTCACAGATTCAATTATGATATATCTACATACCAATTTAATATGAAATCATATCTTAGAATATGAAAATTATAAACTGATATCCGATATTCAAAATGAGGCCCTGAGGCTTCAGGCATGTTCTAAATCACGATATTAGAGGATTCGCTTCGACAGATTAAATCACCTACAATTCGCTTTGAGAGCGCATTATTAATACATATGTAGGTACTATATTATAGGCAAAGGCGTTACGCGTGCAGCCTCCGCCTACGCCTTCGACTCGTCTGTAACAAACTTATTTAATCAAAAGTTTTGCGAAAGTAGTTTTGTTAATGTTTCAGTATTTTTTTTATTCAAAAGACTCATTGGATGAATAACGTCTAACGTCTACTATATACAAAATGCGGTAATATTTCTGGGATCGCAAAGTAGACCCCCGTAAATCTGCCGTGGTAATCGATATAGCAGTAAATCTTCATGACTTATTGCTATATCGATTACGCCGTACAAAAATAACATAAAGCGCTAACAGTTTTAGGAAAATTGTCACTTACATTACAGTAATCTTATTTGTAAACTGGTAAATTGAACTTGAAAATTGACTGATAAGGCTAATATTTCGTAAGAGAGAGGGCTGAAATTAATGAAACTGTGGGTAAGTATATAATCGAATGGAATTTCCAGATTTTTTCTAAAATGTCATCTTAGATTCTTAGTATTTTTATCCGTGTTATAGGACCCATAGTACAAGCTACTAATTAGTTTGTCTGCGAGTGAATTCCTTTGCGACCTAACATTTTAAATTGATATGGAGTGACGTGCTGTCATACAATCCGAACGGAAATCCTCTACGACACAGGATAGGAGGAGGAGTACTAAGGCATAGGATTATCATTTCATACTATAACATTGTACCGAACAGTGATTTAACCGAATATCTAATACTGCTCTATTCGACTTGATTTGACGCAGAATTATTAAGTTCAGATTTTTTATTATTTTAAAAATGATGGCAAAATTAAACTACATCGAAAACAAGTAGAATAGGGAATATGCATGTATTTTTTTTTATCTTTTATTGACTTGTTCCATCATTCTACCTTAATAAAAAATATAAATAACCTTGGCAATGTTCAAATTAATTTTTAAAATAACATTGAAAACATCGATATAATTTGATCTGTTTGAACGCCGCCATATTTCGCGGGCCTTGGATGACGTCACGTTCCACGCTTAGTGTTTGTTTCATAAACTTACTTGAAGTGTTAAAGTAATTTTATACCGATTTCCAGTTGTAATTACTATTTATTGTAATTAATAGACGATGGATAAAGTTAAAAAAACAATTTTATAGGTATTGCCTTGTCCCTAAGTGTAAAAACACTATCAGAAGTACACCCAATACAGTATTTTTTCCTGTACAAAATAATAATGGAAAATACGAAAACAATGGTGTACATTAATGAGAAGAGATGAAGTATCTTCAATATCGTGTTAATATTGTTGTGAAGATCACTTTAATGTAAGCATATTACAATTTAACTAGTATAGTGTGAATTAGTCAGCAGTAATTTATGTTTGTTATAAATATCAAGCAGAAGGCAACTTGCTTGTCTACTTAAACTAGGTAACAACAGTCCAATAAAACTTCATGAATATAACTAACTATACATATCTTACCTATCCTTTAGATTATAATATAACAAGTATTATAATAATTACCTTGCGGCTTTCACTCCTTTAACCTAAGCGGATGTAAAATCTGGATTTGATGCAAAATATATAGTCTTCATGAATGCACCTATTTTCGGTAGATTGTCCGATTGTGCTTTGACAAAACTACATTCAGTCGTTGTCCTAGATGATTTCTAATTTCACTAGAATGCTTAAATTGCACTAGGTAAGAGCAAAAACCACAGGAACACCTATCTTTCTCCGTAACACTACGAATATAGGCGCCGATAAATGACAGAACGTGGAATGTCACGTCATGTTTTGTTTTGACTAATGGTGAAGCGTTTTGCAAAGTTGAATTTCGCGGCCTTATTTTGCATGTTTTAATTAATATTTTTTGCAATTAAACACTAACTAAATAAGAAAATAATTGTTTAGGCATAATATCTGGACAATAAAAATTCAAGGGAAAATTTATCAAGTAAATATAAATTATTAATTTTAATTTCTAAATTTATGAACTGAAGCTAACATTTTCAGATTGTTATCTTATTTTTGATCATTACGTTCATAGATTCATTCATTCTTTAATATTTAACACTACCATACAATGGTACACGTGTTTCTTATATACGATTTTCGTTCTGCGATTACCATAAAAACCAGTGAACCGACAATTAAGAGCGGTTTTATGACGCATTGTAATCGTAAAGACGCGTACAAACGACAGAGTAACACTACAAAAGATACTTCCTTGTGTCCTAGGCATATTCAGATTGTCTATGATCTGTCACAGAATTTCAAGAAGTGAATTTGGAGGAGTTGAGATATATTGATGTGAAATATCTATAGCCGCACGTAAAACCGATTTCTAGCGTGGCGACGCATGCCGTGGCGACCGCCACGCTATATGATGGTATATATATACAGTCTATATGCAGTAGTGTGTACGGTGTGGCGACGCGTCGCCATGCGCAATCGACTGTGCGATTCTCTCGCACTCGATCCGGCGTTAAGCCATCTCTCTCGCTATTGTATTTAATGAAAATAAATGTTTATTCAATAAATAGTCATCGTTATCTGGAAAAAAAAATGTGTGTTTGTACCAGAGTACAGACATATCATTTTTCTACTATTTGCAACTTCACGAAAATGGGGTAGATAAGGCTTAAGCCTTAAGAAATTATAAAACGAAATATATAATCACTCTCACTTTTCTTGTAAATTCACTTAAATTTGAATAAGTCTTTTTATTTTATCACTTTCAAATTAATATATTGTTATTATTATAATATATTACATTATATTCTTTACGTCACTATACTAAACTTTGATAAAAAAAGCAACACGGCGCGTAACCGAAAAACGTGACGATTGCTACAAAATTTCTCCCATACGTCGATAAAGAAGTTTCACTTCAAAAAAACGCAATATTTTATTTTATCATTATGACATATTTAGTTCATCTGTTCTTTTCTGCATATTACTTTTACAAAATAATGTCGATGTTTCACATCTGCCAGGCGTCCCGTGACGGCTCACATTTTTTATAATAAATCCACTTTCCTCATTAGCAAAGCCTATATAACCAGAGACCAGAGTGCAGTCTGCTCTATAAACTAAAATATATTATACTGAAATAGACTGGCAACTCGTTTTGTATAACTCAGCGCCTTTGAACGTAAAGCAAGGGAACTTTAGTTCCCTACTTCACCTATAGAGGCGCTGACACCTGTAGTGTAAAAATGTATTAATGTGTTATATAATTAATGTATTACTATAGCTATAATGTATAATTATGAGAACAGAATAAATAACACAAACGTCTAATTTAATTAGTTTATTAATAACATATTTTATTATCATTTCATTTAGAAGACTTTTAAAAAAAAAATTATAAAATTCAGAACAGCTTTTGACTGTGAGAACATTGTTCACTTATTTGCACCAATTCATAACGAAAAATTACAATAAATCTTATCACTTTTATTACAAACGACAAATAATTTAAATTATTTATATATTATTTTATTATGGACTCTGTCCCGCGCGAATAAAAATAACAAACCTAATATATTTTAGTTTATGAACAAACCGGCGATTTTTTTCTGACATTTGACTTTTAAACAGAGTTGCCAGCATGTTATAGCGGTTAACTACTTTATGGTCTCGATTAATAATAATTGAATAAAAGTTTTAAACTTTTTTTACTTAATATTAATCAAGGAATTATTAAAACGACAAACCTGGTGAAATTAATGTACAAACTTGACAAGTTAGGTATTTAAAATACCTTAAATGTTCGACGGTAAAATATGGTAACCTAGAATAGCAGTTTTATGTATCAGGTGAAAATGGCTCTTTAAAAAAAATAAACATTTGTTCCCGAGTTGTCAGGGCATGGACTGCACCGCAGACCAAGACAAATAGACATATACCATACTAAAATTGAAGGTCACATACAAAAATACTAAAAAAAAGCGCTCCTGTGTTATACACCTTTGTAAAAGCATTTTCAGTGATTTACGATATAAAATTGGCGTCTTTTCTTAAGACAAAAAGACAAGTACAGACCAAACAAGAGTTGCTAATACCAAAGCTTTACAGAGACACGACTATCGCAAAAATCCACAACTATTGATGTATAGAAAGAATCCTGGTTCATGACACGCCACAGTTAATAAATAACCGAGACCAAGAAAGGGTCAAGATTCTGGACAGAATTGAAATAGTCGAAAGAATATTAAAACTAAACACAGGTGACTAGATTTACTTAGAACAGTTGAAAAGAGACGGTCTCAAACTATATGGACTGGCAGAGGCGATCATCTGTAGTTCGTAGGTCCTGCTCCAACTTTGTACAGGAAATCTATACTCTAATTGTGTTAAATTTACATTTATACAGGTATAAACATTGTATACTGGCCTTTAGTGTGTGACAAATCCTAACTTGTCTTGGCAAACGTCCAATAGTACGGTCTAGGGGATTAATACGAAGCGCCTTGATCTGTTTATGTACTTACGAGACGTCTTTTTAGGCGCCAAGTTTCTATTAAGTTTCATTTAAGTAATGGGTTTTCAGTTAAATAATAACTCCACATAACTCCACACTGTCTGATCCCAAACTAGGCAGAGCCTGTACTATGGTAACCAGACTGCTGATAAACTTACTTATATATTTCTAAATACATACATATTATAGATAAATTACACCCAGACACAGAACAAATGATCATGCTAATCACACAATTATTTATCCTGGGTGGGAATCGAACCCACGACCTGGCTTAGCAGTCAGGGTCACTAACCACTAGACCAACAGGCCAGTCTATATAAATATTTTTATGGGAAATAAAATTAGAGCAAATAAACTTTTACCTGCGGCTTCGTTTGCCTTAATGCAGATTTTGTCAATACACGTATGACGACCAGGACCTTTTTCTGGATGTGTGTCCCTGATGACGTGTAGGCAAAAATTCATGATGATAAGTTGAGGCCTGATAGTGTAACAACTCATGAATGGAATAACGAGGGAGAGCCAATCTTCGGCACGTATGGGGCGGCTCGACTCCGCTCGATACCACGGCCTCACAGAAAACCGCCAGTGAAAGAAAGATTGCATTGTTTTTGGCCGCAGCGAGGTTACCGGAGGCCCTAACCCTTGCCTCTCCCCTATTCCCGTCCTTCCCCTCTCCTCCCCTCTAATCCCCCTCTCCAGTCTTCCCCTATTCCCACCTTAAAGGTCGGCAACGCACTTGTGACTCTTGAGTTACAGGTGCCCATGGGCGGCGGTGGTCATTTACCATCAGGTGACCCGTCTGCTCGTTTGCCCCCTATACCATAAAAAAGAAAATTACTTTTTCAGTCTATCGCGAACAGACAGACGCGGCGGGGGACTTTGTTTTGTAATATGTAGTGATAGATAACAAATTATTTTAGGACTAAAGTACGGTTATTCGAGTAAGTCTTTGAAGAGTAAGAACCTATATATGGAGACTACAGTCCTTGTAATAATGAAATAGGGAATCTGAACGTAATACCCATCAATGAAACTCAAACCAAATTTAACAAGCACAAGGGGATTTTAAAATAAATCAGACTAGCAACGCCTCGCGGTTTCACCCGCGTAAGTCCCGATCCTGTGGGAATGTCGGGATAAAAAGTAGCCTATGCGTTAATCCAGGTTTCCAGCTATCTACATACCAAGTTTCATCGCAATCGGTCTTGTACTTTTTGAGCCAATTCGTTACAAACATACTTACATATAAATGAAAAAAGAAAGAAAGAAAAAAACTCTTTCCTCTTTATAATATTAGTATAGATACTAGTACAGTATTATATTATCTGTGGTATAGATAATAAGGACTCGTAACGATTCCATTCGTAGTACCTACTTTATCTCTTTTTATATATCTTGATAGTTTTTCTTTTGGCTTTCTCTTGGACAGAAGTGAATTTTTTCCCTTTCCATTAAATAACTTCAATTAAACTTGTTGCCGGTCTCGAGACAATTTAAGCTTCTCTGGAACACAGACAAGTCTTATACTCTGTGCGTATTCATCCTGTCTAATAGAAAATGCAACCAGCCCGGATATGTAAATGTTATTTTTTATATTCTTTATTAATGTTATATTTTTTAATTGTTCCACATCTTCAACAATCATCGTCACATTTCAACCGTTTTACACAAAACCTTAATGAATTATACACCTAAACCTTCTTCATGAATGACTCCATCTTTTGGTAAAAACCGTATGAAAATCCGTTCGGCAGTTATCGAGTTTACCGCGAACAGACAGACAGACAGACGCGGCGGGTGACTTTGTTTTATAATATATAATGATTAATGCGAAAGAAAGAAAGATATTTATTCGCCAAGAATATGGTACATTAGGTGATAACATCAGAAGACAGCCCGACATATTCGCCTATAATTAAATAAGCATGCGAATTTTTACTTAAAACTATTACAGTATAAAATATTTAAAACAGTAAAACAATATTTCCTATTCACTGCATTACAAACTTAATATTATTATACATTATTTTACACAATGACTGGAAAAATAAAACATAAATCAAGAAAAAAAAACAGAAAAGCGAGATAGCCGGGGCTCGTGGAATGGTGACCGTTCAGCATTGTGTTGAACGCATTACACTCCAACATTCATTGCAATGAACTACTTTACTAATATATTTGTTCCTTATCTACTTTTGATCCAGATCCTATCCAAATTCAAAATTTCCTTTAATTTTTTCATATTGTTTCCCTACCTTTTACATGTTTGTGGCGATAAGAACTGTGAGCCATACCAGAAAAAAAAAATACTTTCCTATTAAGTGTAATTCTAACTTTATGCCGAATATATTATGTACATTAGATATTAGGAGATATCACCACCGAGGGGATCGTCTCTTGGTATTGACCGTGTTCAAGCACTGCCCTAGGTAATAAGGACTCTGAAACTGTCTCCTTAGACGTTTTATAATTCACTTACAAGCTAACGGTACTGTAATTTATTCATTAGGAGCGTCCCAGTTTGCGAACTGAGACCTGTGAATAGGAAAGGACAGGGTTCGTTCGGGCCGACAAGATAGCCTTAACACTGATTTATATTTCTTATTAACACGATTTTATTCACTTTCCTTGTAAACAAATTTGTTTGTTTTTAATTTTGTTTTAAAAAGACAACTCCCGTATTAGGAATTACTCCTCTGTCGCGTGGACTTTATAAACATACAAAGAACGGACACAAAGAACACCCAGACTCGGGTGGGAATTGAACCCACGACCTAGCAGTCAGGGTCACTAACTAAATTTTAACCTAATTCTAATTGTCATATCGAAATAATACTTAGTATGTATATGTGGTTTGGATGACAAGTCTATATTTGGTCATCTCAGAGCTGATCTGATGGTGGAAAGTGAACTCTTCATTAATTCGGTTCACCATATAATCGTGTTTTTTTTTTATTTTACTAAACTATAATTGGACGCAGATAAGCAATACAGTGTCAAGCCACACATACTTTATTTAGAGAAAATGGCGTTTGAAGATGTCATACCAATTCCCAATCAATTTGTTTGAAAAATATCTAAAAATCTACCTTTCAAACAAATTGATTAGGAATTGTTATGACATCTTAAAACGCCATTTTCTCTAAATAAAGTATGTGTTGCTTGACACTTATCAGCGTCCAATTAGTCTCGTAATATATCGTCATATTTATTGACTGTATCACCTGGAGTTAAGTAATGATCTATGTAGAAGCACAGTTATGGAGGTTGGGAATCGTATACATTATATTTTTTCGTAATATTATATAGTTTTCGAAATTGTCTTTTTGAAGTAGATCTTTTTGTACGGAGCCATTGATATCATCATCATGTATTTTTGCAGGGTTGTGGTAGTCAGCTCTTTTATACGTTGACCAATAGTTACTCTATTGGTGTGTGCATGTTTGTCCTATGGGTTAATGCAAATTCAATGGACGTATAGTATAAAAGAAACAAGAAGAACACTTTCACGTACGTCGAGTTTTTAACCGACAAAAAAAAAATTAGGTTCTCAATTCGACCGTATTATAAATTTATGTAGCGCATGCTATACGAATACAGTAGCGGAGGGTTAAACGTGGTGACACGCGCGCTCGCGCAGGGTTAACCCGCGACGCCATTATGCTTAGACGCCCCTTTCCCTAACCGCCCGCGAGCCAGTCGCGGCAGGAACGCGTTGGCGCACGTACGTTGTAAACATTATCTTTCTCCCGCGGCTCTCGCTCGCTCGATCTCAAATGTTCAATGTGTTCTAGTATAAGTGTAAGAAGTCTGTTTGTTACTCTTAAACATTGTGCTTTAACGCGAATGGACGTTTGGTGTTATAAGCTGTCGTTTTATTACACGCCCAATCCCACGAGCTAGCCTAAATTAATTTTTTTCGATAATTAGTCTACCTACCCCTATAGCCCACCATCCCCGGTCTCCCCCACAGCATGCATTAAATATTTGCAATAAACGGAAAATGTGAATTATTTATGGGTACAAATATAAGTATTAAAATTGACGATAATCAAAAATAGACACAATACCACTAATGTTATAAATGCGAATGTGAGATTGTTTGTTTGTTCTAGTATCTCTAAAATCAATCTGCACATCGGAAATCGGTGGAAAGTGATACATTTCAATATTTTATACATTAAAAGCAGATTTTAACATCAAAAGAAACGCATTTCAATAGTTTTAGTGGTTCTCACGATTATCCCAGGTATAAGGCAATACGTAATATCAAACTAATATTATAAACGTGAAAGTTTGTGAGGATGTATGGATGTTTGTTACTCTTTCACGCCAAAATGACTGAACTGATTGCGATGAAACTTGGAATGTAGATAGCTGGGGACCTGGATTAACATATAGGCTACTTTTTATCCCGATATTCCCACGGGATCGGGACTTACGCGGGTGAAACCGCGGGGCGCTGCTAGTACTTAAATATAGATATGGCTATATTATAATTATAGACATGGAACTGTATACAACACATATAACATACATAATTAACGTCAATTCACTTAAATCATGATAGATTGCAATAAGCTATATTCTACATCCCTTAATTTGCCACCCTTATAGTTGAAATATTTTCTTCAAATAATATTATAAACGAGATCAACCTTGAGTACAACCAATTCAATTTAAAAAAAAAATTATTGTAATCGGTTCACAAATATGGAAGATATTACACACATAAAACAAAAAGAAAACAAAATTCAGTCGAATTGAGAACCACCTCCTTTTTGACGTGGGTTAATTAAAACAAGGATACCACAATGTACATAGCTATTAGGTAAAATGACCGATCTACAAAAGGCTCAGTAAAAGCTCCTTTGTTAAACGGTTTAGAGGGGTCGTTGTGGTATGTATACAATCATGTGTGTTATATACCTATATAACACTACGAGTACGAGTCTGATTTCTGATCCCAGAATAGACATGTACTGTAAAGTTTTTTTCGTACTGTCAGTAAAATTAAAGGTGCATTCGCATTCAGTTCCTGACTTTAAATTTGCAAACATTTAACATTTTATCTGTTAGCTTTTAGAATTACCTACTCCCGAACTTGGGAATATTCCCGGTTCACGGGTAACTTTACAAACGAGCAAACAACGCACAAAGTATACGTATAATTGCCCCAAATGTTGGAGCAACATTTATGAATACCTAACATGAAACCGACACGTCTGGGCGGTAGTCCAATGCCCTACCTGGCTAGGAATCGCGGTAATCGCACTCCCTCCAATTGTAGCCATTAAATAAATTAACTCTCAACCCAATTAATTTAAGAGGTAATACACTTAAGCACAGCCATAAATCATGTACAATAATACCTCTTATGATTTAGACCTGTATCACACAAGCGATTTTTCTGTAAAAACGCTACGTAAATTGTGGATTCAATTGGATATATAAATTTAATATCAAGTTGTTGTGGATATTACAAAATTTTACATAAATCTTGATCATATTAATAGATAAAATTAAAATATTACTTACATTTCTCAAGCTTCGAGCGACGGCTGTTGACAACTTTAACCTAGTCACGGGAAGATTCGAGGATTTTAGGTGCACGTCACACGAAAAGTCGGAATATTAAGGGTGTGTCTACAATTTTACTATCGATACAAATTGCGATTGATAATAAGGTATTGTTTTAGTTACAAGTAGGCACAGTTATACGCCATTTATATAAGACTCATCGCTGAAAATGCAATACAAAAATTTCTAAAGATTAATTTTGTTCTACAAGTTATGAAAACTATATGGAAATATGGTCTTGCTTTCGATGCGTGCATTATTGATAGGAAATAATTACCTGCTATTAAGAGGTATACAATTTATTTATTATTTTATTAAAATTTTGTGATAAAATACTGTAGTTTATTACTAGAGTGCACATATTGAAACTTACATTATCAGCTATCGTCCACAAATCGCCACGACAACGCATACAGTCATCGCTCGTCTGAAAGCATAATGGAGTCACGATATGTATGCTAGGCATATTTATGATAATTAAATGGAAGTTTCCAGGTCAAGCCTTAACGGAATGGTTTCGAGAAAATATGGCTGGTAATCAGAATTGTCATTAAAGATAACGCAATTCTCAAAGCCGGTCAAAGCTCTGATTGAAAAACTTGGATTTTCAGTACGCGATATGAGTCAAAACGAAAAAAATCTTTGCGGGGATTGAATAGGAGAACCAAAGTAAACCATAAATGAGGAGAGATCAGTACCAGTAGTAATATTTCATGTCATCATCACGATGTTAAAATAGGCCGCGATAGCCGCCTTGACTTCATCATTGTCGTTAAAATACATGATAAACCACCAAATACTTTGGTGGATGTAGATTTTTTTGATAAGCAACGTCTTTGTGGAGGTCTCAGGTTTGATTTGATGTTGAGGGTTTGAAAGGCTGGCTTTTGTTTCTTACTACATAAGTACTACACACTATTTATGATAGTGAAGCATCTCTCTAGCTAAATAATATATTAAAAAAAAAATTTTGTTTGTCAATGAATTATGGGGTGTTATCAGTTTTCTTTTTTTGGTTTTAATAACAGCATGTACTGTTACTTTTTATTATTGTTGTATTTGATAGTGCTTTGAAGGTGTCTTTTTTAAATAATATCAGCTTAAACCCCAATAGTGTATCTAATTGTATATTTCGGTCACATGATCTTGGTATTAGTTTCACTCCCGGAGTTTGGAATTGTGTGATACAATCCTACACTCCGGGACTGGTCGTCACTAGAATGGCCATCTGTTTGATAACTAACATCAGCGGGGGAAACATAGGTGTCATTCATTTCTGCCTAGTTTTTAGGTGTAATGTTCCTGTACATATTTCGACTATGGTAGTAGAATTTCCTCTACGGTAAAAAAAATCTTATTTAATAGCTAACTTATCAATGTAAGTTTAAGCATTCATCCACTTAATCTTTAAAAACAATTTTTTCTACATTCTCGGTCATATTCAAACTCGCTCATCCCGCTAACCGTTAACCCGACACTATGCTATTTTGCCACCTTAGTACCCTAAACTAATCACTACAATTTTCCAGTTGGATGCGCCTCTGTTTCCTCACGGACCCTCGTGGAAAGGTGCCCGTCAAAGTTGTGGCTAGAACTTTTGCGTCTGGCAAAACTGAGAAGCTGGTCTACCAGTGTTTATCAGAGTTGGGACTGCCATCAGGCAAGAATGAAGCTATGGAGAAAGAGGCCTTTACCTTCGACAAGTTTTACGCCCTGTACCATAAAATCTGTCCAAGGAATGACATTGAAGAACTGTTTCGGTCTATGTGAGTATTAAGTTAAGTGAAGTCCTAGGTCCGATTTCCGGATCGGACATACCTAATAATATCGTAGACTTACATTAAGGGGTTCCAGTCGAGTATATGAGAATAATACAAGCGGACAACGAATAGAAGCCAGATTAAATAAAGGAAAAAATAGTTAAGTGCTTAATTAGTACTCTATAATAGTCAAGAACTTAATTGTTGGTAATGGGCAGGCAATGTAACCTAGAGCATCTACAACTGCATGAGTAGAAATATTTTCCAATCAGAATATGAACCTGAAGAATCTCGTCAAGTAATGGTCTAGTCAAAGTACCTATCTATCCTGTTGCTTGTTGAAGGCTTATTCCTGGTGTTTACAGATCAAAAGTGACCCAAAATTCCTGAACACATAACTCTTGCAGTTTGCTCGAAATCCCGCATTCTGCCAATCAATGTAACTTCCAGAGGTTTTCAATTTGTTCGGTAAAAGTTACAAATACTCCACTAATTTGCTACGAAGTCTATACAACATAACTTCAAAGTTGTTTGAGAAATCATACGAAGTTGCCTACAAATAAGGTTACTTGCTTAAGTAATTCGAATATTAGACACGATCATACGACCACTTCTTATTACGAAACATGGACGTGGTCAGTACTAGGGTTTAACCATCCCAAAATAATAATAAAAAATATCATATAAACTTCGTTCTTTTGATAGTCCACGTTTTGTGATAAGGCAGTCTACAATATTAGAAGAAGAAACCTCGCTGCGTTTGTAAGATCGCCTCAGCTTCAAGAAGTGGAACGAGCTCTTTCGGAACGTCATTTTGGACGTACACTAATGTGTGTCCTCTCCTGCAAATACTACTAATATTCATGCCCAGAATGTACTATAACTCTCAATAACATTGTACAGGCCTCACTATGGACAAACATACAATGTTATGATCTAATTTTGTAAAATAACATGTCACCAGAACTCAAGGGAAATCGGACCGCATCAATTTAGAACAGTTCGTGAATTTCCTGAACGAAAAGCAGCGTGATCCTCGCCTCAACGAGATCCTGTACCCGCTGTACGATGAGAAGAGAGCAGCTGAGATCATCAACACGTACGAACAGAACGACGAGGCTAAAAATGACAGTAAGTAATACTAAACAAAAAGACAGAATTATTTATCCCGCATTTTATAATACGCATCAGGAAATACTATTAAATTTCCATTTGTGTGTAATTTATCTATAATATGTATGTATTTAGAAATATATAAGTATGTTTATCAGCAGTTTGGTTACCATAGTACAGGCTCTGCCTAGTTTGGGATCAGACGACCGTGTGTGAGATGTGTGGAGTTATTATTATTAATTATATATTTATGAATACTATGTGGATTATATCACAATCGTTCTATCAATCAAAGATTAGAGTTTTAGAGATTAAGATTAGTTCAAAATCATTTCGTAGGTGATGGTTAACCAACCGGAAAAGTTTTTATTCGTTATTTATTGAAAGAATGATCAAATCAAATCAAATCAAAACCATTTATTTCAATTAAACCAATAATAGGTATTTTTGAATTGTCAGGAGTAGGAGTCAGTCAGACTAAGTCAGTCGTGAAGCTAGTTGCCTGTTCCAATACGTAGATCCTATGGAGAAGAATAGGCAAGAAACTCCAAGGACACTCTTTTTCAAAATGTTTTTTACAAATTTCTGGTTACATTGCTTATAAGCATAAATGAAATGTAAGGACAATGTAACATACCTATTATTCTAAAATATATATAGACGCGCTAATTACTACTATACATATTTAAGTCATGACCAGCCCCGACCGACAGCACCCGTTCACGAGCATGACGCACACAACAGCCATCGTACAGATCAACCATATCGAAGGGAACCGAACGACCCTACATATACGCCACCATAGGATCTACTATACGAATAAAATATTTTCAAACAGGGAATTCCACTACCGCTGCAAAAATTCTTCACTATTACCATTTTAAAGGAACATGAAAAAGTGGTGGGGGTCGCTAGTGTCTTCGTGGTCGCTTTTCATTCCAGAATCCCTGCCAAATGACCTTGCACGTTTTCTTACCCCTCAACATTTTTATTCCAGAATGCCTCACAAAGGATGGTCTGATCCGCTATCTGATGTCAGATGAGAACGCTCCAGTGTTCCTGGACCGACTGGACAACTACATGGACATGGACCAGCCACTAGCCCACTACTACATCAACTCATCACACAACACGTATCTGTCCGGAAGACAGTTTGGTGGCAAGAGTTCTGTTGAGATGTATCGCCAGGTCTTACTGGCTGGGTGCAGGTATGTTAACTTTTTGACATGTTTAATTTAGACGTGTACTTAATTAAATTCTCTTCAACGACCATTTTGCTATTGTGGAGGAACGGTTGTTATGTATTTCCAGAAGAGAAGATCCTCCGACCAGGCTAAGTGATCATGCCTGGCGGAGCACCAAGGGTTGAGGTGGAGAAGTTTTGTACATACTTTTCGGCTCAAGAGCTTATTACATGATACAGGATTAGTAGTCACTATATGTAGTTCGATCGGTATACGCTCAATCGCGCTGAAATATACTTTGCTGGATTAAAAGGTGTTGCCACACTGTTGTTTAAAAACTATCATAGTGATCGTCTTCCTGTCCATAGCTTTTGGAGTAGATACTCAGATTTCTCCTCAAAATGAAACTTTGGAAACCATCTCTGGCTAACAGAAGACTGCAGTTATCCGAAACTAATGTTTTCTGCTAAAACCTACAGCAGAAAAACAGCAGTTCTGGCCCAGTGTCCCGTTTCTGGTGTCTCTTAGCAGCTCTGACCCCATTGGGCCAGAAATGGGGTTAATGGTGATATTCACTGCTGTTGTGAGTGCTTCTGTACTGATATTGCTAGAAACACCTGTAATTCCTTGCAGTCAGGCAGCCTTTGCGCTTGCTTCTCAGTTTAATTGCAAAAAAAAATATAGAACGTTCGGCTCTTTTTTCCAAATGAGAAAAAAAGATGCCCGTTGACCCAGTATCATATACTTTTATAATTTATGGTAACTTTTTCAATACGTTTAAAACGATAATCGAGATCTAAAAACCCTGAGTTATAAAGTTCATAATATTTTCAAATCACTTTAATCACAAAGCAGGGTCAGCAGGCAGTAATGGTCCCTCCGTGAATCTATATCTATATATATACGCGTACAGTAATTTCTCACCGTAATTCCTCATTCCTGTGATCAGTTATTGATACCGGTCAGTTTATTTTCAGTCAAAAAGCTAAAACACTCTGTGTAATACTTAGAGGTAACAAATACGTCAAACTTGCTAGATATAGAACTCTTTCAAAAGGTTGAATGTGAATGTAATGAGATGTTTCTCAAATGATTAGTTTTTATAAAGTTATTTTTAAAATGATCATTTGTCATTCGTTTTTTGTCAAATGACAGGACACCCTTTCAAAAGCCGGTACATATTCTTTCGAACTTACACACTTCAAACATATTTCCGTCCAACTTCGCTGCTGCATAATCCAGTAATATTAAAAACGTCTTTGCTACTCCGCCCTGTCGAACTTAAGCGGAACTTCTCAAAGCCTAAAGTTTTAGCCCGTCTTATCCCCCCGCCTTCACACTTGCTGCCAAGAAGTTTCAGAATTCATTAATACAAGTCGCTATCCGTCAACGTCATCAGATTAACCGGCCTTTATTAATTAGGCACTTTGTTGGGTTCTTGTTACTTCGTGATCTTTGTAAATATAATGGTAATTTGTTTTCGTGTTATGGCAAGCTGTCGCCATTTTGACTGACATTGTTTTTCCTTTCTGTATTTCCAACATATTTTTTTTTTAATGGTATAAGGGGCAAACGAGCAGACGGGTTACCTGATGGTAAATGACTACCGTCGCCCTTGGGCACCTGTAACTCAAGAGTCACAAGTGCGTTGCCGCCCTTTAAGGTGTGAGTAGGAGAAGGGGGAAGAGGGGAGAGGGGAAGGACTGGTAACTTCACTCGCGCGGCGAAATGCAATGAAGCATTGCTTCACTGCCGGTTTTCTGTGAGACCGTGGTATCAAGCGGAGTCAAGCCGGCCCATACGTGCCGAAGCATGGCTCGCCCACGTTAAGTCACGTTAAGTTTACCAATACTACCAAAAGGACCTCCTTTTGGTATTTCCAACCTGTTTTAGGAATGTTATGTTAGCTAAATTATATTTAAAAGTCGGTAGTGAATTAGATGATTATGATAAATTCATAAGTTTATTTTTTTGCCTTCGTTAAAAAGGCTGTAAATTTGAACTTCTAGAACTGTGTACACTACGACTGGGTCTTTATTTATGACTAATTGTTACCCACAACATACCTAACTTGGAAAGAGAATTTTGAACGCCTCAAGAGTACACAAGGCAAGACATTTGCGGGTCATTATCGTACGTAAATTATATTCATACTCGTATGTTTTTAACGCTGCAAAATGTTGTTTAAAGTTGTAAAATGTTGGAGCAAGTGCTACTTTTCTTGCTTAAGCGGAATGTTGCATATACAACTACAAAGCATTGTGTAACGAGCCTTTTCTCCATAATTAAGCCTTTAGCTATAAGAATCGAAACATATATACATATTTCTCTCCGTTCTAGATGCGTAGAGCTTGACTGCTGGGATGGCAAAGGTGAAGATGAAGAACCAATCATCACCCACGGCATGGCCATGTGTACCGACATTCTCTTCAAAGACGTCATCTACGCTCTGAGGGACACCGCCTTCGTGACGTCAGACTATCCTGTCATCCTCTCCTTTGAGAACCATTGCTGCAAGGCTCAACAGTACAAGCTGGCGAAATACTGTGATGAGATCCTTGGAGACCTGCTCCTCAAGGACCCATTGCCTGAGCACCCTGTAAGTGTTCGTGGGGTTAGTTGTTTCATATAAGAAGACTAGATATGTCTAATTGGTGTTTTCTTTTCCGTAGTCCCGTACTATTTTTTTTTTTTGCAATGGACTATTTATGGAAGGAATGACCTCTTATGGAAAAAAAAATTGTGGCTAAGTTTGTCATGACCATTCGTGATAGCGATGACAAAAGCAATTAGTATATCTAGATACACTGATTAGAGATAAAACAATAGAAAAAATAAAGATGGGACACGAAATGAATAAAAATATAAAGGTGCCGTTGGTCAGGGCTGGTCATCTCCGGACTGCTATTACTTAAATATAGTAGGAATTTGCGCAATTGTAGCAATATGTTACATTGTCCTCACATTTCAATTACGCTTAAAAGCAATACAGATAAAAAAAATGTTGTAAAAGAGTGTCCTTGGAGTTTAGGATCTACGTATTGGAACAGGCAACTAGCTTCACGACTGACTTAGTCTGACTGACTCCTACTCTAAATCACCTATAATTGTTTGTATTGGAATAAATGGTTTTGATTTTGATTTTTTGATTGAGGTCATAGTTCATACCTTCGTGGATTTTAATATTACAGAGGGTTTTAAGAAAATTTAAAAAATTGTTAAGTAAGCGTCTCCTTTGAACACTATAAAAGTAGTACCTGATACGTTGTGAGGAGTACGATTTAGTTATAGGTGACTGCCATGGCATGCATGTTCTTTATCAAATAATAATGTCGTGAAGTATGTATGAAGAATACATTTTTGATTTATTATGAATTCAAACCAAAACACTACTACGAATGGAATATACAGACGTTTGATCTCAGTGGCGTAACAATAGGGTGGCAGAGCAGGCAAAATGCCACGGGCCCATGGCCCTAGGAGGCCCCTGGCCTCGACCCCAAGGCCCTAAGCAAACGAGGCAGCAAGAGTGAACTTGTGCCCCATCCGATGAATTACCCACGGGCCTTAGGCTGGTGGTAAAGTTACGCCACTGTCCGATCTTCAATCTTACAACCACATAAAGGTTAAAAACACAATTAACCCTCCAAATTACCAAATACATGCACTAAATTACTGTTGAAATGGACATCTCAAAACCCCTTATCTATGCCATTATTGCCAATCTCACTGGATATCTGTTGTTGGCATTTTTCGAAACCGAAAACTGTTTTGTAACGATACATCCTTATTCTCTCATGGTTTTCTTTTCCAGCTGGATCCAGGAGTACCCCTCCCACCGCCTTCATCACTCAAGCGAAAAATTCTCATTAAGAACAAACGCTTAAAGCCAGAAGTGGAGAAGCAGGAGTTGGAACTCTTCCGTCAAGGGCAGTTTGTTATTGAAGATGAAGAGAAGGAAGACGCTTCTGCTGTAGTTATCACCGATAAGAAGGTATGTTGTATATTTATGTACATACCTTGAAGTTTAAAGCCAACTGCATTGTAAATGACTTAAATTAGCTGATTAGTAACGGCGACTAGAACCAAGGTATACATGTATGTAGATAAATTGTTTGTAGTTATAATAACCAACTACTGGGTAATGTTTTCTGACATGTTATCGACAAATCTTTTGCAAGATTTATCAGAAACTAGCATCATTACTTGCTTGCAGATAAGTAGTTAGGTAATGGTTATCTGTATCACACATATGTGACGCTATATTTGAAATGCTTTTTAAAACTTCTTTAAAAAGCAGGAATACGAGGCATAGCATTAAGATTTGGATTCAGCTTTCTGTTGGAGTTCAAAGCACCTAATTTAGAAGATGCCTCCTTTTAAATCGGGTGCTTTGGGTTCCACAGAAATCTTCTTTGTTTCAAAATACGGCAAAGGTTTATCGTCATCAAATTATACTGACCTTCAAAATGCCTTTCTAAAACCCTAGGAAGTAGATCTCATGCAATTTGTAATGATGTACCCCCCCCCCCCAGCCGGAGGAGATCGTGGCGGAGGCGGCGTCGGCCGGCGACGACGCGCCGCCTCCCGTGGCGTACACGGGCTCCACCACCAACGTGCACCCCTGGCTCTCCTCCATGGTCAACTACGCGCAGCCCATCAAGTTCCAGGGCTTCGAGGAGGCCGACAGTTAGTAGCGAAACAGCTTTTATTACAAACACTGCTATGAGTATAACCAACCTCTTTTCGGTCGGTTACGTAGACGGTCGAATAATGATAATAATTACTTTTTCGAATTCAGTTACGAACTACAAACCATTTTAAATTTTTTTGTTAAAAATATTCAGTTTTACTCACTTTAAAGCAATTTCAAGGTTCCTCTCTCGAGAAGGCAATTAAATTTCATAGAGTTCTTTATTCCAGAGCGCAACATCTATCACAACATGTCCTCCTTCGCGGAAACCACAGGGATGAACTACCTGAAGACCCAAGCTATTGATTTCGTCAACTACAACAAGCGTCAGATGTCCAGAATCTACCCGAAGGGCACCAGGGCTGACTCTTCGAACTACATGCCACAGGTATTCACACGTTCAATAATCCAGCTGCAGTTTGCTTCCAGAAATCACAAATTTTGTAATTTACCCTCATAAGATTTTTGTCTTATTTGCACACATTACTTCCACTTATGAAAATTGTGTTCTAATGATTTTTTTGTTCCAATAGTTTGTGTCAAATTGTGTTCCAATGGTTTTCAATTTGAGATGAATATTGAAAATTATATAAAAATTTGAAATATTTACCAAATCATGTTATAGTATAATTTTAATTAGGTAATAATTTAAAAAGGAAGTCGATACTTAGAACGAGAACTGTCATATCCCCTCTAAGTTAAATGCTTATATTCGGAGTGAGTTCATATTAAATGCAATGAAATTTATTTTTTTAAAGCGAAATTGCCAGCGACATTGTATAAATATCTTTTGTATTTAGTATCTTGAAGTCCGGATGAGTAAAAATTATGTTTTCCAGATTCAGAACAGAAGAATTCAGACTTTTCCAAAGTGTTGACTTTAGGGAACGTAGCCATACTACGTGACTCATTTTTTACAATTTTCTATCCCCCCTCGGTGACCACCCGTAGTATATGCCAATGCACCCCCTCTACTTTTCACGTAGTAATTTATAAATATGCTTTTAAATCATTTTTTGCTGACAGAAAGTTAAAAAGCGCTAAACGCTTGCTTGTTGCCACCTGTGAGTTTAAAAAGCACTAAACGCTGCACGCCATATTTGAATACAGGTCGAAAAAGCACGAGATTTCCCTAGAGGATATTGACAACGCGACGAAAACCTAAGGAGCAGAGGGGGTCCTGTGACCAAGCGTGGTATACGTTCCCTTATCTACCAGTATCAAATTAGAAAAAAACTGATTACTAGGTGGCTTTTCGCGTTTTATGTTAAAATTTTAAAGATTTGATGACAATGTTTGTTCGTTGTCCAGGTGTTTTGGAACGCGGGGTGCCAGATGGTGTCGCTGAATTTCCAAACGTCGGACCTGCCCATGCAGCTGAACCAGGGCAAGTTCGAGTACAACGGCAACTGCGGCTACCTGCTGAAGCCCGACTTCATGCGCCGCGCCGACCGCAGCTTCGACCCCTTCGCCGATGCGCCCGTCGACGGCGTCATCGCCGCGCAGTGCTCCGTGCAGGTACACACGCTCACACCCTTAGCTCCGTGCAGGTACACACGCTCACACCCTTAGCTCCGTGCAGGTACACACGCTCACACCCTTAGCTCCGTGCAGGTACACACGCTCACACCCTTAGCTCCGTGCAGGTACAGACGCTCACACCCTTAGCTCCGTGCAGGTACACACGCTCACACCCTAAGCTCCGTGCAAGTACACACGCTCACACCCTTAGCTCCGTGCAGGTACACACGCTCACACCTTTAGCTCCGTGCAGGTACACACGCTCACACCCTTAGCTCCGTGCAGGTACAGACGCTCACACCCTTGGCTCCGTGCAGGTACACACGCTCACACCCTTAGCTCCGTGCAGGTACACACGCTCACACCCTTAGCTCCGTGCAGGTACACAGGCTCACACCCTTAGCTCCGTGCAGGTACACACGCTCACACCCTTAGCTCCGTGCAGGTACACACGCTCACACCCTTAGCTCCGTGCAGGTACACACGCTCACACCCTTAGCTCTGTGCAGGTACAGACGCTCACACCCTTAGCTCCGTGCAGGTACACACGCTCACACCCTAAGCTCCGTGCAGGTACACACGCTCACACCTTTAGCTCCGTGCAGGTACACACGCTCACACCCTTGGCTCCGTGCAGGTACAGACGCTCACACCCTTAGCTCCGTGCAGGTACACACGCTCACACCCTTAGCTCCGTGAAGGGACACACGCTCACACCCTTAGCTCCGTGCAGGTACACAGGCTCACACCCTTAGCTCCGTGCACGTACACACGCTCACACCCTTAGCTCCGTGCAGGTACACACGCTCACACCCTTAGCTCCGTGCAGGTACACACGCTCACACCCTTAGCTCCGTGCAGGTACACACGCTTACACCCCTAGCTCCGTGCACATACACCCTTAGCTCCTAAATAAGCCCTTTATTACTTCATAACTGTTTACAATAAAAAATATATCAATATTATATTATCAATGTTAAGTTTCATTTAGTTATAAATCCCTTCTTGGGTAAAGGCGTCCTCCAACTTTTTCAAATTTTTTCGGTCTCTCCCTTCTCTCATCCATCCATTTCCAGCTACCTGAACGATATCATCGATCCACCGTTTTAAAGTTTCCAAGCCTTTCCATTTTGTAGTTTGTATGGTCCATCTTTTCTCGCTTAAACGTGTCACTTTGCGTTTTCTTATAAAACCACATTAAAATTATATTTTTTCTGTTCATTAGGTGATCGCTGGTCAGTTTTTGTCAGACAAGAAGATTGGCACCTACGTAGAGGTAGACATGTACGGTCTACCATCAGATACCATTCGTAAGGAGTTCAGGACTCGCATGGTGCCCGCTAACGGACTCAACCCCGTGTATAATGAGGAGCCCTTCTTGTTCAGGAAGGTAAAAATCATTGAAGTTGTGATTATATTTAAAAATTAAAATAAGTATGATAAATGAAAAGTTTGCCTGACGTTTGGACCAGGTTGCCCTGGGTGTGGTCACAGGCTGACTCAAAAAAAAATATTTAAAAGTTGTAGGTTATACTCCTTCATTACCTATTTCATTAGAAAAAGATGATAATATGATTCTCTACTCAAACTAATTATATAGGTCATCTTCGGGTGAAGCATTTCCACAGAATTTGCATATAGTTTTAAGTAAATTTTTTTTTTTTACTGGAAAAGCGGTTGTTGTGTCCTTCTAACGCAAAAGGAGAATCCTCCGATCAGGCGAGGTGATCATGGCTGGCGGACCGCGGCCCTACGGTTACATCCCCCTGTTCGCAGGATTCATCGGCTGATCCCTACGGTTGATCTTGGGAAGTTGTATTATATACTTCTCCGCGTGAGAACTTTTATTGCGCGATGCAGTAATATTATTTACTAAACAGTTCAGCTTGTCTTCGCTAGATGGCATTGAAGTATGTTTTTGCTGTAAGTGGCCTCAAAAAGAGCTAGTACCGGTGCCCATCAACAGTCATCGCGCATTATAAAACTTGGCTCCTAAAAAGCTAAAAAGCTCTTGGGATTCTATTCAGTGGCAGAAATAGGTCACTGTGCCAGTAGTTCATTGCATTCTTCTATCTGGAGATGATTTCCATATTAAGTCCATAGAAGCAAGTTGAAAACTAGAGCTGGATACTTGTGCCCAGCAGAATGCTGAACTGGTCCCCTTTTTTAGGGTTTTTTTAGGGTAAATGCGAAATTAACTCTGTTTGTTGGTTTGTTTGTTTGTTACCTTTCATAACTAAACGGATGAACGGATCGCAATGGAATTTGGCAAGGAGATAGATTATATCCTGGGGTTTCCGGTTAAATGTATCTCATTTGAAGTACCTAACTCCTTATAAGTTTGCTAACGTACTCATTTCTTTGTTTCTTTGTAACGAAAAACAATTGTCTTTCTTTTCTTTCTTTATATTGGCGGCTGAAATTCCAGCAGAACACTTGTACCCTACGTGCTTAAGAATTGGGTCAGCGACAACCATCTTTATCCTTCTCATTTTTCACAAGTCGTCTGCCTCTCGTATCGCTGCTGTACATGAAAACTGGTTACCACTACCTTCAGGTAACCTAAAAAAAGAGTGAGAGAGTGGCAGTTTAACAATCTAGGACAGCGGTCGGCAACATGCGGCCCACCGCCATCCTACTTGCGGCCCGTGATTGTTTTGTAAATAATTTTAAATAAATGCATTCCTTAAGAGCTCGTCGCTTCCCCCGCGAATGAGCCTATGAGCAGGCGCGGGCGTGAAAATATAAGTATTTCTGCAAGAACGTACGAACCCGGCGCGGCGGACTGAAGACTTGGGCGATCATTTATGTCAGCAACTCCAGGAAAAAGCACAACAATTTGAATGGTTCTATAGCTACCGATGAAAGTAATGATGATTCAGATACTGCTCAGATTTTAATATTTGTTCGTAACTAATACGTGTACGAATTAAATTGCCGTTATTTTAACAATAGTTCATAGTATTTGTGTTTTTTTTTTATTATCACAAGTGTATACCGGCCCGTCTTTACTTCATTTTGCCGCCTAGTGACCCTTGCCTGTCAAAAGGTTGCCGACCCCTGGTCTATAACAATTGATTCTGTCTGAATACCTACTAAACCATTAACTCCCACAGGTGGTACTCCCAGACCTGGCAGTGCTCCGTTTCGGTGTATACGACGAGAACAGCAAACTCTTGGGACAACGTATCCTGCCCCTGGACGGTCTGCAGGCTGGCTACCGACACATCTCACTCAGGACTGAGGCTAACTTCCCCATGTCACTGCCCATGTTGTTCTGTAATATAGAACTCAAGATCTATGTGCCTGATGGCTTTGAAGGTATACAGTCAATATTAAAAATTACTGAACGAAACCGTGTATGGCAAATTAATTAAGGGCATCATCATACCATCACTATCTCACACTTTGATCTTTTCAACATACAATTTATTTTTTAAATTGTAATTTCGCTTAAATACTTCCAATTGTGCGGAATATTTTGTGCGGACCTTAGGTAAACCCTTACAACATGAGAATGGCAACACCTATACGGTTATTTTGGTTATCCTACACACCCTTTTTTTTTAGGCAGTTACTGAAACTCCGCAACTTTGTCCGAAAGGATAATTGTGAAATTATTTCGTGAAATGAATGTGTGACCCCTTACACAGACTTCATGGCGGCGCTGTCCGACCCTCGCGCGTTCATGGGCGCGGCCAAGGAGCGGACCGACAAGGTCAAGCAGATGGGCATCGAGGAGACCGGACCGGAGAAGAAAGTGCAACTTGAGGAGAAGAAAGAAGGTAACTTCTCAATCAGTTCATTTATTTGTAGATAAATATTTTCCTAGTAATAATATTCTTGGACATTATTGCATGGCGTAGAACACGGATAAATATACTTACTATGCGATTCAAATAAGAATAGGAATGACTTTGCGCCATATTGTGATGTCATAGCTGTCAATTCGAACTAATTATGTAGGATGAGCAAAATAGATATTTTTGAAATAATCAATTTATTTATAAAAACATGAAAAATTGGATCAGGTATTTTTTTCTTTTTAAAGTATGTGAAAATGACTACAACAACCTAAAGGCGTCTAGTATGTTGACCTATCATGTTTGGAAAGTCGATTACTGTCAATGAAATGAAAAAAAAACCAAAACATTCAACAATTATGGACAAATATCAACCAAAAATCAAGTGATTTCTAGATATTTTTAAAACTATGAAATCCATAGATTCGGTAATACCTGGGGACCTACTCATTAAATTTTTTTTAAATGTTAATGTTACGCAAATTAGAGTTATGTGCAAACCTTACCTTCCAAGTGACAGTTGGCAGATTAAGGTCATTGACGTTCCTATTCTTATTTGAATCGCATTGTAGATAATATCTTTATATAAATATCCTACTAATATTATAAACGCGAAAGTTTGTTAGTATGGACGGATGGATGTTTGTTACTCTTTCACGTAAAAACTACTGAACCGATTGCGATGAAACTTTTTATGTAGATAGCTAGAGACCTGGATTAACATATAGGCTACTTTTTATCCCGATATTCCCACGGGATCGGGACTTACGCGCGTGAAACCGCGGGGCGCTGCTAGTATACAATACGTTTTACATAGAAACACCCAAACCATTGCAAATGACAAAGCCATTCACACAAATATTTATACTGAGCGGGACTCGAACCCCATGACTCAGAATGGTTTCCTCTGGGTATAATTAGACCTTCCTTAATTAGTGGTATAATGCAAAGTTGTACCCACTCCGAATTAATTTTGACTTACGAACGTGGGTTGTACATTTTTAACCGACGAAAAAAAGGAGGTTCTCAATTCGACCGTAATTTTTTTTTTTATGTCTGTTCAGCACTCACTCCGTTATTTATGAACCGATTTTGATTATTCTTTTTTTGTTAGATATGATAGAAAATGATTAATTACCTACGTAGAGCCATGTCCATTTCTACGTAGGCACATATAAAATTCTGATAATTAATCTGTTTGTTGTTGGGCGCCGACTCAAAATAAGTTTATATAAAATTTGATAGTTTATGTAAATAAGCTCAATATTTAAGACTTAAGGTTTATTTATTTTTTGCTTTTTAGTTCTTTTCGTCGGTTTCATTTTTTGTTAAAAAGATTTTTATAATCAATCGCCTTTAAACAGAGTTCTCAATCAGTGCAATATTATTCAAACACGTAATCCAGACATTGACATCTTTGGAGATTCATAATAAATTTAAGGGTAAACTGCAAAAAATATTTTATAGTAGCTCAAATAACTAAGCTTGTTTTGTTTGTTTACTTTTTGTTATTTTTATTTTGTTCTTTCACTCTACTGTAAGTAGCCATTGTTATGTACACCGTAAGTGTGATACATATCAGACCGAAGATTAAACAATATAATTTATAAATGTTTTAATATGTATGACGTGGTTGTACTATTTAATAAATAAATAATCAGTTTTGATTCCCGGTCTGGGAAACTGTTATAGGATTTTCCTGTTAGTGAATTCTCTGTATTACTAATAATCTCGGTCCCCTATTACGTCAATAACGTGTGACTTAAAATATAGCTAATGAAATGTGAGTCGGTGCGTAACACAAGCTGATATGTAAGAGTATACAGGATGTAAGTGACAGCGTACCGAATCCTAGAGCAGTGTATTCAGACCATTATTCTGAGTGGAATCTCATTGGAAATTCTGGGTGTAAAATTGCAAAATATATAACGTCACACCAGGGACGGTCTACAAATGTGACCACCTGTGACAAGGACGGAGAGGGGTCCAAAATCATTAAATTTGTGTGACGTAATTTATGGATGGCCCTGTTTGACCGATTAAGAGTTTTGATTATAACATATATATTTGACATCATTATGGGTTTACACTTATGTGATTTTCTTGGGCAATGTTTCTAAAGGTATTCCACGCGGCCTCTTTTCCTACTCTTTATTGCCCTCATAACTCAAGAGTCATTGATTCATTTTAGACGTATCTCTTTTAGATTTAAGTATCTGTGAGACCGAGCTTCACTCAATAGATTTTTTTTTATAAAATTGCGTTTTTACATTAAATACAACTACCCAGTTGAACTTAAAATGCAAAACTGTATCTGTACACAAAATTTCATCAAAATCGTTAGAACCGTTTCCGAGATACCCGAAACATAAATACATACATACAAGAATAACTCGTTTAAAGTAATAAGATTAATTAAGAGTCAGACTCGCACTTGTCTGTTTTTTTTTATCATTAGCTTCTACATTCCACAATCGATACGCATCAATCCCGAAATAGCCTTTGCCTTCATAATGTAATTACCTTTGTTTATTTACGCAGAAGCTTAACCAACCGACTAATCCCACCAAAGTATGACATGCAACAGATATTTTAGGATTCATTCTATAATAACGTTTGGTCTACAGCATAGGTGGAGGCGGAAAACTGTTTTGTATTTCGCGTAAAACTCTCATGGGATCCCACATAGACAGAACTGTATAAGTATGTCCGTATTGAACAGACCTTCAAGTATTTCACTGAACGTTCCGTATTTCTCGCATGAATTTTTATGTCAGTAAATAATAATCATTTAGCTTTCGCGTTTTTTTTGGAGATGATCTTCTAAAACGCCGCATCGATGTCAATTGTCTTTGATTATGTTATAACAATCTGTTTAGAACCGTCGCATATAAAAATAAGTTTAAAAACTAAAAATGTTAAATATTTATCACCTAATTAATATGTTTTTAATTGAATACGTAGATATAGTGATTGCAATAAGGGTTGTTCACACAACAATACATTTTGTAGCTGTACAATACATTACACCTAAGCATATAACAGGAGTAAGCGATCATGGCTATGTTCTCTATATAACGCCATATTGAGTATTGTATATCGGACGGATGTATAGCGGACGATCAAGACAAAAGTAGTTTAGAAATTCTGCGGGAACAGATAAACATATATACATACGGTCTAAAATCATAACCCTTCTTTTGGCTTAGCCGTAGTCAGGTAATAATAGCACTGGGGTTCTACACACCTATGGCTTCGCTTATATCAGTCCTTTATAAAAAGAACAGAGGCAATTAATAATAATTATAAACACCGGGGTGGTCCTAAATGCCCCAATGAAATAAGCACTTGGACTATGATCACTGTTGTCCAACTTCATTCATGCATTGTCAATTGCCACACTACTTTTATAGAATATGTAAAATTGTAAAGGTAACAATAACTATTGTAATATTTCCTATTGCATACAAGAATTACTCACTACCAGTACTAAGTACCTATTAGTACTAGACTACGTCGTATTACGTCATTTTAATAATTACAAGTATCTTATTTCGCGAGATATGACTCCACAAGAAGTTCTGCGTGACTCAAGACGACTTTGTGTTGTATAATATCACTACTTCCTCATTAAATTCAATCGCTTATGCCTTGTACCAAACACCTAACATTTTACCTTAAATATTTCACTGTACAGATGTTTCATGTTTGATATCTCAGTTACACTTCCAGTTTCGCTCAAATTGAATGTACGTGCATTCCGTACCAATATATATTTACGCCTAAACAATGAGCACCGTGTCGTTTTGTTTGGGTAAGCGTGTCATTGTGTTCCAATGTGTGTATGTAATTAACGTCAGAGTTCATTTTTCTGCAGTCAAGTGATTTTAAGTGCGTCAAAATTAGCGGAATTTTTTCTTGATGTTTTTTTTATCATATTTTTTTACGCGTGGCAAATTGTGTAAGCGAATTAACAGACCTAGACAGGTAGTATTAAAAGCAATAGTAGATAGATGTAAATTAAGTTGGAACGTTTTTGGTTTTCGGTACGTATGTATCAAAGGATATAATGTCTAAAATTGCGATCTTTTTATTTCTTAATTAGCTTCTGTTTATCTATACGCATATAACCATATATTTCGTTCTTTCTCAAGAAAAATTATAGATATAAAAAAAACTGTATTTGTTACAGTTTTCTTTAATATTGATGCAGAACTTTAATTGGTACATTTTTTTAACAGGTTTTTAATATTTATCTTTCGTTATCTTACAAACTACCCAGGCACATAAAAAACCATCCGTTTACAAGTTATGACTGTTTGAATTTCCAAGTATTTTTTCCTCCGTTTCTCATAAAAGCAGGTGGAACGTGTAAAGTTAAAGATTTTAAATGGTAATTTTTTTTTATTTAGGAACTATTCACTTAGTTATTGAGAAAATCCATAAAACCAACTTTAAAAAAATCGGTTTTTATTGATTATCTTAGTAACGAAATGAAAAATCGCATTGTAACTGAATGCTACAGCCCTACTTATTATGAATCGGCGCCAAATAATAAAATGATTAATTACTTACGTAGGTACATATAAAATTTTGATAATTAATCAGTTTGTTGTTTGGCGCCGACTCAAAATAAGTTTATATAAAATTTGATAGTTTATGTAAATAAGCTCAATACTTAAGACTTAAGGTTTATTTATTTTTTGCTTTTTAGTTCTTTTCGTCGGTTTAATTTTTTGTTAAAAAGATTTTTATTCTTCGAGAATGTTCTTAAAGTTATTACCACGCGGCCTCTTTTCTCACTCTGTATTGCCCTCATAACTCGAGAGTTGTTGATCCACTTTACACGTATATATTTTAAGTTTAATATAGCTATTTATGTTTTATAACCAGGTTTTAGTATAATACCACATCCCAATATTATAGATGGATATAAATACACATGCACACGGCCGTCAGATCCCATACTAGGCGGAACCTGTACTATGGTAACCAGACTGCTGATAATCATACTTATATATTTTTAAATACATATATATTATAGATAAATTACACAATAAATGATCATGCTCATCATACAATTATTTGTCCCGGGCCCACCCGATCCGATCGGATTTTAGATTCCCAAATCGAACCCATGGCCCAGAGGCCGTCAGGATACACTACACTTACCACTAGACCAAAAGGCTTGTCATCTTAAATCGGTTTAACTTGACTTGTTTATACCAATATTCTCTATTTATTCATACCTACTCTTTCGTTCGTTCTCACTCTCTACTTCAGAACCTCCATTGGTCTTCGAACCTATTACGGTAGAATCCCTCCGCCAAGAGAAGGGATTCTTGAAGACCGGGCGCAAGCAACAGAAAGAACTCGAGGCAATGAGGAAACGTCACACAAAAGAGAAAATGGCTTTGCAGAAGTCACAGTGCGGTGCTTTGGAGAAAATGATTAAGGGGAAAAAGTAAGTGTTCCATTTATTAAGTAAAGTAGTCATCATATTAGCTTATTGACACACATGCAAACTCACTAAAAAGCTAGTAAAATCTAATGATGCCGTTGACAACAGCAAAGAAACCAATTGCCATGGGTAGGGAAGGCAACTCGATCTACCTCCAACATATAATGTGTTCAGGGTAACAGAATACTATAACCGCTTAATATAAGCTGGCCTTATGTTTTATAAATAGTGCCACTATTCACATCCCAGTTTTATCATCAGACCATCGTTACAGAGCCTTATAACACCAGCTATCTGCCAGTGATGTCCCGTTGAAATCGGTTCACTCGTTCCGGTAATTAGCACTCAGACATAAATCTATAATTTGTTTTTTTAGTTAGACGCACTTATTTCTGAACCATCAGTAAGATTTGAAAAATTATTTTTTATTTTTAATAGCCCAATGTTTGAGGAAGGCTATTTACCACCACGCTATGAATTTTAAGAGCACAGAAGTGACTAAAATGCGGGGTAAACTGCGGGTAATTAGACCGTTAGTGTTACAATGGGCTGTCATATCGCATCGGTGATAGTGAGAGCACAAGAACGGAGTTTGAATATTTCAACGTACGACTGTTTGGAAGTCACCAGTTGTAAGGGCTGCCAGCTAATACACCTGAAGACACACAAAAATAATCATGAAAATCGGTCCAGCCGTTTAGGAGAAGTTCAGGAACATACACACGCACAGAAGAAATACATATATAAAGATATATTCAAATAACAATAATATAATAACTCGACTGACTCCACAGTCAAACTGTTTAAAACGGTTTTGTGGACCTTTGTACTAGAATAAGGCTTAAAAAAATTGTCACAATAAATTTAAAAAAATCTTTTTGTCTGACCCCTAACTAACTTTTGCCTTTAATTAGTAGGCAAAAATAGAAGGAATCAGCAAAAACATTGCTATTAAAAATATGTTGTGTTCCCAAATTGTATCCAGTAGTGTCTGTGTATATTCTTTCCGCGTTCTCTAAGCTCATTGAATTATCCTCTACAACCACAACCGTTTTGAATTGCCAGCAAAGACCAGCTCAGCACCGACCAATCGTTCCGCAAGCTCGTAAACGAGCAAGCTGGTGCGTGGAGTGAACTGGTGGCCAAGCATCGCGTCGAGGAGTGGAGCAGTGCTCGCAGCCGCCTCAATGAGCAACGAGACCTGCTCAAGAAGATGATGGAACAGACGCAGCTCGCGCAGATGAAGCAGCTGGAGGGGAAACATGAGAGGTAGGTCAAACTAATGTAATCCTTAATGAGCAGCGCTACTCAGAATGTTAAGACAGACAGGTAACGCAGATAAAGCTGCTGTAGGGGAAACCAAAAGGTAGGTAAACGTTTCGAAGGCACTCAGCCGCCACGATGCGCAGCTGCTGAACAAGATATTAGATGACACGCAAGTAACGCAGGTTACGCAGAAGAAGGAAAAATTGAGAAATATGTAAAACTAGAGAACATGTTCAGCCGCCGCACCGAACAGCTTGACCTACCGTAATACCATATTTTATTGAAAATTTATATAATAACTTTTAATACCGAAAACCGATGTTTGTTTTACATCTTATTTTCTTTTATATTGTACCTTCAGATAATAACAGAAGCATAAACACCATATAACCTTGACGTGAACTTTAATGTGCGTTACTTTGTCAAGTTCACGCGTGCCATGCAAGTACAAAAGTAAACGCCTCATTAACTTTTCTTCTGTACATAAACTTTTGCGTTTGAAGTTAGTTTAATATGAACATTTAAATAGCCATAGTCTGTGAACTGGTTTTTAACACTCCATTCATTATTGTCTGAGTTTCGTAAATATTGTTGGCGGCAAAATGTGGGTGTTTAATAATCTCTGGCTACCAATTCAGGGACGCAGGCGTGAGTGTATTTGTTTAAATAATACGTTGCACTATAAAATCGGAAATGTTTTCACAGATCCTGTTTATATTTATACGTGTATTAACATTTATTTGTTCATATTATGTTGTGATTGATTTTAAGGTAGAAAGAGTTACATTATTATATAATGGCATATCACCAGCTATATTAAAAAACGCGTCAGGTGTCTTTGGGACCCGATTGGAAGGAAGTTCCTTTTGCTATGTATATATAAATATATTTAGTGGATTAAATAAATTGTATCAAAATATAATAAAATTTCTACAAACTTGAAATTAAAATTATGGATAATTAGTACATACAATACAACCAACATTAAATTACAGTAGTACCGTGCAGAATCCACAGATGGCGTAAATAAAATAAATAAACTCGCGGTCAGCATTTTTCGTTGCTCTAACACTTTTTCCGTACTGCTTCGAACTTCGTTCCTAAATTAATGTTGGGATTTATCATAAAATGTGTGCTTCAAAAATTGTTTTATAATATCACTGAAGCCAATAACAATTATTATATTTGTAATTTATTTTTTGATAACAATTAAATAAAAAATAGTAAAAAAATTCCACCAGATGGACCGAGATTTGGTTAAAGTGACTGGGGAACTAGAAAATGGCTTGGATGAAAGCATTACCTGAGATGATCCTCGTTGTGGAAGTCTTCGAATGATGGCTATACTCAACAGCAGCTGAGAGATGATAACTTTTTCGTCAGATCATCATCCTCCGCGCCCCTTTTCCCAACTAAGTTGGGGTCGGCTTTCAGTCTAACTACGATACGACGGAGCTTTGATATTTTACGTGAAGCGACTGCCATCAGACCTCCACAACCCGAGTACCAGGCGATATCGAAGTTCTGTAGTTAGACCAGGTTGTCGGACTTTTTAGGGCTCCAACTACCCGTAACGAATGCCACAGATGTTTGTATGGCACCCGGGACCGACGGTTTAACATGCTCTCCGAGGCACAGAGGGGTCTCAATGTGTTATGAATGGTCAACCATCCTAGACGGACCTGGCTAGTATTACTTAACTTTGTAATATGCTAACCTACTCGGTTACCGCTTAGCCACGAGCCTACTTTTTCGTCAGATTGTTGCATAAAAAAACATATAGATACATATATCTACAATAAATAATATATAATTAGTTGTCATTAAAAATGATTAAAATAGTTTTTAAAAAATATCTTTATTTTAAATTCAGAGAACTCAAAGAGATGAACGGTCGCCAAGCAAAGATCAGCATGGAGACGAGCAAGGAGGTGGCTAACGACAAGACTCTCAAAACCAAGCAAGAGAAGGACCGACGGCTTCGTGAAAAGAAGCAAAACAACACCAAAAAATTCATGGACGAAAGAAAGGTGAGTTTCGTGACATTATACATTTTTTCTCGTTATTTTTTTTAAAATAAAGACTACTAGTAACGTGGGTCACACATTACTAGTATTCTTGTTAACCCTTCCAGCTAAGCTAAATGCTTGTGTTAGGAGTGGGTTCACGCCGGTAGTGCACTGGGTGGGGTTCGAACCCGCATTCACTTGATCGCAAGTCCGACGCCTTACCCATTACGCTACCGCCGCTTTGCTTCTCGATGTGGTCTGGGGGAAGTTGGAGAAATATTTACTTACAATAACTGAAGTTCGCAAATAGGTTCATGGCTCGTATTACGATAAAAGGTTCAAGGATCTAACGCAGAATGAATACTGCACATAATGTCAACTCGACTAAGTAGGTACTGTGCGTAATGATCAATTCGCGTTGTGTAATATATTTTATACTCTCAGCGCCCCGCGGTTTCACCCGCGTAAGTCCCGATCCCGTGGGAATATCGAGATAAAAAGTAGCCTATATGTTAATTCAGGTCTCCAGCTATCTACATACTAAGTTACATCGCAATTGGTTCAGTAGTTTTGGCGTGAAATCGTAACAAACATCCATCCATCCATCCATCCATCCAAACTTTCACATTTATGATATTAGTGGGATATAGTACATAGTATCAGATATTTTTTTCTTTACTTTATTTTTGAAATCATTTTTACGCATAAGAAACACTTGTTGTCATCTACTTATCTTCTCTTCTTCTTCGATCTTTCGAAAACGTTGATATTATGAGAAGTAGACGTTTTGTCTTGAGTTGAAATTCTACGGAATGGTCATTGTACACATCCATGATAATGACCACCAGTGGTTTAACTCGCATATTGCCATCAAATAGAGTTCTTTCGACCCTCCTCTACAGTTTTAAACCACAGCATTTTATATGGCGGAGGCGCTTCCTCAATTTAACTGCAATATAAATAGTTACCTAACGCTGACTCTTAAAAGAATTGGATAATGTGATGATACCCAGCCATATCTAGAACTCAAGCTAAGTATAGCTTGTAATAAGAATTTTAGAACACCAATAAAATACTTGTGGATGAACGGGTGTTATTGTCCATCCAACGCAAAGTAAGGATCCTCCGACCAGGCGAGGCGATCACGCCTGGCGGACCGCGGCTCAACGGTCGATGTTGGGTAGTTTTATATATATATATACTAATCAGAGCGAAAACTTTCATAGCGCGATGCAGGACCAGTATTTACTACGTAGTTCAGTTCGTCTTCGGTAGATGATGTTGAAATTTTAGAATTAACATTACTGTATTACATTATTTCACTAAATATGTGTTGTTAAACTATCTAATGATATAAAAGAGTGACCGTGAGTTTGTTTGCCCGATTACTGCTCACAAGGCTATTTAGAAACGAGCGGTTGTAGATCGCCATTGGCAGATAGCGATCTTACCTATTTGCAACACGTTATTGTGTTGATCTATATTTTAGGTAGATTTTTAGAAGAAAAGTCTACCTATTGGTTTTGTACCAGTTGTCAAATTTTGTGTGAATATATGTATGTATGTATGTACTTACCTCAATTTTACCGGCACGATAGAGGTCGCAATTATGCACCGATTGCTTTCAAACTTGGACGACAAATCAACAGGGCAAAAATGAAGGTTAAGTTCGTGAATACGAAATATTCTCCCAAAGAGGGAGGACTGGGGGGCAGATTTTCAAAAATCAGTTTTTTCCTTAACTATGGGAGAGGGGGAAAACCAAAATTTGTTAAAAAATAATTCGTAGCTCCGAAACTGTAGACTAAAAAGTTTTTAATGCGACTTATATTTTTGGAGATAAAAAATTAAAAAACACGAGATTACCTCTGCAGGCCTGTTGCGGGACCGGATTTTTTTAGTTTAGTTAAAAAAAAAAGTCTTCAAAGAATTTTTAATTTTTTTTATGAAATAAAGATTTTTGACTTTGAAGTATGTTTTTGTTGTATGTGGAAGTCGCCACATACCTAAATACATTTTTATTTGTATTTTTAAATAGATATAATAATAAAACATTGAAATTTTTTTCCAGACTCAAACCATCAAACAGAATCGCGAGAAGGAAAAGCTGAAGGTTACCCACGACAAACAGATGGAGGAGCTCTCCAAGGATATTGATAACGTACGCTCAAATAATATCTAAACAATAAAATAAAAAAAATAGAAATTGCTAGAATTGAAATTTTGGTTGTCGAGGTCCAATGACATAATTTGGTACCTGCCTTCGTGTACGTATGATCGTCAAGTTTTGGTTTGATTTGTCGAGAAGCACACCGTTCAAAGCAGCATACAGTGTGCTAAAATTAAAATTTCTTTACCCGCGGCTTTACTTATTAAATGCTAATTATTAAAATTAAAAGTTTCTGCTGCAATCCTCACTATTCGCTATACTTCGCACTTGTTACCCGCGGTATTGCTCAACTAGGAATGTCCATACCGCCATGCAACGTTCTTATATACTTAGCTCGAAAAACATTTCCTAGAAAGTTCGTGAACTTGCCTGATCTTGTACAATCTACTTGACTCGACCACTGTTTGAGCTTTTAGAACTCAGTAGAACATTCTTATTGACAAACAGATTAGTTCCGTTGTTCGTCAAGATTGCCTGCGTCTCAGTTTAGGTAATCTATGACTTCCTCTACTCGTCAATAGATTGCGCCCGCGGGTCAATTTAGGCTTCGTCTTGATTGTGAGACGAATAACGTTGTTTTTATTTGCTACCTCATTAAAGCAGAACGTGTCGTAAGCGTCGCGAAATAAATTCGACTTTGTCTCCTCATTTGTACTCTTTTAGCCGGTGTTAAAGATTAATTGCTAATGAAGAATTCGAACTCTTTCAGCTGCATGCACCACACCTAACATAGTTTGTTTAAATAATGTTGCGTCGATTATTTAGATTGACTTAGAAGTTGAAAAGACTTTTTCTAATTTAGCCTACAACGAGAACCTCATGCGTAGTCAATCAGAAGTTCTTTGCTCAGTTTCATCGTGATATATTTTTTGAGGACCAAGTTCAATGGCGGGCTATCCGTTTCATTTACGTGGTATTTTAGTTTAAAATTAAATTTTAAACATTCCCATTCCATGATATATAATTTTGTACACGAGCGGGAGTTGGCGCGATCGCTAGTGGGTGTGACTGCCTCGGGGCTGTCTGACGTCTCGGCGGGTCGCGCTGGCCATGAGTCCGGCGGGTCGCGCTGGCCATGAGTCCGGCCGGTCGGCGTCAGGCGGGCTTGGTCGTGTTGATTCCCGTTGTACATACATATTTAAATTAAATATATATTTACATACATATGTTTTCCTGTTTTCACTTTTGTTTTTGTACATTAGCCTAAATTCTACCAAATATGTTTTTAATTTAAGTAACAATGTTAAGACTGTAAGCAAACTATAAATAAATGATATTGCGTGTTTCAGCTGATCGAGATGTATAAGATGGAGGAATCCGAGTTCGACATGACGAGTAAATCCGAGTTCTTTGCATGAAAGTACCCTGACATCGCTCCCCTGTTGGCGGAAATGACTTGAGAAGTGAGTGAATAAGTGATCTCTCTAGTTTAAAAACTATCAAACTATAATATATTAAATTAAATAAGATACATACCTACTTACATATAAAGTTATATGTCAAACGTAGAAAAAAATGTTTTTTAAATTATGTAATCTTTAATTCAACAATTTTATTGTTTTAATGTTTAAAATGTAATTTCATAACGGCACGTTTTTCATACCACTATTACATTTCATTTTTTTCATAAACGTGTCGGTATTTCAAAAATAACGATAGGTATAATAAAATCTTTCCTTTTATTCATGGGATATGTGTAATTAATTAGATTAACGTAACGGTCGGAGACCGAAAAAGGAACTGCATTTCGAAGCCAGTTGGTAGCTCTATTAATAAATCGAAAAATTGGAACGATTAAATTAAACGAGAAAAAATTAACAAGTGACTTTTCGGCCTTTCGAAATTATAAATCATACTAGCTTTAAGTTAATTTGTAAGAATAAAATAAGTCAAAGACGAATCGGACAATGTCATTGCGCCCGCCATAAATTATATTATCTGGTAAACACATATTTGGCGCCAAATGAATATGTCAGCATTTGTTCAAATCGAGGAGTACATGTACGGGTTAAAACAATACGATTATGTAAAAATATTCTAAATAAAACCTATAACTACTGTTTAGATGATTGAAATATTCCAACTTTGGACATACTGAACAGAAAGTATCTTATAAATAAGGATTTCTAATTAAATTATTATCAATGTTACATATTATGAATAAGAGTTCAAGAATTTATAAATGTAATTTTATTCATATTCCTCCTTCCAGTGACGATCTAGTCTTTAGATATTTACTTTAAAAGTAATAATATTTTCTTTCCAAAAAATCTACGTAAATATTTTCCATTTAATTATTCTTGAATCTTCTGTGGGCCTGTGCCTATTCCATGACTGTATTTTCCATTTAATTATTCTTGAATCTTCTGTGGGCCTGTGCCTATTCCATGACTGTATTTTCCATTTAATTATTCTTGAATCTTCTGTGGGCCTGTGCCTATTCCATGACTGTATTTTTAAAACTCTTGTTTCGCTAGAATTCGAGTTGTTGATATGGGAACAATGATACCTTTATTTGTATTATTTTAAGGATTATCTGTTTACAAGCTCATTTGATCAAGTCTCAGAACAATACTAAGTATATAAAAATCTATTACGTATATAATATCCTTGCTGTTACGAGGGTATGGAAAATTAGTTCATAGCTCTACAATAAAATAAAATAAAAATAAAATAATTTATTCCATACGCAAAAAATAAATAACTAAATAATATCATTCCATATAAATGTTATACTATCAATACCTTAGATTATATAATCTAAGATCAATACATTGTGTCGGTAGCGGACCAACGTCTTATAATTTCAAATCTTTTAAAAATTATACTAATCATCTATAAACTATCATAAGCCAAAGAATTTCCTCAAATCGTACATTTATTATAAGTAGATTTAAGTTTAATTTAATTGAAAAAATACTGCAGGCTCTTTTAACGTCAATATTAAATCCATAATTATTTCTTTGTAAGTACATATTTTTATTGTAAAATTTATATCTGATATAATCAATTATTGGTAAGTATAAGTCATATTCTTTTAGGTGCCTAAGTGTTACAGTCTAGTCAATTTTTATTAAAATCATTTATTTTCAATATTTAATATCACAATGGCTCCATGAATGTGGCCGCAGTATTAGGACATAGAAGCCTTAAAAGGTTACATTACATACATAGCCATAACTTATATATATTCAACCATTTAGATTAATTTGAGATAGAATTAAAAAAATAAAGTGAGAGTAAATATTAAGTGTTTGGAACATTTATTGATTGGATGAAATATTTACAGTTATCGGAAACAATGTTGATCATTTATTATAATAAGATAACATAATAAAATAGAATAATAAAATTATTCATATATTACATATGAAATTGTAGAAATTCATTTAATTAATGTAAACGATATTTAAATTATTTACTTCTTGTATTGTGATATGAGAAATATATTTAATCAACATTTGGCCTAGGTATATTGTATTGAGAATTCTCTTTTGGAAAGTTTATTAGAATTAAATTTTATTCAGAGCTGGGTCCTACTTAGTAGTGACGAAAATATAAAAAAATACATGTTTTACGTTAATATATAATTTAATTTTAATTAGCACTATTAGCACTTTGTCAGAATAAGGCACATTGGACGAAAAGCACTTCATGTATTTTGTCATTTTTTGAATTGCATATGTTATTGGATTTAGCTATAAGAACTTGGAATGTGAAGCATATATTCTAAACTCATTATATTGAACATATATTAGACTCTGTTCTATGTACGATTAACTGTCGTAGCAAATTGTTACAAGCAAGTACTTAACGGTGTTTCATAATTTTCCTGTTATTCTAATGAAACGCATTGTATCCAAAGATTTGTTTATTGTTTAAAGTACAATAACTAAATAATAACATTTAAAACATATCGGTGTATTATTTACGTTACCCTAATAACTACGAGCAACACTAACTATCAATAAATCATTTAGATTTCATGCTTCTTATCTTCTTCCTCTCTTTGTAGACGCTCATTTCTTGAACTGAAATAGAGAAAATAAAATTAATATAAGCTGTATTATATAACAACCTAATGGTTCTTTGCTTTATGTACTATTGGATGCTTGGCTATATAAAACGTCTTCGAGATGTACCCTGGACAACCGTAGTGTCAACATTTTTTTTTTAAGGTAGGTGTTGTGGCAAGACAAAATCTGAGTTCCCATATCCCTAATTTTCTAGAGCCGTTCCTTCACATGGTTCGTTTGTTTCCACGACACTATGGATAAACGATGATGAGGCAAGACGGGTTCGTTAAGAGAGGGGTTCACATGGTCAGGTATATTGGATTGGTGGCTCTTCGGAGAAATGAAATTGTCTGAACACAATGTTTGAAATTTCGTCCTTCGTCCTGCCAAGCCAAAATACTTCAAAAGTAGGTGATAAAAATAAAGAAATAATTACTCTATGGAGCTGCTAGGATAGAAAGTTTTATAAAAATCACCCAGATGGTTTGCAATAATGCTGTTATAGTTACCGGCAACTAACTTGGCAAGGTTTTGGCGTATTGGGAGAAAGTTTGCGCATGTACACTTACGTGCAATTAAAAAAGTTCCCTAATATCATAATATTTTTTTAGATGAAAATTAAGTTCGTTTTTTTTAATTTATATATATATATATAGTCATAATTCATATTTATATATATATATATATATAGTCATAATTCATATATATATATATATATATATAAATATATATGAATTATGACTATATATATATATATATATAAATATATATGAATTATGACTATATATATATATATATATAAATTTAAAAATGATCTAAAAAACGACTTCCGCGCATCTAACGAATCTTGCCACAATAGGTGCCGGCAACTATACCATGTCTCTGGCGGCATTATACATACAAACAAGCCCTTAGAATATTAAAAATGGGACAATACTATGTACTATTGTCCCACTTATACTATAGTATACACTTATGTTACTTCACTACATATTATAAAACAAAGTCCCCGACACGTCATTCTGTTCGCAATAAACTCAAAACTACAGAAAGATTTTCACCAATAGATAGAATGATTCATGAGGAAGGTTTAGGTACTTATATAATTTGAGGTTTTGTGTAAATTGGTTGAAAATTATGATGATTGTTGAAGATGTCTCTGTTACCTGTGCAAAGTCAGGGCCGGTTGCTAGTGTAAGATATTTATGAACTAGGTAATATACTGAATGTGTACTATACTGCCTTAAAGTTATTTTTTGTTCTTCATCCCAATGTTGCCCATAAGAGATAGTCATAGAGCAATGAATTGTATAAACCTCTTTGATGTTTCTAGGATACAATAAAGAGGTATATTATTTTGGTTATCTGGCACTTGCACCCTGGACAATAATTATGTTATTTCGGCATTTTGTTTTGTGATATTATAAATACCTTCTGTGCAAGCGCTCAGGTAAGTGTGTGACATCCCTACTGGCCACTTGTGAATCTGGCGATGCGCCCAAATGGTAGGTATGTAAAACGTGACCAAGAACGAGTGATGTAGCCCTGCCTATAGTCAAATAGCTATCTAGCATCCTGTCACTCCAGCAAAAAAAACGCCACAGAACTGAACAATGAGAAGAGGTGAGGGCAACAACTACATTGTCACACTCGCGTCGCCTCATGTTGGCGCCTGGAGTGTAGATCGGGCTTTAGATAAAGGTGTGATCTTAAGTTTGCATTTGTATTTTACACTTCCATTTTTAAGTTAAATATAAACTTCATCTTTACTTTTCAATCAAATAAAGGTAATCAACAGTTAACATTAATGACAGTCTTGATTCTTATAAAAATCACTCTGTAGCCTGAATAGTATCATTAACATTTATGAGTATTGACAACTATATAAAAAAGTACAAGTTCTAGGCCTAGGTGATTATCCTTATGCTTAGAAAGTCTTCTACAATAACACATGTCCTCTATTTTGTAAAATAGTCAACTAAACTAAAACTACTAACCATTGGTTAAAGTGACTTAAATTATGGTAAGTTTGAGGTTATTTAAAACTATTCTACTCACTATATGGATCAAATCGTATTAACTCCAATTTATCACCCAAACGCTCCCTTATTCTTGTGCATTGATGTCCGGAAACCATACTTTCCATTAGTACCATAATCATCCTGAAATATACAAAATTTAACTAGCATTCTGTTGTTTGCGTTTTAAGATTAAAATGGTATAGTAGTGTACAAACTTGCTCTTCGCCTTTTTTAACAAAACATTGGTTAAAAACATATTCAAGTCAAGTAACCTTTTCAAAACTAGACGTAAATTAAAAATATGTACGTTCTGTAACCTTATCCAATCCAAAACTTTCAAAACACTTTTTATTTGACATTAGCACTTAGCACAGACACGGATCTAGACAGATGACATGACGGAATTTTCTTTTTTTTTAAACATATTTTTATTCACACCTCAACCATAGATGCAGATATAGTCTTTCAGTCACAACACAAACTTAGGTAGGTAGCTATGGATCATGGATCATAAACTTAAAACTTAGTATACTAGCGTAATAGGCTAACAGTCTCATCATTTTTCTTATATCATATTTTCTTAGCGTTTCCATTTCTACAAACGTTGACGCCCTTACGAAAACGAACGTGGTCAAGCGTGGGTAAAGAAGTTTTACTTCAAAAAGTCACTTTTGAGACCCCTCATGACTCCCTGTGAATCATAATAATTATTCTTCTTTGCTGTTTAGGTATTTTATTGTTCAATTGCCCTACTGTGATTCTAGACTACGTTATGTCTCAATAAAAACGATACTAGTAGCCTTAAAAAAAAATATTAAGCAATTTACGTATTTTGGAACGAAGTTCCTTATAGGGCGTTGCGGAGGGATACCCTAGGCGTGCGTGCGTGTGTGAATGCGTGCGTATAATAAAAAATGTAGGTATACACCACACATAAAATAACACATAAAATAAATCCATTGCAATCAAGTAAATTGCTTTCTTACACAAAAGTATGCAGTTTAAAAAATCTCACGTGAGATTAGTGGGGGGAGAGGAGATCGAGCTAAATCTACACATTCGACATCTCATCCAAGGGAAGGAGGTCGAAAAATTATACATCAATTCACGTAATAAATGGACGCCCCCCATTATTTTTAAAAAATTGGAAAGGTGAGTTTCGCGTAACTAGTATTTTAAGATTATTGTAAATAAAATTCCTCATTATTGGCTCCCTACAAAAGTTGCAACGAGTGAATTTTATAGAAACTTCAACAAAATCACTACGTCAATTATCAGCTGATCGTAAAAATTGCCATTTTGTTTCGTTTTCTACAAGCTGTTGACATTATGGTTGACGGTCGCTCGGTAGCGATCGCTTCGTATCGCAAGCGTTTGTAAAAATCGTCATTTGTCTACCGGTTTCAAGTTCTTGACGCTTAATTAGTCATGTGATATTTCATCGTAGACAGACATACAATTTACAAAATTTCAAAGGTTTTAAAGAACCACAATTTAGGTGGTGCTTATGTTGTTCGCCGCAAAAAGACTTTGATGACCTTTTTTTTTTAGACCTTATATACAAAATATTTTTGACACCCCATACTTGGAGTTATTGCGGATAAAAATATGAATCAAAATGTTGTTCGCCGTAAAAAGATTTGGGGGACCTTTTTTTTAGATAAAAAGAAAAATCAAAATGTAATTAAAATGTTGTTCACCGCTTGCACTGCCCTAGGGCCGCCCCTGGACACGTGTCACTGGGGAGGGGTGCGGTAAAAAGCGAATACAAGTGGATAAGAGATAGAAATGGTGGCTAATCCTAGTTTTTCGATTCAGAACGATTTTTAAATGTTTTTTTTTAATAAATGATATTTGTGTATGGAACTAAAGAGCCACAACTTCACATCCAAGGAGCCGCATGTGACTAGCGAGCCGCAGGTTGCCGAACCCTGGCATAGGTCAATCCCATGCATGTACTTTTCTATTCTACAGTCGTTATAGAAAATGAAGAGCCACTTGTCTAGGCCTGCAGAAATATTTGTGTGTGCGAGTTTTACAGACGTTTGACTGTGTTTTAACCGCCTTCAAAAAAGAAGGAGGTTTTCAATTCGTCGGAATCTTTTTTTTTTATGTATGTTCACCAATTACTCGGATACGCCTAACTAATTTGGAAAAATCCTTTTTTTATTTCAAAACGTATACTTCCCAGGTGGTTCTATTTGAATTTTATCGAAATCAATAGAGCGGTTTTTGAAAAATCAACAAGTATATAAAAAAATTATATGTTGATGATATATTCGTTTACTCCTAAACCTCGCTGTCTCATTGAAGCAGTGCGTTCAGGTGGCCTACCCATATTATATTTAAACAAAATACATCTACTTTCACTAAATAGCACATTGAAGTCGGTTATGCTTTTTTTAAAAGATAATTATAGTGACTTTGACATCACCGCAATAAAGATATGAAAAATCGGCAATATTAAAAAAAAAAATAAGTCACTATGGATTGGTAGTATTTCGTATGGTTACAGCAATACCTGTGTGTTTGTACTTACGTTTGTATATTAAATTTATGGTTTGTACGTAATGTTATGTTATTTAATAACAGAAGTGAAGAAAGTACTACAGAATAATAATTTAAACAATTTATAACTAATGTTTCTTTTAATATTTTCTAGCGTTAAATGTCAAATGAAATCAAATCAAAATCATTTATTTAAATTAAACCGATAATAGGTACTTTTGAATTGTCAGGAGTAGAAGTCAGTCAGACAAAGTCAGTCGTGAAGCTAGTTGCCTGTTCCAATACGTAGATCCTATGGAGAAGAACAGGCAAGAAACACCAAGGACACTCTTTTTCAAAATGTTTTTTAGAAATTTTTGGTTACATTGCTTATAATGCCCGTGGTAATGTTGATTAAATACATGAACTCGCGTTATACTCTCTCTGGTGTAAGTACAGACAAAAGTCCGCCATTTGCTGCCCTTACACCTCACGCTTCGACTACTATCATTTAACAATTTATGCAAGTAAATCGGTTTCGGAGACTTCTTAACTGACCTTATTAAAACTATGACATTTACAACTATTTCGAATGAATAGAAAGGTTATGCTACAAAATGTATATAATGTCACAACGAAAGGCAGTCGTTAAATACATAATATATAAAACATTTAAAAAAATCTAAATATTTTTAATGTTATGACCACAGAAATCTAAATAAGGTAATAGAAGTGCTATGAACGCGTAAGCTTGTCGCCGCGCTGGTGACTCAGACGCCACCAGTGCGGAATGTTACGCTCAGTTACTCGTGAAACTTTGTCTCGGCGAGTGCCGTTGTAAAAATGGTGTTTTACAGCATTGCCCACTCCGGCAATTTGTCTACTACGTGTAATTACACCAATCAAGTGATAACATTTCGATAACTTTCATCGGTGAGTGTTTTTTTTCGGTTTTAATTATGTTTTGGATATAAGTACATTTTAAAACATAACTCTACCAATAAATAGTACGACTGGCATAATTTGGGGCTTTATTTCTACTTACTATTTACATTGCCCGTTGTGTTGGATGCTATCCGACAGTTTGGTTTTACAAAAAGAAATGTATACCGCAATGAATAATAGTGTTGGCTTTAGCATTTCTAGTGGCACGGTCACAGAGAATCGTCGCGAGCTAGAGATGTGCTAAACGATATTAGGATACCTACAGTAGTACTCACAAACTGTACATTTTACATTAAAAGATAAAAATGAAACATGAAAAATTGTTTTGTTAAGGGAATATATTATTTTATTGGTTTATTTCGTTCATTTCAGATTCCCGTAGAATGCAGGTACGAAAGACAAGTGGATATAACTTATTTGTTGGATTCATTTTACGGAGGATGACTTCAATATATCAACAAAACGACGTACTCTGTTAAAATCTGCAGTACCTACAAATAACATAATAAAGTTGTTCAATGTAGTAAGTTAAGGTTTATATTGTTTTAACCGATTTAATAAAAAAGTAAATAAATACTTTGAAATGGTGGAAGCAAGAAGGAAGATGCAAGAAACGTGAATTTTTTTTTTTTATATTTGATGACATACATTTTCAAAAATATGATCAGTCTTCGACTGATAACCACGTCATTTATTTAATTAAATGCGATATCCGCCTTAATTGTTACGCAAAAATTCAATTGTAATTGTTCCAAAAAGACAGTTATTTAATAAATATCTTCATTTTACAGGACAGTACTTTTTAATACTTCATCTTTTTATAATTTTTGTTAAGAATAAATTATATTTAACAATAAAGCACGGACCCACTAATAACTTTCTTCTATAATTCCTTGGTTCCATGGTATTACGGTATTACCCGTAGTCAAGCCCTAGTGTAGATTACGCAATCACTACCACAAAAGCATAATCTATTATCCTTTTGTGAAGTGAGCTGACCAATACGAAGTAATATCAATCTTAGTGAATATTCATAAGGCTTAGTTCAGTTTGGATAACATTCTCGATGCATATGTACGCGTGATTGTGTAGTTATTATTTGTGTGTGTAGATGTAGCCACGCCCTGGCGACATGCGTTCTCGATAGATCCCAGCGCTACATACCATTTCTATTACCTTATTTAGATTCCTGTGGTTATGACAAACCTTACATAGATATGTCAAAACAATTTATTTCAATAAAACCAATTATAGGTATTTTTGAATGGCCTATGCTCAAAATAAATTATTTGGCCAAGTGTCGCAATAATATAACTTAAAATACTGTGAAAATTGTCGTCAAGTTTTATTTTAACGTTTTTAATTTAGATTTTAATTGTTAAATTAACATTAAATCAATGTGGGAGAGCCATGCTTCGGCACGTATGGGCCGGCGCGACTCCGTTCGATACCACGGCCTCACAGAAAACCGGCAGTGAAACAATGATTGCATTGCTTTTCGCCGCGTGAGTGAGGTTACCGGAGGCCCTAACCCATCCCTCTCCCCTATTTCCGTCCTTCCCCTCTCCCCCTCTCCTCCCCTCTAATCCCTTTCTCCCGTCTTCCCCTCTCTCCCCCTCTTCCCCTACTCCCACCTTAAAGGGCGGCCACGCACTTGTGACTCTTGAGTTACAGGTGCCCATGGGCGGCGGTAGTCATTTACCATCAGGTGACCCATCTGCTCGTTTGCCCCCTATACCATAAAAAAAAAAATAAAAAAAAATAATGATTTGACAATACTAAGGCGTGACGTCACGCCTCAGTATTTCATACGAAAATGGAAGCTAGCGTTTTGACGTTTAATAAAAAGATACTGATTTGACTTGACAGTCATCTACCCCATTGTCAGGAGTAGGGGTGTACGACCAATGGTCCAGACGCCACCTAGACGTGATGTCTAGGTGAGCATGACATACTCAGAACCAGAGTATCACCAATCCAATGAAAAAAAGAATGATTCAGTTCACAATGGGCGAACAATATCTTTTAATTTTTGCTTGTCACTTTTTACAAAATATTTCTTTTCCCGGTACAAGAACATTAATTGTTGAGAAGATCTCCTGGTAGTTCACCATCAGCGTCACTTCACCATATGCATTCTCACGAGCATAAATTGTTTACAACAACATTAAAGTAATCGAATCGCCACCCATGAAATACTTATTATTGATTGGTTCCGGTAGCCATCTGTGTGTGTCTTCATCATCAATTCCACTTCTCTAAATGTGCTTTCCGAGAACACTTGCACAAAAATACCAAAATCGCTGTTCTTCCTGTAAAGATTTAATTTAATATCTCTACATGATCCCATATAAAACGATAAGATACGACCAGATAAGAATGAGACCAACTAGGATGTATAATGTACACCCGTTAAAAAAAAAAATATTTCATATAGCACCAGCTATCTTCGAGTAATGGGGTCTGAAAACCTCCACCCTTTTTTGAAGTCGGCTAAAAATAATGAAGTTGTAAAATGAACGCATGCTAAATACTTCTTTTATACATACAGCATAAAAAATATCGACATATCGATTGATTGTGTTTTGTGTTTCGCTGTATCAAACTCTAGTTTGTTTTTGAACTACGTTCAAAAATAAAAATTAAATAGCAATAACGAAATAACAAAAGTCTATGCTGACCAGTAAAATAAAAACGTGGTGTAGGAAGGCTCGACTCAATTGCGTTTTTTATTGCAAAACTAAGTGTAGTCATACCCATGTGACTTGGTAAACGTTTAGAAGAATTAGAAGCCATTATACCGCAGACATACACACAGACACACGGGTTTAACTTATGACTGTGAATATTCACAACTAAATCGATAATCTTATTTAGAGAAATAACAAAGAGTAAAATAATATAACGGTTAAGAAATAAAGTCTATTCCCTCAAATTTGACAGCAATCAACAATAAGTAAAGCAAAAGCAAAGATAACATGTAACAGGATAGAGTCCATTTAAAAAAAAAAAAAAATGTAACAGGGTTGTTTTAAATTTCGGTTGTTCATTCCTGTACAGCCTCATCATGATAATAATAATGCGGTCACAAACTCATGAGTAACTGTCATTTCCATTATTATCGAATGCTATTTTACCGTGTGGCCGGGTCGTTACGTGAATTTCACGAAACGTAACTAGTGACTTGAAAGGCGGCACTAGGTAGGAGGACGCGTGATTTTCATAACTATTTTCCAGCACTAGCTCTAGCACTAATCAAGTCAAATGAACTTCACTTCATAGTTTATTCATGCTTATGACTGCTATCATCAAATGTCTGAATAATCTATCTAGTTTGTTATTTTACTTGAGACTAGTTATGTGGTTACATGTTTCGTAGTCAATGACTGTAACTTGTGACGTGAATAACGCGATGGCGTTATGCACGTCAGAAGCGGTTAGCGATGGGTAAGTGTTGACTTACCCTTCGCTAATTATATTAGTAAATATATTTAGCGGTTGTCATGTTAAGATTCTAAAATAATAATTACATAACACATTTTTAAAACATTTCTAACAGTACAAATATGCTTAAAAGTCCTATAAAATTTTCTTTAAACATATTACCATAGACTATACAATGTAGTAAAATTTTGCCACGCGATCAAAAAATCACAAAAAATAATAATTTGACAGTACCAAATAACGTAACACGTGCAAATTAATAATTTAATAAAAAAGTTCCTTATTAATCTGCTACAAAAGCAATGAAATGTAACTGTTCGCCTATTAGTTACATTTTATAGTTACCAAATAAAAAGGGCTGATAGAATCTGGTAACATTCCAAAAAAAAACTCGTTCGTGTGATGATGAACTTGTGAACCGGCGTCGTTGTGGCATTTTAGTGTGACTGGGACTTTTTGTGTTCGTTCTTTGTTCGTAATACATGTCGCAAATGAAGTAAACAATAATTCATAGTGTGAGTTTTATACGTATTTTGTTTTCTGTAGTGTAGTTTTTACAATAAAAGAACAATGATAAAAAACGAAATGGAGAATGGCGGCGGCGACGCCACCAATGTGTCACCGACCAAACTCATGGTCAATTACATACCCGAGTTGATGACACGAGATATGATGTACGCTCTCTTCTCTGCTATGGGCAAGATTGAAAGCTGTAAACTCATTGCGAACCGCGGCTATGGCTTCGTCGAGTACGAGAAACATGAGGATGCTGAGAAGGCGCGGACCGCTTTTAACGGTCTGCTCATGCAGGGCAAAACTCTGAAAGTGTCATTCGCCTTACTTAACCCAGAGAATAAGGTCAGCCACAAGCCCGACACGGAATCTAACCTGTACATTAGCAATCTACCTCCTGACATGACGTTAGAGCGTCTAAATACTCTGTTCAGTCAATTTGGTTCGATAACGAACAGTCGGGTGTCGCAAGGCATCGGGTTCGTGTGTTATGACAACCGGCAGATGGCCGAGGAAGCCATAAAACACATGAACGGACAATCACCAATCCCTGCCGCGGGAGCTATCGTAGTGAAGTTTGCCAACAAGCCAAATGCTAATAAAAATGCGCCACGGCCAGCACCCCGAGTTGGAGTAGGGGCTGCACCTATTGCATACAACGGTGCCGCCGCAGTGTTCAACGGCACCACACCCACAGCCTTCAACGGCACCAACCTCAGCGCTGCGTTCGGTGCAAGGCCCGCTGCATTCGCGCCGGGCTTTCCACAAGCCTCACCTCCTCCACTGCTGCCATCTCCGGGCAAAGCCTTACCTTTCATCAACAAAGGTCAACAAAGGTTCAACCCAATGGCTGCCTCGAACCACACTCCGTTACCACTGCTCGGCGCGCCTGCCAGTCCAGTGCCGCTCTTGGGAGCGGCACCCGCCCCCCACCAGACCACGGTGTATGTATACAACATTGGTGAGGATACTGAGGAGCTGGCTCTTTGGCAACTCTTCGGTCCGTATGGAGCTATTGACTCCATTAAGGTTATTAAAGATCCTGAGACAAAGAAAAACAAAGGTTTTGCATTTGTCAACATGCGTGAGTACGATGAGGCCGCTATGGCTATTCAGGCACTCAATGGATACACGCTCAATGGACAGGTTCTATCAGTTAGCTTTAAGACTCAGAAGAGAAATAATTAACTAATTAATGTGTACGGACGTTGTGAACGCCGTATCATTTGTGATCGTTCCCAGGCCGAATGCTTAAGAAAGATTTTCATTCCAATTTCAGATTATTTTTGTAGACGGAAAGCGAGATCCTATATGTGCATTTCAAATTAGTCACATAAGTATTTTTGTAAGATTTAACATAGTTTTATATTCGCGAGAGCGCGACATGACTATTTGTGAGTTTAGTTGGCTTGACGGTATCATATATGTGTACACTTTTATCATATGCTATGGTATTATATTATTGGACTATATATGGACCTGTCGCACTATGTATATCTGTTCGCGGCTGGCGCTGGGGCGCGCCCCGCCTCTGCATATGCTCGCTCCGGCGCCTGTCTGTAACCCTCCAGGTATTTTATTATTTTGTGTAAAACAAAACATTGTATGTTTTTTAATCTTTAATAAATTTCATGTTTAAATAGAGTTTATTGTATATTTCTCTATTTTTTTTCTATATACTTATCCCCGCCCTGTCGTGTCCTTATTTACTTACATATTATACATAATAATCCATACTATAATTATTTGTGGCAGTAGTGTAACATATACATAATATTTAATTGTGTATGTCTGTCGGCGGCAGGTCGACTATGTAAAATCGCTTAAATATTGCATGTTGTGTAGTGAGAAAAGCCGAAATAAGTTTTTATTTGTTTATGTTACCTCTGGGTTTATGACTCCCGTTATTGTTTTATATATCGTCATTAATTACTTATTCAATATTATGTTTGGCGTATACACAAGTCAGGCCTTCTAATTGTGAAATTCTCGCGTTACATTATAAAATTATTTATTATTTTATACCGTCGTGGACGAATAGTAAGTTTTAATTTTGAATACTTTTTAAGGCTTCGAGTCAGTCCATTAGCGTATCGTAGGTAGGTGCAGTAGGTGCGTGCTGGCGCGCGCCTTACTACTACAAGGGTAATTATTATCTTCGGAAACGCGTCTGTAGACCATAGGTAGCCGATAAGATAATAACAAAATACCGGCAGTGAAGTGGTCCAAACAAATTTTCACACTCATTTTAGTCTGCCACAAATTAGAATAAAGCACTAGGTGCCTATCCCTCCGTGTCTCTGACTGAAGACAATTAGTACCAAACAACAATTTTAGGAGAGAAAGTAGAAAGTAAGTATTACGCCGTGTCAACTAGATGGTGAGTAATGGTGTATATTTTTAATCAGTAATGTATTTTTGTCTTGTATGTTATTCTAGTCTGATAAGTAAAGCATTGTTTGCATATTTCGACATTGTGAGTTACGAGTCGAATGGTTTTTAATACCAGATTTCGGTCTGAACAATATTACATCAGTCATCATAAGTCATAAATGGTAAAATTTTATGCTTTCGCTTACGATAAATTAGTTGTTAAGCAGGAAAATCTATAAATGTTTAACACGTGTTCCTTTTTACTTTGATTCGGTAGTTGCAAAATCGGAATCAGTTTCTCGATGCTCCCTTCCAATATCAGTCATTCAATATATTCAGTCATTTATGATATGACTCATATCGCGTCCCTATATTCAAGACTTAGTGGGCTAATATTCAGTTAATATGTACTGACTCATCGATCTAGCAAAAATTCTGGATTAATAAAACAAGTGAAAGTTGATTTCAGTTTCATACAGAGCAAAAACTATAAAAAAAATCTAAATTGTTGAATTGCTCATAAAACGCTTTATAGTTAGTTTAAACGGGGAAACAGTTTCTGACGCATACTGTTGGTAAATTCATATAAAAATGTTAGAACAACATGCCAAGAATTGTTGTAAGTAATTAGAGCTTCAAAGATTACAAGACTTGACAACTATAGGCAACTTTGGACATCGCTATCACGAATATTGTTGGACATTTGACGTAACGTAGCGTGTGTAGTGTAGATATCTCGGTCCAATGCACTGATCAATTAAAGCTTACTAAACTCGCCAGCTAAGTGGTCTATTGATGTGCGTCCCTGAGTGTTATGTACGTATATCACGTAGATAGGTGTTAATCGTAACCACACGTCCTTTCCCATTTTCCCTAATATAAAAGATAAAACTGCCAAAATCAAGATCTTTGTTCGATGAGATTCATGCATTCTGAAGTCGAAACAACTAAATGATTTTATTAATTGTTTTCTCTGAGTTGTTAGCTTTGATCGCTTATTAATTTCATGGTTAACGAACCGATTGAGGATACCGTCATACAGTAATGGCCTTGCCCAAAATAGACGCTCTTAAAAAAAATCCTACCTAGGTGAGTTCCGCCCTTGACTCGTAATAACCTTAAAAAATAAATACATCTAGCAGACTCTCTCCCAAAACGCGGTTCACAGAAACAGATTTTTAGACTTGTAAGTCGATGGCATTTATCTAGAAATAAATCTGAATGCGTGTATGCAAACTCTCGGTCAATGAATTCAGGACTCGCCGTCCTTTCAAGGGCAAAATACATATAAATATTTACTCGAAGTTTCGACGACCTTTTTCCCAGGTCTGTGACGCCAGACTAGTCTGAGGTGATCTTCGTAATTCGTTCAATAATATGTAAATCCACAAAATGGCTTGAATCGCTAGATTTCAATGTAAAAAAACCTGATTTGTTCGTACATTGTCATTGATGTAGTCTAAAGATTCCCAGTTCATTCTTTACAATAAATTTATACCTAGCATTCTTTTCTGTAGTATTGATATTTCAAAAGAAATTACATTGGGCGTGTTCTAATGACGCAGTGCGCCTGGTTTTACGGTTTTTGTTTTTATTTGTGTTCTTAAAGTCTAGAACATTCCAGACATGTATAAAAATGAACGTAGTGGAACGTAACTGTGACTATCAAAAGAAAGACTCCTTTTTGTATTATTCTCATTAACGTCAGTTTTCTCCAAAAATATATCCGGGGTGTTGTTGTCTATAATTCCAAGAGATGCCTACACATCAAATTTTCATGAATCATAAAAATAGTATTGATTTCGGTGGTTTGACTTTTAGGTGTGTTATTTCGAATATGAAGTTAATGTGCATCTTTTATACGCTTAGAAGAGGGAATGGGACTTCTCATTAATATCTTCTTTATCGAGAAACGTTTTTATGAAGCCATAATCCCTTATAAAGCTAACAGTTTTTCGCCAAGGTTCGAAGTTATAATAATATATGTAAGCTTCCCTTTGCTGGCTGAGAATAGATTCTTTCTGTCATGGATGACTGCTTTTTTGTGTATGTGCGAGCAATTAAACACATCTTATAGTTTGGTTTATTCACCGTTATTGTCTTAAATAACTGCTTGTAATGTAATAATTTGTAGTTTTAGTACGTAAAGTAAACATTACATTTGTTACGGGTAATGATTTGATTTAAATTACCGTAAATGTCCACATAGCAGCACACGTATGTGAGAAGTTGAGTGTATTTCATATAAAAAGGGCATACAATCATTTTAATTTAAAAGTAGAATTTGAAAAGCATTAAATTTCAATCAATATTATATTTTACAAGTTTCTCCTGATATTCGTGCAACAAACAATAACAATATATAGTCGTTAAGTCATATCATCTGTTAAAATCGTGCACGAAATGGTGTTATGTATACTAAGAATTTGATACGCAAGCTCCGTAAATAAAAACAGCAATGGCTATAATCTATATGGAAATGTATTATATTCTAGTGTGAATATTAGCATCAAGAATTTTTGAAAGTCGCGGTCGGAAAGTTAGGTTAGGCGGGTCAAATTTCGATATAATCCCATTAAATTTCTTAAATGAGTAAGGGACCCTAGTTGAACACCCGTCGCTATGTTGCTCGGTTCAAGGATTTCGATGAGTCAGTTCTAAACAACTGTTTTATAAAGCTTTAACATTAGAGTTGAGTTAATACACGTTAGCTGGCAGTTTTTGTAACAGCAATATTTTAATATAAAGATGCTATGATAATGAGCCGTCTGCTAACACATTCCACTTTTTTTTCTTAACACCACTTACAATGGATGTAATATTCACAAACCGGACTCCTAATAGGTTCATTATATTCATTCGTGTAATAATCAAGAATATATGAGAACAAATCATAAATTCATCTTAAATTTTGCCTTATTTGTTTTATAACTTCTAGATTTACTCTTCGTGATCTCACTACAATCAAAATAATTTCATATATTTGTAAAGTAAGTAATACCCCCTTCGCTTGTTTTGTCTCCCAATACTAATTTGGATGAAAATTTCTGGATGATTAAAAATGAATTCGGTTATTGCCGTAAAACGATCTGTTTAAACAAAGTTTATGCTCATAAATTGTGCCTGTATCTATCAAACTTCGGCATATTAACATGTTGACGTGTGTTTAGTTCCCGTTATCCGAGATTTATGAGAGCGGAAGCCGTTGTACACGCCACAGCTATCTGTGCACCAAAATAGCTTTGCAGGATCTCTACGACATTTTACTAAAACCTGTAAGCTTCAACGCAGTTAGGCTAATCGATAGTTTCATATGATTTAATTAGCGATAAGTAGCTTATACCATTTCTGAAACTATGGGTATAAGACCACGTGACCTCCACGCAAAGGTCAAGGCTTGAATATTATTAGTTTCTTTAAAATATTAGAAATCGCGATCTTATCTTAATTTTAAAATATATATTTATATTGGACAAGATTTTAATTGTAAAATAGAGCTGGTCTACTAGAGACCGGTTTAAAACTACAATTCAGACGATAAAAATAAATATCACCCATTGATATTCGTTAGCTGAAAATGTAAGCGATATTCGTGCAAGTTCGTACGTAAGAACACAGAAATGTGTGTATTTAGGTGTACGCTATATCCATTGTTATATCCAGTTGGTAGCACTCCCTTGTTCTTCCAAACGAGGAAGAGAAAATACTGCGTATAGCTATTAGATCGCTGTATATGCGCGTTTCAACATTTTATGATCAGAATTTTGCACGGTTGACGTAGTTATGATTTCTTTACTATGTAAATGAAATGAATGCTGTGAATGGAAACATCCCGGACACGATAGAACGAACAAACTTTATAATACTTTAAAAGAGTATCATTGATAATTTTTCATGAGATTTTCCGGGTAATGCGTTATACTAATGAGAAAATAAATCCATTGGCTCTTAGCCACATGTGCGCATGGAGACACCCAATTGAGGAAAATTAACTTTTCCATGTAACGACTTTATTAAATTAGCCCACAATGTCATGCAAATGAATTTACGTCACGATTGAGAATGCTTATCTTTGATTAAATGGCTATTACGGCGAAGTAATTGCAACTCTCAATGTGAATTTACGACATTTATGTTTTTAATAGTGCAGATTTTTTTATATCGTGTGCATTAATCATAATTAAAGTTGCTTCCTAATATTTAAGATGAACATGAGGCACGCATGGAATGTCATCATTCGAGGTCGTTATTGTATGGACGAAATATGATTTAAAATTACTATCGCCGCATTGTGTGTTAACACCTACACCAAATACGTCCCATGGCGATATAATTATGTTACATATTACTTACTGTTAGATAAATAGGCTATAGGCAAACTTCGTAATAACTTAGGCATACACATTGGACTGATTCTTTTTACAAGAGATTGTGAATAAAGACCATTAACTGAAAACATCACACAATTTATGGATAACTAAGAACAAGCTACTAACATCAATTCATTTGGATTCTTCTAACTAGCCTTTTATGTCCTTAGGACTGGAGGATCTCATTTGTCAGAAAAATACAACTGACTTTCGCCCTAAGCACATAAAACACAAAGTTATCTACTAGTCAAGACTCAACTTACTTAGAAATAAGATGAAATAGAGATTAGACGGATGTAGAAACGTTTGATTGTGATATTTCTGGTGATTTCCAGAACCTAGACATAAGAACCTTGGTTCTAAACCTAAATTATTACCTATTGGATTTATTGTCACAGGGTGAGACGAACGCGAATTTTGTCGAAATCATTTTTCCATATTTAATTAGGTATGAAGTTTTTTTCGCTACGGTGTGGTTTTATAAAACATGGTTCTTCGTAAGGCAATCTTAATTATGGTAGGATTATTTAAGGATTTATCCGATTTTTGACTTTTTTATACTTTCCAATGTTTGGACTTACGTGAATTAGTAATTGCACTTTTGCACATTGATCTGTTTATAATACATTAGAATCCATTGCCCACGCTTAATGCGATAAATATTTACGAAAGTTTGACTCTGAAGATAAACTGTAACCTGTGGAGAATATTACACAAGTGACGTGAGAAATGAACTGATGAGAAATTTCCCGTCTATTGTATGGAACCAACCGTGCGATCGATTTGTTAAAAGTGCTTTTACTAATTTGCACTTATACAAGTCTTGTCTATTAACAAAACTTTTATATAACTATTCTGTCTACTAAACCGTATCAGTCGACAACTCGGACAAGCCGAGCGGCTCCTGTATATTGGGGAACAATAAAATGTCTATTTATAGTTAGGTCGCCACGATACATGTGTATTTATGCATGTTTTTGTACGAGGGGTACACTGTAGTGGACAGAAGCATTAACCTTTGTAAATAAATACATTTAGCATTAAGAGCACTTACTGATTAATATATTTTTACATCGCACTGACATACATAGTATTTTAGTTATGCAGTATTGAATAAATTGTTTTTGATATAATGCATACGTCTTATTTATTACCCGTTGGTGATAAGAGTAAGCTGTAATTGAGTGTAATGAACTATTAATTGGTGAAGAGCAGCGATGGAGTTCAAGAACGCGACCTGGTATTGAATGAAGTTAGTTATTGGCAAATACGTATCACGAAGCTGTGTATTAAATAGGTTACTACTGATAGGCTATGAGTAAGTATGCGTACCTAATTAATATATAAGGTTTTCTTACTGGGCTAAACTAAAGGACTTATAACTGGAGAAATCTTTTACAGGCAAATTACTACGCGGTTATACCTGGATATAAGTTATTTTCTTTATGAATGAGTTTTTCTAAAAGAGTCGAGTTAAGTTTGTGACCTTGAAGTCAAGAATCTGTCGCTATTTCCAGATTGTGGGGTTAGCTTGGACCGTGGACAAAAACGGGCACTTTTGTTGCAAGAAGAGACCGGTTGTAAGCACGCTCATAGAAATGTATGTTAGAAGCAATAAATATGAATCCCGTTACTCCCCTATTAGTCGCCCATATAATGTACCTATTTTTTTTTTTAAATTATTTAGCCGATCAGGACTTTGCAAATAACCTAAAAACGGCATCCTGTCATGGTAAATCATAAATTAGGAAAAGCACTTAACACTGAATCTTATCGGTGTTTATAAAAATATGAGAAAATCCAAAAATACTTATGGTAAAAGGCTATGTAATAAATAGCGACTGTTGTTCCGACCCAATAAAGTCGCCATTTAGAGCACACAGCGCTAATTACCTACAGTTATTTAATAAATACTAAAGCTGTTGGTACAACATATATTATATTCACCTCTAGAAGTTGTCTCTCTTTCTATCGCGTAACTCTTATCTGTCTGACGACGTTATAGTTGTCTTTTTTAAAGAATTAATTACAAAATCTGAATATTTAATTACCACTAAGTTATGTGTGAACAGATAAATCTAGGCTAGGTACTACTAACTATAGTCTAGATACGAAAGGATGACGCGACGCAGCGCGTGATTGAGCATTGAACTACCGTGGGGCAGTCCACACATCTTTATACCTACTCTGTGGAGTGGACCTTACCTGGTAAAAGTAAAAACGAAGTAAAATGGTTGTCTATTGGGTAGATGACTGTCAAGTCAATTTTTTTGTGTAAACCTGTAAACGTCAAAACGGTATTTTTTTTTATTTTAAATATGGAAAAACGGTACCTAATTTCGGTAGGTACGCTTTTATATGAAATCATTCATTTTGAATGTTATTTTAAATATTACCTATAAAATAAATTAGAAACGTTAAAGTAAAACTGGACGACAATTTTCACACTTCACCTAAAGCTATTTTATATTGCCCAACTTGACGAAATAAATCGTTTTGAGCACAGGCATTTACCCAATTTGATGTTAGTAGCCAGCTAACTACCGGCTCGCGCAACGAGAATAACATATTAACTGCACATTTTGCTTAGATCATTTTGTTCTCACCTAAAGATATATCAAGGTATTCTCAAAAGTTTTTTTTTGTATGAAAATCGGTGACTGGAAGCACCTGACAGGAATTCAATAGACTTCCTCCGTCAGGTGCCTTCATGGTATTTTTACCCTCAGAAGACCCATCCCCAGTTTCTGTTGTTTTGTGGTAAATATGGTTTTCTCATAGAGATGCTATAAGTATTACAGTAGCAGCCATACCTTTTATACCGACTATCTTGCGAATTACGGAGGCTAGATGACTGTAGCTCAGTGTAAGCGAATGCTTGAAAGATTCGACTATAGCATAGATAATAGATTTGTTAGCGTAGGTACCTACAGTAGTTACACGACACTGCTTTGCCAACCTTATCTATTCACGGACAAGGGTAGATGGAAGACTGCCCAGTCTGCCGATAGAACACGAATTGACGTCAATATAGTTGTTGTATTTTCATATCTTAAAATTGTTATCTTAATTTTTAATAATTATTTACTTGACTGTAGGTTATCGATATCAGATTGCAATGTTCAACTGATATGATTGATCTCTAAGGACATGAAGTAGGTAGGTATAAAAGCTGCCAGATCCTTCTGATTAGGCCATTTATTTGCGTCGTAATGTAAACGGACTTAGGCATTTATGGTCCATCACGAAAACTCACCTCTAAATCCTGGGCCCTAGAGAACGGTGAAGTTGAGGTTGTGACTAAAAGAAATTGTAAGAATTCCCATTATTCAATCCAAATCAAAACCATTTATTCCAATTAAACCAATTACAGGTATTTTTGGATTGTCAGAAGTTGGGGTCAGTCAAAGTCTGTCGTGAAACTAGTGGCCTGTTTTAATACGTACCTAGATCCCATAGAGAGGAACAGACAAGAAACTCCAAAGACACTCTTTTTCAACATGTTTTTTACAATTTTCAAGTGCTTATAAGTGTACCTAAATGAAATGCGAGGGCAATGTAACATATTGTGCTCTAATATAAACAGACGCGCAAATTCATCCTTTATTTTAGTAATAGCAGGGTGAGATGACCAGCCCCGAGCATTATACAACCGTCAGCCATCGTACAGCCCAACCATAATGATGCCGACCCAGGGGCGACCCTAGGGCGGTGCGAGGTGTGCGGCCGCTCCGGGCGCCGCCATGTAGGGGGCGCCAAATCAATAGATCGGGGGCGCAACAAAACAACATTTTAATTCACATTTTATCTAAAAAAAAAGGTCATCCAATTATTTTTACGTTTGGGGTCTTGCACCACCTAAACATGTAGCTAGGGCCGCTACTGAGCCGAACGACCCGACACGTTACCTATCTTAGGATTATTAACTTTGGAACTGTAAACACCATCAATGAAGATATAGATTATACTATATCAGTAGCGTACTATAACGTATCGCAATTAATAAAAAGGGAAGCCTCAGCGCTGGGATGGCTCAAGTAGAGCGGTCGCTATAGGCGCCAGGTGGCAAGGGGCCTGCAAGCTAAGTGCGAAAAACCAATTTCTGGCGTTAAATTAAATTTTGATGGGCTTTTTGTGAGGCACTGAGGTGCGGCTGACCTTCAATTAGTTTTATAATACATACATAAGTAACAGATTTTATTAAGTAGTTACCATCCCTCTCTACCCTGGTCAAAGGCTAAGGATGAAGGTTTCCCAATAAAGGTGGGAAAAGTGTACCTATAACTATTTTTCGATCTAAATGTAATTAATATGATTTACTTAACGGGCAAATAGGCTCGCATTAGCTTTATCCCTTTGTAAAATAGGCTCAACAGTTACAAAGCAACAACTGGGCTTATATATATGTTAGTCCTTCAAAAAACTCCTTAGTGTCGTCAAATAACACGTTAATATACGCTCCCAGTGCCTGCGTACAAAGGGAACATTTCTCCTTCGATATGATTTCAATAAGTAATTGTGGCTTAGTGTTTATTCGGAAGAGGTGCTAATAAGTTTTCTCATTCCCTCAATTTATTAATATTATTGAGCTGCACCGCATTTAAACATCCTAAATCAGGAATAAGGAATAATAAGACTTCATAAAAAGCTTAATCTAGATTTTTATTTGTCGATTTAACGTACAGACGTAAGGCATCCTCCCACCTCATGTTATTGGCACACAAAACCTTTACATTCGTCTTAAACACATCACTGATTACAATAATATCACTTCAAAACATGGAATGTATGTGAACATAGGAATGCCCAATCAACTGCTTTTTTAATTCGAAGTACGTTCGCCAGTCGTTCGTAACCACTCGAATAGAAGCCAGATATTAAAATAATATAAAAAAATCAGGACTAGAGTTTTTTTAAGTAAACGCGCCGTGAATCTCAGTTAAATATTTACATATAATTTTAAAAGTTGACTCAAAATTTGTGACTTTTCAACTGAAACTTACTTTAACGAGAGATTCTTAAGATAATTTGGTTGGGATTTGGTTTGTACTAAAATGGAAATAAAGATAAACACTGGACGTTATTGGCACCGCTTTCAGGCTAACTTAAAAATTAAACTACATACAAACATACATATAACTTTTGTCGAATATACTAAATATTTCGAATACTGCATAAAATACTGTTACATTCACGACGATTTGTTTCATAAATAATAATAATAATATAATTAAATTAAATATGGACGCAAAATAATTTCAGATATTGCACATAAAAATAAAAAGTTAAAACAACAGAAAAGTTCTAACAGATAAATTTCCGTTGTTACAAAATGATTGACTGGCCGAATAGCAAAAATATAATATTTCTTTTACAAAATTGTTTCCCTCCCTGACATAATCTCGAAGTACCGTTCCAGCAGACATTAGGCACTGTTTCGGGCTAACAATATTATCAAAGCTACTATTATTAAAATTTTCCGATATATATCTTAAATTTTAATGTTATGTACTAATTTAAGTGATAATTCAAGCGTTCCCAAATATGTTGGCCATCCATATGAACGAAAACTCAATTGTTTTGTTTGTTAAATAAAGTAATCCAGTGTTTCCGGGTACAGGAAGCGTAATATCGTATATAATATCATATTCAGCTGGCTATGCATACTTAAGATTTTCGCAAACTTCCGACTAGTATTTTTTTTACCTAATTTACATTATGTGGGATATAAAAGCTGCTCACAATACTATGTACTAATGTTACTATATTGATATTCTTTTCAGTAAAAAATATCTAATGTTTTGTACAAATTGCATACAATTTAGTGATATAAGTTACATAATATATTTAATTAATGTTAGTTTCAAAATATACACGGATTACGTTTGAATTAAAAATATGTTTTTTTTTCTTCGCCCCACAGTCGCGTAGACACTTACAAGTATATTTGTACTATTTATAAATTTAACGAACTTATAAGAACGCGCGTTAACGTAAATTACATGCTGAATGTATATCAGCTTTCGATCAGATATTTACAATTGTACAATGTTTATTTTTGTGCCTAAAGTGTTCCTATTCATTCTGCCAAACCAGAACATACATATCAATTTACGATACATACTGGATATTTCTAAGGCATTGTTCGATACAAACCAAGCCATGCTTTAAATCCTTATTTTTTCCCTTATACTTAGTGATAAAGGCTCAGTACAAGTATATAATAACTCCACACAGCTGCCCTGACAATCTCCTTAAAATAATCTTCTGAACTACATCACACAATAAGGATTTAATGTTAAAATACTATACTTTCCCGCGATAGGCACTGTTAAGAGCAATTCGCTTTACATTGACAGCTACATACATCTTATTATGACGAGGTATCATACAAAATGTACAATGGGAACTACGCATACATTAAATAATGAACACAATCGCGTTTATACATTAGCTTATTACAGTTTCTCGTAGCCAAGACCCCACCAACCAACATCTACTATACTAATTAAAAGTGTTATATGATTGGCCATATTGAAAATAATAAATTCGAACAGCTAAATGCTTTTTTAAATGTTGATGCTAGATATGTATTTACAACTAGGACTCTGTTGGCCTTGTCTAATATCTAACCTAATATCGTCGTTAGATGTTTCCGATGATGCACAGATGAAATATACCTAAAGATGATGTTTTCATAAATAGCGAGTAGTGATGTGTCGTATCCGCGGATATCCGAAGGAGAAAAAAATATATATAATTATTCGTGACCGTTACTTTTTGCTGGATCTTGATCGGATGTTTTACATTTTATTACGTTCATGAAATTCTAAATTTATTTTGCTTAAATTAAATACCTAATGGAGCGACTTACTAATATTATTGACAGTTATAAGGTACTACTCGACATCTTTATAACGACATTAAACTTCAAATCTTTGTGATAAGTATGTTAATATAATTATTTAAAAAACACGCGCAGTGAAAGTTGAAACATCAAGGTCACGCGTATTGATATCAATTGCTGAACAACTGAGGTCCGTCGAATACGTGTTTGTATTCGCGGATCTAAACACTAATATTCCGTATTCGTATCCGGCACATCACTAATAGCGAGTACTATGAACGGACCAAGGAGGTCGCCGTACGGAGAGTCCAATTAGTACAAGTTTTTAGGTGTTCTCTCGGGTAGCTTTAACTACGATTTGTATGGAACTAAAAAAGGTCACCTGTGTCACTTCTACAATTCCATATAAATCGTCATAAACGTTTAGGCAAGTAAATACGTTAAAAACCTCACACTAGGTAATCAGCCTTAAATGAACAAATTTATGCAACAAACAAGTCCACCGAGCAACCGCATCCGTCGTCCCGGCTACGTCACTAACGTCAAAACTGCGTACAGTCACCGAAATAAACATGTAGGAAGCGAAGCGTTCCACGCACTACCCGCAAGCGTATGTACAGTCGTGTCAAACGAGGTAGTCGTCGAACTTCCGGAGCCTTCGCTACGTGTGGGGGGGGCGCGCCTCCAGCGTGTCGGGGCTGAAGCGCACGCGCGACGCCGAGCCGCTGGACGCGTCGCGCGCCGACACGTACGAGCTGTCCGTCTCGCTGGCGGGGCTGGCGGGGCTGGCGGGGCCGGCGGGGCTGGTGAAGCTGGCGGGGCTGGCGAGGTGCGCGGGGCTGGCCGCGCCGTCGGGCGGCGGTGGCGTGCCGCAGGCCGAGCTGCCTCCCGACGCGCTGGACTTCTTGTTGTACTTCTTCAAGCTCGACCTGAGTTTCGTCGGCGCTAACTCCAGCCCTAAGTTCGCGGGGCGCTCGACTTCGCTTTTTTCCTGCGACTCCTGCCTGTAGAAATCTCTCGGTAGGGAGTAGTCGGTGGATTTTCGAGGATACTCAGTCTTGGGTCTGTACTCCTCCCTCTTTTCTTTGCTTCTGTACTGTCTCGACGGAGAGAATTCATCCGGGTGTGAGTTCGAGGCCGAGGAGTTTGATGGTGTTCTTCTGTGTGTTAAATACTGTGGTGAAGGTCGGTAGTCTGGTGTGGGTTCTCTGTACTCGAACGAACACTCGTCGTAACCGTAGTAGGGGTGTTTAACGACATAATCTGCTGTTCTGTCGTATGTGTAAGGCTCCGCTCGATAGTAATAATCTCTATCCTGTGACGGGGAAGGTTGGAAGTTCTCTCTATAGTTGTGATATAAGTCTGCGAGATGATCCGATGTGGAAGATGATGTTCTTCTAGGAGAGGGCGTGGGTTGTGTTGAGGTGTAGTTGGTGCCGAGGCCAGAGGTCCCAGATAACGGTTGAGCGGAGTGTCCGTAGCCGGACGAGGAAGATGGATGCGCGTAGTGAGTAGGCGAGTCTGTGAACCGGATAGGTTTCTGTTCTTCTGCTTGGAGGCTCGACATCTGGAATTTGATGCATTAATAATCATAAATATTATCAATATTAAGATATTTTCTTCTTGAAAACTGACGATTATTTTATTAATAATAATTTTAGTGTTATATAAATTGAAGAACCTAAAGCGTTGACAAATGGTCAACGGAAACACATTCTTTAAATTCTTAGGCTTCATTTATTTCCATACCCCTGTTTAATGACCAACTAATAAGATGTATTAGAAAATGTTAAACGAAACACTAATACTTTTTACGTCGACCACATTGAGGCGACTTAGCGCTTCAAATGCTCGCTTTAATATAACACGCCGCTCCTATCAACAGCTGCGTTGTTGTGACACAAGCGTGTTAAGGTTTTTGTAACATTCATTTAGTCGCTTAAGGAATACGATTCCAGTAATCTTCATGTTCTATAGGGCGTTAAAAAAGAACAGTTTTTTTTAAGAAACACTAACTGTGGTATATTTTGTGTGGAGCATTTTTTTAGACATTATTAGGCAATTTCTCTTCTTTCTAAAATATTTTTTTTCTTTTTTTTTTAATTTGAAGTCAGTAGTTTTATGACATTATGTTATTAGTGAAGTGTTCTTAATTCTTATGAATTAAATTATGTAGCTAAAGTTATTGTGTAAATAACTAACAGGAGATCCAGTGATAGCGTTGAGCGGGGCGCGAAGATGTCTAGTGGGGCCGTGGTAGGTGTTGTGCGCGTACCCAAAACCTTCGTACACCGAGGAACTTAGAGGATCTGGTTCGATTTCCGCTCTGAAAAAACATCATATAGTCAATACAAGTGTAATGGACACACATTTATTTTATTTGTATATTGTTCTCATTCCATTAGGTAACGATTTGTTATGTGTTGCGCTGAGCTAATCTGGTGACCTTTGGGTATGTATCTATCGTTCATAATGATTCTGTTGATTGTGAGAGCATTTATAAAGCATCCTCTTCCCACTTAAAAGTAGAGCCCTGTCCGATTAGTCAAGCGAGTAACATCTCGCTTTCATCCTGAATATTGTAATACACGTTAAAACATTCAAATAGTTGTTTCTAATCGCTATTTTATCATTGATAAAGACCACCCGAACGTTACACATGAAATATGTATTGTTTTTTTACACAAGGCCATAAACTAAAGCCACAATGTTATCTTACTACAGTTATAAATGCGAAATATTAAACTCAATCGCGCCAGAACGGCTCCGTTCGTCGATAGATAGATCCGTTCGATCTGGATGAAAGTTGGTACAGAGATAGATTATGGTCTGGTAAGCTACAGCTACAGCTACTATATAGCCTACTATTTCTCCCGAACGGTTTCCGTGGGATAGATTTGAATTTCCACGCAAACGAAGGCGTGGGTAGGGCATGCAACCGGTTAACCGGATAACCGACAGATTTTGGAACTCGGTTTTTTCTTGTCATAAATCTGGTTGTTTAGAATCTATTATCTATAATCTATTAGTTTTGACTAAACTAAAAAATGATTTACAGATCTATACCCAAGCACCTGTGGAGCGGCTTTCAGAAGCTATTTTTAATATAAATAAGGACATAGAGCATATTTGTGTATGGAGTAGGCAGCATGGATTGAACGTGAATCCGTTTAAAACACAAGCTACTGTTGTCGGTAGCTCCAGGATTTCATCCAGAATTGATTGGACACAGCTGCCAATTCAGGAAAAAAATTGGGAATATACATTGATAAACATTTGTCCTGGGGTCCGCAGATACAAGAGGTTAGTAGAAAAATGTTCGCCTCTGCAGGGTCCTTGAGAAGATTACGTAATTTTCTACCGGTTACCACCAAAATTGCGTTTGCAGAATCCCATCTTCTTCCAATTCTTGACTACGCAGATGCCAGCTATCCTGATCACACCGAGGACCAATTTAACAAACTTGAGCGATATCCTTTCACTATTATATAGTACACTTTTCAATCCAAACACTCCTCCTTATCTCAAAGAACGATTTGAATTCTTACACAACACACATTCAAGGGATCTTAGGACTTCAGAGAACTTGACATTGAAAATGCCAACGCATTCTACGAATTTCATGGATAAATCCTATTCAGTCCAGGCCATCCGTCTGTGGAATGCATTGCCACTGACCATCAGGCTCGCAAAAACTCTACCCAATTTTAAAAAATTAACAAAGGAGCATTACTCGAGTTGTTGAGTGGTTGACTCATGATGCCCGTTCATTTATATGTGTGCACCTATACTTATTTATTTGTGTATGTATATATATACACCTATATATTTATATATATGTACCTATATTGTTATTTGTATGTATTTGAAAATATATGTTATTATTATGACTTAGATAATATTCTTAATTATAATTAAGAATATTATAAAAGACGAGAGTTTATGTATGGCAAGAGGAGTTGCAGTGTATACACTGCAACTCCTCTTGCCATACATAAACTCTCGTTCCATCCAATGGTTGCCTGGAAGAGATCGCAGAGCGCGATAACGCCGCCAATTGTACAAGGTCACTACTTTTAGTTTGTAAGAATGTCTTTAAACAGTTTTGTATGTTTTGTACAATAAAGAGTTTATCTATCTATCTATCTATCTAAACTTATATAAAAACTTTCTTCTTTATTCATAAATGTAACAAAAACTACAATAAAATAAAATACATTACACTGCCATCAGCAAACAACTTGCTGATCCCAGAGAAGTCAGAATCAAGCAACGACTGTTTTACTTGCACAGCCCAACCATAAACTACAAAGACATTGAGAGTAAAGTTAACAATTTATATAGCCTTTAACAGTGGCGGATTATATATATTATAATAAAATACAATTACGGAAAATCTCGAAAGTTGTTACACGGGAAATGCAAACAGGGTCCAAACTCTCTCTCGAACTTATGGGGAAAAGGCGCGACCTGTCAGCCATTCAGCCGTCTTCATCAGATAGGAAGGCCCTAATAAAAAAGCTATATTAAAATTAATTACCTAAAAAGCTGATACGACGCACCTCCAAAGCTTCAACAATGACACAATAAAGAATGCAATTGAGCGGGACACGGGGTTGAAAGTGTTCGCTCAGCACTTGGGGAGCCCCATCTAATGCAAGTGTGAATTGGAGAACAGTCACCTCAAATCTCGATATTCTCGAATCTCGAAATCGGTAAGTTTAATGGACAGCCTGTATGCATCACGAATGACAGAACCAACGAGACTCAGTGATGATGACGGAGCTCCATTGACGCGTTATTACAGCAAAAAGATACCTGAAATTGTCCAAAGCGAGATAGGGGCGGCTCGGCAGCTAAAGGGCAACATGTCGCCTGGGGATAATGGAACTACTACCGAGATCCTAAAGGCAGACAGAATCCCAATCCTGAAAGAGTTAGTGAGTCTGTTTAATTCCGTCATCCAATAAGGTTTAACACCTAGGGCATGGAGCGGGAATGCGGGGGTACTGTCGTTCTCCAAAAAAGGAGACAACACCTATTTGAAGAACTACAGATCCATCTCACTCCTGAGCCATATCTGCATGCTGTTTTCGAAAGTCGTCACAAACCGAGCTCCAAGACCAAACTTTCGTCGAAGTGCGTCCTACCGAGACGTGGACACTAACGGTGGGCCTAGTACACAAAATGAAAGTTACGCAGCGGGCTATAGAATTCTAATATTGGTTACGATTAATCTGTTCTCAAAATATTGTGTTTCGAAATAGTAGATTTATCTAGAATACGAAGGAATAAACCTTATAAAACCAAAAAAGCGGAAAAAAAACGGTTTATCCGGTTTTGAAAATTAAAAAAACGAAAAACCCGGTTTTTGAATGCCCTAGTCGTGGGTAACAGCTAGCTTCTTATAAAATTGTACCATCTTGGGATTGTACTGACAGCCCTAGCCTGATTAGCTTTTGTTAGGGTGGACATTTATGCCAATACGGTATCCGTGAAATCAATGCTATGTCGTTTTGGTTATAAACCTGTAAGTCAGGTCTAAATAAAATAACATTTGGAATAGAGTACATACTTAAGAGGTATTTTTATTATTGTAATGATTGTGGTTGTAGTAAATGAAATTGTTCACGATAAGGCAAATTTATCTTAACTGGCCATTGTACAACTACTGTATAATTTCTACAAATTATTGTTATCACAACGTGTATTCTGTTTCAGAGTATTCTGTTTTTATATATTTCTTTTCTGGATGCTTTGTCTGTTCTATTTTAAGCATTTATGTATTGTTGTACATTCTATTGAAAAAAAAAAAACTAGCAACATAAACCTGAAAAGTTTGGATTTTTAGTTGAAAGCGATAATTTATCTCTGGAACCAATCGAGTTTCAAAAATCACTTTTGCGTTTGCTAATTCTTAAGGAAGGCTATTTAACCCGACCGACCGAACGACTAGTAATGAATAATGGTAACGGCGAATTAAATAGTACACCAATTTATACCAAAATAAATACAATTTATTTGAATAATTAGCAATTAACACAATTATTACAAGTCACAGATACAATTCTATCTATTTCCAATTCCATTCACATGTACTATTGCCTAAACTTTGCACTTTTTACTCGCAGTATCGCTCAACTAGAACTGAAGGTTCAACTTCTTTATATAGTCATAAAAACAACTCATCGAAAGTTCCTGAAACATCTCGTAAAATTACTTGACTCGACCGCTGTTCGAATTTCTAGAACTCAGTAGAACATTCTAGACTATTAGTTCCGTTATTCGATAAAAGATGGCGCCGTGCATCGCAATTTAGGTAATGTCTGACTTCCTATACACGTCAACCGATAGCGCCCGCGGGTCAATTTAGGCTTCCGTAAAAATATTAATTGTTTCCAAATCTACAATGATAGGTTAGTGGTCGACCTGAATAATGTTGAAACTAAATATAACTCATCTTCCCTAATTACGCACTTAAAGTATGAACATGAAATGCGGCGATTATTGTGGCAAAGAAATCATGAATCAGTCTTGGCTCATGAGGTGCTCATGAAAAAACCTCTCAATATTTGGTGTTAGTCGTTTCGATACAAAAGTCTTAAAAACGACTTCGCCCTTTTTATTGTTATTATGGTACCAGAATGTAGATGTAAACCCAAGTAGTAGGCAGTGTGTGTATAATGCAGATGGCTCACCTGTGTGGCTGTAACGTAGGATGCAGAGGGCTAACATTAGACACTCTGACGTCATATCCGGCCGCGACCCCTCCTAATAGCGCCGCCATGTTGTACAGAACTAACTCTATTATACTCGGCTTTTTGTACTTGTAACCTGTAACACGATATTTGTTCAATAATCAATAATATAATCTTTATTTTGTAAATTGTTTCACAAATGGTAACTCGCGAGGATATCGATAAGGGAGGAGGGGAAAGAGGGAAACAATATATTGGAATACTTCGCTCACCTTCAGTGCTGTATAGCGTCGGCATCGGTACGGAGTACCTGGAGGAGGACGAGAGCGGGAACTCGGGGCCCCAGTCGTCCGGACTGAAGTCTGTGTAAGGAAGAAAACAACCTATGTGAATGGAAAACATAGGTGCGTTAGTTTGTGTGCGTGCGTCATCACTGCAGATTCGATGTGAAATATACTATAGTAGTTACATGCTTTTGGTCTGATTATACTAATGGTGAGGTAGGTGTCCGAACTCTCAAATAAATTTAAACCGTATTCTGTGCGTCATAGAGATCAAGACTGAATAATTTTGATAATGAATATAGTCTAAGATAAAAGATTTTAAAGTTCATAATCGCTACATTCCTGTACAAGATTATTGTTGAAAACTATATTATCTACTATAGAATATTGAATGAAAAAACACCTGGTGGCGTACACTAAGTGTTGGATTTGATGATTAGAAAAAATCCGAAAATATTAATAGATAGTTTCAAATAAATGACAGCAAATATTTCTAGAATGCAAATTTTTCGCGATCATAGTTCGCCTAATTCTAAGATATAACACATTGTGTTTAGAAGAACTACAAACGAGTATATAAACAACCAATATTTTTTTTTCATTAATAAGTACACTAAATGACACCTTATTCGGTACGAAATATAATTCATATTAATTTCACATCAAAACTAAGCAGTAGGGACAGTCATGAACATATTACACACTGCTGAATGAGGAAAAAGTCTATTTATTAATGTCAATTATGTTTTTAAACAGTGTATAAACAATTTGATTAAAACAATATTGATGAAAACAAATAGAGAAATAACATTTTACAATAATTATTTTTCTATTTCTTCGAATCATGCAATAAAATGGTGATACTACACATGCCAAACAGTTCATTCTGTATAGCTTAGATAAGCAATATAACATGAATAGAATAAACACACAAAAAATAATAAAACAAAAATCTATTATACTTACGTATGCAAAATAATTATTTTTTATAGCACTTTTAATTTAAAACTCGTATATTTTTGTTAATAACTTGTTATCGTTTTTAACCTTTTCCCGATTAGCCATAGTGAGAAAGCGTAAGCTTTTTACCTTCACCGATTTTTATTCTGTATCTGTTTTTTTTCTCTAATTCTCTATGGCTCTTTTTTATTTTTTTATTTAATTGTTAAGGGGTTTCGTTAGTAACTAATGATTAGTAAACCCATGTTAAAAAAAATACACCAGCTTCGATTTTATGGACAAGGTTTATTTGATATATAAAAAGAATCTATATAACTATGAAAGAACCAGATCACCGAAGAGCTATCTTCTTTTTTTTTACATAATGTTTTTGAATGTCTTAAAATTATTAAGGGTTGGGTTGTCGTGCTGTCCCGTTAGACGCGATAAAATCCCAAGCATCGAATCTCGCAAACTGAGTAATTTCTACCTCTAATCTAGAAAAATCTGCCTCTTTTCTAAATATATATACTTATAAAAATGATATGTGCTTTATGAATAGAGGTTTTGATGGTATAATAATATTTTAGCAAACTAAATTGTATTTACGATGCTGGTAGTGTGAATTAGTGCGGATATCAACATTTCAGAAAGAGATACAAATATGCAATGGCGTTGTGATAACGCAAGACAGGACACAGCAACCCGTGCCTCTGTGACGTCACTTGACACGTAAGCCTCTCGATCGGGTAAACGTAATACTATTGCCACCACCGTTGCAGGAACATTGTTACTCAAGGTTACAGGGATACATTTGTACTCTGTACATACGACATACTACTACTTGGAGGCCTTTACGATTTAAAAATTGTTACTAAAGATGCAAAATTTTAAAAGTCACTGTTCGTAAGTTAATGTTTGAAATCGAACTAACAAAAAAATATATAACTTATTTAACAGCTCTTTCAACAATAAATGCAAAAAAAAAAACAAATTCGCAAACAAGCGTACACTAATAAAATCATATAGACTTCCAAATACAAGTTATTAATCTGAATCATTGTAAACATTTGAAAGCGTGCCAGAGAAGCAAAATTCAATAAAAAAAAAACTAACAAATAAGTAAGTACAACAGATACATATATACCTTACATGTATATAGCATATACTATGAACTGATAAGCATGCATAGCACTTATAGATAACATGTTTAAAATTAATTAAAAAAAAGTTGGCTGAAAGCAAACAAATGCTTACAATTTACAAACGAAAAAAATCATGTCAAAACTGATGCTAAATATTACCGTATTGATAATTACAAATTGCAAAATAGGGCCAATCGCTGACAAGTCTATAATTATTATTTAAAAAAAGTATTACACTATTAATTTTAATAGTATTTATTTTTTTAGTTGTATGGTCCTTACAACATCTACGATTGGCCAACATTGCATAATATATAGAACTAAATCTAGCACACATCTGAGTATCACACGTTGGGACACAACTATCTATATTACAATCAATTCCAAGTGGTACATCTAACTTATACTAATGTTCCCTTACATTTGTCACATTATTCCAACTTTTGTGACTCGGAGTCGTGAATGCGCTCCAATTACTCTATGTATAGACTTGCAGCTAATCCATCACTAATAATACCTTACCAACTTTAGCAGTGTTGGTATTGTACTCTTATATAATAGAAAAAAATGTATATGATAATAGACTACGAAATTATAAAATTACATGAACATTCTTTTTTCAAACACAAATAAAAAAGTCTAAGAAATTAAAAAAAAACGTAAAAAAATAAAAATTTCAAAGTTACCAACATTTAACAGAAATTTAATAGACAATTATATATATATAGTATATTAAATTTTTTTTTTGCAAATCTTTCTACACCAATATTAAATGTATTAACCGAATTTAGGACGCATTCACGGAAAGGTGTTTTTTTTTCTTTTAAATAGTAAAACATACTCACAAGGATACAGTAAGTTGTCCTGAGAAGTTCCTTTAATCGCAGCGATAAGAAAAACACAAATAAAATGGCTGACGTTAACAAATAATTTACTAAAATGCACATTCATACTTTTCACTTTTAAATAAACAAGTCACAATGAAAAATATATTACGAAATAGTTTTTTTTCTTAATATTGATTTACTAAATTAGGTTTGGTATAGGGATTCATTGGATTTTTGAAAAAAGAAAAAACAAAGCGTAATTTTCAATGTCACTTGTTTATTTTATTAATACAATCTGGCAAGATCCAAAATAGAATTTTCGGTCAGTCGAAGTCACATACAACAATCGAAGTCTTTTAAGATTTTAAATAAAGTCCTTAACAAATTTACTAACTAGAGATAATTTTATTACTACTTTCTCTATCCCCTTTAAATGCTTTGACTGGATACCGCAATTTTACTTTATTACCGTACCATATACCGATTACCGTACATAACCATTTAAATAGAGTTTGGCTAAGTTTTTTTATTTATTATATTCAAAAGTGTCAAAGGTTTTTTTCACTATCATTTACGTCAAACAAAGGCGGGACCAGTCTGTAGTTAAAGTCTCTCGTTCCTACTAATTTAATAAACGTTATTTTGCCTTTACAGTGAGTGAAAACATTGCAAAATATTGAATAAATGCCGAGATTCTTGATTATTCTAGTGAATAATACTTTAATTACAGTATAAAATTAACTAATACATTTTTTTTTGCTTGGCCAAACAATATTTAATATGCCACAAAACTACGAATCGTCCGAATTCATATAATTTTTTTAATAAATTAATGAATAATGAAAGTAGTTCTACTTGTTGTAAATTCTGGTATTTTTGACTATTAAAAGTTTTACTTACATACTTTCGTTTACTGTAATGAAACTCGATATGAATCCGAGTGGACTGGTATTTAACCCTACATCTTAATATTATAAACTAAAAAAATAAGTCTTTTAAAAATGTTTACAAGCTAATCTTACAACTACTATCAATTCCATGGAACTGCTTTGTCAAGTAAGTATCATATTTACAAATAGAAAAGACCTTTCAATTGAATTTTAGTCTCTTTAGAAACAAATTAGTTCGCGTCGAGTCAGTTTCGTGTTCTATGTTAACTCGTATTTTCGTAAAAGTTTTCGAAATTATAATTTGGGGTGCAGTTTCGCCGTTAAATATAAAAATGCGTCTAGCAAGGTCACAAAGGAAACGTAGAACCAAATGCGCGTGCGAGGAATGTGTTAGTGAGAAATGATATGTCTTAAATATGGCAACATCTTTGTACTGTCCATAGATGGCGTAAAAAAAAATACTAGGACACCCTACGCGTCAAAAACAAAAATGAACACCGTGGAGCGGTATTTTTGAAATATTCTTATTTTTTTATTTTTTTGTATTTTTGCTAAACTGCGGTGCAAACTATTCGTCCGTGAGGAGCTCTGCGGTGTCGGCGGGCGCCAGCGCCAGCAGCCCCACGCTGTTGGAGCGTAGCGTGCGCAGCAGCGAGCGCTTGACGTCGGGGCTGGGCTTGCGCCGCGCGCGCCCGCGCACCGCGAACACGGCCTCGTACTCGTGCGGGAGGTCGGACGTGGACGTGAACATGGGACACAGGAGGAACCGGTTGCGCCGCGGCTCGTCGCCGTCGGCCAGCAGGTCGTCGTGCGAGCCGGAGCGCTTGTGGGGGGCGGAGGGGGCGGGGCGGGCGGGCCGCGCGGGCCGGTGCGGGCGCGCGGGCACTGCGGGCCTGTTACCTGCGGCGGAGCGCGTGGCGGGCGGCAGGTCGGGCGCGGAGCTGGAGAAGCGCGCGTGTCGCGGGCGGGGCGCCAGCGGGGCGAGCGGCCCGAGGGCCCCGGCGCCGGCCCCGCCCGCCCCGCCCAGCGGCAGCTGCGTGCGCGAGCGCTGGTGCACGGTGGACGGGCCCCACGTCTTGCCTTTCACTCCGTCCGCTGGCACTGCAAAAAAAAACCATGTGTTTTACAAGACGAAACGTACTTGGTTTGGTACCCTAATTTGACATAAAACTATTTCTTTGCATAAAAATCAAATGACTTATTTATCAAATCCAAATGCTCATATACTAACTTCCTTCGTAAGTACAATTCATAACCCTCCTGTACCCTAAACTGTTTGGGCAGTTTTTTAATCTAATACATAACATTATTAATATTAACAGATTATTTACGTGTCCAAAATTTAGGTATATAAAAACAAAAAGAAAATTACTACACTATACAGTCGGCCTTGTAAATTTCATATTTCGATCTAAGAATCTCAAAAACATGCGATGCTACGATACTAACGGGCGATGGCCCTCATGATGGCGGGCGAGCCGGGCGGCGTGTCCTTGGCCACGGCCACGAGCTGCTTGACGCTGGACTCGTCCTCCGACGGCCTCACCGTCAGCGTGTGGCGGAAGTCCAGGGGCGATGATATCGTGTCCTTCTTTAGGAGCTTTATTTTACTAAATTTGCCTGCAAGAAAAAATATCAAATATTATGAACTAGGTTTTTCTTTTGCAAGCGTTAAAGTTATTCTATTCCTCGGGAACAGTACTTTGTACTATGTCCATATTTGTACCCCTGACAACGTGTTTACAAATTTTCATGATTATCGGTTGAGCAATTAAAGCGTGAAAGCCTAACCAACAAACAAACTGACTTTCGCATTCATAATCAGGGCTGCCAGTAAGGACACTTATTTTATCCCACCGATTCTCAGAAGTTATACAAAATCACGTTACTATTATACAAAATCAATGTTGTACAACTAAAATACGTCACTTGTTGGGGATTTCAATAAAAGGTGTTTTAGCTTTGACATTGTATCCAACTTTTTTTATATATATTAAAAAAGACAACTCCCGCGTTAGGAATTACTCCTGTATCGCGGGAGGCTTAACAAACATATTATAAACAACGGACAGAAATAACGCCAAGATTCAGAATTATACAATGCAATCTATTATACAAAAGATAACCAATTATACGAATTTTGTATGCAATTATACAATCTGACAGCCCTGATTTTGATGATTATGAATCATAATGCTAGCTAAGCTAGCAGGGGCTCGTGGCTACGTGGCTACATGGCTAAGTGGTGAGGTAAGGTACCGAGTAGGTTAGCACATTACAAAGTTAAGTAATACTAGCCAGGTCAGTCTAGGATGGGTGACCATTCTTAACACATTGAGACCCCTCTGTGCCTCGGAGAGCACATTAAACCGTTGGTCTTGGGTGCCATACAAACATCTGTGGTATTCGTTACGAGTAGTTGGAGCCCTAAAAAGTCCGACAACCTGGTCTAACTACAGAACTTCGATATCGCCTAGTACTTGGATTGTGGAGGTCAGGCGGCAGTCGCTTCACGTAAAATATCAAAGTTCGGCCGTATCGTAGTTAGGCCGACCCCAACTAAGTCGGGAAAAGGCGCGGAAGATGAATGCTAGCCGTTGTCTGCGACTTTGTTCGTGTGGAAATTTTAGTGAAATATATACCACGGGAACCGTACATCCGTCCGTCCATCCATCCATAAATCTTCACAAAATTTCGCCTTTTTAATATTAGTAACATACTCGAGAGTAAATAGAAGTCAGTCTTTATATATTTAACATATTAACTGTTGTGTGGTTATAATCAGTAATGACATTAAGGCTAGTCAAGGTGGCCAAAGTCCAACTTATTAACGATCTTATTAAAAAAAAAAATACCCGTTGCCGTCGCTCCAGTGTGTTACAGGACGCGATATTTTTAGTTTGCTTTTAAAACGTGTTTTTTTTTAAATGGTAGTATTTCTTTATTTTATTCCTATAGTGCCATTATAACGAAATGAAACTTACCCTTCCGTTTATTGGGCTGTGGCGGTTGGTTATGCGACATGTTGCTCGCAAATATTAGTATATGAAGCTCCCTGGCCACCAAGTCGATCTCTCGCATTTCTAGTTCTCGCTCCTTCTGCGCTAAGTTCTGTTCCATGAGCCGCTGCTTCAGCTGGGCACGGGTCAACTCCTCCTCGCGACATCGAAGCTCCTGGAAGGAAACATGAGATTCATTAGATTTATTATAAATTATGGTTAAATAATACTACTCCTTAATTAATTGTACTGGAATTGGTCTTCAACACTCATTATTCACTGCTGGTTTAGGTGTGGCCTACATTATATACAACTATTAATTTGCTATTAGGTATGTATTTTTAATGATTGTGTGTATTTTACTAGTTCAGTGTGTCAAATCATTTCCATTATTATATTTTTTTTTGACTCAATTGCTAACTTATAATTAGAAAATCCAGTGTAGTTATTTATGTAATATTTATTATTAATAGTTAATATTAGATACACATATTATTCCATTGTGAATCGATAAGGAATAACTCTAAAATTGATTTAAAGCATTATCGACTTTGCTTGTGCTGCTATAGAAGCGATTTGTGTGCTGGATAAACTTAATGAGATTTTTTCCTATGCCATAACAGTTTTTCTTTTAAATACAATGTTAATACTATGATTACAATGTATTTTTATTTGACTATCAAGCATTTCGACCGACTGACTGTCATTGATCGCCAGGTTTTAAAAACCTTACTAGAGAGTAAGGAAATACAACATAAGATTACTGTGACTGTGATCTGCAGTAGAGTGGAGGAAACCTCCCAGTCTTAATTCCCCTGGCTCTTGGTCTGAGTAAGATTTGTTAGTGACAAAGGGATATAGGAGGACAATAGTATTGAATAAATACTTTATAATCACTTATAGGCAGTTTGTAGTTATAATGTTGACATTCAGATTTAATATTAAAACAGGATATTTGAAATATAATTTTTTAAAGCAATAATTTATTCATTCATAGCACAAATAAATGTCAAAATTAAATACACTTGTGACAAGTTTTAATGCAATTAGGCAGAACTTTAATAAGAAAAATGACAGTAATAATTTTTTGATAATCGAACTTTTCGCTGGCCTTTGTGGGTTTTAAAGTAATTTTGGTGGCACTGTGCTAGTAAGAAAAGTGTTGCAGACCGACTTAAGCATATTAAACATATAAATAATAATATACATAGCATAACATCAGGCAATATACAATAGAAATCTAAAAGTACCACTAACCTCTTCTATACTTTTGCATTCCTATTCGCAAGCATTATAAATGAAAAATAGACATAAATTAGTATTGTTTTAGGCGAGCTATGGTGGCGATTAACAGAATGTGTTTTTAAATAACTTTTTTTAAATGTATTTAGATAACTCCATAAGGCTTGAATATTTAAACGCTATTTAATTATAAGACAAACCTAAGTATTGTTTTATCTTTGTTATTTTAGAGTGAACTCTAGTAATAGAACCAGACTTAGAAACAAATAAGCGTTTGAATATTCGACCATACTCGAGTTTATTTTTGTTATTTAGGCAAAAATAAATAAAACAGTCCAAAGTTTATGCCAGATACATTAAAAAATAAAGATACTTATAGAAATATAATATCCTTCATCTATCGTAGAAGAAGAATTATTATCTGAACTTAAATGGATCTTGACTATCAAGTCACAATATTGCAGAACACATAGCATAGCTCATTCGCAGTTTAAAAATTTACAGGATTACTTTTGAGGGCTTAAATTGCATGAAAACGTCCTTCAGTGCACGCAGGTGAAAGAGTGAGTTCCTGTATGAGCTAACCGGAAACCGAGTCGATTTTGTAATGGAAACTATTACTATATACCACAGAACTCACATGGACCTCTTCACATGAAAACAATTTGTAACATGCATTGTTAAATATTGATTTAAAGTATTTGTGTTGTAAATATCTTCCAAAAACTTTCAGCTGGCACGAATATGAAACAGATATACCAACACATGTATAATCTTAATTAAGACTATTTTACACCCGATTTAATATTCGAATAATTTTAATAAAACCATTCGTTATACGGACGAAAAGAAGATTAGAAATTAAAAAAATATTGTCTGCTCTTCTCTGACGAATTAAGCACTATTAAAAAAAAGACAATACAAGCCCGCGCGCCCGTCACATTGGGTTGACATACTGGATTAGCTTTGGCGCATTTCAAGTCGCTCTTTGGTATGTGACGTGGTATAACTCAATATAAATTGTTATAGATTTTTAACATATCTATGTGCACGTTTATACATACATAAGTTGAGTTAGACATGTTTTTAGAAAAATTTCGTGTTAGAGACATTTTCCATTTAATTATTAGTAAGTCAATGCGATATTTTTTATGAATTTACAGTGTCTATATAAAAATTACAGCATTAAAGTGTAAAACTATGCATAGTGTTTAAGTCTTAACTATTTATATAATAAATTATGAATGTGATATTATAGTTAGTATTATAACTGGTAATTATATATGCGTGAAGTAAAATGCGTGAAAGATATACGTTATAATAATTTGACGCACCTAACACCAGGTGGTCTGATCCCATGCTAGACAGAGCCTGAACTATGGTAACCAGACTGCAGATAAACATACTTATATATTTCTAAATACATATGTACATGTTATAGATTAGTTACACTTAGACACGGAACAAAATGGCTCATCACACAATTACATGTGAATTGCGACTTTATTGGAACAAGAGTCTCTATTTATTTAAATGAATTTGCGGAGTGAGACTTCTGTACCTGTATTATTATGTAGTCTGTGGTTTCGGTACGTTTCTCTATAAAATACTAAGTAAGGCAGGAAGTTACGCCTTACTGTTGTCAAATCATTCACTTTTAGTGTTAATTTGACGATTATAAAATAAATTAAAAACGTTAAAATAAAACTGGAAGAACATTTTCACAGTATTAAAAGAATTTGTTAAACAAATACATTCGAATGATATGTGACATAAGATTTTGCAGTAAAATTTGAACAGCTCTCTTAACTGATCAAATCCAAGAGCCTGATCATGCTTTTAACAACTCAATTTATACTTTCACAAATTCACAAGAGATTTGACACGCGTTAAGTAAATTTTTGCGTTGACCAGCCTTTCAGGAACAGGGCGTAAATTATCTACTTCCAATAAAAATAAAATCGTTGCGACTAGACACTACCTTCTCCTTTCTTCGTAGGTCCCGGAGCACCTCTTCGATCTCCAGCCTCCAGCCGTCCTGCATGGTGTGGAAGGACTCGTGAGGCGCGCGCGTGAATTCGGACTGCTTGATGCAATCGAGTTGTTCGAGGATCTCGGGGAATAGTGGTCGTTCGCGAGGGTTCGAACGCCAACAGGCTGAAACAAGACATGTTTAATTAGTTGATGAATGGAATTTTCACTCTAAACTTTGTATAGGCAGGTTAGGCCTAATTCACAATATAGGTATAAAGCTACAAACGTTGTCAGAGGAGATAAGAGTTACGAGATAGAAAGAGAGGTAACTTCTAGGTCAATATAACTGCACGTGATAAGCGCTGTGTGACCTGAATTGCACTTTATTGCGTCGGAGCAGGAGTCGCTATTTATATAAATTATTTTACTTAGTGGAACTTCTGTACTAGTACTATTATGTCTTCTGTGATAGATATAGGCTGCGATTGCAAATTGGGAAAAGCTTCTTTTCTTTGCTTTACGCCATATAAATACCGTTAACCGTTATACGATGGTATAGTAGTTGGCTAAAAAATTAACTTAGCTCGTAAGCACTTGGTCTTACAGATGATCAGCGCTTGTTTTTAGGGCGTGTTGCCAACATCCCTCATCCCCATTAAGCATACCTGTAAAGCCATGGATAAAGGGGATCTGACGACTCAAAACTATTTAGTATGTAATGTAGGAGTTTATTTAACTTAACACGTTCATTTTTCACTTTTCACAGTTCCTCCTTTCCTTTCGTCGGTTTAGTTTTTTGTTAAATATTTTATAGGAATACATTTTTGGATATCAAGATATAGCTTGTATAGCAAGCCCCTTTTGCATACATACACGAAAAAAGCATTGGAAGTGAGAACCACCTAATTTTTATATTATATAGTATATAGATTAGTAAAAACCGACTTTAACGGGTAGACGAAGAACCTTCTACCTCACGGACTCGACGACGGACGGCGTGCATCACTGAGCCAGTCAGCATGTGACCACGTCCAGGCAAACCTGGTCAAAACGTCAGGCAATACGAAGGTATGTAATACCTATTGATCGCGTTAATTCCCGTTTAAATAATTATACAGTATTTTTTTTTCTGCATGATCTATGTTCATTTCTGTACCATTGACACGTTTAACAACATGTGTGCAAAATATCAGGATACTCAAGATATTAAGAAATTAATATTAGTTAGTATTCTTGCAAGTCTTACCCTCCATAAGAACCCTCCAGGGCTCGGGACACGTGCTAGGTATAGGCAAAGTTAGCTTGTTAACGGCGACTCCGTACGCTACTGCCAACGCGTCAATGCCTTTGTATGGTGTTTCTCCCGTAAGGAGCTCCCATAGCAGCACACCGTAAGACCACACGTCAGACGCATGCGAGAACGTTGAGTGTTTGATTACCTGGAAATATAAGACAAAAGTTTTGTATCCACTGTTGATCACAACCTGGCAAGTGCAACACGGTTCGTCTTTACAGGCGGATTGATTAGAATCTATGAGAGTTAGAGAGAGTGAAAGAGAATGAGAGTCTGAATTTACAACCTGCAAATAAATACTTATTTTTTTATGGGATAGGGGCAAACGAGCAGACGGGTCACCTGATGGTAAGTGACTACCTTCGCCCATGGGGATATATAATTTTATATATCATATGTTTTCTTCAATTCAAAACTGGCCTGTTGGTCTAGTGGTTAATGACCCTGACTGCTAAGCCAGAAGTCGGGGGTTCAAAAAAATTTTATTTCTAAATTTTTAATATCCTCTAAGAAAGAAAATCCATAAAAACCAACAGCGAAAACGAAAAAAATCTTTTAGTAACTGCATGCTTGAGTAATGCCCTTTCAGTGATTTAGGTAAGTGTTCCATTGTCTGATACACCCATTAAAACAAATACTATATGTTGAAACGTAAAATTTAATTGGCTCTTCAAAAGCGTTAAAATTTTGTTAATTGTAACTTTTGGCTCTTCCGTCTCAAAAGGTTGCCGACCCCTTTTTTTTTTAGTGCGTGCGTGTCCCTCGGGCCGTCACCCCACCGGGGTTTTCGGTGGGGCGGTGTGTCGGAATCGAACCGACTAAAACCACACGGTGTGCCGTACTGCATCTTAGGTAAGAGGAATCCGGGAACAGCTTTTATTAAGACATCCGGATCCCCCCTGGCACCTGCCCGCAAAAGCGCGGGCACCACCTCCGTGTAAAAACCTCTCAATTAGGTAACGTCCAAGCACACGCAGACGCCGCCTCTTCGCGGGGGGCCACTATAGCGGGTGGAGGGGAAAACCCGTCCCGTCCACCTGCGGCCACACTCAGGGTGCCTGGAAAGCGCACCTCCACCGCCCGGTTCGCCGGCGGTGAATTAATTCCGAGTGGATGTCGTCCTCCCGGACCCTTTCCGCCGCCTGAGATGACTTCCTCACAGGAGGTTGCGACCGCGATAAAATTCCTGTCGCTAACGGCCATCGAGCGTATGACGGCCGGTAGCGACAGATCCTCTCCGATGACTGCAGTGAGGGTCCAACGCTGCGCCGCCCAACTGGGGCAAACCGCCAGCGTATGTTGAGCCGAGTCCTCAGTGCAGTCGCAAGTGGTGACAGGCGGGACTCAGTTCCCTCCTGGCGACCGAGTGCAGGTACTTTCCGAAGCAGCCATGCCCGGAAAGAACCTGCGTCAGTCGGAAGGAAAGGGTCCCGTGCTGCCGGCCTGCCCACTCGACGATGACAGGCTGGAGCGCCTCCACGTCGGCAAAGCCAGCACGTGGAGCCTCCAGACCGGACGACCAATGAGCCATGGTGGCTCGGCGAGCGGCCTCACGCCATTCGCGCACCTCTTCGGGCGGGGGCCGGCTGCCGCTACCCGCCCGGAACTCAGCCGTTCGCCGATATACTTCGGCGAGCACTTCCGCCTCCGTATCAAACGGGGGTATACCGGGCAACGCGCACGCCGCCTCCGTCTACACGCTGCGGTATCCGCTTATGGCTCTAACCGCCCTAGCCCTCTGAGGGCACCAAAGGCGCGTCCTATTCCGGGCGGTCAGAGCCTCAGCCCACACCGGTGCACCGTACAGTAAGGTTACCGACCCCTGTTCTTGCCCATAGTGCGTGGTGCAAATCACGGAAGAACCCTTTTTGACTAAGTTGTTTCGCACCAACGATATTTGAGTATTAAACGAACAGTGCGTACAGCTCGTGTTGTGAAACAACGAAGTACCCGCCTAGATTGATATTTAAAGTTTTTATTCATTTATTTTAAACACTTTGCATAGGCGGACTTAATGCCTTATTTACTATCTTTATAGTAATAGTAATACATAGTATTCTTTATTGTGGATCATAGATAGGTACATAATACAGAGAAGTTATAGTTTACGTTATCTAAAACAGCTATGTCTCGCCCATTGGACATACAATAGTTACAATAATTTGAATATAGGTACATGCATTAAAGAATAATATAGGTTATGTCAATATGTCACAGAAATTGTTAACAGGCAATAATAATGTAAAAATAGAGAATACTGAGATTTATCAAATAAATAATCCTTTACCGTATAATAAAATTTATTTATTAACAACTTTGCTGGCAATATGCGTGTACATAGTATTAATACACAGATAGATAAACTTGGTATATTCCAAGGCGGTGCGTTGTACACGATGAACACAATTAATAACAGTTAGGTGTAGATTAGTTTGAGTGAAACTAAAGATTTTGTAAAATATTTTTTTTATGAAATCATGAAAAAGTGTATCAAGTACATTGTTGTTCTAAGAGGTGATATTCTAATGGGATGTTCGCTTTAGTTTTAACTACAGACCGAAAAAAAAAAACAGCAATTTAAGATATGCCTATTTGCATTGTTTTTTGAAGTGAAAACTTCTTTAGGCACGTTTGTGCACTTTTGCTATGCTGTAAAAAGTGCTATGGGGAAAAGCATTGAACTCGTCTAATAAAACATATATAGATCCACTAGAGGGCGCTAATCTAAACATTGAGTTTTGTCAGCTCCTTATTAATAATCTTTAAAAATATAATTAGTTCAATAAAAGTGAAAACAATATACTAATTTGTCTGTGGAAGTGTTATCTTTACTTTAATAAACTTGTGAACTAAATATGTATAGTGACACAGATGAGAGATGTGTGCATGGGTATGTTCCGATATACACTGAGAGCACTGTTCAGTGCTCGTACTGGGGAGAATTTCGTTCCGTCATAGACAGACAGTATACTGGCGCATTATCGTAGGGAAATATACGACGTCAAAAACTTCGGCATCTTTGTACTGTGAGCACTGGAGTTTTCGAGGTAAGGTGCTCACACTGCTGTCACACTGTCAATTTTATTATACGATTTGACAATTGACTTGAATTCACAACTGACAGTATACTGGATTGCGTACCGTTATAAACAGTAACCAGTTTAGCTAACTATAAAGGAACGGCTTCGCAGTATACTGATTGACGTCATACCTTACAGTGCTCTCAGCGTATATCGGAACGCACACTATATGTGTTCTACGACTGACAGTTTTTTTTTTCACGTCGATTAGTGATGCCGGCTTCCTATGACTAGCCTTGAGAACAACGCTAAAACCAACTCAAGGATCAAGTCTGCACTCAAAATGTGCAAGGGCTTACGTTAGAAATTACTATACCATAGAGCAAGTAATTACTACGAAAATATAAAGATAATAATAAACAGCACGCCACAGATTAAAAATAAAACAATGCAGAACATAAATTATTATATTCTGTTGTTTTAATCAGTAAAATAACAAAATGAAATCCTCTGTAATATATTTTTCTGACAGCATTACTGATTAAATACTAACATTGTCTAATTTTAGATTATTTTAGTTCACGGTCACTCTAAAAGCCACCGAGCATCGATTTCGATTCGATATACTTTCTTGAGCGGCCTTGTCTCCTCCTCCGTGGGAGTAACTATAGCTGGACATGTTCAGACATGATTGACTGTGGTAATATATTATCACTTAATGATAATGCTATGTTCAAAGTAAACTTTATCTAGTATAAATGAAAGTAAACAAGTTTTTTCAACGTCTCATACTTATTATAACATTTTATTAAGCAAGCAAGAGGCAATATGAGATTACATCCATCATTGAGTAAGCTTAAAACCTCGTAAGTTTGTCACTGTAGTAGGTGTTTCTTAATTTCAGAAGATTGTGGAAACCAAAAGGTCTTCGAAGCGGCAAGACTCCTAAAAGGAATTTTGACATGGAACTTGAACGAGGAACGTTATTCGTATTATTGTTTCACGAAAATGGCACAAAAGAACAAATGAGGTAAGTTCATTCGGCCCAAACCGATAGACGGACACTGACTGAGGTTAACACTCCTGGAATACGTTGGAATACTTGGGGGTCTGGTGCACATTCTACATTTAAGGAAAGCCGTAGTGACTTTTTTTTCATAAACACCACCTCGCAAAACGAAGCAGCGAATTTTTAAAGACTTCTTTCCGGCTAATAAAAAGATAAAAAATGTCGCCCCACCTGGCTTTATTGTGTTTACGCAGGTATTGTCTGGGATGTTACCTTCTTGTTTGGAGGACTGAGGGGGGCAGTTATCAAAACTATAAATAATATTTACAGTTTTGAGTAGTGTGAGTTTGGTGTTTGGTAATATTGGTGATGTATTTTTTATACAACTCATTTGGTAAGTGATTGCTTTAATTCTGCAAGAATCTAAAATATTAGTAGGAGATACTATAATGAACGATGAAGTTTATTTAGTAGAAATGAAAATAGTTCCTACTTTGTTAGCATTGTTAGATATTCTGAAGTCTAATACTTACTATTACTTCGAATCGGCGACTTCGAATATGGCGCAATTCTCCACATGGTTCAATATTTTGGCGTGTGAAAAGATGACCTTTGTACTTACTGGAAACCATCTCGCTAGCTAAGAAATCTAAGTTGCTCCAGCCGTCGTAAGTGCTACAAAGGTCATCTTTTCCTACGCCAAAATATTGAACCATGCGGAGAATGGCGCTATACTAGGATTGCAGTTAAATCACCACTAGGTCATGTTATACCACGAGGTCGGTAGGTACACTAGGTAAGATAATTACATGCAAAACCGCCTTTTAAACATCCTTTAAGCTTTACTGTGGTAATATAGATTCTTATCTACTTAAGTAGCACAGTCTAATAAACAATAGTGTTTCTATTTATAGATGCATACGGTATTAAAATGGTATTGATCGTGTCTAGGGCTAGGTCAGCTGTATGAGTCTGGCAAAGCTTAACCTATTTTTAAGATGCAAAAGACCTCCGCTCTGAAGTGGTATTCGTGCTTCTTCACGTTTTAGAAAAGAAACATATTGGTCATTTATTGCTTCATATTCTAAAGAGATCTATTTAAATACAAATTGTTTTAGAGAAGGGTTTTTTATTTTAGATTTTAGAGAATTCTTATGTGTTTTGTTTAAGTTAAGTTTATCCAAATACAAACGAGATTGCAAAAAATAGTCTTGCGTCAGACTTGCGACCAAGTATTTATTAAAAAACAAAAAACCTGACAAGTGCGAGTTTGACACGCGCACCGAGGGTTCCGTGCATATTTTTATGTAGATAGTTCGTCTACCTCGGGAATCGGTTCTCAGATAAACTTAACTTTGCAGTTGTAAAAATAGTTTCCCACACATCGATGTACGTCACAGTCACTGAGTTATTATTACTAACGTATAGATAGAGTAGACACCGCGAAGAAAAAGTTTGTAACGCGTACTGCGGTCCCTGCACCGCAGTGAAAACAAATGTTTGTAGCAGTTCGTTGGGCAACACGCGTAAATGCCTTACGCTCGCGAGAAAACTACAACTCAAAAACGATCGAGCGCTGCTTGTTAATACCGTAGGATTTGACTATAAGTTACTGTTTAAGCGCTGGAGCGCTTTTTAGTTTTAATTCAAATAAAAACGGAACATGTATTTTGTTCTAAGTGGCTTCTCTAGTACATAATATCTCGATGGTCACAGTCAATTTAGCAACCGCAAAATATAAGTTTTGTAAAAGCAAAAATCATTTTTTTACGTGATATAATAACAATTAATTAAGGAGTTTTAGTTTTTCTTTTACTTGTGCCGTGAGACCTTGATTCTTACCCAACTTTCATGATTCTAGGACAAGAGAAGAACCCTATAGGTTTTGATTCACTTGCGAAGTGTAAAATTGGATAAAGTATAAGTATTTGATGTTAATTTTAACTTGATAACTCGTCGCGTTCCTGGGAAAGAGGTCTTGACAGACAAACGGACGACGAAGGGATCCTATAAGGATTCCTTTTCCTTTTAAGGCATGGAACCCTAAAAAAGAGCTTGTGTTTCGTTAGGATAAAAGTTAGTTTATATACCAAAGTAAGTTTGAAGCGCTAGTTATTGATTGATCTTACATAAGACTGTGTAAATAGTCATAATTATTATTTCAGTTACCTCAGGAGGCATCCAAGCGTACGTCCCCGCAGCTGACATTCTCGTGGTCTTATACACCTCTCTGGCGAGTCCGAAGTCGGTTATCTTGAGCGTCTTGTCTTCCAGAGTGTCATCCGGCAGGATGGTCTCGCTTAGTAGAACTGAAATTACACAAAAAAGTGTTTACTGGGCAGGCAGGGTAATCTTTGAAAGAATGTTAATTATCCGACTATGCTTTACATAATATTCCGGATACAGAATCAAGATAGCGGTTCCTAAAAGTATTTCTGGAATGCATACTGTTATATACTACTAGCAGCGCCTCGCGGTTTCACCCGCGTAAGCTCTGATCCCGTGTAAATATCGGGATAAAAAGTAGCCTAGATGTTAATCCAGGTCTCCAGCTATCTACATACCAAGTTTCATCGCAGTCGGTTTAGTGGTTTTGCGTGAAAGAGTAACAAACATCCATGCATACATCCATACATCCTCACAAACTTTCACGTTTATAATATTAGTAGGATGTATATATTTACTGATAGATAATATGTTTATCAGCAGTCTGGTTACCATAGTACAAGCTCTGCCTATTTTGGGATGAGACGGCCGTGTGCGAGATGTGTCAAGTTATTATTCTTATTATGATATAAGTGTATCCATTCCAAAAGTCTGGATAATGCAATAAATGCAAACATATATTTTTTAATTAGACTGGAATCTCAGAGATTAGCGTGTTTCGCTAAAAAATAAATCTTTCAGCTTTATTATATTAGTATAGATATTTGTTACAACATTTCAATTTGATTTGTATTTCGAAATAGCCGTCCCCGCAGTTTCCCCTGCGATTATGGTCACTGCTCCGCTCCTATTGGCCGTAGCGTGATTATATATATCCTATCTCGATAAATGGGCTATCCAACACTAAAATAATTTTTCAATTCGAACCAGCACTTCCTAAGTTTAGCGTGTTCAACCAAATATTTATTATTATTATTTAGCTTTTTAATATTAGTTATAGATATTCTCATACTAGACTTTCCCCGCAGTTTCACCCGCGTTTATGGTCACTGTGCCACTGGGTAGTGGCGTGATGTTCCATTGCTTATGACCCTTCTCAATAAATACTCTATTCGAAACAAAAAGATTTTTTCTAGTACGACAGGGAGTCCCAGATATTACCGCGTTTTAAGAAAAAAAAAAAACCATCAAACAAAAAAACTCTAGCTTTTTATATTAGTATAGATTAATTGATAACAAATATTTAGTGTTTGTGTGCTTTGCATTCCGAACGTTATAGCTCAAATATTTAGATGTTAAATTGCAATGCACTTCTCTTCCTTGCAATCCCGCTGTTTTAGTTATGAAGAATACATAAGAGGCATAGACGATTGTAAAACAGTCCACATATCGATCCTATGCTATTCGAGTCCACCAGTCAAGTTATAAAAGCACGCCTAATATAGAACTACAGTCGGCGTACAAACAAACACATTTTGCTCAATTTGGGAACGAATGGGGAAACTGCTTTGGTCAAAACTCACTTGCAGTGCACTAATTATATATAGTATATAGGTTAGGTTTATACCCGTCGGATACCGGTATTGTATGATTCAAGAAAGGTGCATTTATTTCGATTTCACATTACTGGTGTTATTATTATAGAAGTTATAAACTAACTACAAACTATACTATTTTTTAAACTTTAATTATTGTATAGCATAAGTATTTACGGGAATTAACGCGATCACGAAAAGGTAAATACATAATTATAACTACAAACTAATTACACATCTCCCGTTTTCACACAACGGAAATAGTTTTAGGTTTCTAGCGTTTGCTAGGACTTGTTATCTATGGTTGACAGATGATATTGGTTGGAGGACAACGGCACAATCAACAGAAGCTCAGTAGTTTATAAGTGTACTAGATGAAAACCCGGCTTCGCTCGGGTGAAATGTGACTCATAATTAGAGATCGGATAATCGGATGCATATTTACCTAAAGTTATTTTTTTGGTTAACAAATTATGGAAGCGGCTTCTAAGTATATTTTTATTTACGAATGCAGTTGTATTGTCGCGTCGCTACGTGCGCACAAGCAAGTATAATTTGCCGTCTCACTCACACTCTTACAAAATGCTTACATTTCCTGGGGTTTAATAGGCCCGATTTGACACTTGTTACAACGTAATTAGGTTGTTTTTGCTTCGTCAAAAATCACTGACAATAAAAGTAGGGAAAAGCAACCATTATACGTTGTAACAGAGCAAGTGTTATTTGTGTCAAACTGGGGTTTATTACATCTCACCGAGTATAGGTACACTTAAATTTGGATTTTGCTGGAATCGCGGGATTCTTTCGATAAAAAATTGCTTTCCATGATAGCCAACATCTCAACTTTAGGTAAATATGCATCCGAATATCCGATCTCTACTCATAATACACAATTTTTTACAAAATATATGTAGACTATCTGCACCCCGCGGTTTTACCCGCGTAAGTCCAGATCCCGTGGGAATATTGGGATAAAAAAAGCCTATGTGTTAATCCAGGTTTTCATCTATATACATACCAAGTTTCATCGCAATCGGTCCAGTAGTTTTTGCGTGAAAGAGTAACAAACATCCATACATCCACACACTCACACATCCATACATCCTCACAAACTTAACGAACTGAAGATGGCATCCGAATGGCCATTATGGCGACTGCATTTGCACCATTAGAATTTAACAAAATACTCGACAATCCGAATTTTGCGGATATTATGTTGTCGACTCGAAATCATAATTTTTTTACGTTTTATTATTCAGGTAAGATTTCAATCGAGTCTACCGTACACCTTGACCGAATTATTAATATAGATATTACTAGATGGGTAGGAAAAATAGACTTAGGCTGGGAGAGCCATGCTTCGGCGCGTATGGGCTGGCTCGACCGGAGTGATACCACGGTCTCATAGGAAACAAGCAGTGAAGCAATTTTGCATAGATTTTCGCCGCGTAAGTGAGGTTACCGGAGGCCCTAACCCTTCCCTCTCTTCAGTTCCCGCTCTTCCCCTACTCCCACCTATAAGGGCGGCAACGCACTTGTGACTCTTGAGTTGCAGGTGCCCATGGGCGGCGGGAGTCATTTACCACCAGGTGACCCGTCTGCTCGTTTGTCCCCAATACCATAAAAAAAAGTAAAATAATTGAAGAAACGTAACTCTTATACAGTAACAAGATCAATTTTTGACTAGCAAACTAGTCACTGCGTTGCTGGCCTTTGAGATGGGAGTACACTCTTTTCTTGAAGGTTTGAAGGTCGTATCGTATCTTATCAGCTTTATTTATGTTACAGTAAATAGATCAATGCAAGTAAAACATTCAAAAATTGATATATTGAGGCGAACTTCGAACCAGGCGATCTCAAGTTAATATTATACCGATTAATGCCGCGTTCCAATAATCAAGAAACGATTCTTTTTGCTTACGGACGGTAAAATTTCGTTGAAATTTCAATCAAAATTTTACTGTCCGTAAGCAAAACGATTCGTTTCTTGATTATTGGAACGCGGCATAAGTCAACATTTGTACGTCTAATAAACTCGTTATTAGTACTAATTTACCTCTTGTATATTACTATTATTATAAATGCGAAATTTTGTGATGGATGGATGGATGTGTGTAACTCTGTCACCAACAACGTCTAAACGGATCTGAATGAAATTTGGCATAGAGATAGACTATAGTCTGGAGTCACGGTATTGTATATAATTGTGCTAAATATTAAAAATTATTTAAAAAAGTCACAAAACTAAGGACACATTTATTTTTAATTGCGAAAGAATTGTAATTTGTACATAACAGCGGCTGTAGCGAGCGGCAATTAAGCGATCGGAGATCTTTTTATTTTTAATCAAACAAGGCTATCTGATTCTCTTTGAAGATTGAAAATAATGATGTAATTTATGTCCTTTTTCGAAGGTAAGAGAGAATTAACAATAAAGCGTTGAGATGGTGTCGTATAATTATGTTCAATACTATAGAAAATGATTTTTTGTTTTATAAGTAATGTCTTAATTAATCTTGATTGTTGGGTAGGTAGAGAGGAAAATATAGAATAGATAGGTTTTAGTGATTAATTAGTGTCACGATAAAAATGATGTTTGTTACTGATATCAATACAAATAAATAAAATTGAAGTGTCTGTTTGTAATGTTAAAACAATATTTTTTTTTTAAGATCATACAGTTATTTGCACGATGCCTATGCCTAAAAATTAGTTTTAAAGTTTTTGCCTGTCTGTTTGTTCCAGTTAATCTGCAGAACGGGTGAACCGATTTCCACGGGAGTTTCACTGGCAGATAGCTGGTGTTAAGGAGTAACTTAGCCTACTTTTATTTTGAAAAAAGAATTAGAGTTCCGCGAAAGAAATAAATACCTGTGTACACGAAGCAGCAGCGCGGGAACTGCTAGTTATGAATATAAGCGAATCTAAGTCTTTTACGAAATAGTAGCTTACTTTCTTAAATAAGATTGTTTAATCATTTGTAACCTAAAGACGATTCATTGATTCGATGAGAGATCTTTACAAGATTCAATTAACTGCGTGAACTTATTCAAAGTACTGTTTCAATAATATGAGAATTAAATGGATTGTAAGGAATGTTTGACGTGGTTTACCACAAGCTTAATAACCGCATCAAGTGAATCATATTATAACGTAAGATATACTGGCAGATATATATTTAGACTTAGAGTAAGTGCCCTAATAACGTTGACGAACATTTAATTAACTTATTGTTTAACAAACAGATAAAGCTCAATTAGTAAGTGTTACCAAACTAATAAAAGATTAACGTGTGTAAAAACAAAAGACGGCAAATTAAATTACGAACGTGTTTGATGACACTTTTTCTTCATTTTAGAAACCGAAAATAAAACAGGAAAAAAGACTACAAATTAATGTGACTAACATTTTAATTTAACGGTCTTTAGACATGATCGTTGGTTCAGAACTAACTAACCTAGCACCTGTAAAAACAAAGCCGCCATCAGTAGTGAATCTAAAGAAATATATAATACAAGAATAGATGTCATATCCCGAATATTATCAAAATCAATTCACAACCATAAAAGGTTGTACTGCAAAATATCATATCTATTTAAAACCTTTAGATCACTGATTGGAATTGAAATGGACGTGGATCGGTCACACTCTCCGAAAGGATCCCTCTATACCAAGACAGGCCCTAGAGGTGACTCCCCAAGGGAAAAGGAAACGTTTTGTACATGAATAAGTCTATTTACATTGATCTGGTTTCGTATTTATTTATAAAGACAATCCTACTAATATTATAAATGTGAAAGTTTGGATGGATGGATGTTTGTTACTCTTTCACGCAAAAATCACTGAACCGATTGCGATAAAACTTGGTATGTAGATAGCTGGAGACCTGGATTAACGCATAGGCTACTTTTTATCCCGATATGCCCACGGAATCGGGACTTACGCAATTGAAACTGCGAGGCGCTGCTGGTTATTTATATATCCGTGTTCAAAAATTCTCATATTTGTTACAAATTTCGAATTTACTTGAAAACCGATTCATCAAGCTACGTCGCGTCCAGTATACCTACATGTTGAACTGTCGTAGTACATAAGTCTATACAATGACAAATCAAGTTATACTGGCCAATGGAATAAATCAAAAATTAATTTTGGTCGAAATTCGACCACCAAGCAATTTCTAGTTCATTTTAATTGTCTAGTTGTAGATTGCTCTAAAAAATTAACAATACATTATTATTCAAAATGCCTACTAAAAAGGCTCTTTCGAAAGCTACAAGGTGAAAACCATAACTCAAACCCCCAACATGGAACAAATGACCTCCAAATAAAGGTTTTTCCCATAGCACATGATAACGTGACTCGCAAGCCGAACAGTCTACCCGCAGCCGTAACGTGCTCATTGAAAATTGAGACTTCAGGCCGCACTGCATTAACAATGTACTACTGTATATGTACAAGGTAATAAAAATGGCAAATGGCTTCAGAGAAAACACGTATGTACTGAAAGAATATTTTTTGGAGGACGTGTGACTGAGATCTTTAGGCAGTGAAGATTTTAATGGATGTATTGTTATTTGTTTTTGGCCGAGTTGTGAGCTCAATCTATGCAAATAAAATAAAGCTAAATAGTTCTTTTTGTTTGATTGTTGACGCGCTAAACTCTGGAACTAGTCAGATTAGATTCATTATTTTTGTATTGGATAGAACATACGTTGAGGAAAATTATAGGCTATGTAAAATCACGCTACAACCCTTAGAGGCGGAGCAGTGACCATAACCGCAGGAGAAACTGCAGGGAACGGCTAGTTTTTCAATGAAGGGTAGCTAATGAGTCTGAGATCGTGGGTTCGATTCCCACCCAGGACAAATAATTGTGTGATGAGCATGATCATTAGTTCTGTGTCTGGGTGTAATTTATCTATAATATGTATGTATTTAGAAATATATAAGTATGTTTATCAGCAGTCTGGTTACCATAGTACAGGCTCTGTCTACTTTGGGATCAGACGGTATGAGATGTGTGAAGTCATTATTATTATTAATATAGAGTTTAGATTTGTAGTGAAGTAAAGTGCGTTTATGAATTTAAATCTGTGTATCGTTACATTGTTCTTAAAGGCTAAAAGTAATAAGTGTAAATGATAATTTACGCAATGGGCAATTGGGCATATGAGGAGTATAGTTTCAAAACCCGCAAAGTCCATTTTTTACATGTCCAGGCTCACTATTTCTAGCTTGTAAAGCATTATAACTATATAAAGTTATAAATTGTTGTATAAGCAATAATTTTTAAACAGTACGTATAAAACGTACAATAAGTATAATTTTTAAAAAAATACTACAATAAATAGAAACAAATTTTCAATTTCAAGATATTATGCGTTAAAGGACTTTGCGGTTTTTTAAACTATACCCCTCATATGATCGAACATTATTGAATATGGTTCTATACGTTCGCACACTCCTACCTTGCCTACCCTATTTCTATCTAAAGTTTGTCTTCGACATATTTAGGTCTTTATTTTAATTGACACAATAACAAAAAACATCCCACTTGAAGCAACAACCATCAGTACTTAATAGATTAAGTGGTTGATAGACTATAACCGTCGCAAAATGTAGGTAACTAGCAGCGCCTCACGGTTTCACCCGTGTAAGTCCCGATCCCGTGGGGATATCGGGATAAAAAGTAGCCTATGCGTTAATCCAGGTCTTCAGCTATTTACATACCAAGTTTTGTCGTGATCGGTTCAGTTGTTTTTGTGTGAGAGAGTAACAAACATCCATCCATCCAAACTTTCACATTTATAATATTAGTGGGATAAGGCAAAAAAAGATATGTTGTTCTTCGACCTACAAAATGTTAAACACATCAACTCCTACAATATGTTCTAAATAAATCTATCTATCTATCTTTCTATATGAAACAATTTCTATCAAGAATGTGTGTTTTACCACGTCACAATTTTTAGCTGCTATCAGATCTTTCAGTACTACTTGGATATTTTTTTTTTTCAATTAGCATTTATACCTGTATAGTTCCTGCTTCACATGACCTTTCTTAAGTTTAATTATGAAGTTTTTAGAGAACGAACGATGCAATAAATTAGTTTATATGTAGTTGCATTGGCGATATCTATAATAGGTATCGTAAATTTTCTCGTGTTGACATTATCGTATCTGTAATGTTTTGATTTCGATATTGCTTCGTTATAGCATCGACAATATAAGTAGAAATGAGGAGGTTCAATATTTCAGTCTTTATTTATTTATTTATACATATTGTCAACCTAGTGCAAATGCGGTTTATGTATCCCTAAAAGTGTCTGGTTATGGTTTACGATAGCTGTTAAATGATAACAGTCTTAAAAACGAGTTAGACTTGACATTTTTATGTACCCGCGCTGGCTCAGAGGTGACCTTCTATACTAAATGATCGCGAGAGTTTCAAGCAATTTATGAAAGTATCACAATTACTCAAAAAATAAAGGCACCTATTTTGATAAATGTACATATTTTTAACGTTACTTATACAAGAATTAATAAATAATGTTGTTAAAAATCCGTCGTTCCGTCTTTATGTATGCTGATGATATATGGGCCGTCATAGACCACGCCCATCATGCCTTAACGACCACGTTTGTTCGCAGTAGTGACCAGTTTCATCATACCACTGCTGGCTGCAAGTTGCAGTACAAGTTAATAATTATCCCTCCTCCCCCTCGTACACGCCCCGATAATATTTATTGAGGAATTTTTCAATAACCTCCGGTAAAATGCGTAACAGTCTTCTACGACATTATGGACAAACTTTGAAGAAACTTACGGTAAGGAATTGATAAAAAAAAATATTAATTCCGTTGGTTTGGCAAAATTTGTTACATGAATTTCAGTATTTTTGTCCTAATTATTGTTTTTTTTTAATTGGGCTAATTCTATACTGCATAATCGATGAGTGAGAAGTTTAGACAGAAAATATTATTAAACTCAGTCTTGAATTTTTTTCAGATTTAAAATGTCTCAACTTCGAAGTACACCTATCGTATTCAATAAAATAATATCATAATTAAAACAGCACTACTTTGTAGAAAGTTATGCGCGATTAGATTATTCATAAATATTATAATAATAATAACTAAACACATCTCGCACACGGCTGTCTGATCCCAAACTAGACAGAGCTATGTACTATGGTAACCAGACTGCTGATAAACATACTTATATATTTCTAAATACATACATATTATAGATAAATTACACCCAGACAAAGAACAAATTATCGTGCTCATCACACAAATATATACGAGAAACGATCTCTTTTAATTATTTAAAAATATAATATTAAAATCACAAACTACAGATTAAAGTAGATTTATTAATCTTCTGAAAGTCGTATCTACCTTATGCTCAAATCTGACCTTTTGATACGCATACACCAAAAACATAATTTCATAAGCCTTGCGCATCCATCTCGCATGTTGTATTGCTGTCAACTTCATACTCATACGTTAGCCTCTCGATTCATGTGTCCATCACTCCTCCGTGCACAAAAGGAAAAGCTGCTGCTGCTGTCAAGCCTGACAACAGATTGCACGTCGCCTTAATGAGGATTAAACGGCGTTACTTTGATGAACAATTTGTTCGAGAACGCTGACACGACAATATTGTTGGTGCTTCAGATAAATTGCAGGTAATAACTCCCTGGGTTAAAATCGCTTATTATTTTAACGACTTTTGCTTTTCACAATTTAGAGCGAGGCTCATAAAAATTACGAGTATTTTTATTAACCTTGTAACTTGGTTTCGTTAACTTATGTACTTATGTTTTATTGTTTAATTACAAATGTAGCAGCGTAGGGTTGTCAACATTTCTTCGGTTTATAGTAAAGGTACAAAACCGAAGTACATTACAAAATTATGTTTTTTACGGGAAAAATCAAAGGTAAGTTAATTCCGGTGTTTTATGAAAAAATAAATATTTTTCAACCAAAATAATATACTTGTGTACACTATTATATAGTTTCAACAGTATTTAATATAGTATCCAAATCAAATAAAGCTATTGCATATTATAGTATTTTTGGCAGCCCTAACGCTAACGACTAGAAAATAAATACTAGTAAGTACTAGTAGCAATTCGACAGATGCACGGAGATCATTGGTCAATTATGATTATGACTGCAGTTGGATAATCCTTACTAATATTATAAATCCGAAAGTAACTCTGTCTGTCTGTCGCCTTTTCACGTCAAAACTACTGAACCGATTTAAATGAAATTTGGTTCACAGATAGTCTAGAGCCTGAGAAAGGACATAGGTTACTTTTTAATATGAAAAAGGGGTGTAAGGGGTTGAAAGGTGGGGATGAATAGTTGTATGGAAGTATTGTCAATTAGCCTAAATAATTAAAAATTCTACCCAAAGACACAATTCCACGCGGACGAAGTCGCGGGCACAGCTAGTAATTATAATATAATAAACACAGCTGTAATAAATATAGTCAGCCAAGTGGCATCCTTGCATAAATATTCTGTCATTGCGGTATGGGGATAAGCGAAGGTTGATGCTTAAAGTTTTTGTGATTTTCCTTGGGTTCTATTATATTTGGGTTCCACTTGCGGTCAGGCCCATTATTATTGGGTTAGAGCGTTCACAGAATTAAAATGGAATGTGGAAACAAGCATAAAGACTGTTGAAATTGCTCAAAATACCATTATTCTAACAATGTATTCTATGCCCTATGGATGTAAACTTGTTTTACTCTACGCAATAAATCTTTTGTCTCTTGTTCACTGTGCCACAGCCGAACACGTTGTATTATTTCTAAAGTAAGAAAACTTTCCTAAATTTTATCAGGTTATGGACCCAGACCATTCCTGTTATTTTTTATTCAACTAGTATCTCGAGTTATAATTCGTAGCAATAAGAGAACAGTCAGTTGTGTCGTGCGTGTTTCGTGCAGTTGTGGACGTTACCGCTATGGCCTCGTCTAGCTCCTATGTTGTAAGTGTACCTAAGCTTAAAGGACGCGAAAATTACAATGAATGGTGCTTTGCGGCAGAAAACTTTCTAGTGCTGGAAGGCATGCTAGGATGTATCAAGCCAGAGCAAGGTCAACCAGAGGTTGGAGATCGATCCCTCTCTCTACGTTCATATAAAAGAAGTAAAAACTACGAAAGAACTATGGAACAAATTGAAATCTTTATATGATGATTCGGGATTTACAAGAAGAATAAGCTTATTGAGGAATCTCATATCCATTCGACTCGAAAATTGTGTCTCCATGAATTCGTACGTTAGTCAATTAGTGGAAACTGGTCAGAAATTAGCAGGAACCGGATTTAAAATCAACGACGAATGGATCGGTTCATTATTGTTAGCTGGGTTGACGGAAAAAATTTCACCCATGATAATGGCCATAGAACATTCTGGAATGTCAATTACCACGGACGCCATTAAATCTAAATTATTAGATATGGAGTCGGACGTGAATGAAAGCGACAGTGCTGCCTTTGGTGTTTTACAACGCAAAACCCAGTGGAGCCAACATAAGAAAAATGTCAGATCCGCAGACAAAAGTATCAATAAAAATGGCGAACTGCCGAGAACAAAAATAGTTAAATGTTTTAAATGTAAACAAACGGGACATTATAGGAATCAGTGCCCAAGTGTAACAAATTTCAAAGAAACGCGTAAACAAACGAATGCATTTAGTGCAGTGTTTCTTAGTGGCGCTTACAATGAATCTGACTGGTATGTCGACTCGGGCGCGAGCGTTCATTTGACAACAAATGAACATTGGATCACGAATGCATCCTACGAACCATACACCAAGGAGATTGTTGTTGCCAATGAGACTAAAGTGCCGGTTAAATGTCATGGAAACGTGCAAATTACTACTTGTACTGAAGAGTGCAATTTTGATGTGACAGTTGAAGAGGTTATGTGTGTACCGAGTCTTACCACAAACCTTTTATCAGTAAGTCGACTGATAAGTAAAGGCAACAGAGTTACTTTTAGAGATAGAGGTTGTGACATTTACAACAGAGGAGGAGTTTTGGTAGCAACAGCTAGTTTAGTTAATGGGGTGTATAGGCTAAATACTGAATTTTGTAGTCTAACTATTACACGCCTTAACAAAATGGACTAAGTGAGAGAATGAATCGCACCATAGTCGAAAAGGCTCGATGTTTATTATTTGATGCTGATTTGAAGAAAGAGCTCTGGGCAGAAGCTACTAATACCGCTGTTTATTTACAGAACAGAACAATATCGCCTGGCTTAAATAATAAAACCCCATTTGAGTTGTGGACTAATATTAAACCTGATATTAGTCATCTTCAAGTATTTGGAAGTACTGTTATGGTGCATGTGCCAAAACAGAAGAGGTTTAAATTGGACAAGAAGAGTGAAAAGTGTATTTTAGTTGGATACTCAGAGGAAGTTAAGGGATATAGAGTTTACTATCCAGAATCCAAGATGATTAAAACGAGTCGAGATGTCATTATTATTGAGAAGAATTCACCTGTGAGCAGCAGTGTCTGTCACTGATGAGAAATTTTATTCTCATCAGTGACAGAAGAACCAATTGAAGAGAAAACACTGGATTCAGGCGGGAAGAGTAGTCAGTCAGATGAATCATTCATCTCAGTTGATAATACAGATGATCCCACATTTCTGCCGAGTGAAACAGAAGACTCTGACAGTTCTACAGGAAGTTCTGGCAGTATAGTACCATCATTACCTGCTAGAGACAGGCGTAAGCCTGAACGATATGGTTTTTCTAATATGTGTACAGAAAGTATCAATGGAGATGACAGTGAACTATCATTGGAGGAAGCTCTACGAGGTCCGGAGAAGGGACATTGTTTGCACGCTGTGCAAGATGAGTTACAGTGCTTCAATGATAATAGTGCTTGGGAGCTTGCCGACGCTCCAAAAGTTGGAACTGTAGTAAAGTGTAAGTGGGTTCTAAAAAAAAAGTGTGATAGTGAAAATAACACTTGTTATCGTGCCAGACTGGTTGCAAAAGGGTATAATCAGAAAAGTGGTATTGACTATAATGAAACCTTTTCCCCAGTAGTCCGACATACAACTTTAAGGTTATTGTTTGGTTTAACTGTGCAATTAGATTTAAAAACTGCCCATTTAGATGTTAAGACTGCATTTCTCAATGGAGAATTGGAAGAAGTCATATACATGCAAAAACCAGAAGGTTTTGAATGTTCTAATAATAATAAAAATAAAGTTTTAAGACTGAATAAAGCTATATATGGCCTCAAACAATCCTCAAGGGCATAGTATAAATAGGTTGATAGTGTAATGTTAGCTAATCATTATAAAAAGTCAAAATTGGAGCCATGTTTGTACTCAAAAATTGTAAATGGTCTCAGAACAATCGTAACACTGTATGTTGATGATTTTTTTATTTTTTCAAATGATAAAAAGGAAATGGTATTGTTAAAAGCAATTTTAAGCAAACAATTAAAAATTAAAGACTTAAGTGAAATTAGGGAGTGTCTTGGTATGAGTGTAAAAACTGATAAAGAGAATAATGTAATTACTTTGAGCCAAGAAAATTATGTAGATCAATTGTTGCATAAATTTAATATGATTAACTGTAAAACTGTTGATACACCTATGGAAGCTAAATAAAATCTTGAAAAATGTGAAGATGTAAAGGATCAAAATCCTTATCAACAGCTAATAGGTAGTCTTATGTACTTGGCTGTGCTTACAAGGCCAGATATAGCATATGCAGTAGGATATATGAGCCAGTTTAATAACTGTCATGATCATAGGCACTGGATTTATGCAAAAAGAATATTAAAATACTTAAAAAGAACAAGAACTTTAGGTTGAAATATATTATAAAGATGGAAATGTTAATATTGAGGGATATGTTGATGCTAATTGGGCAAGTAATTCTTTAGATAGAAAATCATATACAGGACTATGTTTTATATTGTCGGGTTCAGTTGTTTCATGGAGTTGTAAAAAGCAGAAAACTGTTGCACTCTCGAGCACCGAAGCAGAGTATATGGCTATAACAGAGGGTTGCAGAGAAGCTGTATGTCTTATGAATTTACAATGTGAGATAACTGGGCAAGTGTATACAATTAATATTTATAATGATAATCAAAGTGCTCAAAAGTTGTCGGAAAATCCTGTATTCCATAATAGAACGAAACATATTGATGTTTGTTATCATTATTGTCGAGAAATTATTGTCAAAAATATTGTTAAAATAAATTATTTGTCTACTGAAGATATGATAGCGGACATATTTACTAAAAGCTTAAACTCAATCAAGCATCATAAATTTCTAAAGTTATTAGGTATTGTAGACGTTATATAATGGTCGTCTATTTTGAGAGTGAGGGTGTTGAAATTGCTCAAAATACCATTATTCTAACAATGTATTCTATGCCCTATGGATGTAAACTTGTTTTACTCTATGCAATAAATCTTTTGTCTCTTGTTCACTGTGCCGCAGCCGAACACGTTGTATTATTTCTAAAGTAAGAAAACTTTCCTAAATTTTATCAAAGACGATAATAAGCTTACACTATATTACGCTCTACGTATACGACATCTACATTGTATATTTGATGTCGATATGTGACAACTGCGATATACCTTTACGTGTATCATGCGGGGATACCCGACGAGTTTCGAACCCAACGAGGGACTTTCAGCAAGGGATTAAGCGACCTTCCTCTTCGGTGTCAGGTAGCGCCTGGCACTGACGCACACGACGATGATGACGATACACACGCGAGTAAAACCGTATGTCCTTGATAAATATGAATACGACTCACGAAAGTTTTTAACACGCTTTTTTTGCTTCACTTATAACTAATAGTTAAGAAATCTTAGAAATCGATAACTAACCTAGGTACTTCTAATAATTGTCTAGTCGAAATGAAACTTTGTATTTATGAATATGTAGTTTGGATGACAACACTATAATTTGGTAACTTTGAGCTGATCTGATGATGGAGCCGGGAGGAGCCGGGAGGTGTATAGTGGAACTCTTCAGTGGCTACTAGTAAAACCCTTGAGTTTGGCCTCATATGATTCGTTTTGACGTGTCCTATAGATTGGGCTTTGTAACGATAGTCTAATGATAAAGGGAGGAGATGGATAATGTAAATATTTTTAATTCGGTTGTTCATTAAGTTTTTTTAGTTTTACTAACCTAAAAATATGAATAAACTAATATCAATCTAATACAGGCGGGAGGATAGATAAAGAGCGAATCGAATGAAACATAGTATAATATTACTAGCAGCGCCCCACGGGTGGTCCCGATCCCGTGGGAATATCGGGATAGAAAGTAGCCTATGCGTTAATCCAGGTCTCCAACTATTTACATACCAAGTTTCATTGCAATCGGTTCAGTGGTTTTTGCGTGTAAGAGTAACAAACATCCATCCATCCATCCAAACTTTCACATTTATAATATTAGTGGGATTAGTAGGATTTCTGTATATTTTTTAATGAGTGTTTAAATTGAGAATGTTGAAAACAATCGACATTATTAGTTGTTAATATTTCAAATCCCGATAACTAGTTCCGATGTAGCAGATTAGCAAAAACCCACCATTACTAAAAAGTAACGTTAGCGGCCTGATGTCATCGTTCAAAGAATCAATTTCACCGAAGGCGAACCGCGGCCCGTCAATCAAACCTGCGCATGCGACGCGACGCCACGTGAATTATTCAGTTAAACAGGATATAGTTCCGGTACCTTTAGTTGAGATTTCTGAGGAAAAGAGTACGAAGTAAGTTTTTTTTTTTAATAATTTTATGTAAATAATCTCAATACTTAAGACTTAAGGTTTATTTATGCTTTTTAGTTCTTTTGGTCGGTTTAATTTTTTGTTAAAAAGATTTTTATTTAATTTCTTGTTCGGTAATCTGATATTCATTTAGGTATGCTCTCGAAGTTTCCGATGTAGAACATACCATGAAATTCAAATAACGTTAAAAGTTTTATTTAAGATACAATTTTCGAGAACCCCTATTCGGTATTAAGCTGATAACGCTAATACAAGAGAAAGCTTGAAGCCAGTTATTTTTCAAATAATTGTTATTTATTTTTTTGTTACAGGAACTAATCCTTTATTAATTGAGGTATTCTCTAGAAGTAACCAATTAAAAACATCATACAAGAACTCCCTAAGCTTGTCTTGTTCGAAAGTTGTATTTAAGACATATCTTAAAAGTGTTGTATGTTCCATACTATATAACCCTCCTCCCTATAACGCTGTATAATGGTTTGTTTTCTGAGAAATCCAACAAAGTTCAACCTACTATACACGGAGTCTGAGATTGTAAATAAACTTTCTTACGTGTACGCATAAATTATGGGCTGACCTCTCTATCGTCATTTTTTTTAGATGACTTTAATGTGGAAGCATGGGGTCTTTATAAAAGAGTAAAAGAAGGTTATATTAGTTAGTAGCTGTTGCCCGCGACTTCGTTCACGTGGAAATTTTTGTGAAATCTATCCCACGGGAACAGTAAATTTTTCCGGGATAAAAAGTATCCTATATGGTATTTCAGACTATATTCTATCTCTGTGTCAAATTTCATCCAGATCCGTTCAGCCGTTTTTGCGTGAAAGAGTAACAAACATCCATACATCCTCACAAACATTCGCCTTTATAGTATTAGTAAGATATGGAACTTATAACAATGCAAGGCACTTATTTAACATAATATGGTCTGTGTGTACTGTGTTTGATTTTAATAATCGCAAAAGACGTTATTCCTCAGTTCAGTTATTACTTCTGCAAGTAGAATTTTTAATCACAAACCACGTCATCACCCCTTAAATCACTTTTAATTTTTAAATCTTTACGTTTCGCTTAATGGAGAGAGAAAAAATACATTAAAATACCGCTTTTACATTATAATAATCTGGTTCTATTATAATATATATAAATGATCTAAAATAATAACACCTTCAGCGGGAAACCATTAAATTCGAGGAGCGAGAATACTTCCACTAAAAGCAACTCTCATTACAGTAGTTAAAATAATAGCACATTTTACTGTCTAACTAGTGGCGCTGTTATTAAGATTTAGAGATCTATAAAATCTCCATAATACATGCTAAAAGTCGTTTAGCTGTCCTTAAGGTTCATTTCAATAGGATTGTGTGATTTTATTAGAATATCTAATGAGCTCGACTTGCCAGTTCGCTGATTGAAATTGGTTGTGTCAGCAAGTTTTAGTTATGTTTAATTAAGAGTACACAATATTTATAGTAACTTTTAACGTTTATTGCCTCTAAGGGGTCATGTTTAAAGTCAATTTTGTTCATTTAAATTTGAGTAAACTGCTTTATATGTATAAAACAAATATATTACAAGCTTTTATTTTGCGATAAGTTAATAACGGGTTGATTTAACGCATAATTTACTAATAATACAGAAGACTCATCAAAGACAGTTAAATAAATAGAGAATCTCCCAAGCATACATTAAAGTGCATTGCATGCCGTGTTTTTGCCGTACTGAATTACGCCAAGATCTCTCTCAAAGGGAGAGTAGGAATTATGTTTTGACGACTTTTCTCCATGTTGGAAACTCGAGTATTGCGAGGACGGTCAAATCTGATTTCACGTTGAATGTACTTGTTCCTTTCAGAAGATAATATTGTTAAATCATTATTCGACGCTACAGACCCATGTTCAAAGATAGATTTTAGGACATGACAGTTAAGGCTGGTGAATAAAGTCACAAGAGTTCCACTTCAAGTCCTCAGTTGTAGTGCATCTAATTAAATAAAATCGGCAAGGCTTCGGCACTTCCCTTCCTTACCCTTAGAGCTTTTCTCTCCTCTCAAAGACGTCTGTTTGTAATGGCTACACTATATTAAATACTGGTTCCCCGAAACCAAACCAGTCCCCAAAGTTTAAAAAATCGTTTTCCAGTGACCATTATCATACAAATTCAATATAACATGGAATTAGGACATAAATTAACACGGTGTTATTGGCCATATTTATTCTGAACACGTGGATACGGACGGCTGCTTTGTGCCGTGTGCATACGTTATGTTTCCGTCGAACTGAATACGTAAGTGGTTTGAGGAATAATAATGTCGTTATTAAAGATTTTTTTTCAAGTTGTCTGTGCGTAAAGTGTATGTAAGTATCAGCTGTTGTTTTTTAAAGCAAGTGTTGTGTAAGTTGGCTTTTGGAAAGGGTCATTGTTGCGAGCAATAAACTAACATTCGGGTTTTATTGGTGTACGTAGTAATATGGTACCAGGGTATTGTGCAAAGTTTCATACTTTATATCTATGAAGTAGTGGGGAGTGTGTACGTGAATATACATCGGTTAATAAACTTGGTAGGTTCATAGATGGGTGAGTAATAATAATGTCACACCCACCATTCTTCGGAGATTATGTACATAAGTTATGGATTTGGCATTGGTCGTTCAAAGGTTTAGAATTTATTATGAAAACAGTCATAATGTTTGGATGTAGAAAACGAGTTGAATAGGATTAGTCTAGACTAGCTATTGTTTTTTTAACAAATACTAAGAATAAATATTAAAAAGCCGAATAATCGTTCCTAGTAGTTCAACATCGTTAATTACAATTAGGTATAGCCAGGATATCATTTTCTCCAGTAACGAGACATATTATGCCAAATACTCGTAACAAATACAAAATTAATTACTCTAATGATCGCCCGATTGGACCGTGCCCGTCTTAAAGGCATCGTGAGGCTCCAAAATAACTGCACAAACAAATCAAGTACTTAGATTACCCTAGAGGATTTTTTCATGTAAATTTCTCAACATGTACTCGATGTTATAATATGGTGCTCTGCGATCCTTTCAGTAGACATAATTTTGGTTATGTTCGTTCTCATTTTGTCGTCATGCTTTTATCAAAATAATGGATGAACTTGAGTTTAGAAAGAAAGAACACCCACCCAATGGTATGTCAATTGGTAGCAATAAAAAAAAGTCGTTTTATGGCCTTGTCCTAGTCAGGTAAAAAATATTCCCCGATTCTGCTATCATCAGTTTTCTGAATTGTCTCCCACTATTAAAGAAAATATAAAGTCGTATTCAGTCAAGATCACATTGTGTTACTTTAAAATCACAGTTAACAGAACACCTATGAAGTCATAAACAACCAAAGCCTTACAAGATTATTTTGTGTCTATGTCTAGATAATCCAATAACTACGAAGATCAGGGTTGTTCTGTGAAGACCTAAGACTTCCCCTTTAAGATACGAAAGCATAATTATATTTCACAGTTTATAACAAGAAGATTCTTTTAATCTCTGCTAAAAAGTACAAGGGCTCACGTATATTAAGCCTTTAAATTGCTTTGACTTACTCAAGTAAATCAAAGAAATAAAAAAATAAAAACGCAGCAGTAAGTTTGGACGACAATGCAAGATAACAAAGAATTCTTAGACTCGTGACTAGGTACCTACTAGTAGATCCGTGGGTTGCATGGTACGGGTATTCTTATAAACAATTCATACTTTAAATTTGACTTTGTCAAGCAGAAAAATCAGTAATTTTTTTGTGATTGTTTTAATTCGGTAGATAAAAGCACTGTAAGTCGTGTCTAAAACCATGAAAATCATCGTTTAGTATGAATACGAAAGTTTATAATTATCTTTTAAAAAAGTATCACCGACTTCAATGTGCTCTTTAGTGGAAAGTAGATGTATTTTGTTTTGGAGCAAACGAAAACATCATCGATGTATACAATTGTTAGATATTTGTTGATTTTTAAGAAACCACTCGACTGATTTCGATAAAATTTAAATGGGACCACCTAGGAAACCCTTTGAAACAAAAAATAGAATTTTCAAAATTCGTTCAGGCGACTTCGAGTAATCGGTGAACATACATAAAAAAACCTCCTCCTTTTTGGAAGTCGGTTAAAAAGAAAAACAAATAGCCAATCCGTACATCGGTTTTAACTTGATGATCACTTTTGACCACCAATCAACAGCATTTCATTTTTATTAATAAGTGAGGAGATTCTTTGTACGCATTTTCAAGCTAACGCGCAGAAATAGAAATGTGAAATTTAGAATAGTTAGAAGTTAAATGTAAAAGTGCAGAAAGCTAAAATTTTCAAACAATGGTGCGCTGTAAAGTTGAAATTACGTAAAAACGGCTTACATAAAATTATAGTAGGGGAGGCCATTTTGGATTGGGATTTTTCTGGATTTACTCCTGCGCGGCAGATTATTATAAGGGGGGTTAATTACATGCTGACAAGTGTACACTTTGATAATCTGACGATTTGAGCGTGACGCAAGGTAGTGGGAAGGTTACAAACTTGCAAAAAAAATTCGATCATTTGACATTGTGGAGCGCGTCAGATTGAGATACGGTGGAATTACATGCTGACAAGTGTACATTTTGATAATCTGACGATTTGAGCGTGACGCAAGGCGGTGTTACAAACTTGCAAAAAAAAGGTCGATTTTTTTTTATTTTGAAGGAAATAATTCAAGGATAACAGAAAACATAATTTGTCCATTTCTACAAGCCGAAGTTACAAAAACAATAAAAAAAGTTTAGTGCATACAGCTGCAGTGAAGCATGTATTTCCCACTCCACGCCTGTCTTTCCCTTTTACATTCTCTTTTTGCTTATTTATCTAAACAATTCACTTTGGAGTATGTTTTTTCAAGAAATTTGGAATTCAAATGGTATTTGTAAATTAACAAAATAGTTTTTAGCTTAGAATCATTCCTTAGCGGACTTCTCTTACTCATAAACTACTTCCCTGCCAAGTTTAATTTTCATAGGTCAAGTAGTTTTCCAGATTTCGTGATTAGTCAGTAGATGAGTGAATGAGTGAGTGAGTATCTTTTCGCTTTTATATATGTATATAAATAGTTAAGTCTATTTATATTTGCATGCTATTTTCCGTGCACATTTAACACATTCAATGATAAAAATACATGTTTTTTCTTTTTCAAATCGTCAGATTAAGAGAATCCCTCCAAATAATCGTCAGATAGTATTGGACCAATAGGTCAGCTTGTCTAGGACATTAAGCCCAACCATCTGTATAAAAATCTGACGCGCTCGACTTGGTCAAAAAGGTTTTTTTTTGCATTTTCAAAAAGCCGCTGCGAGCGTGCGTCACTTCCGAATCGTCAGATTATTGAATGGGGGTTTCTTTCGGGTGTACTTAACATCCCCTCTTAATATATGACGAGCTCGAAATAATTTTTATTTTCCCATTTTCTACCCTTCCATACGGCCACCCTCACCATGCAAATGGGCAGATTAACCTACCCCCATTATCAGAGACATGTGGGGGTATCTACAACATTAATATCTGACACGCTAGAGTAAGTCCATTTAACTATTTTTTTTTACATCTTTGAAAGCCTATAGAAGCTCCTCCCACCAATGAAGCGGATACGAGGGCGGCACTGAAAATTTCGGAAATCAAGAAAGTGACACAACATTACTATTTAAAAATGTATTTATTGCTTTTCGAAGTATTCTCCGCGAAATTTGACACATTTTTTCATACGATGGAACCAATCATTGAAGCAACCATTCCATTCGGAAGTTGGGGTCTCCAAAATGGCCGTTTTGTAGGCGTCCACAGCTTTTTCAGGTGATGAAAATCTCTGACCACGCAATTGATTCTTTATTTAAGGGAAAGTATAGAAATCATTAGGGCTTAGGTAGGGGGTGTACGGCGGATGGTCTAATAATTCTATGTTTTCTTGCTTTAAAAACTCTTTTGTTCTGTGCGCGGTGTGAGAACTGGCATCGTCGTGATGGAGGATGATGCGGCGGTTGCAGTTCTCTTTACGGAGTTCAGAAACGACCTGTGGCAAACAAATGCTAGCATACCATTCTACATTAACCGTTCTTTGTCCTTCAAGAGAAATAGTCGCAACATGGCCGGTTTTGGAGACAAACGTGGTCACCATTTTTTTTGCAACGATCCGTGAACGAACAATTTTTGTTGGCTTTAACTCATTTTCGAACACCCAAACTCGTGACTGGTTTTTTGTTTCGGGTTCGTACGGATTCGTCACCTGATACGATGTTGTATACAGCATTTGAGGATCCTGCGTAGAATCTTTCGAGAATTCTGACGCACCGAGTAACGCGAGCCGCTTTTTGCTCTTCACAGAGCGAATGCGGTATTCATCGGGAAAACAACTTTTTTACACCTAATTGTTCATGCAAGATGATTTGTATTTGACTGTTGTGAAGTTGCCTGAATTTCGCGGCATGTCACATGTCGATCTTCCTCAATCAGCTTACGCACAGCATCAACGTTTTCTTGGGTGACTGCAGTTTTTGGACGACCTTGACGGGGATCATCACTGAGCTTGACACGTCCACGTTGAAATTCAGCAAACCAGCGATAAATTGTGGTTTTGGATGGGGCTTCATCACCAAATGCAGAAATCATCCGGTCAACACACTGTTTTTGTGTTAAACCACTTCGAAAGGCATAATAAATCATCGCTCTTGAATTTTCTCGAGTCAATTCCATTTTCTCAACGACTAAACAAGTTTGACAAAACCTTGTGACAAGACCGAGAATCTTTTTTTAAATAAATAAATGGTATTCGATTTTTAAAACCAAGGAGTTTTCAATTAAAAAGATTTTAATATGGCAGGAACAGTGTAAATATTCCATTCCCGATACTTACAGTGCAGCCCTCGTACATAGTCTGAACTCTTTTTCTTTCTTCCATCTAATCTTCAAAATCCAATAGGTCCCAACGACGCTGGAGTAAATACACATTAAGCATCGCGGGCTCCCCTTCTATTATAGAGGTCCAGTATATATTTAGAACTGTCATGGTCCAAAACTCTATACAATGATAGTTCAATTTATACTGGTCGTCCTGGGTCCAATTTCCATCGCCAAACAATATCTAGTTTATATAGATTGGTGAATAAATTTTTATCCTATAAAGTAACAACTACAATATTTTTAAGTACTACCAGGTGGACTATACGCAAATAAAATGCTTGAGGCTACCTTTTTATCGCTACTACACAAGAACTAAAACTTAATTTAAGTCAGCTTATTACGGTAGGGTTCCATGGTGATAGACATGATTTAATTTTATATTTTCTCACAAAAACTTGTCCCTATAATGTTAAGAGGTACGGGTGCAACAGATTACTGATTGGTATTACTTACACCCCACAGAAGACTTTTGCTAAGTAAGCTAAGCACGCCAAATTCCCAATTGGAAATATTAGTGACCCGAATGGTATTGCGAGTGTTTGTATAAGTAGGTAACTTTAGTTGCCAACTAAGTAATTTGAAAAATAAATCAATTCGGCTTATTAAACTGTTACGGTTACTATTGTTCTGCTGTCTGCTATTACTAATAGTAGGTTACTAGATTTACTAGCTGAATTATTACTAGGGCAGGGCAGACGTATAATATAGACGTTGGACGTATCGTATCGAAATGATCTAAATATTGAATGTATGGCATATCGATCTGTCTGAAAGCAAATTTAATATTATGTTAGTCATTGAAACTTCAAATTCAATATCTTATATCATAAAATTGGTCAACAACTATTTGAAATCGTTCTTTAAAAAAAAAATAATAGTTCGGGGATGCCCGACTGATTTCGGACCTGACGGCGGTTGCAAACAGAAGAGAAGAAACTAGCGAAGAAATCGGGCAAATAAACTCACGGCCACTCTTTTAAGTGACCAGATAATTATTAAAATATTTACTAAATTGCATTATATTGCTATTATCTGATTCAAATAGGTAAACTAAATAATAAGAAATAAAGGAAGAAAAGAAAAACATAAAAGACGGAAAACAAGAAACATTAGCTCCGGATACATTTCTTTACAGTATTTGAAATAGCCTGTAAATCAAAAAACAATTAAATCCCAAGCGATTTATCCTCCACATAATCCACTATTGAGTAAATAGCCCTTAAGACTAGTTTTACGTTTTACTGCGGACTCAATTGAAAATAATATAGCAGTAACGCACGTTATGTTAGTGGATTCATATTCGGCCGACATTATTAAAATACATACCATTTTACATACAAATATTAGATGTGTTTTAAGAGGCACCATCTGAAAACCAGCGCTGCACCCGTTGTTAGGTGCAGCATTATGCTGAGATGGTGACCTTTTCAGGCCCGTACTAATTGGCGTAAATCCTTTTAAATGTATAAATTTAGTTTTTTTTTTTTATCTTCTTTCTTTGTTATTTATGTTATGAATGTTGCGGGTTGTGAATAAATATATTTTTCTTTCTTCTTTCTTTCTATGTAATAAGTCACATAACAAATCCTAACTTAATCTTACTAATATTATCTATAGAGGCAAAAGTTTGTGAGGATGGATGGATGGATGATTATTACTCTTTCACGCAAAAACGGCTGAAAGGATCATGATGAAATTTTGGACAAACTTTGATTATAGTCTGGAATGGCACATACGGTTCCCATGGGATAGATTTCACCAAAATTTCCACGCGAACGAAGTCGCGGAGCACAGCTAGTAATATAAACGATAATGTTATTGTTTGTTTGTTAGGCTTTCACGCTTTAACTACTCAATGATCTTCATGAAATTTTGCATACGAATTGCCAGGCGTCCGGAAAAAGACATAGTGTCTCTTTTATCCTGAAAAAAGTATTGTTCTCGGGCAATAGAAAAAAAAAAAATACCAATGCAATCAAAAATAGGGAATGCTTAAATGTGTCCTATGGTTTCATCTGTGGTAATTTTCAGCTTTAAATGTTAGTATCTATGTATAGACGAGACATTTAAAGATATCTCTAGACTAAATCAATTTAATGTGATATACTGCTTGTCCACCATACAATCCTATAAATTTTATGATTAAGAGCTGACATGTTTAGCACTACCAGTCAAAACAAAGTCTCAGAATAAATCATATATATTAATCCTCGAGAGGGATTCCGCCTAAGAAAGATATCAAAAGATGAAATGGAAAGGCTTCAAGCTAACATAATGCTACTTGTAAAATTAAATGGCAAAAACATTCAAAAGATTAAATGTCTTCATTCTATTGTATATAGTCTATTATAATGGGGGATAGCGATATATTTACGTATGTTAAGAACATATGCCAAAGTTGTTCAAATTCAATGTAAGAAATATTTACAAAAATATATACATAGTATGTATATATATATATATATATATATATATATATATATATATCATGTAAAAAAAACTATGTTTTAGTTTTATCTGTAAAAAATTCATCATTTTGGTTAACAATTGTAATTTTAAATATGCCATTTCTTAAAAAGCGTAATTTGAAATATGCCAGCATATACGAATGGTTACAATTGATGTTGAACGACAAACTAGAAACCCTAAAATACCTATCTGACGCGGTAGAATCTAAAATAGACATTCCCTTATGGCCTTTACAACGAAAAGGGTGAGGGTACACTGTTTGTGTATCAACTTATACACGTCAAGTTTTATGTACCGAGAGGGGTAGATAACATGGAAATTGAGGCGTGATCAGGATGTTTGAAGTCAAATTGGGCGTGAGATGAAAGAACAAAAGGGTTTTCTTTCAACTTCTCTTCCTTTCCATACTGATAGGCTTGCAAGGAACGCTTTTCTCGAAAAGATTTTTATATTATGTTACAAAATACCTTGTCAATGGCAAAAGGTTAAAAGTTTTTGGAAATTATGCCGTAATACCAGTGCCAGTTACGGGCCAAGGGTTATTTTTCAAGAAAGTTGTGACAGGTTTTTGGTAAAACTTTCTCAGTTTCAAAGTATACCATAACAAGTTATAATAAATAAATTTGTGAAGCTTCTGGGTTTCAAGTTTTGCAAAAAATATAACAATATCTTGCATTAACTTCAAAAGTTCAAGCAGAACTTGAGTTTATTTAGTAGTAAGTACCTTTGGAGACTTCGAAAGTATTTCGTTTGGGAAGTTTCCGTGGTTCGCAAATTGAAACCAGACTAATAAGATATCTTGTTTTTTTTTAATATGTGATTGTTAGCATACGAGCAGACGGGTCACCTGATGGTAAGTGACTACCGCCGCCCACGGGCACCTGCAACTCAAGAGTCAGAAGTGCTTGCCGACCTTTAAGGTGGGAGTAGGTGAAGGGAGAGAGGAGATAGGACACAGGGAGGGGAAGAGGAGAAGGGGAGAGGGAAGGTTCAATGACGACATTTATATGACACAGTGCATATTGAAATAATTATATACCTACACTCTAAATATTTCAATTTCGTTCGTATAACGTATCTCAAATTGATGGGTATTGTTGTACGTGGAAACACGAATTCCACGGCCATAACAAAATATTTTTATAGCTCACATTACTGCTGGCAGACTTAACGGCCGCGTTTATGCTTGCCAAATTCATACGCGATACCATGTTCCCCTCACTTATTTTTCAACTTGCTCCTGAATAAATATCAAGCTATTTGAATATTTTCCAGACAACAATATGTACTGTTGCCTCTTTTGTTTGTGCTCTTGTATATTTACATAACCTAGGTCAGTTGAGTATAATATCTCACTGAGCCAAACAATACGGATTGCGATGCGATCTCCCGAGTTTTCTACGTTTTAATTATATATAAAACCGTATTGTCTTCAAAGCCTTTGAATTTTCTTTCTAAAACTAGGGCAGACGTAGATTTTATTCTTAGAAAATAGTCGAGAATACTTAAATAGCACTGTTACTTAATGCATCTCAATGGCTGGTGGAGACACTAAAATGAAGTTAAAGTTTAATCAAGGCTTTGCAGTAGCAAAAGAGATAGATAAATGCTTGATATAGGAAGAAAACAGCGTCTATTCAATACCTAGCGACGTATTTTCACAAGAGAAAGTATTTTGCAATACAAAAAAGTATAAATTGTATCACAATCCCTCGGGACTTTATTCCGGTCGAAGTTTATCACATCGTATTTCACCCGGTGTTGAAATTATATTTCTTCGTACACCTTACAGTTATTTCTAAAACGAAACGTAATGGATAAAATAAAACCCTTTTGAGAATTCACCCGCACTCCGTATATTTGTTTCTAATATCCGTTGACGGTAATTTATCCGGACGGCAAGCTTGACCCAAATTTTTTACACAAAAAGCATCTTTGGAATGGACGGGTCGCAGTAAATAATTTTAAGGGTTTCCCCAAACGACCGCATATAAAATTCTCGTACAAGTTACAGTGATGAAATTTTATGACCTTAAAACTACTCGCGTTATAAATTCATAACGCCTTGGTTTTTTGAGGGTAGTTAGAATGGTAACGTTGATAAACAACTTCATAAAATAAAAGCTGTTTACGGAAACGTTATTGATGGGGACAATATTTTCTGCTGATACTTTTCGTGGCGGAGACAGCATTTATCTTGGTTTTCTACTCCATAGACTTTGTATCCTTGTTTTATTGAAGGTGACATTTTGCTATTTATCACATTTTCTGGTTTAAGGGTGTATTCACAATAAGTTACTGATTTGACAACAAAAATGTTCAGTGCAAATACAAGATAGATACCAAGTATATTTTGAACTTTTATTTTTCATCAGTAGCCGAATGCACATTGTTAACTATTTAATATTTATAAGAAGCACAACAATTTGTGTATCCCACTACAAAGACACTGATTGAAGATCAATAAGTGTGATTAAATGGAATAAATATTCGTTGTTTAACCAAATACTAGCTTTTCCTAGCGGTTTCGCTTGCGTTGATGTAGATTTTGACAGTATTTTAACAGTACTTTTGTTCTAGATGAAAGGTGGCTATGGCTTTTTCTGTACCCCTGACAACGCGTATGTCAATTTTCATGATTATCAGTGAGTAGAAAAGGCGGGAATAACAAACAAACATACTCACATTCTCATTTATAATATTCATACATCATAAGGGAAATATTTAATAACTAAAAAAGACTTTGGTATTTTTTTTATTATTAAAAGGACTTTGTCGCTGAGCGACTGCATCGTCCCATATGGACAAAGCTTATGGCGTTAATTAAATGGATGTGGTGTCATGTGGATGAATATATAAAGACTTAGGAAGAACGAAAATTCTGACATTAATATTAGTAGTCAATCATTCGTACGAGTAAAAATGTTTTATTTTTAAATCGGCAAGAATGTTATCTATGTTAAATTCAATAGAACAGGTCAATAAGTTGTTTTAAATATTCACAATTCAAAATTCGAGCACTAAAAGATAAATTCAGACGGTGTAATTTATGACAAAGTATACACGCGCAGCAAATACTTCCGAGAGTGCTACATTAATTGCCGAATGGAACGTTTCAGAACCACCGGTGTGGAGACAAAACCAAGTAGATGAGGACACGAGGCTTCAATTAAGCATGGTGAGTGCGGTGCTTGTGTTAACGAGACGTAGTGCTGGAGCTCCATTGTTTTGTATTCTAACTAGACGTGTTTTTAATCACTTGGGTGTGGTTTAGATTGCGGGATTTCGGAACGAATTTGAGTAGAAATGCTGTGTCAGTCAGTGTGAGTGTTGTTTGCGTGCCATTGTGTATGAGTGCGTGCGTCTACATCTGTATGTGTGTGTGCGCGTAAGTGTATCTATATACAAACACACGTTGTGTATTAGTGGTTATGTAACCTACTCTGCAATATCCTATATATTGCAAAGTGTAATTATAAATCTATCAATTTTAACGGCTGCATTATGATGAGCTTTCACCAATGTGTAGAAGAGACCATAAAATTGAATACGAGTTTGTCATAAAAAGAACTCTCAGAAACTACAGCTTTACGCTCTAGCTACAATGTTATATGTAGGTAGGTATATGGCTGACTTGAGTGCCTCTGCCGCAAGCACGATTTCTGACTCGACTTTCGTTTGAAGTTCAATTTACGACTAAAGTGTAGTGAATTATTATTTATTACAGAGTTCTCATGTCTCAAGATATTTTAAGTAATCTTGAACTAGACCCAAACCTATAAGTACACACAACTACATATGCCACATATGTATTTTTATAGTTCCGTACGTCCGAATGGAAAACGATATCCTTATAGGATCACTCGTGCATCTGTCCGTCTGTCACAGCCAGATTGCTCCGAATCTACAGAATCAATTAATTAAGTTGAAATTTTGTACACAAGTGACCCAAACACGGATGTGGACGTAACTAAATGAATTACTGTACTGTGACATATTAAACAAAAGAGCTTGTTGTGAGGGTCTCAAATATATTATTTTTATAATTTTAAGACAAATAGTTTGTCATTTAAAAAATAGATGAAAAAATGACTAGTTCTTCTTTGTGACCAAAACTACTGAGCCTAAAATAAAAAACCAGGTCAGTCTGACCATTCCTAACACATTGCGTGAGAACCCTCCGTGCCTCGGAGAGCACGTTAAGCCGTCAGTCCCGGTTGCCATACGAACATCTGTTGCATTCGTTACGGGTAGTTGGAGCCCTAAAAAGTCCGACAACCTGGTCTATCTCCAGAACTTCCATATCGCCTAGTACTTGGGTTGTGGAGGTCTGATGTTTGGCCGTATCGTAGTTAGACTAAAAGCCGACCTCAACTTAGTTGGAAAAAGACGCGGAGGATGACGATGACAGAAGATTTAGTTCTTTACTTATAGACAGACTACAGGAAAACCTATAAGAAGTGTATCGTCTTAAAATTACTGTTTACTGACTTAGCGCTTGGGATTCTGGCGCCTCGTTTTGAGAAGAAGTGATGTCCGCTAAAGAGGCGTCAGGAAAAGGAACGGGAGAGGGCTAGTCCTCTCCCGTCCGGTAGAACAGGTGACAAAGAGCGCAAAATGATCTCTGGCTGGCCTGGGGGTAACGAGTGAAGCTGCCCCCGTAGAAGAAGCAGGCCTGAGATGGTGGCGCGACGTGTTCCGCGCCCGCCTCTGATAGAAAAGTGGCTGAGCCCCCCGCACGCATTGGTATGGCTGCTTATTATTTAAGAGGCCGCTAAGGTCTGCCAGAGTTCTCGGGGACTTCCTTCCAATTGTATACCCGAGCTCTTTGCAATAGCGGGTCTATTGCAAAAGACTCGGGTCTGTGTCAGAACACCGTGTGGTTTTAGACGGTTCGATTCCGACATACCACTTCACTGCTAACTCCGGTGAGGTGATGACCCGTGGGGGATTTCAACAATAAAAAAAAAAGATTTGCAGTTGGAATGTGTGGCAGAACAGATTTTTTAACTAGGTATAATGTTAAGTTTGATGTTGGAATTTGGTGGATATCATCGTCGGAACCCTCTCCACACGAGTTCAACTCGTACTTAGCCGATTTTTTTTATATTATTAGCCTCTGGGATCGAGCACTTAAATAAAAAAAAAACACAAACGAGACAGAAAGTCGTCGTGTTTAATAATTTGTAAGAATCAACATTCATGTCAAAGAAATTACTGTCACCCTCTAAAAACTTCTATGTATAGTCCGCCAACAAGAAATGGCCGCTAAAATTTTCTTTGATTTAGTGATGTGGTAACTTGAATAGTAAGTCCAGGTATAAATGATGCTATAATCAATATTCTTCCTGTTTGTTCTATGCTATCTTAAAGCCTGACAAAATAAGTTCCAATAATTCATCGATTGAATTTTCCCGTCTAATATGCACTACGTTCTTAGTGTACAGTTGGAATTGTAAACCGTAAATATTGATTACAAGTCTACTTCAAATTCTAATGTTTGATAGTGATGTATACATTGGGATTAATAAGTAAAATTTACATGTTATGAAAGCTTTAACGAACATTCAGAGCGTGCGGGAAGCTGTGTCTCGGGGCTTAAATGGCGATAAGGTCTCGACAAGTAGAATAACGGCTTAGGAGATAACTCATGTAAAGTACATTTTATTGATTTATTAGGAAGAAGCGAAATGAGTTTACGAAAGAACACAATCATCACGATGACAGAATTGATAGAAATGTTTTATAAATTTGCGTTTAGGCGCAAAAGGTATTATATCCTTACAAATTGATAAAAAAAATAAAGATTGCTTAACTTGCATGTTTAATTTATTTTGATCATATGTTTTATGTGCTATTAAGGAAATATGTGATTTATCATCATCTTATTATTGTTTAATTAACTCCAAAAATATATAAGGTTCTTAATTCGACAGATTTTTTGTATGTAGAGATTTTAACGATTATTTTTATTAGAATCTATTAATATTATAAAGCTGAAGAGTTTGTTTGTTTGGTTGAACGCGCTAATCTCAGGAACTGTTGGTTCGAATTGAAAAAATATTTTTGTGTTGGATAGTCCATTTATCGAGGAAGGCTATAGGTTATATAACATCACGCTACGACCAATAGGAGCGGAGTGTTAATGAAAAATTATGCAAAAACGGGAAAAATTTACAAATGCAGACTAAGTTGCACGTGTCAGGTAGTAGGTTATAAAGATTGATATGAGTTTTATCTATGAAAGTTGACTGGTACAAGAGTACAGGACGACCAAAAAAAAGATGAAAGGCCTGCGTGAAAAAGGACATATATTTCTGTCTTTTCTTTTTCTTTTTCTTTCTTTTTAAGAGTAGAATGGAAGCAGAAAACTTATTGCACCGACCACAGATAAATTTGGGAAAAGAGTGGGAAGATGAAGACAAAAGTATTACCACAAAAGTCGTCTCTTTTTCAACCAAGACTAGACTAACATAAACACAAACAAAACAACCAACAGGAAAACATTTTGTTTTCTCTTTACATATTACACGCCTACCTACTACGTTGTGGAATAGCGCAAGGGACAAATAAGGGGTAGACTGAGGAATAAAAATAAACTTCTCAACAAACGTGTCTGCTAACATATACTATGGTTAAAACAGATAAGATAGCAAAAAAAACGGCTCTGGGTGGTTGATCGCCGTCTTCTTTTTCAGGATAAATGTTTATTCCGGCGGGTGTCTCTTACAAAATCTTCATTTCAGTTTATATAATATCGCAACCATTTTTTGCTACTAATGTGAAAAACCGCCTATAAATGGTTACTGGATGTTCTTAACGCTCTCATTAGAAGAGATCTCACTTATTGGTTGCCTACTATCTACCTTTTATTGGGTTTTGCCTCTACAGAGATAGACTTTAGTCATATATTATATAGTCTATTGAAACTTACCATCATTACACAGAATAGAACACAAAACCTCCTCTTTCATAATTCCTCGCGTCGAGTTTATAGTTTGAACTTTGAACTCCCTCACTATAAGCTAAGCTGTTATACGCCCATAAACCACAAACAAAAATAACAGAAAACATCGGACAGATGTTCAACTCGGCCAATTAAAATCCAAAAAGCCTCTTGCTCGTGTACTCGTAACTTGGTGATGGTGATAATAACCGCTGTGTTTATCGAAAATGTGCCGATCTTGGCGCCAAACAGTAGACCACCCACACTGGAATATTGCGCTACTAAAATTTTGTAGGACAATAATAGGTATTGAGGCCAGCTGTCTGTGCCTTGAACCTTTTTTTTATGGGCGGTCGAGTGAGACTGTAGGTTTATTGCAGGCGTACTATATTTACAGTGCAGTCGGTAATTATACTGGATTAATATTATTGTAATCATACTAATAGGTATTGTTATTTTAGTTTGTTTGTTTTTTTGTTTAAAAAGAAAGACAACTCCCCGCGTTAGGAATTACTCCTGTATCGCGGGGGACTTTACAAACATACAAACAACGGACACAAAGAACACCCAGACTCAGGTGGGAATCGAACCCACGACCTTTGGCTCAGCAGTCAGGGTCACTAACCACTAGACCAACAAGCCAGTCAGTTATTACGTATAGAAGTTATTTAATGATGTGAATAAAGCTTTATACTTTATATTCTGTGAGGATTACAACACCGACTGATTAACTGATGGACTGCACGGATAGCAACTGCTATTGCATCAAGTTTTGGTTTTAAAACCTTATTTTTTTTTTTGTATATTATGTATTGACTGACTAACAGCTCATATTAATGAAATATGTATTCCAAAATCTATAGATTAAAGATATATCAAATTGTATATGGAGGTGTATTAAATATGTATTTGACAAATATTCTAATAGTAAAGTATTCCAAAGGTATATTCTAAATTCAGATCCAGTATTATTGCTTTTAACAGAACGTATTATGTATATGTGAATATGACCTAAATCGGTTAATTCGTTCAGAAGTTATACGACCATTTGTTATAACTAGGCTCCACATTCCAGTATGCCATGAGTACAATCGTATATTATGTTTATTTAATAAAATACAATACAAGCTATTTTGGTAGTCAAATCAACAACTTTATGATATCAGAACCATATTAGCAATAAAATACATGTTTCTCACCCGCCAATTAAGTTTCTTTAAAATACCTTTTTCTTCGCCATAACGGGTAACGGACAAAACCGGGTGTAATTAATAAAGCAGTAAGGTTAGATATATAGCGTGGTCTGGCGCCAGCGTTGACAGACAGATAAACAAGCTTACTGTCCGACGGTCATTACTACATAGTATAAAACAAAGTCGCTTTCTCTGTCCCTATATCCCTGTATGCTTAAATCTTTAAAATACGCAACGGATTTTGATGCGGTTTTTTTTAATAGATAGAGGGATTAAAGAGGAGGGTTTATATGTATAATAACATCCAATAAATAGTGGAGAAATACCGTTATTTTTGAGGTTTCTAATGTGATGTCGTAAATAATTACATAACTACTGGATCGATTTTAATCATTTTTTCAGTGAATGACATAGGCTATATATTTTAACCCGTGCGAAGCCGGAGCGGGCCGCTAGTTGAATCATAAGCTCGTTTCATACTAACTCGCTATTATTAATTTAAGAACTTTGCTCGGTATTCATGTTTTTTTTAATGTATTTAATGTACTGTGGTGCCTGCGATTCATTCGCGTGGAAATTTTGAAGTGGGTGCCGTATATTTTTCCAAAATAAAAAGTAGCCTATATACTATTGAAGGCTATAATTTATCTCTGTGCCAAATTTCATCCGGATCCGTTCAGCCGTTCTGTTGTGATTGAGTAACAAACATGCATCCATTAAAATTTTCGCATTTCTAATACTAGTACCTTTACCTTTCTCTGTATTGAATTAGTTTTTTGCCAAATAGATCATGCTATTTATTTTTTACTACTTGACAATTAATTCAGATATCCCTTTGGTAAAATTACTTCTTTTTCGGGATGAAAGTATTCCATGTCTTTTTCTGTACTCCTAACAACATGCGAAATTTCAAACCGCACTAACCTTCGCATTTATATTAGCCTGGACATCTTCGTTGATCCCATAGCATAAGTTTGCGTTGAGTACTATTGTGAGGACCTGTATTCGTTTAGGAAAGTCAGTTTAAAAGTACTCGGGACTTACCCTTTAAAAAAAAATTGGAAAATAATTCTCCTAAGCTTGCTTATTAGGAGACTAATATTGAAACACACACAGGACAGGCATTTTAATGGTTTTCTTTGATTTTATTCCTTATTGGTTTATAAACTATATTTAACTAGATAAAAATTAGACATTTAATCATCTTTTATTAATTGAAAAATAAAAATATAATCTTAAAATTGTTAGTTGTCCGATTGTTCAAGGCAAACGATTGCGGCGCGTCGCGGCCCCAATTTGTTGTTTGTTGTATCACAACACGAAGTAGCTTACAAAATTTTTATCTATAACACTTATAAGCACATCAACTAATACATCTGTCTACAACTTACACCTAATTCAACAGTAGACAAAATCGAATCAACGTAAGTGGTTCTATGTTCCAAGCCAGACGGGTCGATGACAATCCCCATTACCGTCACATAAAGCATCGTTCTAAAATGATAGCCTTTTAACGTGCCCACTGTATATTTTACTGTCATCGTAAGCTTAAAAACCACTAAAATAGTTGTAGTAAACGTGTCTTCTAACGTAAACAATATTCGGAAATACCGGTTTGAGCACGGTGTGGGTGGGAACCGCTAAATTGTACACCTGCATTTTTAGGTCTAGTTTTGGTGTCTAAATTTAGCTTTTTCTTTTAGGTTAATAACACCATTTGAGTCTGGTAGCCTTTTGGTACACTCTTGGATTTAACGACGATAATCCAGACTAGATTTTTTTAATGTTTCCTTGAATCTTTATTGTCCAGATATTATGCATAAACAATTATTTTCTTATTTAGTTAGTGTTTAATTGCAAAAAATATTAATTAAAATATGCAAAATACGGGCGCGAAATTCAACTTTGCAAAACGCTTCACCATTGGTCGAAACAAAACATGACGTGCAATTCCACGTTCTGTCATTTATCGGCGCCTATACTCGTAGTGTTACGGAGAAAGATAGGTGTTCCTGTGGTTTTTGCTCTTAGCTAGTGCAATTTAAGCATTCTAGTGATATTAGAAATTATCTAGGACAATGACTGAATGTAGTTTTGTCAAAGCACAATCGGACAATCTACCGAAAATAGGTGTTGTTGTTTGTGCATTCATGATGACCACGCATTCATGATTTCCAGCCACCAGAACAACACAGACAATATGAGATGAATCTTCATTTTATTTGACTTTAAGGTGTACTTTCGATAGCTTTATTGTCATAAACCACGTGACATATTAAATACTGCTTTTTTTTTCAAAATTTCGTTAGATCACAATAAAATAAAATGTCAAAATACGTTTGTAAACTGTGATGATAGGGCGTAGCATACAAAGAAAATTCAACAGAATAGAGAACCATCTTCGATACATTAACTTTGTTGCAAATAAGTCAATGTGTATATAGAAATGGTTTATTTTTTTACCGTAAAACTTAGCAAAACATCACGTGTGCGGAAAATGCTGTTTACATACCTACACTTAGCAATGTATAACAAGGGTTACTGCAAGGACAGAGAGGAAAAAGCACATGAACAGTATAATCTGTAATTTAAAATTGAAGACCAGATTAAGTTTGAGTACTGGCTTAAAATAGGCCTTTAAAAAAGAAAGAAAAACCCAATCCTGTGTTATAAGGCGAGTGTTGTATTTAAATTGGTGAGTACGATCCCCAGTCAGATGACAGGTATCAGATGAGAGCGTTTTCTTCGTTGTCGTTATCGTTAGATATGAGGATATGGTTAAACGAGCTGAAAAATTAGCTGCTCAACAAACCCTACGTTGATGATAAGGCCTTTTTGCTAAATTCAAAGACAACACAAACAATTATTTAAATTATGCATACGAACATTTTGCATGCTTAAGTACAATAACACCCTGCTAGTAGAATTTCTTGAACAAAATCATAACATCGCCCTAAATAAAGAAAATTTGTTGAAAACAAAAAAAGATTTGCAATAACCAAATACACACTTGGCTTCTGACAACCCTAGATACAGGTATGTTCTGAGAATTGGCGAGAATAACACAAGATCAATGTTCTTTAAACGAGACGACATGGCAATCGTGTTTGTTGCTTACAACATTTATGGTAATCACACTCGCCAGTGTTCACTAGCAAGTTTTCTAGGATTTATATCGGAGGGTTTTGCCACTATAACGAATACAACTTAATTTTTATGATTGCCTAACCTAAAACCTAGTTGTGACCCGAATTTTTATTTTGTCTATGGTAGTAGTAGTGTTCCTATTTAGATTTATACTGGCCCGCCATTACTTGGAACAAGTGTTTCTTTATTTAACCATTTTAATGTTTAAATATTTATTTGAAACTTTATTTATGACATACAAGTTAAAGAGGGTAAAATTAAGTATATCGATAGAATAGTACAATAAAAACTGATGTGACTTACATGTCTAAAAGTGATTAAAAATTCTACAAAGATCCGTATTTTGACATACGTTTTAACGAAAAAAAAAACGGAAAAATCTATTATACCGTACGATGGGACTTTTGTCTGTATATCTCTAAAACTGTGCCTCTGGGGAGTTTTGTGATGAAACTTGGGTTTTTGGGTTTTCTTAATTTTTGTTTTGATTAAGTTATGTGTAGGCGATTTTCGCTATGAGGACTGTTTTTTTTTGTTTACATATGAGAGGCTTTATAAGAGTTGAAAACCAGCTCTCTTAGTACCTATTCGTATCAGGCAATGCTGTACTGGATCCCCCGATGCCGTCGCGAGACATCCTCTCTTAATGTTGATATTGTATATTTTTCTTTTGTATAATTTTTTTCTTTCTATCGTTATATTAAAGGTGGTCTCGTCGTGCCGAAAGCTTGGATAGCGTTCACATGATCATTAGTACCACAGTAAAGATTTCGCCACCTCACGATCCATTGGATATTTTTATAGGATCAACAAAGAAGTTCTTGCCATACATCCCGTCATTGAACATCATCAACTCCATTGACGTAAAAGTTAATAGTGCTTTAATTGGTAAATAATAGTTAGTGAATCGATTACGATGCTCCATAAATAGTGTAAAAAAGTTAATAGTTCTAGTGTACATTATGCCTTATATAGAATATCATCTTAACCTAACGCATATTTTGTCTCATGTGTATTTTGCTGATTTAGTTGCGTCAAAGTTAGCATTTAATCAAGATGGTTACAAACTAATAGTTCTATCTAAAATCCAGTAAATGATGTTTGGCAATTCATCCGTCCATGTACACCACTAGGCGATAGCAGAAAACCAGCACTACTTCCTCAAAGTGGCATTACGCTGAGCTAACCACCATTTTTGGCTCATGCAGAGCGCTTAATTTAATTGTAACACTGTTGTAAATGTCTTATGCATGTGCATACACAGGCATGAGGTCAAAATAATTTTGTTTTTTTTTCTTTCTTTCAATTTGTGCTAAAAACAATCATATGAAAAAATCTGCAGTGCTATTTACTTTAGGTGGGAGGAAAGTGTTTTGTAGCCACCCGATTGTAGAGACAACTTTTGCCAGTGACAGGCGGGCAAAGACAAAAACTGAGATTGCGGAAGCTACATATTATATACGATAAATACCATAAATAGTATATCAACCTAAAAGGTATTTTTTTATTAAAAAATATTATCCACAATCGATGCTCCTTGGGGCTGTGGTGTGGTGTATTAACAAAAAATTTTAAGGTTTTAGGGCGATAATAAAATCAAGGGCTGGCAATCCCGATGAGGTTAAACAAAACTACGAGCTTAGTGTGGTTTTTGTGCTCAGTCTGTATTGCCACTACAGTATAAAAAAAAACTGCCAGCCGTAGGACTGCACATCAGAAGTGAAAACATAACTTACACACACACTATTCTGTATCTGAGCGTGACGGTCACGCGAGTTCCGTGCTTTTTCCCAATACCAAAATTACCCAATGCAACGGTCCTAAAATCATGAAATTCGTGTGACGTAATTTATTGATGGCCTCTAACAGGTAACGGCAGGCAATACAACTCTGCCCTAATAGTTTTAGTTAACAGGTTAGATAGGGTGGGAGGTGCCTTTCAAGACCGGCGACTCTAGCTTGAAGCAGAAATACCTTTTAATGATCTCCCAATGAGGTGACTAACACGTAATTTCAGCCTTTTAAAACGAGTTAAACTGTCAACTAATTCATTAGTGGGACAAGGTATAGCTAACTGTGAAAGTTAAGTGAATTTGAATGTAGCAGGCTTGAGTTGTGTTGACATTTAAATGGATAAACAACACTTAAAAGTAGACTCAAGGATATGTTGAATTGTTTCTTTGGTTTAACCACACTAAAAGAACGAACTAATTACTACTACATACTTAATTTTAGATTTAGCCTGTTTATTTAGGAAGGTTAACCTTTATTTTGTTTTTTTATAAAGAATACTCACACATAACTAGTATTCTTGTTAACCCCTCCAGGTAAGCTTAACACTTGTGTTAGGAGTGGGTTCACGTCAGTAATGCACTGGGTGGGGTCTGGGGTTCGAACCAACAACCACTCGATCGCAAGTCCGACGCCTTAGCCATTACGCTACCGCCGCTTTTAACTGCTATATAGCAGGACGTTACGGACCCATAGAGGTGTGAGGTAGTACTTATAAATGCGGGTGCACTCGCTGGTAAAGGTGTATAATTATTAAATGAAATAAAAAGGAAGAAATGGCGTATATTTAAAAGTGATATATCGAATATTCGCATTCGTATTCGCGAATATTCGTATTTTTTTCGACATTTTTGTTCGCAAGAAACTTTGCGAATGTAATACATATCTACTCATTGATTGTTTTTAATGAAAACTGCAACAGGATTTGGACTTTTATATTGTAAATCTTCGCTTTCACTAGAATCCATCAACATTTTCATAGTGTTCTTTAATTATCATTAATTGCAAAAATATGCGACTCATTTGTTGTTTTAAAACAAGAATGAAAATTCCCAATGCATTCGTCAGATGCTCAATTACATTATCCATTCTTGTATAGCGTTTTTCAATTTCTCGTCTTTTAACACAGACATATTTAAATATCAGTAAAATTTAACTAACTAACGAAACTAAACTCAAATCAAAACAAACCTTTGACTGAATGACCTTCAAGTGACTAATATTGTGCAGTCGATCGTTCGATCTGGATCAGCTCGGCTATGTCGGCTTAAACGCCCCCGACAAGCCCGCTTTATTAGAATTAAAAAAGTTAACGCGAATGGGTAATCGCGAATACTGGAGATAAACATTTTTAGATTTCACGAATGTAAAAAATATAACATTCGTAACATCACTGTTACGAACATCAGACAAAATATTTAAAAAAAAAGTTGCGATACTCTAACCGTTGGCGTCGCTTGCTGGCGTTTCTATTTCCATTCCCAGAGGCGTACTTATGATTCTTTTAAGTTAATATATGGAGATTTGGAAATTTATTTTTTCAGTGCTTTAGACGCGGAAACTTGTATATTAATTGTTTTATAATGGCCAAGGCAAACGTGAGAAAATCTGCATGCCTAAGTTTTATATTTATAACTAGCAGTTCCTGCACGGCTTTGCTCGCGTGTACATATTTTTATATTTTGCGTAGAACCCTAATAACCCTAATAACTTTTCCAAAATAAAAGTAGCCTAAGTTACTCCTTGTAACACCAGCTATCTGCCAGTGAAAGTCCCGTGGAAATCGGTGCAACCCGTTCCGGAGATTAGCCGAAACAAACAGACAGACAGACAAAAATGTTTAAAACTGATTTTTAGGTATAGGTATCGTGCAAATAACTGTATGAGCTTAAAAAGAAACTATTATGTTGACATTACAAACATATACTTCAATTTTATTTATTTGTATTGATGAAATAGCGCAATCTGTTATTGTTATTATTCATAACCAGATATTATCTTAAACTTAAGGATTTTGGATTAGCTTCCTATGCCATAAGTCGGGCTCTCAAAACTTACGTAGTGAATAGTTTTTACGGGCTTTCTTGGTAACTTGAACTTACCTGTAACAAGATAAAAACACACATTAGGATAATATAGGTTTACAAATAAAATATTATTTGGTTCTACCAGATTTACGAGGCGATCTCTATGGCATGGATTTTACTAACACAACTCACGAGACAAAATAGTGTTGTAAATTGTACATATAGCTATTTATAATGTGTTATATTAAATAAATGTTTTCCAGGGATTGATATCCATAAATCATACTGATATGACCTGATTGTTATGTGCTGTAAAATTACCGCCACCTGACGTAGAATGTTGGAAAATACTTTATTACCAGTGTAAATAAAAACCATTCCTATCACGCAGGTAACTTTCACTCATACTGAAAATTAATAAACTAATCCGACATTTAGAAATCAACATAATGGCATTTGAAATGCGTTCCTTTTTGGCTTCATGAAATATTTTGACGTTCCGAATTTAAATTGAAACATGGCGTCCGTAACAAACACGATTCTTTGTGTAATGTAAAGATTTTCGACTTTATTACGTTTGTTTTAAAGTCAAAAATTTTTTTTTTAAGTTAAGCGTAACCCATATAATTATTATCCCAATTGAATAGCTCGATAAAACTTCAATGGTTGGACCACGACTTTGAAGTCGCGTCTTTTCTTGTTCATCATCTACAATTATTATTATTAAAATTTCTACATATAATTGAATAATCACTATATTTTTACAGTATCTGATAACATAATATAGCGGGTCACCATCAACACCGACACGCAACTGTTTGCACGCATTAGAACGTAGGTACATTTTTATATTAAATTTTGACAAGAGATGAATAGAATTTAATGAAAATTTTATAACAGTTAAGAATGTTTATTAAAACAGGATTTAATATTAAAGGTTTCCACAGTTTAGCAATATCAGCCAGTTGAATCGTAAAATATATACATAACAAAATATATGTATACTCGGTATAGGAGTGTATCCTACTAATATTATAAACGTGAAAGTTTGTGAGGATGTATGGGTGTGTGGATGTATGGATGTTTGGATGTTTGTTACTCTTTCACGCAAAAACTACAGAATCAATTGCGATAAAACTTGGTATGTACATAGCTGGAGATCTGGATTAACACATAGGCTACTTTTTATTACGATATTCGAACGGCATCGGGACTTATGCGGGTGAAACCGCGGGGCGCAACTAGTATATGTATAATTTTGTGGCGTTGATTGATTGACACCTGACATAAGTTGATTGACAACAATTAACTTATCTCAATACTATTTATTATGTTAATATTTTTGCTCGTATCAAGTTGCAGTATTATTTTTATATTTGTTAAGCGTCTTATAAATATCGATTACATCATAAAAATAAGAAGCAAAGCAATTTTAGTTTTAGACAGGCCTGTTGGTCTTGTGCTTGGAAATTACTGTGTTGAGCTGACTGCTGCGCCAGAGGTCGTGGGTTCGATTCATACTCAGTAGAAATAAATTACGTGATGAGCACAATGATTTGTTCCGTGTCAGAGTGTAATTTTTCTATAATATATATATGTTTAGTAATATAAAAACATGTTTATCAGCAGTCTGGTTACTATAGTACAGACTCTGCCTAGTTTGGGATCAGACGGCCGTGTGTGAGGGGTCTCAAGTTATTATTTTAGTAGTCTGTTATTTCAATTTGTAATATACATTTTATTGTCCTACTAATATTATAAACGTGAAAGTTTGTGAGGATGTATGGATGTATGGATGTATGGATGTTTGTTACTCTTTCACGCCAAAACTACTGAACCGATTGCGATGAAACTTGGTATGTAGATAGCTGGAGACCTGGATTAACATATAGGCTACTTTTTATCCCGATATTCCCACGGGATCGGGACTTACGAGGGTGAAACCGCGGGGCGCTGCTAGTAACTAATAGTACTAATAACATGAAAATTGGTTATTTGTTTAACCCTTTAGCAGAGCTAAGTTGCTTCTCTAATGAAGGGGCATGAAGATGATGATGATGGCAGAAGGTAACCTGGGCACATCAAACTATACCATCCACCCAGCGGTTTTGAGTTGAGTCTATTTCACTCAAGTTTAGAGTCCACAAAACACCGATCTACCACGGGAAAATAGGACGATAAACAACTCTAAATTACAAAGTCCTAGCATATTTTTTACAACACTACGGTTATAAAACTAAGGCACTATGTACCGGTCTGAGCGTGGCACGGCCGGCCAAGGTTACCGCAGTGGGTAACAGCTAGTCGTTCGACGATCTAGTGAGCACGAGAGACGCTCGTCACGTTTTAGATTTCATACTTGTTTTCCCGCGCCTTTTATTCCTTGCCGATTCAACCACAAAAACAGCACAGTTTATTTATAGAATTATATTAAAACTGGTATGTACATAGTTCATCTTATGTAGCTGTGCAGTTTTTATAGTTGTGTTGAACACGTAGGTACGTGTTAAATTTGAATTCATAATGTAATTCCTTTACGCCATGAATGCACGGAGGAATATGCAAGCAATAACTATTTTATAAAATAATAAGTCGTACCCCGCAGTTTTACCCGTGATTATGGTCACTGCTCCGCTCCTAAGGGTCGTAGCGTGATGTTATATAGCCTATAACCTTCCTCAATGAATACTCTATCCAATACAAAAAAGATTTTTTCGAATCCGACTGGTAGTTCCAGAGGTTAACGCGTTTAAACAAACAATCAAACAAAAAACCTCTTTATTGTATCAGTAAAGATTGGAAAAGTGTAAAAATAACACAATTTAAATCAGCCTCAATTTTTTTAAATCTTCAATTCAGCGATTTTTATCCTAATTAATAAAGAATATCACTTAAAGATAAAGAAAACTTGTATTTTCATTTAGATAAATACATAGTTAACTGCACATCAATCTATTCTCTTCGGGATTACATAGGTAAATTGGTATCAATAAGCTAAACCTGGAATTCAACTCAATATTTTAGAACCACCATTTTAACTTATTTACCCCGTTTGACTCGATAGCTAATTAAACATTTGTTATTCCGGGTAACGGTACAACTTTTGTAACAACAAAGTATTTCCATCGATTGATCTCCTCATAAAATATGGATATTACAATCACGATTTAGCACTTAGTAACACAACTTAGTAAACAGAACAGTAGACATGCGCATACCATGTCCGACATGGGATTGAACCTGGAACGGTTCCTTTCCTTGTCGGAACTAGTTCCAGGAAACATGTCCGAGGAACTGTCTAGTTCCTTAGTTTTATCCGGGCATTGTAGTCAACAGTTTTATTTCGGTTCAGACAGTTCCTCGGCCATACATGGTTGTAAACCATGATATTGTTTATTTAGACTTAAAATATTTTAAATTAATGTATTGGCTTGGTCTTTAAAAATCAATTGATAGTATATATACATAATTAAGTAATATTTAAATTTGTACATCATAAATCATAATACATAATATATTATATATAGGTATTTTATTTATAATTGCTAACATGAAAAGTAGCTCAGGCACCTTTGATGCCTTCAATCGTTGCCTTCTGTCCATAAAAGTAAGTCCTGCTTTTCAAAATACACCCTTGCACGGAACAGAAGTAGGGGATGTCGGCCCGGAGCGCAACGCTCGCGGCATACGTCACACGGATAGTTCGTTATTCGTTCCACCATTCAATACAGCTCCGGCCGCTCCTTCAATCCGCGATCGTTCCGAAGAACTGTGGAACTGGAACTATTAGGTTGAGCAAGTCGGAAAGAACTGACATAGTTCCGACTGCGGACATAGTTCCAGGAACTATTACGCTCCGGAACTACACATGTCTACAGAACAGTTGTTGCGATTAGCAAGTCAGTTGTAACCAGATTTGGGATAATCATGCCGAGTTAGAAGCCGAAACGGTTATAATTGCGCAATGGACACCCTTTCTAAATCTCAGGTTCTAATGTAGGCTGTTAATGAATGGTTTTCAATAGCTTTCCATAAACTAACCCCATTTGCTAAGAATGTTTAAACCTTTACTATCCCACGCGTATGCGAGTTTGCTTTAAACGCAAGGGTTAAGGCCATAAGTGCGGTGCGATGAACGATGTTTAAATGGATAAATACTGAAATACACACTTTTCTTAATATTAGAAGAAAATTTTCAAACGATGGAAATTAATTATTTTATGTAACATACGACAAACTGATTGTATGTTCCATTCCCTTATGGTGTATATTAAAATCATAACTAGTATTATCATTATGCATTAAAGTTTCATCATTACTTCTCGTCCAAAGCTGGCCCATAGGCTTCTCCTAGACTTCGGCAAATATAGGTTGTTAATTCTACCAGAAGGACGTCACACGTTTCGCTTTTCTTCCTTCAGTGGACCTTCGAGGACCTTTCTTTTACTTCATCTTGCTAAGGACAAAAGCTCCTAAGTATTTCTTCGTCAAAATTTCAAGGATTTCCTATTTATATCTGTGTGGAGTTCAATATTTGCTATAGTCATAAAATGTATTTAGCTGAGCGTTTAAAAATTACGGTTGAAATCGATTAAATTGAATTGACAACAAGTCTAAAAATTTATATATTCCCGTTTCAAAAATACGGATCCCGTAACTAAGTCTTAGTTACGGATTACGTTTTTTTTAAGAAAATCAGCAAAGCGGCTCATCACGCTACGGTGTAGACGCAAGGATACCAAAAAACAAAATCAAATAGCTAAGACAACCTCGACTTGAGCCATCTGATAACAGTGTTTGCTAATAAGTCGCGAGTTTTCGGAAGGCGGGTCATTGACCAGTATTTGTGTCAAAAACCGAGAGTCACCGTGACACGGAGTTAACATAGAGAAGAACTTTAAAATTGCCTATGGTCACTTTTGAATAGTAATAATGTTGTTTTAAGGCAAATTTGGCTGAGTTGTTGCTACGCTCATATTTTGCGAAGGTAAACAAAATAAATCTTTCGATACAAAGTCTAAAGATTCGTTTAGTCGTCGTTATTTTAAAAGAACATCTACAACATCATTTTTGTGTTTTTATTTTATTTTACGGCCGTTTGTGAGATGTGTGAAGTTATTATTATTTATTATTATCTACTAAACTCAAAATATAAAACAAAGAAGTATTAGTATAGTAATCTTTTTATTTAGTCTTTTGTAGTGTGTGCCTTAGCCTAAATGCAATAGCGATTCGGTTAAGATATAGAATTTGCAATCGATGTGCTGGGGGCTCGGGTTAGGGCAGCAGGCGCTAGGAGGGGTCCGGATGTCTTAAAAAAGCGGCTGTTCCTAGATCTCTTCTATCTTAGGCGCAGGATGGCACGCCGTGTGGTTTTAGTCGGTTCGATTCCGACACATCGCCCCACCGAAAACCCCGGTGGTGTGACCGCTAGAGGGGGTTTTCCACACGTAGAAAAATAAATACTAGTAATGACCCTACACGAGACATTGCTTATTTTTTTAAAATATATGCTTAATTTTAGACCTCGAACCCATGATATGCTTTCATGGTCCTAGTACAATACCACAGACAATTGGCAATAACCTATATTCACACAAAGCTTAAACCTTTTAATACATTTTTACCCCTCCAGTTAAGCTATATTCTTGTATTCAGAAAGGGTTTACTATATTCAGTGGGTTTCGAACCCTAAGTACTGACATTGCAAAGGTTATGAAACAAACGACTATCAGTTGTACAACGCACTATGTTTATCTGTTCATTCAGTTTGCGAATTACGTGGAGTTATAGAAATAGATGAGTTGATGTGTACCGTAGATGAGTGACTAGAACTCTATCAATATTGTACATTTCAGTAAAAATAAGAAATAAATAAATACATTACGTAGATATTAGTTTGATGGTCTATAGGTAATTAATTATACACGGTTTATTCTACAATAAACTGAATTTCGGTTAAAAACATACCTTACACACGAAAGAAGAAGTATAATTTGCTTTAGCATAGCTTTGCATAACAAAAATAAACAATGACACCTGTTAAAATTAAAATCAATAAAGAGAACATAAATGTAAATAAGACAATAAGAAAAACCCAGTAATCAATATTTATATACCTAAATATTGTAAATATAAAGGAAGTCCTTCCCCTCTCTCGTCTTTCCGCTCTTCCCCCCCTCTTCCCCTATTCCCACCTTAAAGGGCGGCAACGCACTTGTGACTCTTGAGTTACAGGTGCCCATGGGCGGCGGTAGTCATTTACCATCAGGTGACGCGTCTGCTCGTTTGCCCCCTATACCATAAAAAACAAAAAAGTGGAAAATCCCTTTAAGGTTCATTGACTGAATAATTATATAATATACATATAAATACCGATTCCAGTGAGTAGGTATCTTATCTTTCCTCATATCTTATTTTAGAATAACTTTGACTTCTATTGGAAAGGAGATAAATCCTACTAATATTATAAACGTGAAAATTTGTGAGGATGTATGGATGTGTGGATGTATGGATGTTTGTTACTCTTTCCCGCCAAAACTACTGAACCGATTGCGATGAAACTTGGTATGTAGATAGCTGGAGACCTGGATTAACATATAGGCTACTTTTTATCCCGATATTCCAACGGGATCGGGACTTACGCGGGTGAAACCGCGGGGCGCTGCTAGTTAGCATATATATCAGCTAGTCCCGGGACTAGCTTACCTTTAATAACTTATTGGTTCACTAGGAAACTTTTCTATTTAGTGAGCAAATGATTCGTTTTATTTATTTTAACATTTAATTATATTCCAACGTCGTAGGTTCACTAACTTTTAAACGTTTGCGTTCCATTAAAGGAAATTAACGCTATCACAAAAAAAATGTCGGGTAATTCAGTTGCAGTCACTACAGTAGTAGCAGTAGTAGTAGTAGGTCCGGGAAAGATCCTGTACTCAACCATCTGGTTAAACTGTTTTTTAATATTCGTTACTTCAAACAAAGATAAACAACTAACCAATATAGTGCTTAGTTTTTCTTAACTTATATGATGCGAATATAGGAATCAAACCATTAATTAGAAATACATTCTTGAAAATAAAGGCAAAAAGAAAATAGCAAAATTAAATAAAATTCACGAAAGCACTCAATTCATAGAATACATTTTATTACCTACAATAAAGCAATTATACTTACACAACTCGGGCTATAAGGTCTTTTAAGAAACGGTTGGATTTCAAGTTTTAAACATGCAATAAGTAGTAAGGCAAGCAGTCGAAGACTGGCAGATGAACGCTTACATTAATTTTAATCTACACTTTCTGGGTGTAAATTATACAATGTCAATTTGATACCGAAAGTCCTGTGATACGGTAACGACCGCCTGTATAGGTTTAAGCTTGTTTTGCGACAGGCTTATTCACTGATGGGTGACCGATTTCACTCTCAAATATTTAATAGATAGTAAAATAAAGGAACAAAAAAAACCAGTGTTGACCAGTTACTGTAGCCTTAGAATATGAATCTTTATGTATCGCAATCAATGTGTGTAGCGTGTTTAGGTCGCATGTCTACAGTGCACAGGACACAGAGACATTAATTTAAATAAACAGATGCCAAATGTTGAGATTTGGATAAATGCTTTATTACTTTTATAGTATAACGTGGTTTATGTGCTTTCACATATTACATTAAAATGATTTCCGCTAATATGACATTAATATGTATTGGTTACTTTGGTTAATTTATAAAGTAGAAAAAGCTTCTGGGGTTTGGGCAGGTAAGACATTTAATGGACGAAAAAAATCAAGACACGAATTTAAGGATAAACCAAAACGTGTGTGCAAATCCGAAATAAATAGTATATAGGTATATTATGTATATTCTTTTTAAAGCCTTGATTTTGAAACATTACTACTAATCTCCAGACCATTAATGATATACAATTCTGAGAGCTAAATAAGTAAACATAATTATATTTGTGGTCAGTTAAAAAAGACAACGCATTGAGTGGTTCGAGCAACGACCGATAATTATTTGACTAATCCGATAATGACTAATTATTTAATTAATCTTGAGAGAACCATATACAAGAGTTTTGAGAGTTTTCTCTCAAAACTCTCGTATATGGTTCCGAAATAAAGAGTGAACTTGGCAATTATCAAATTAATTACCACTAATAACTTGACACATTTCACACACGGCCGTCTGATCCCAAACTAGGCAGAACCTGTATTATGGTAACCAGACTGCTGATAAACATACTTATATATTTCTAAATACATACATATTATAGATAAATTACACCCCACACAGAATAAATCGCACTCACTCATCGCACAGTTATTTGTCATGAGTGGGAATCGAACCCACGACCTCTGGCTCAGCATTTAGGGTCACTAACCACTAGACCGACAGGCCAAACAATCAACCCTACCTACAGTAGTCCACTGTTGGACACAGGCCTCTGCAATGCGCGCCGCCACAATCCAGGTAAACAAGTCAGTTCGAGTTGCGACCCTGACTTGCTTAAGCTTTTGCTAACACTCCTCAATCCATCAGTGTAAGCAATATCCTTTTCCGTCAATGGATATGGTGGAAGGAAAGGTAGATAAGAAGGGAAGGCAATGGGCAATATACTAACAATTTTCCAATTTGATTCCCAAAGTGCCCGGTTGATTGAATTGTTTATAGACCAGAAAATGAGCAAAAAAATTTACTGTCAAAACAATTAGTTTTATAGGTAAAACTATACATAATTTTGTCAGATTGCCTTCTAAAGATATTTCCCGTTCACCACTGGTATTGATAGTATCAAGTACTATCGACACATTTTGCTTATCATCCTCCGCGCCTTTTCCCAACTAAGTTGGGGTCGGCTTTCAGTCTAACTACGATACGGCCGAACTTTGATATTTTATGTGAAGTGACTACCATCAGACCTCCACAACCCGAGTACTAGGCGATATCGAAGTTCTGTTAGACCAGGTTGTCGGACATTTTAGGGCTCCAACTACCCGTAACGAATGAAACAGATGTTTGTATGGCACCCGGGACCGACGGTTTAACGTGCTCTTCGAGGCACGGAGGGGTCTCAATTTGTTAAGAATGGTCACCCATCCTGGACTGAGCTGGCTAGTAATCCTTAACTTTGTAATATGCTAACCTACTCAGTTACCACTTAGCCACGAGCCCCTCTATCGACACATTTTGCTATTAGTGACATAAGAAATTACCATGTCAACGTTAGCAAGACACGTTCGAAAGTGATTTCTTCTCGTATGAATCACACAATATAAACACATAACTTTCGTAGTGACTCATAATCATCAAGCTAGTCAGGTTTGGCATTTTTGGACCACTTGAGTCTCTGCTGTGGTCACTAACTGGTTATAATATAGATAAATTATATAATCAACTTGCTGCTGAACCATGCGTCACGGGTACCGAATGGACGATGACACGCGACTGATGTTCCTTGAAATAAATTTCTTACTAAAAAGGAAGATAAAGATGTGTAGGTATAGTTTTTAAGCATAGGCAGAAGTCTAACTCTAAAATCTTGATTTGATGGATTATTTATAATGGTATATTAATATATTGTTAGGCAATATATATAATCAAAAGCAAGTGAAGACTTTGTCCGGGTTCTGGATAAATCTAGAAATGGTGAAAGAATTATTGAAATTTGTGCAATTATTGCGGAGATTGCTCTCACACAATCTCACATATTTGCACTGCCTATATAATATGTCTATAGTAATAGACATTAGTACAGTATATATATCAGAATACCAAAAAGGTTTTGAAACATTTTCAAGCAAAATTTAGATAACTGACATAAAAGTTAAGTATTCTTATTTATAAAAATTCTGTACCGACTTTTCTGCAAATAAATAAATTTGATTTAATGTTTTAAACAGCCTATTCCTGAAAACTTATACTTCAACTCCCACATTAGGAATTACTACTGTGTCGCGTGGGACTTTACAAACATACAAACAACGGATACAAAGAACACCCAGACTCGGGTGGGAATCGAACCCACGACCTCTGGCTCAGCAGTCAGGGTCACTAACCACTAGACCAACAGGCCAGATTTTATGGTATTATAAAAGCAATTATATTAGCTGATAGCTATAAGGTCTTATTGCATTCAAGATTTTTGTTTTTATTCATCTACTAACCTTGGTAAACCGAATTCAAACTTTGCCTTTGATTCCCAAAGGAAAACTTAATTCGTCTCGTTTTGTCTTCCTTTGAAAGCGGCGGTAGCGTAATGGCTAGGGCGTCGGACTTGCGATCAAGTGGTTGCGGGTTCGAACCCCACCCAGTGCACTACCGACGCGAACCCGCTTCTAACACAAGCATTTTAGCTTAGCTGGAGGGGTTAACAAGAATACTAGTAATGTGTGACCCACGTTGCTAGTATTCTTTTATTAAAAAAAAAAAAAAGAAAAATCTAATAGACGAGTGAATAAACTCGAGTGACTTGTCGTACATGTAGATATAAAAGTTCTGTTTTCTGATGACAAACGTCCATACGAAAAAACAAAATAAGTTTTATATTTTTACAATTAGATGCTACCAGACCCGCGGGAGCCGTTCAGCAAACAGTTTATGACGATGCAAATATTAGTTCAGTATTGGTTTATACTGTGGTATCGGTATTGATCGTGAATATAGAGGCAGGTTATTATAACAACAGTCATAACAGTTTTATAATATCATCGTTTATGAAACTGACATTAAGGATGGCATAATAGTTTTAAATCGAAGTTGTTCGACAGAGGGAGTAATTTGAATATCAAGAAAACACTTTGTATTTCTTGTAGTAAATAGGGTTATCAGAATTCATTGGTTAAGGGGAACAGGTTGGCTCTACGTTACACCTCTTGTATTACAAACACCGGTCACCGCTTATTGTTAGGAGTACCGCGTGTTTCCTTTGCATAAAAACTGTCAATTGTAGAACTGCACATCAGAAGTGAAAACGTAACTGACACATCTGTCATCTGAGCGTGACGTTCACGCGAGTTCAGTGCTTTTTCCCCATGCCAAAAGTGTCCAACGTGCCTAAAGAAGTTTTCACTTCAAAAAACAATCTCAAGTTGAAAATATATTTTATGCCTATTGTAATCTGTCTGTAAGTCTGTTATTTTGGGAAAATGTTCTAGTTTAGTACAATTGAAACCGATTTTCATAGTTAATTTAAAAATAGTACCTACTGCGAAAATGGCTTATGACTATTGTTCATTATAACAGGGTTTATTTTTGGGGGAAACGATAAGGCGCTAGAATTGTCGCACATAATATACCTACTATATGTACATACTAGCTGACCCGAGCAACTTTGTCTGCGTTTGTAAATTTTCCCCGTTTTTACAACATTTTTCATTGATGCTCCGCTCCTACAGGTCGTAGCGAGATGTTATATTATATAGCCTTCCTCGATAAATGGACTATCTAACACAAAAAGCATTTTTCAATGCGAACCAGTAGTTCCTGAGATTAGCGCGTTCAACCAAACAAACAAACTCTTCAGCTTTATAATATTAGTATAGATGTACCTGCCCGATTGATAATAATGGAAACACCACATAAGAGAGTTAAATCAATCTTGAGATACGAACGGTAGGACGGTAGTTCTATATTTCTGATGATTCATCCTACTTTACGTGCTGTAAACACTTGAAATATAGACTCACCGAATCACATCATTTCTTACAATAGGGATTACAAGGTAGTTACAACAAAAGCCAGACACTTGTTATTACTTCATGCTGAGGATTACTTGAATATGTTGTTAAGATGCAAAGGAGATGGTCATGTACACTTACTGAAATTAAAATTAAAATCGGCGGTAGCGTAAATGAGAATGTATATTACTTTGTAAATAGATCTTTGTAGACACTTCTACACGTCAATTTGCCAAATCAGAACCTACGGGCATTACATAGGTAGGCTCCGCGAATGGGTAAATAACGGTATCTAAACACGCGGCAGCGTGTCAAGCCAAGTTCAAGAAAAAGGAACTGGCGACGCAGTAGCCGTGTGCAACTTCTGAAAAATCTTGAGCTTAAATTTTTCAAGTTACCCGATTTGGTAAAAAAAAAGCGGCTGCTCAAATTTAAGAAGTTATATTTTTGAATAGCAAACATTGTTGTAGCAGAAATTAACAAGAATGTGTGTTTTGAATTTATTTTAGAATGTTGTATATTGTTATAAATAAATTGCAGGATTATGTACAGAACTTGGCACCCATTTAGATCTCAATCCTTTGTCAGCGAAGTCGACAACCATGCATATTCTTTATATTGAACTTTGCTTCCAATTTCACATTTATGTTTTTGATGGGATTATATAATACTTCGATGTTTCGCAAGTTACATCGTTGATCCCACTTAATCGCAGTTCCTAGACTCCGTGGTGTTGCTGCTGAGAATTTCTTGAACCTGGCTGATCGGCATGAAGTGAATAGGTTTCTTTTGAATAGGCGTGTACCATCCTCATCTTCATCTTCCCTTTCAATCAGGTGAGTTGGAAGACAAACGCGTATTCCGTTTCACAGTAAAAAAAAAAACTGACAAGCAGTGACTTATGCCACAGGTGACGGGACCAACGACGTCGTAACATTGCAAGAATTCCTTGCAGGTTTACATTCCCTAGCCGACACACACGACCTAATTAACCCGTATTCCAAGATCAAATTATCAAGGAACATTAAATTGTCTAATGAAATTCTGGTCCACTAAAAGGTCGTAAAAACTCAATTAGCGCGAATTCGAACGAAGCCTGCATTTTGATCATTGCCAATATGGGTCGTGTCGCTCAATTTCAGACCGACGACACCGAGGATTGTTTTATACCTAATGGAGATTAGTTTCGAGAACTAAATCATAACTTGAACGGTGTAAATGCCTAACTGAACGTGGTACTTAATGTACATATTTTGTTGCAATCATCTATTTGCTTTAACTTCCTTTCTTTCTCAAAAGGTTTTCTTTTAAACCGTGAAAGTTTAAGCTGTTTAGGAAAAAACAACAATACCGCCAAGTAAAGATAAGTAAGCGTGCAATCGGAATCCTCCTTTGTATACTTGCAAACGCAAAATTAGACTAATTTACAATGTTTATGTGATATTTAACTAATGCGCCCTCCCTCGGTTCCTCTTTAAGTGGATTATATGAAAAATTGTTCTTATATTGGTATAGGACCCGCAACATTCGAAACAATGACACTTGGCGAGGTAACCACTTTTACTAAGTAAGGGGACAATGCTGAAGACTGCGATCATACTAATACAAGGATATTGCTGTTCCTTTTCTGCAGTAGGATAGTCAGAGCACCGACGGGAAAGGACATACTCGTGGGATAGCCAACTCACTCCTTATTGTGTTGTTTTACAACATTTTATGTCCCTTAAAATGGACTTAGATTACCACAGTAGTAGTATGAACAACTTCTTTATTTATAATAAGCTAGTGGTAGCTTCGATTTATTCAACTATTCATATTCCCACGGTACATACAACATTATTTGCAAGTAACCATGTCAGTACTTGATTTCGGCAATTAATATTGTCTCTCGACCGTTCAGCGATCTCGGCTATTTAGGCCATAATTAGCATACAAGTCCTAATGAATCAATTTCAACTTTAAAGTGATTAAAGTAGACATTCAAATCGTATAACCGTACTTGTTTAAACATACCTTAGTAACATGATTTAGAAAAGTGGAGAGCCGCAGAAGACTTCGAAGGGCGATTGAACGACAAACAAAATTGAACGGTAATGACTCTGTAATTAAGTTTTTTATTGTTCTGTCAACATTCGTCTGACTGGGTCACTCACCCACTATTATATGTTGTGTGGGTGGTGAATTTGAAAGCGTACCGTTTAAAAATAAACTGGAGTCAAAGAAAGACTTGTTTTAATTATTCGATTACATGTATAATTTATGCCTAATTTACTTTAAGTATAGCACTACGACGATGGTAGAATGATCGTATGTTATAGAGCAGACTAAATTCTGTAGTGTCTATGGGCCCTTTATTCTCAACTTCTGTCAGTAACTAAAATCGATTTTTAAGTTGGTATCGCGATGGCAATATCCCAAATGTTTCGTTCAACGATTAGAAAAAAGCTGATTATCTTCGAACGGCTGAACAGATTTTCTTGAATTATATCTAAGATCATACTCGTTCAAGTCACCTTTCAAACAAAAATAAAAACATCCGTTTGGCAGCTATGATGCCACAGATACACATGTTAAACTTAAGTATAACACCCCTCGTTTTTTACATCGGGCGTTAAAAATGGCTAATAAAACGCTTTCGGACAATTTAGGTGACTTAGTACCTTTCTATTATTTGCTTAATTTAAATTGAAGTCGATAACATTTTCGATGCATGACAAACAAGTGACGTTCTAAGAACCGAATCTCCACCCGATTTTGCGATATCATTTTGTTTTTGGATCTGAACTCTTGTAGTAGATAATAACCAATTGAAGAATAATTAAAATTTTAAAATAGCGTCCTTTATTTGTAGTTTTAAAACACACCTTTTCATAACAATAGTTTTTCTAACAGTCGTTTCCTGGTAACATTGTATAAAATCCATTGAAACAAAACCTTTCTTACAAATATCATTGTTACGCTTCCACTTATTCTACTACAGACACATGTGTGCAACAAACCTTTGTCCACATGTACATGTATAATAACACTACATACGTAAACGCAATACGCTGGGTTTTACCTATGTTCGATCACAGCTTTGTCGGATTCTAAACATGTTTGAAGAAGCGTGGACGATAAGCAAATAACTGGATTTATGACTGTTCTCTAGGCACGTGTGGTTGACAAACTCCAAATGTGTTGTCGAAAAGAAATTATTTGTGGTTCTAATATAACAACCTACGCTTGAGACTTAAAATGTTAAAAATGCAATATGAAAACTGTTGTAAACACCGTGCCAACTAAAATACTTGGTCAAGACTGAACAAAGCAAGAATGTTTCCCACCCAAACCCATTGCCAGAAGAGGCGGTATAAACGTCAGCCGGAAGTTAGACAGTCACAGACCCTAAGAGCAAAAACATTGAAAACTTCACAGATATCTAGTGACGGTCACTAACAATTGTCGATGATCATAAGTAGATGATACTATACTGACAGGAATCGCAAATGTTCGTGCAAATTTATTCTTTGCATTTGAAAAACACTTGAACAAACCGTTCCGTCACTGACATAGACCATGAAAGAAGTAGATTTATTAATTCAAGACGAATATTTTGAAGGTTCCGTTTTCATCAATATGGCGCAGAATCATTTGGGTATTAACGTGAAAGCTGATAATTCTAAACAGTATAATAAGTTATAGATTAAAAAAATTAGAAATAAACTGTAGTTTCTAAAATCTAGCCGAAAAGTTAAAGAGACAATATTTTTGGCATTTTTTACAACCTAAGGTTTGAAAAGACAGATACTTACTGCACCCGCAACAAAGTAATTGGATTGGATTTTTGTGTTTGACCGGACCAGACAGACTGAAATATAGTGAAATATCTATCTTAATAGAGTATATTTGGCGCAGTTCCAAACCATGTTGTGCGATATAAAATGATGGGTTTCAATAAAAATAAACAGAACTGAACTCCATATCGACAATGTACATATATACTATATCAAAGTTTGCGACTATCCTCAAAAATGTACATCCTCATCCACGACAAAATGCTTTTATTTCTTTGTTTGCCTTTTAAAACGAGCAATTATTTAACAAAAACATATTATGTTAAAACTAATGAATGGTGGTGAGCATAACGCATATATAAATGTTTGCGGAAATTCTGTGAACATACAAGTGACGATCTTACGACGGATTTTTTTCAATACTTTAAATATGTAGACCTAGAAATAGACGATGCATTTTGACTACCAATGAGGGTAACGATTCATTTCATGTAGGTACCTGGTGTTAAGACGCCTTTGTAATGCCTTTTAGTCAATACATTGCGAGAATTCATACTCATTACTCACTCATGAATAGGAGCTAGAACAGCTAGTGGGAATAGAGAGGAAGATTAGCTTCCTGCTCAAGAGAAAACACATGAAGACAGGCGATTTAAAGATCTAAATCTTTGCTTTATTGTATCTAAAGTAAAATATATGTTTAATTTAAACAATAAAAAAAACATTCAATTCGGTTTTTGCTGAAAAAATAACTGTATTTGTCGCTGACGTTATGTAACTAAATTATACTTAGTTATCGACGACAGCTGAGCCTTCTCTCTCAATAGTGACATGTTCGCGAGTGAATCTGAATATAATAAAAACACTTTTGTCAGATCCTTAGTAAATTTTATGACATTTGAGATTTAATTTTCCCTTATCGAAAAACTAACGTGAAATTAAAAAATCATTTTTAGTTTTGGTGAAAACACTATGAGCAGCTCTAGGGAAAACGAGGACGCCTCAACAATATAATATATAGTCTTATAAATTATTCGTAAAGGTACGAGGTTGGATTGGTCCCATACGCAAAACTCCGGTTATTTATATAGATATGTAAATTCTTTCCACTATAACTTATACATAATAAATTCCAAGTCCAATGACATTGATTGTAACCGTTATAGACAACGATTAATCCAATAGCTACTGACAACAAACTATTACGTGATATCTAAGAAAAAAACACTGTTTACTAAGAATGGTCTTGTTTTCCCACGGCCCTTCGCTTAGTATGTATTTAGTATGTATTGTATACATATTTATATAATATACACGTGACAATGGTTGCAAAACACATTTTTTTATATCAAGGTGTTTCCCAAGATGGAAACGTTGTGGAATAACAGTAAAATATTGACGATTTTCTTTTTATCTGCGATTATGTGCACGCAAGAAAACGCAGGAGATTCTAAATTCCACCCCTATATATTATTTTAATAGTGGAAACTTCTTTAGGCACGTTTGGCACTTTTAGTATGGGGAAAAAGCACTGAACTTGCGGGACCGTTACGCTCTGATACATAATATATACAGTATGTATACAGATGTGTGTAAAGTTTTCACTTCTGACGTGCAGTCCTACGACTGATAGTGTTTTAAAATGTATTCAATTAATATTTGTTTTTAGTCCTAACTAGCTGCACACAATGTATTTCATATAATAATAAAAATACTTTTGAATCCCTCTATGGCGCGTCTCACGCATAAGTTACTTTTCAAATTGTCGTAAACAATTTTTTTTTATGAAAGCTTCCCATGACCTTTAATGTATCCCTGGCGACGTGTACACAATTTTCAACAGGATCGGATGAACCGAAAGCGCATAAAATACCAACAAACAAGTATTGATTTTTATTTACATATATGAAGAAGATATGCATTGTAGATGCGCGTATATGAATGATAATATAAAACACTTATATAAATTATGTTATACTAGCGACCCGCCCCAGCTTTGCACGGGTATAATGTAGATACTAATGTGGTGAATAATTATCGTCATATGATTATACAAATTAACACAAAACAATATTAAACTATACGTATAAACCTTCCTCTTGTATCTATTGGTGTAAACCGAATTAAAATCCCTATCACGATCTCCTTTACTTGTCCTACAAAATTCGTCCTCCTAAAGAAAGGCCTAAAATTCTTCACCAGCGCAATTTCAGTGCCAAGGATCTTGACAAGCTTCTTGAGGATGCGAACAATATTGACTGGTCCCTTCTTCTGACCTCTGAAACGGTAGATGAAAAGTAGATATTCTCACCTCTAGTCTGATACAGCTGTACGACAAACACGCGCCTGTTCGAGAAATTTAATTAAAACACCTTCGTTAACCATGGCTTACGCAAGAGATTAAAGCGATCATTGCAAAAAAGGTTGCAGCTAAAACAAAATACAAACGCCGACCGACACAGCAAAACCTAGACAAATATATATCGATCCGCAATCACTGCAGTAAGGTGTGTAGGAAAGCCCAACGCCAACACATTTGGACGCTGATAAACAATACAGTGTCAAGCCACACATACGTTATTTAGAGAAAATGGCGTTTTAAGATGTCATACCAATTCCTAATCAATTTGTTTGAAAAAATGTCTATTCACCTTCTAGGTAGATTTTTGGGTATTTTTCAAAGAAATTGATTAGGAATTGGTATGACATCTTAAAACGCCATTTTCTCTAAATAAAGTATGTGTGGCTTGACACTGTATTGCTCATCAGCGTCCATTTACCAGTATGTTCAAAACAGCGATCCGTCTAAAATATGGAATTTCCTAAAATCACTTAGAGTTCGAAAATCACGACAAGAAACAGTTCATAATAATTTAAGCATTGATTTACTTAACCAACATTTCACAGCTTCGTCTACTTTTGATAGGACAACCAAAGCGAAGACTTTGGAGCATCTTTCATATCTTCCAGCTCCTGATTATGTCCCATTTAATTTTAATCAAGTATCCAGTTGTGATGTTAGAAAGAGCATATTGTCAATGACTGCCAACGCTGTTGGAACTGATTATGTCAGCCGTAATATGGTTCTCCCTGTTTTAGACATCATTTTACCCATTTTAACCCATATTTTAAACTTTTCGTTAACCAGTAGCGTCTATCTTTCAACATGGAAAGATGCTCAGATAATTCCTTTACCAAAAAAGTCTAAACCTGCTTCCTTCACTGATTACCGCCCAATCTCCATATTACCATTCCTTTCAAAAGTTATGGAACGTCTTGTCCATAAACAACTTAACACATTTCTTAACCAAAACAACCTTTTAAATCCTTTCCAGTCCGGCTTCCGTCCTGGACACAGTACTACTACAACCCTTGTCAATATTACGGATGACATTAGATCAGGTATGGAAAACGGCTATCTTACGGTACTTTCCTTGCTGGACTTCAGCAATGCATTTAACACTGTCGATTTTGACATACTACTAGCTATACTCCGCTCTCTTAACATATCTCCAACGGTCCTTGATTGGTTTCATAGTAACCTGTCTGGCCGCCGTCAACGTGTTCGAATCGAAAAAGCCCTTTCTTCGTGGTGCAATACTTCTGCTGGTGTGCAGCAGGGTGGCGTTTTGTCCCCGTTACTCTTCCCAATTTTTATTAACTCTATCTCCTCTAAACTTCTTTCATCTTACCACCTTTACGCTGATGATCTGCAAATCTATACACGCGCTCCTCTCGAACAGCTAGCAGGAGCCATTGATATCATTAATAAGGATTTAATGCACATATCTCACTGGAGTGCACAACATGGCCTCACCGTAAATCCTGTAAAGAGTCAGGTTATTATCGTAGGTAGTCCTAGACTTATTTCTAGAATTGAATGGTCGAGGCTCCCTCAGGTTACTTTTAATGGCATAATTTTACCTTACAGCGACAGAGTAAAAAACCTTGGACTTTACATCGACAAATCTTTGTCTTGGGGTCCACAACTGCAGGAGGTCAGCCGCAGTGTTTGCATCGATAGGATCTTTGAGAAGATTGCGTAACTTCCTTCCTATTGGCACTAAAACTGCACTGGTCCAATCTCTCCTCCTGCCAATCCTCAATTAAGCTGATGCCAGCTATCTTGATCTCACTGAGGACCAACTTAATAAACTTGAGCGTCTCCAAAACGTCTGTAGCAGGTTTATATTTGGTTTACGCAAATATGACCATATTTCTGAATTTCGTACTAAGCTCAAGTGGCTTCCTATAAGGCTTCGCCGAAATGCTCATATTCTTGCCCTACTTTACAATATTTTGTTTGACCCCGCTACTCCCATCTACTTTAAAGAACGAACGTTTCGAGTTCCTAAATGACACACATGTGAGGTTCCTGAGATTATCGGAAAATCAAGTACTGAAAATACCTTTGCATTCCACAAATTTTCTTCACAAATCTTTTACAGTACATGCAGCTCGCCTGTGGAATGCATTGCCTGAAGCTATTAGACGTGCTCAGTCGCTACACCCTTTTAAAAAAATGGTCACTGTTTACTATCTGTCACAGTAATAGTTTACTTGCTTTTAATACTGGATATGTGTATATATTTATTTTAATATTGGTATGTATGTATCTATATGTATGTGTAAATGTATGTATGTATATAGGTAAGGTATTTATAATTATTTATTCCTTTTCTCTTAAATTCATATAAGCTGCTACTTAGCTAAAGTCGTACACCTGCTAACTGCCCTATACATAACTCCATTGCATTTGTTCAGCTAAAGGTTGTCTGTAAAAAATCGCAGCTAGCGATAAGACCGCCGTTTGTACCATTTTTTTTTTGTCCTTGTAAAAATTTTGAAATGTTCCTCATGGTGTACAATAAAGAGTATTGTATTGTAAAATGCGTTGCATAGTGTAAAAAATCTATATCTGCTATTTTAATATCAATGTAGTATAAAAACGAGAGTGTAAAAATCGTAAATCAGTCATTGGTTGGGGAAGTTGTCGTATTGTATGATCCACAAACTATGTCCAAAGCCTGGGTGTTCTTTGTATCCGTTGTTTATGCATATGATGTTTATGAACGCGACCCGCTACACAGGTATATTCCGGTATATAAAAAAAGTTATACATTTACCGGTGTTTATGTGTAATTGGAAAGGGCATTTCTTTTATAAACTTGTAATGAGGATGATATTTTGACACTCAATTATAAAATTGAAGTGGAATTTGCTTGTCACATATTTTTAAACGCACTGTAAACTACAACGGATTACTAATACGAAGTACTAAATGTATACATACAATTATACTATCGAGAATCAACGCGATCATTCGGATGGATCGGAAGCGTAGGGATTAATCCCGTCGGACGGTTTCTATTCGACCGCTAATCTGCTGTGCTTTACTCCTTTATATTTTACTTCTGAGGATTTAAATAAGGTTATAGGTCTGTACAGCATAGAGATTTCACAGCAACGTTGTTCGTATGTTAGTCTAAAAATATCAGTTGTAAGAGACAAAATTACAAATTATAAATAAGTTTCTTGTACGCAGCAATAACTCACCCGATTTCACCCTACAAACATTAAAGGTAATATCGCTACTCACACAAGCTTTCACAGCGCCATAAAACCATGGTGTTTCACCATAAACCATGGCGATAAAGTCAACAAAGGGCGTGTAACTTAACGTATTCGTTACGGTTCGTTTCACAATTAACCTGCTTTACGATCTAGTAGAAACGGTCAGTTATCAGTGCACCGTATCAGTTTCTTAGGAATTTTGTCCAACTATTTACTTTTTAGTAGTTTCTGAGTATCAGTAAGTAGTTCAAATAATTCCGAGATATACACCAGTCGGACTAATGGTACCTTTATAACGATCTGTAAAAACCGATAACACAAAATAAACTGACACGTGCAAATATGTTTTAAATTAAAACATGTTTTATTCCACTAGTATTGTGTAAATTTACTGATGGTGACGGTAGATGTATGGTCGCACAAAACTCCACGAGGGAAATGGGGTTTGGCAACGTAGAACAAATATTATAGATACCTATGGCCAGCCTGATCGTAAACGGACACTAGTAAGTCGTTACACGCTCATTAGTATGTTTGGAACAGTTTAATGTCAGTCCAACTTGACATTTTTTGGTTATGAAACCTTTATATCGAGGAAAAATATAGAGTACAAAATATTATAAATGCGAAAGTAAGTGTTGTTTGTGAGTTTGTCACGATGTCACACCCTAATTACTCAATCGAACATCATGAAAGTTTGTATCCTCGTCTTCAGGATTACAGAAAATGACATAAGGTATCTTTCATCCCGAAAAGAGTACTTTTCCAGAGGGATATAAAAATAACTTTAAAACACACAAGCTAAATATAAAGCGGAGAAATCGCAGGCACAAGTAGTAATTTACAGTATGCTTTTTAGAAATCTGCAAATACCTTATTTTGCTATCGCAGAAATTCCAGATCAAAAATAAATTGGATACGTGTTTTTAAACTAAGTTAGCATGCACGCGCTTAGCTTGATGGTTAGCGGTTTCCGTTGCCTATAAATACTCGCAACACTGCTGGTGTCTCTTGTGGGGTTGCCAACCGTAGCCCGTATGATTTCAGAGATCTGGTGACCCTACTATCGCCAAAAAAAGCAAAAAAATACCAGTACAACGCTAGTAGTAGGTACTGGTTAAACGATGTCTTGTGGAAAGTAGGACATACTTCCCCAGCTGGGTGACAAATTGAGAAGAAATCTGATGCGTTTAACTTCTTTAATAAAGGTCGAGGCAGACAATAAATATTTTCAGATTTTTTGTTTAATTAATTATAATAGCCATAGTAACGGTATGTCAAGGATACTCTACGAAAGAAACTTACTAACTAGCATTTTAAATAGGCACATGTCATTCCATCAAACCAAATTGAGCAAGATTTAAGTGTTTGTTAAAGAGGCATATTTATGTTTTTACTTGGTAAGTAGGTTACACCATAACAGTGTTCCACGTAACGTAAATAAATAAGCAGAGTTATGCTTTAACAACTTAATCTTTAAAAATAATTAACTATATTTAACGGCAAGGAAAATGCGATCACGTATGGGTTGGAGGTTAATTGTTAACCATAAAAATTATAAAAATGATTTAGAAGTGTGTCGCTAAATGGTGGCTTAAGGCCATAGCACAGACGGCCACTGTCCGTGCTACGGATTTAATTAAATTAAACGTAGACTTTCTGTTTCTCTCTAAAATGTTCATGTTTTGACAAAGTTTAGTAGGGAAACTCTTTAAATATCTCTGTAATATAATTATGTGACGAGAATTAATTGCTTCGGTTAATATGCAGGTATATTACTTTAGAACACTAATCTGGTTAACCGTGGGCACCGACTCCCTTTTGTTGGACTCTTATCAGAGTAGCTCGACTGGGGAAATACTTCTTCCATTCTATTGAAGGTTACGGTAAATAGCACTACCTATACACATAGTGTAATGTTTTTGCTGGTGGGTTCACAGTTTCTTGGGGTTAAAAAATATCAGTGAGTGTTATTAAGCACTTAGCAGTATAAAAATACACCCAGATGATATTTAAAAAAACAAACCGAAGTTTTCATGATCAGCTTGTAGAAAATGTTTCGATGCAGTTAAGAACATATTTTATAGAAATCGATTTCTCGCAAACTGCGTTGTTTTGCGTATTTACTCACACGATACAGTAATTCGCCCTCAGCATTCAGAAGTATACTTACGTTGCTATCTTTGAACAAGTCCAAAATGGTCTATACCATTTTAGAAATGTTGAAAAAAATTCAGAATTCCTATCATTAATAGATTTTATTTTAATACAGTTACTTTACTCGAAGTGTCGATGTATTCTATTTTGACACATGTGCTTACGGTTTATACATGGCAACTCGCGCATTAGGAAATATTCCATGTATCGTTGAGGTTTAACCAACATAATATTTACACTCCCGACTCGGAGTTGTATACCTAGCGTTATCATTTCTAAATCTCACAACGATAGACGAAATGAGAGTTAGCAAGCAAGTTATTAATTTTATTTACTTATAATGTAAAACCTAGTTTCACTGCTAATCCGCTTCTTGCTGCGTGATGTTAATAGCTTAGGATGCTCTGGAGAGCATAATCTCCCTTTCAGTTAAATCTCTTTAAATTAAGTTACAAAAACATATTATTTGCCTTAATACATTCCATTAAGTACAAGTGACGCTCTCACATCATTAAGAATAAAAACCCACATATTTCTAGTGATCTAGAGATTCTTCAAATACATTCGCAGTACAATTAAGGATTGCCTATTGGCAATCCTTAATTGTACTGCGAATGTATTTACGCCTTATTAGGCGTAGAACGCACTGCGATTAAGCGCGAACTATTTGAAACCGCCGAAAAATGTAACAATATAATTTTCTTTTCAAACATAAAAATCGCTAATGTGCACGCATTTTTTTTTCAGTGACTGATTTTATAAACGTAGCTTGCTACATTTGGATAGCGATATGAAAACCAAGAGATTTTTTTGTGTTCCATAGTAATAGTATGGTGGCGCACGCAAAGCCGCATTAACTGCAATCGGTTTTTGGTGCAGTACCAACTAGGCGAGCGCGGAGGATCCCCTTCTTAGAGGATGCATTCTTGGCATCCTTTCTCATCATTCTTTGAATTTTGTTACAGTACTTTGAACTAATATAAACCCATTTCTACATATTTTTGGAAAATTTCCATTACTTTTAAGTACAAGAAAGAAATACATTAACTTGTTTAAAGAAGGCATTGTATTAAGACCACTGTATAGTGTCATTACAACTGGTTTCACTTTGCCCACTTTTGGCAAAACATCTTATATTACAATAACACAACTGACACGGGTGTGTAAACGGCGCGTGCGTAACGCAAAAACGATGGATCATGTAGCATTGATTATTATTATAATCTTGGGGTTCTCAGTTCGTATGCAACTTCTTTGAGATACTGTGGTACTTGGATAGATAATTTTTTTACAAGATTTCTTAACCCTCCACCCTGGGTTGGTGGGTTTTACGGCAATTATTTTTATATTTTATTCTTTTTTAATTATTTGCCCGCTACAAGTCAAGACTCCAAAAACACCCAAACCAGCTTGCAGGACAGCTCACCATTTCCGAAACAACTCGTCGACTGAAAAAACGAGACTTATTTGATGAGTATAGTCGGCTAATAACTGGCTAACTACGTAAAATAAAGGGTTGGCTCTACTGGGACCCTAGCATCTAGCATCCTAAACAAGATCCTGCCTACACCTCATCTGCTCATGGTTCAGGATTATAAAAGGGAAAAATAATTGTGCCGTATTGAGCGAATAGCGTTTTAGGTAATACACACCACTAGCTCATTGAAAAGCTACCAGTTTTTTAAGTTTTGAAAATTTTATTTCGTGGCATTTCATAACCACTACATTATTTGCAAATATTGCAGTAATTTTACCCATTAAACCATTCCAGGTTTATTCACGTTTCTCTAACTAATGGTAACACGTTGTCGGTGCAACGCACTGGCAACAAGGTTCTTGTTAGTTGTGCGTTGCCAAACAAAAGCCAAATTTCTTTAGCGTCCCTACTAGGGAGCAGAAAAATCCAGGACTACGGTAGTACGTCCAACTAACTACGGTATACAATAACTTACTCCTGTCCTGCGTACCTACCCTACCCCCTTACAAAAAATAATTTAAGTGTCCGTGATTTTTTTAAAGAAGAAAATAATGACTCATGTGGTCTATCAACGGATTTACCAGGATGGGTATTATAAAATAAAAAAAAAATCGAAATATTTTCGGGCAAATTTGTAAATAGAATAAAGTAGATTACCTTTAAATATTCCTTTATTCCTTTTTTAGTAATACACGCGTACTTATCAAAAATGGTTAAATATTTATTACAATAAAACAAGTTTGTGAATGTGTGACCTCAATGCTTTTCATTGATATGCAAATAGTAATGTGAACAAATTGGTTTTTATAAACGTAAGAACCATAATATGGGTTTACCAAAACTCCTTCATATTAACGGACAACAACAAAAATAATAGTTTTGAGATTACTAATAAATAATTATAATCGGACAATAAGGTTTTTACAGTATTAGTAATTACGATTTTGAAGGTACACACGTTTTGTCATTTAAAGTTTTGCATACTAAGGTTGAAAACAAGACAATCCGCATGATTGCATCGGATATCTGTGTAGGTACAATACACACATTCTAATTTGACCGGATTAAAGTTGGGTTTACTGGAGGCTGCGCATGATGAAGAGTGACCAACAAAGTGTATGCCTCTATCACACTCTAGCATTTACTACAGACAATGCCTTTCTCAGACTCCCGCCTCTAGACACCATTTGGATACACAAACGTTAATTGCGACGTCCCTTGCCGCTAACTTCAACCCGGTTAACCTATAGATACTAAATACAACCTATAGAATGCGCATCAACTAATGTTTGTGTGTTCTGGAATGTGTGTTGCAAAAATAGATGTGTTCGATATTTGATGCACTACCTACTACACAGAAACAGTAGTTTTAAACACCAACTAATCTATTAGATACTAATGTAAAAAGTTCACGGGCCCTGTTTTTCATTTGGAACAATAGAATGATGCGAAACACCGCATTGCAGACATCCTACGAAGCTACGAGAGACCCATTACAGCAAGCTGCCCAAAGGCAAAACTATTAATTATAGAAGGTCGAGGCTTCATTCAAACTTTGATTTATTAGTTTTATTACAGACGATCAATCTACTATTGTCTTAGTTTTATTCATTGAGGATATGAAGCCTTTACTATGAATTAATACGAATTATATGTATAAGGTTTTGTGTTTGGATTAATGACGTGATCACTGAGCGTTTTTTTTGTAGCGATGTTCAAGGAGACTGTTATTTGGAAAGTGATTGATTAGCTTGTTAACATTGCACCTTCTGTCAAATATAATATGCAAAAAATTATAGATTAAATCCGAATATGGACAATGGACATTTTGAACAGAGAACGTTAAAGATACATAATCATTAATTGAAATATAGATAAGTCTATAGCAAGATATAAAATCATCTGAAAATAAGTTCTGCTATCTCATTTATTGTGTAATATAATATTATTATATATTTGGTATCTAATAATTGTGTAGTATAAATTAGCCCGTAATTTCAGGAGTACAACTCATACTTTTGTTTAATGCCCTAAATGCTATCAATTAGAATTTATTTAAATACTAAAAATTTTGTTGAGTATGAATCGGCAAGCCAATTATTTTATAAATGAAATAAAGGTATTAAGGTATCTTTGCATTCCCTTCTAAAATGTTAGAATAAATAAAGGCTGCACAAGTGTATATTTTAAGAATATGTCGTGCAATATTGGCCACTTGTAGCAATGAATATTTGTAACTATGGACACAAAGCTATTCGAGAGTTACAAAAGCGGTATTTTAATTAGTACCTAAGTAACAGCTGGAATGCCACAATATTCTCACGGATTGAAATGAAAGTCGCTTGACTATTCGCTTTTCTTCCGCCGATAGCGCTTGGACGTACAAATAAGGTCATTTAGTGGCTAATACGATGTACGGGGATCGTTACCGAGGTTGATTACCTTTTAGTTATAGTTTGCGGCGTAAATTGATTATAATATAGATGTGGTTTCCTTCACAAAAAATATTTCTCTTTCAGGTAATCGCACAGGAATCTTAATACAACGGAAATATAGTCCGAGCAGGCTAAGAGGTAAAGCCTTCCGAAGGATGGAGAAGTTCAGAGAACCGAAAATCACTCGGGAAGGTACGAGTGGGATATTCCCTTACTTTATCAGGATCGACGAATACTGTTGTAGGAAGACAGCGCAACAAGGCTCTTCGTGCTACATGGCTGCGATGTTCATTTTTGTTTTTTTCTAACACAATATTTCTTATGACCGGAATTCCCTGGATACAAGGTTAAGTTTTTAGGGTTCCGTACGCGAAGGGTAACCAACGGGACCCTATTACTAAGCCTCCGCTGTCCGTCTGTCTGTCTGTCAGCGGGCTGTATCTCATGATCCGTAATAGGTAGACAGTTGAAATTCTCAAAATTGAAACAATGCGTATTTCTGTTGCCACTATAGCAACAAATAATAAAAAAGTACGTACATAGTATTAAATCTTGTACGATGGTGCGGAACCCTTCATGCGCGAGTCCGACTCGCACCTGGCCGGTTTTTCTAACACGCTTCACTTGTAACTGACTATGTTAACAAATCCTGGAAGTCAGTTTTAACCTACTTCTAATTCTCGTATTAAAATGAACCTTGGTAGGTATATGTAGTTTGGATGGCAAATAATTTGGCATCTTGAAGCTGATCTGATGATGGAGCCAGGTGGATAGTGGGACTTTTCAGTGGGTATAAAAACCCATGGCATTTGGGCTCGCATGATTCGTTTTGAGGAGTCCAGCAGGTAGGGCTTGATAACGATGGATGGATGAAGCCAAGAGATTGGAAGATCTTTTAATTCGCTTCGCGTAAAGCGTGTTTTTCAGTTTTACTAAACTATAATTATATAAGTAGCACGGAATTTGACTATCCCTATTGAAAAACACATGTATTCAAAGGACTCTCGTCACATCCATCATGTATGATAGATTTTCCTGTTATTGCAGTTTTACAAGACTAAAGCATCACTTATCTTCTCATATAGTCGATCAATGACGCGTAAGTTTTATTAAATAAATGCCTTTGGAAAGAATTTCGTTTGAAATATTTATGATGGATGACTTACTTACGCGTAAAGACATGTTAAGTGATTTCATTTACACCCTTAGAGTGCCAAACAACTCATCTGATGGAAAGTATTTTCTGTAGTAGATCATTAGTAAAGATTTTGTTTGAGAGATATAAATATTTGTCACTACATTTTATAAAATAAAGTCCCCACTTCAACACACTACACTACACTTCAACACGACGCAACAAGTTTGGCCATTCCACTTCAATCCCGGATCCAGGAAGGGATCTACCATACCAGATAGCCGGACCTATCGCAAAAGGCCTTTAGAAAAATCCTAAGCAATGTCGTTTTACGTCATACTTACGATATACTTTCGGTTGCGTCAAACGGATACGATTGGCCTCAGCTCACGGACATTGATGGCCCATTTCGTATGTACGTAACGCTGACACAATAGTTGGTATCGGACGAAAGAATTTACACGCTTATTTTAAACTAACTGACAACTGAGGCTTGGTCGCACGGTCATGGCAGTGATAATAACTTTTAGGGTTCCTTGGACGAATAAAAGTTATAACATTGTGGGTAAGTCAGTCGTTTTATTTCGAAACTTAGCCGAAAAATAAAATTTAAAGAGGGCTAAAAGGCTTGAGGGCGGGGTAGAATGCTATTCAATAGTCAGTGAGGCCTTTTTTTTCACGGAAACCTCTACGGGTACCTCAAGTGGTATGTCAGAATCGAACCAACTAAAACCACACGGTGTTCCGTCACAAGTGGGCCGTGCCAATTGCATGGGACCCGGGTTTACTGTAAATAAGAAGCCTCCGATAGAGCCTACAGATCTTGGCCGCCTGACTGCACGAACTACACGACCCTCAGCCGTAGGACCCCAACAACACCGTGAGGTTCAGGTGGTGCCCGCTTCGGTTACTACATAAAAAAAAGAAGACCCATACCTAATTTAATAAGCAGCATTCCTACTGGCTACAGAACCCTTTACCGTACTGGTGCTATACGCTGTGGGCGTTTTTTTACACTTCAATAGCCAGCAAGAATGCGGCCTACTTAATGATAAACGGTTATTCAAGTTGGACTTTTTGCAGTAGAAGATAAAAAAAGTTCGACGACATTGTAAATATAAAGCGGTGTCGCTGCCTGGCAATACAAGGGATACAATAAACCTACTTTCACAAACTTAATATAATGAAGTTTATTAAAGCTTGGAGTACAGTCATCAACAGATAAATCTCGGTCACCAAGATTTTCACAACATTTTTTAATTTAAACCTAGTAGAATAGAATATTCTTTATTGTACACCATATTACATTAAACTACAATAATTGATCTTAATATTAATGTTATTGTTATGTACGTACAATGGGCGGTCTAATGGCTAAGAGTGATCTCTACTAGACAACCTGGGGATGGATCTAGTGACTGAATTAAGTGGTAGTTGTCGGTGTACTACATATATATACATACCAGTTTTTACCCATTAATATCAGTTTCCCAGCTTCTATCAATTATACATTTTAAATAACTGTTCCAATCGAATTCAGTGTGAACTTCGCTCACACACCAGTACTAACGTATATCACAGAGGTGTGATATACTACAATATATACAAACATTTCTAGTAGTTAAGGATAAAATTGCGATCATCGTTATTAACCGACTTCAAAAAAGGAGGAGGTTCTCAATCCGTCGGAATCTTTTTTTTTTGCTTTAGCGTTCAGAGACATAAATCTGCTACGCTGACTGTACAGTTACATATATACTCTGATAATTAATTACTAACCGACCTTTAATTAACGATATAATTTTATCACTTTGCACCGGTTCGAGTTTGCGGACGCTAGATCAAAATTATAATTAGAACACTAATGGCAATATTCTTGTTAACTGAACTGGTAATAATGCTAATAAATAATCGGAAAGAATATAAACAAGAATAGTAATATAGGTGCTTTATATGTTTTTTTACGTTTAGGGTAAAATAAGTAACCCTAGAGACCTAATTGACATTGTTCATAGAAATATTCCAATTAGAACAATCAGATAATAAGGGGTAATTGATACAGGGTAGGCAAACCCGCGTGTGAAAACCGGAAGCGAAAGAAGAGAGGCAGAAGCGAAAAACGTTTAAGGATCATGCCACGTCTTTAATCTAATGGCACTGTACTTTACCACAATACATAATATATTAACCAAACATGTAATCTCAGGTCTAAAGTTCAATTTTAACATTTGATATACATTACTTGTTATGCATATCAAATGTAAGTAATAATGTTCTGAGTTCAAATAGTAAAATGCCCAAAAAAATAAATAAAAATAATAGTAAACAAAAAAATTTAAATATGATCAGTAACATCCCTAATCAGATACTTTTAACTTGAAGGTCCTTTTATTTTGTTACGAGGTGGATCCTCATGGATGTCCTTCGCCCTTGGGGGAGCCGAAAGGGTTTGTTGGTCTCTTACTGAATAAAAACCACTATCGTGAGAGTGAGAATCGCTATTGCATTCTTCCGCAACAACTTTAAGGTCCTTACACTTACTCTACTCTTAACTAGTTCAGAAAAATAACTTGTTAGTACGCGACGAATTTTTTTATAAATACTTTCGAAATTATTAGGTAAATTACAAATCCAAAACCAGTTGTAGTGAACTTAACGAAACAAAACCAGTCTGTAAGTAATATTTAAATGTCAGCCTCGTAATACGATCTTCGCTTATCATGGCAACGTCACTCACTCACACGATGACACCTTTTGTCCTCCATAAACAGTCGTGGTGTATTAACATCCATTTACAAATATACGTCATGAATTCTGAATTTGGTGCGGCACAGTACCAGCTGTGTTGAAATGACAAGTGAAAGTATTAACAGTACAAGTGTTAATTTGTTTCAAAAATAAATATTTGCGTTGGTTGGTTTTGTTTTATGATTGCCTTGATCCTTTGATTGATAATTTTCAGCTTTACAAAATAAGATATCAAATGAAATAAAAAATATATAAAAAAAAGAAAGATTGTGTATAATCGACAATAGCGTTAAATAAAGGTGGAGCGTGGAATCGAATTTTCATCAGACAGGTATATAAGGAGATTTTTGCTCGAATAAGAACTTCCCACCTGGGGAAAACCTTCCATCCTGCAAGATAGCGGTTAGGTAGTACTACTGGTGTACAGTTAGTTTTGTTCTGATGATAAGTAGGGTTGTCAAAACTGTTTGGAATGATTTGGGAGAATAGGGTGTCATGACTGGTTTCGCAAGTAGAGATACCAGTAATTTTTTTTTTTTTAAAAGACAACTCCCCGCATTAGGAATTACTCCTGTGTCGCGGGGGACTTTACAAACATACAAACAACGGACACAAAGAACACCCAGACTCAGGTGGGAATCGAACCCACGACCTCTGGCTCAGCCGTCAGGGTCACTAGACCAACAGGCCAGTCAAATAAATTGTTTTATATTTATTATTATTATATTATTTATATAAAAAACCTATATATTAAAAAGATCAAAGCGATTAATTTAATTCCGATTTATCGAATCGAATAAAATTAACCAGAGGAGACCAGATTTATTGTCCAACAGTTAAAACACCTATAAAAATTGTCCGTTTTGATCAGTAAATGTGTCTGCTCCAATTTCATTACAGCGTGGCCGTAGAAGCTTTCACAGCGACTTCAAAACGTAATTACATTTAAATATACTGTCCTGTTGCTCCATTAGTGTAAACGTTTCCAACTTTGGATATAAAAAAAAAACACTTTATTACTTAAAGAGTTGATAACATAAACTCAAGTGGAGATTATAATCATACTTTTATTAACTAATATTATAAATGCTAAAGTGAGTTTATTTGTTTATTACGCTTTCAAGCCTTAACGACTCAACCTCATGGCATTTTGCATATACCTTATGAGGGTACAGAAAGACATAGGAAACCTTTCATGCAGAAAACAGTACTGTTCCCTAGGGATAGAAAAAAAACTTTAGGCGGTTCGTCCGGCTTGACAGAATCTACATTGACACGAACGTAGTCGCGAACCAAAAATAGTATTAAATAATAATTTAATAATTACATTAATCGTGGGAGAGCCATGCCATCGATATGTATGGGCCGGCTCGACCGCAGTGATACCACGGCCTCACAGAAAACTGGTAGTGAAGCAATGTTTTGCATTGCTTTTCGCCGAGTGAATGAGGTTACCGGAGGCCCTAAACCCTTTCCCCCTTCTACCCTTCCCCTACTCCCAACTTAAAGGCTGGCAAAGCACTTGTGCCGTCTAAAGATGCAGGTGCCTATGGGCGCGGTGACCCGTCTGCTCGTTTGCCCCCTATACAATAAAAAAAAAAAATTAAGTTTCAAATAAATTGCAGTCAACCCAAAATGTACGCTACACAATATATACATAAATAATAGATATGCCTTATACATAAATATAAATATTAAGTCATAATTTACACATCTAATAAGGCAGATAAGATTTTTTAAGTTCCGTCTCACAAACCCAGTCGCATAAATGTTGATCTATTAGAAACATTTAGCTTAATGAGTAGATCATTTATCCCCAAGGCTGAGCACAGAGGATATAAATCTTGCTAAACAACGGATATGAACAGGAGATTGAGCGGATACGAGACCATGACATACAGGCAAGGTTATGTAGAGAAATGGAACAGTTATGCGAGATTGAATAAGAATGTGTGACGTGAACAGCGATAAAGCGAAATTGTTGTAAAATGGTATTTCTAATGATAGTTACATTTGGGTATTTCAGAGACTGGGTATTTTCTCTTGCTAACTTATATAATAAATAAAACAAAAATAAATATGTACTTAGTAGTTTTAACAAGTTAAATGCTAACTAAAATTGATTGACATTTCATAATCCCACTATCCCACTAATATTATAAATGTGAAAGTTTGGATAGATGGATGTTTGTTACTCTTTCACTCAAAAATCACTGAACCGATTGCGATGAAACTTGGTATGTAGATAGCTGGAGATCTGGATTGACGCATAGGATAATTACTTTTTATCCCGATATTCCCACGGGATCGGTACTTACGCGGGTGAAACAGAGGGCCCTGCTAGTGACCTTATAAATATTTTCGAGTTTTGGACGGTTTTTAATTGTGTTCGGTCTCGGTTACATTAAAACCGCAAATTTAAAGAAAATAGCTGTCAATTGGGTACTAATGGATTAAGTTAAGGTTATTTCAATGTGGTCTGTAGCCAGACTATAACTACAACTTTTTAATTTATAATGGAAATCTTGTGTTCACTGCTTGAGCAATTAAATTGTAATAGACATGGTGTGATATGTAATTTTATTAGAATTCATACGGTTAAAAGATTACATTTCAAGTGGTTTCACGCGTTTATTGTTTCCGAAAATAAAATCAGTAGGTTGACGTAATGGGGCTAGATAGACTTAAAAGCAATAAGATTTTCTATAAGAACGCCTTTTTTTATCGTGTTGAAACCCCCTCGGGTCATCACTCCACTGGGGCTGCCAGTGAAGTTGTATGTCGGAATCGAACCGACTAAAACCACACGGTGTTCCGTCATAAATAAGTCTATTGCAAGGGACTCGGGTATACCCTAGGAAGGAAGTCCCCGAGAACCCTGGCAGACCTTGGCCGCCTCTTAAACAAAAGGCAGCCACGCCCTTGCGAGCGGGGGGCTTTGCCCCATGATAAGAACGCCTAGTAAATGCTTAGAATTTCTAGATTTTTTAAAATATGATGTATTTTTTTTACCGAAAAATTGACCGAATCCGTATGATTTTCTATTAACGATCGTAGTTAAATTTTTATATTATCATATTATGTCTCAAATGTATTTTTTTTTAGTGACTATATCCATTCGTGTCTGGTTCAATCAGGTTTGTTAGTTTTAGGTATTCAAAAAGCTTCCAGTTTTGTTAGCTAAACCGTAACAACTATTGTAGCATTTATTTACTAATAAATAAAATAAGTGGACTCAAATGCAAGCAGATAGGTGCAAAAAATGTAACGTTGTTCGATGCAAGATCATAGTGATCAATCTTGTAGCTTTCAATTCTAATCGGAAAATCCATTTTCCCGATATTCACGCACAGACTACAATTTTCCTAAAATATGATGTACCTCGTTTGATATGGATTGATGACTCGCTTATTGATCGATTTTGTTAAGTGAGTAGGTACATGACGGACAAAAGTATAAAAAACATGCATCGTTGAATAAGCGTCTAATTATAATGGACTAGCAACCCGCCCCGGCTTCGCACGGGTACAAATTGTATACCTAAACCTTCCTCTCTCTCTTTGTAGATATTATATATCGCACACCTAGATCTAAACAGGGACACAACTAAAAAAAGGTTTTTTTTCAGAAAAGGCGGAAAATTAATTATTGTACTGAAGAAAGACATTGTAATCTTGTTTTAATCATGTTTTGGGGCTGAACATTGGATTTTTGTAGATATTTGCCTATTGCTTAACAACAATGTTATATTTGTTTTATTATTTTGAATTGAGCCTGTATTGGTGAATTTTGTGTCTAAAGTCGAGTAGTGGTGATATTTTAAATCTGTTTTATTAGTTGGTAGGTATTGAGATAAGGAATTCGATTGTGGGCATAACTCAAAAATCTAAATTTTAAAGTGCGCCCCGCGGTTTCACCCGCGTAATCCCGATCCCGTGGGAATATCGAGATAATAAGTAGCCTATATGTTAATCCAGGTCTTCAGCTATCTACATACCAAGTTTCATCGCCATCGGTTCAGTAGTTTTGGCGTGAAAGGGTAACAAACATCCATACATCCTCACAAACTTTCACGTTTATAATATTAGTAATATGGTGGTTTTTGAAACCAAGATTTTTGATTTTTGGAAACCCGTCTCCCTTGACTATTTCGTTGATTGATAGCTTAGAGTATATATAGCTGGTCTTTGGGAGAGTACGGCGTAATACAACAATGATGGAAACGCAGAATGCTAACCTTTCCTTTTTTTTTATCTGTCGAAGCAGTGATGCGAGGATGCTGATGGTTCCTACAAAGTTACTAAGCCAAAGGGCACTTTTCATTCAGAGAAAAAGTACTGTTACCGCGAGCGAAGCCGAAGTCAAAATCTAGTAACTTATTATTGGATGTAATTTATATGCCATGTAAAATTACAAACTCATCATTCCATATGAGCGCTACTTCTATTATACCTATGCCTTTGGATAAGGTTCATGAACAATTCAACTTATCAACAGAATTCAAGAAGCATTTCAAATCTAATCATCACATATGGGGAATTATAGAGGAAATCAGTATGAACGTCCAATTACGCGGCAGATAGGATGACAGGAAGCTTTCAGCTGATTGGACGATGTAAAAGGGTTAGCGCCCCATCCTTCGGGGCACGGTTAGGGGAGATTGAAATATTAGACTTTTGGCTGCCTCGCCGTACGTGCGATACAAGATCCTATGCAGCCTTTTTCTTCTGAATTTATTTACCTTCTGAAAATAGTAGTAACGTTACATATAAATGCGATACTTGTGTGAATTATTTTATTTATTACCTATATTATGTTACTCCATTACTCTGAAATAGCAAGACGGATTTGTTACAGTTTAAATAGTGAGTTAACACAGTAACAAACACAATTTATAAAAGTTTGTATTGTATTATTTACATGGCAGTGGGTTTTGTCTTTCTGTTACATTAATTATTGCCATACTTATTGTTAACAAGTACCCATTATGATAATAAAAAATCGTAGGGTACATTACCTACTGGAAATTATTTATTGTTACACACTCACTTGTAAGGGTATGTACACTTATAAGGGCTCTATTTTAGTTTTTTAAAGGCATAGTACTTTTCAAAATAAAAGTATAAAAACAAAACTGAGTTTTCTTATCTCTAATTAACATTGTATTGCACATTAATAAATGTTAGAGAAATTAAATTCTAATATTGCATGTCGGATAAGCCAGGAAGTACTTAGGGCTTATCATAAGTTGTGGTCGGTGTTAATATAATAATATGTATAGCGTTTGTTTACTTCGAATAACATAAATGACTAGCAGTTTATCGTTTCACAAGGTCTTCTGAATCAAAGCGTATATCATTTCAGACTATAAGTGTTGCAGTGTATTACCATTACCAGGTTATTATTTGCGCATATAATATTGCCGAGAATCTAGCTTATAGATGGCTTTTTTTAGACCACAATAAGTAACAAAAACCAAAGTATTGCCCTTCCTATCAAATTCCAGAGCCGTCATAATCTGGGAATCATAGAATCTCCCTTGAAACCACAGTCGTCGGATAGCACAAAACCCTTATCAATTATTGTTACCCTTCCTGGTATCAAAAATTTGACGTACCTGATAAAACTGGAGTTAGTAAAAAATAAAAAAATTATCAAAATCGGTTCATAAATAACGGAGTGAGGGCTGAACAGACATAAAAAAAATGAAAATAAAAAAAAAAAATATTATACGGTCGAAATGAGAACCTCCTTTTTTTTTCGTCGGTTAAAAATAGAGACAAATAAGTTGATGTCAATAAAATAATATTAGTTTAGTGAACCTAAAAAACACGTTTTAATGGCAAACCAAAAAAAAAAGTAATAGACCATCGTTACTAAGCCGTCAACACGAATCATATGAGCATAAACTCGAGAGATTTACTGAAGAGCTCCACTATCCATCTCCCGACTGCATCATCATGTCAGCTCCAAGATGCTAAATTATAGCGTTGCCATTCAAACTACATATGTTATGTACATGTACACACTGAGTTCCATCTTGATCCGACAGTTAGAAGTTGGTTACAATTAACCTACAAGATTTGTACACATGGTTACAGTAATAAGGCGTGTTAAAAACACCGATTCTGTTATCTCGGCAATCCTTGTAGTCTGTAAGCTGTACTATCACTATCATATACAAATACAAACATCAATTTCCCAGCAAATATAAAAAAAAATGGATAAATACTTCATACAAATTCTGACAAATTTAAAACAAAGCTTTATTGGTTAACAGGGCGTCAGAAGCATGAATGTTGAAAGGAATGTCGTCTTTATGAAATAAAAGTGGCATTCGAAGACAGTGTGGAACCTTTTCACACTAGTCATGCAAGTAATATAGGTAGAGAAATCACTCTAAAGAGAACCTTCTTAATCATATACGCATTTTTTTAATGGCATGTTGGTATATTATGTTTCAAGGTTTCCTCTTTTTGAAATGATAACTTCTTATGGGAGGGTAAACCGCTTCGTTACGTACGTACGCGTTACGGCGCATAGTCTGTCTGGCTCCCTTTCTCAATAGTTCAACTTAGATTAGTTTAAGTTATCACTTCTGGGGTGCGTCCCGGGACACACACGTTTTTTTACCCGTTGCCCCTGTTGGCAACACATTATTTAATTCACGTCCTTTAACAAGACTTTTATTAGCTTTTTATAATTTTTAATAAATCACTGATTTTTTTATATTTACTTAAAGCTTGTCAAAATTGTTGATAACTTTTCGAAATATTTTAAACGATTTCGCTCATGTTCCCATAATTCTGAAGTGGTAATATTAATATTTGCATAAAACTTGGCAAGAATGCCGCTGCGCCGTGAGAACCGCAAGCTACTCTCGAGGACAAAACTTCCTCATAACAATTATGCAGATATCTTATGAACGCAGGTAAATCGTAACCCAGTTTGCTGATTGAATGTCAATTATTGACTGGTTTTGCTGTGGAATTGAACGCTTATATCTTTAGAATTCCGAGGTGACTTTTGTGAAGTTGCTGAGCAATTTTTTTAGTGGTGATGTCCGTAATCCGATACTCACTGGTCCACTTACTTGAAGTTTGTATCGAGAATGGAAATCGAGGTTTTTTTAAAGAATAAAAGTAAGCGAAGATCGAAACGTCAAAACAGTAATACATCACGGTGTGTTAATGGACAAGTGTAATATGATAATTAAATTTGTTTATAAATAAAAAGAGATTTTTTACTTTAAAAATATTATAACTATAAAGTTGTGTAAATACCTAGATCTCAGCATGATGGAAGCTGCAATCTGATCAAGATGTGCAACTTTCTGTACTGATGTTTATAGTAGTATCTGTTTACTCTTTGATTATATACATGTCTAGAAAAATCACCTTATTATGAAATCCTACTATACGATCAACGATTATCTAAACGACAAACAGTCTTAGGCTTAAGGTGTCATTAGGTATATACACACAAACTTCTTTGTCTTATAATTAAGCTAAATTATTAACAAACCATTGTCAGTTGAAAGTAATGCGTGACGATTATTATGGTAATTTGATTATTAGTGATTTTAATCAGTATCTCGACTATGGTTCGTCATGCTCAATAAAATGTCATTGCTTGCGGCGTCGTCATGGGGCGGGTCATTTCTCTCCCTCTGATATGGCGAAGGAGATGATGGCTGGTCCATGCGTCATACTCGTGAACGGGTGCTGCTTGGGGTGACTGGTCGGCCTAGTCAGCGATGCTTTAGCCTATACTATTATTTTGGTTCGATCAACTGCAACTCTAGCCTCTTAATCCAGTCACGAATTATTTTTAACAGTAGATTTTGCAACTGAATGAAGGTAGATGTGCACCTCGAATGATTTCTATGTTTAATAGGTTGAAACTTTCAACGGTATCACTGAGTGATTTTTATTTTTTTGTACGTTAGCTTTTGGAGCATTTCAATAAAATGAAATTCAGGTGGCATCAGCTTGCATCCTGTTTACCTCTCGTGTAACACTAACACTATTGTACCTGAAGATCTGACTTTTAAAAAGAGTGGCCATGAGTTTCTTTGCCAGTATTCTTCTCACAAGGCCCTACGCATTTTGGAAACTGGAAGTTATAGATCGACACAAACAGGCAGTAGATTTTGGTGTTTTTCACCTAATTTACCTTGACAATCCAGTACATGCTGTGGCGTCTGTTTGTGCCGATCTATGATTTTAACTCTAGCTTCAATTTAACGTTCATAAATGTCACTTAGTGTCTTAATTGAATAAATGAATTTGAATTTGAATTAGATGACATATTCGGCCGCATAGAACGTGTCATAGACATCAGTCACTTGAATATGTAATGGGCGACGAGCTTACGGAAAACAATTAATCATGCCGGTTTGTGCTATTAAATTGTGTCGAAACTATCCTGGAAAAACTTATAACAACACTAAGATTACTTTTCATCGGTAAGTTTTGTTTACATTTAGATTATTTTCTTAGAAAATTAGAAAAATATTTCAATATTTGTATGTATGACATAGTAATGAATGGAGTAAAATTACCCCGTAATAAACTGACAACACCGACAAATCAGTCGGTGTTGTCAGTTTATTACGGGGTCAGTTTATATACTGTCAGTTTTAATTTTACAAAAACTATGGGTAATCGTAAAACGATGACGCTGTTGACTTATTACTATTTATTTCTTACATAAAAATGCCCGAGTGTGTTTAGTATTAAGTCACTATGTGGAGGGTTATTTTAAACATATAGCTTTTATAAAACATTTTATAATTTTATAAAATCCACACACTACAGTTTATTTTACCAAAATTTTGACTTAGTTTATTAATCTCATCTTATGTTTTACAGTGTTTGGTATTATCGGCGTTGGAAACAGAAACTTCAAAACATACCAAACAAGTAAGTTTTTGACGCTTGGTAATTGCTAATTACGACTAATTTAATCTAATAATTCTAATTGTTTATTTTTACCAGGTCCAGCCAATTTCTAATATACGGATTGATATTTACACTGAACAGAAACCTTCCTGTTCAAGGGATATAGTAAATGAAGAGCCGGAAACCATCTTGCAAGATTTTTCAGATTTAGAATCAATATTTGACTCCCCAGGCAAAGCAAAATTACGCCATGTATTACGCCGAAAGATAATACTACGAATGCAAACATGTATACGGAAGTCGCCACAAACTCTTACATTTTTTAATCACTTATTTTCACTTTATATTGATATTTTTGTAATTTGAATTAAGCCGGTCATTTTTCGTTTCTAGCAGATGAAGAAAATTGACACATATTAAATATCGGTATATTTAAAAACACTTTATTTTTTATTATATTGTTGTTGATTAATACGTTTTGTAATAACTTAAGTCTTCTTTTAAATAATTATTTAATATACCATTCATCACCTTACTATAATAAAACAAAGTAAATAAATAATTTAGAGCAGGCATCCCTAAACACGCACACAATGACAATTTGTTGACAATAACTACACGAGCGTACTCACACTTAGTGAAAGAGAAAGAGAGAGAGAAGAGAATAGTGCGTAATTGTATCCCATTTTCTGTGCACTATTTAATTGAGTTGCTCTATCTACACAGGTATATAATCAAAGTGTTTACTATAATGATTACAGGAAATAGATTCACTCACTCACTCACACAAACACACACACATACACACATACACGCACACACACATACACACACACACACACAAGTAAAAAACGGCCTTATGTTCATTTACTTTTTAACCTGCCTATATGTATCTTGTATAAACTGCCAGTTAAATTAAATTTAAAAAATCCGGAACTTTGACCCTGTCGAGTAGAATATTTGAACTTAAAAGATATTATTATCATTTTAATAGTCTAAATAATAATATTTTCACCACTTATGATCCGAGTGTTATCGTCAGTTATTGATAGTCCATGATTCGATACACTTTACGTCATAAGAGTGAATTTTATGAATTAGATATATTTGTGTTATTTGGGAATTATGTGGCTGTATTTCCTATACTCGGAATTGCAAGTTGTTAACTAAGGGTCAGCGGTTAATTAGAGAGATAGTTTATAATACGTAATGTAAATTGGGTAAATTGAGCATCAACAGATTTTCATGGAAAATTAACCTCGCTGTCAAAAATTCATTGACACAATTTCCACGCTTATTCGTTTCTAGTCTTATTTATGAATAAACTGACGGGAGAAGTAACTTAATGTTGTAAATAATCTTAAATATAAGAAAACTGGGATGACTAGTGCGAGTATTTAAAATTTTCACTTGAATTGATGTCAACTTGTATGGAATTAAAAGAACGCCATCTAGTCTCAATCTGGTGTCACTTCTTATAATTCCATACCCCAGCTCTCACCAATCCACCCGTGACCACGATCGGTGCAATTCGATCGAAACGTAGGGTAACCCAAAAAGATAATTATACCTTGTAATTATTGTCTCGATTGAGTCCGATTTACACATCTACTTAATATGTTATAGTCTGAAAAGTTTAAAACCAATTCCATACAAATCAAAGTTGATGTTGATACGAGTTAACAAGTGAAAAAATTAGCACAAGGCATTGAATTCCTGCAGCTAACATTGATGGTGGCGAAAAAATAATCATCAGCTAGGACCCCAACTTATTTCGATCGGATGCACGTAATATTATAGAGCCGAAAGTTTGTGACAGTTTTCTAGTACGAAGTCTCTGAGCTAAGCAGCGGACGGACGGCCGAACAGGCAGACGGACTGCGAAACTATAAAGATTTCTTGTTAGGACTACGTAACCCTAAATAGGGAATTAATTAAAACCATAAATACACACGATATGATAAAGTGTCAAGCTATCTTATATTAGAGCGTTCAAATTCAGATTCATTTATTTACGAGAGATGTGGTAACATAACGGTGATAAAAATAGTACTTAGGTCTATCACATTCTACCATAACAATGGCCTGTAAATATGTCAATATAATAATAATTCTTAGACATTTACTTATTACATTATTTGGCTAAATAATGTCAAAAAAATAATATGATGTCAGTGTTGTAAGTAATTAATTAATTATATTTGACATCAATTTTCCGTATATGTCATAAAATCCTTTAAATTATAACGTGCGTAGTGTTGTGACTAAAAATACTTAAACCCTCGCGACATTTTCTGTACGTGTGCATTTATGTGACAAATAACATCGTCATTTGTCCATAGAAATAACGTGATTATTTCTGAGTGAAGAGCCGCTCATTTTTCTCTCGTACTTAAAAACAGTCTTCCTTAACATTGCTGACTAGATATACGCTTGACGTGTTGTGGACGATGCCGGTTATATTTTAAACGAGTTCTCACGAGATCTACGCTAGTCTCGAAGTTAATTTTAGAAGTTATGAATCAGTTTTAGACTTATTGTAATACATTTTTATTATCCTGACGACGACGTACGCAATCTCGTAGATTAAAAAAAACCGGCCAAGTGCGAATCGGACTCGCGCACCGAGGGTTCCATAAAATTTTATTATATGGTGTAACTAAAAATTTACGGTTTTCGCAATTTTTCCTTTATCTGTGCTATAAGACGTTGCTTGGGACCAAATTTCAAGATTCTGAGTTCACGGGAAGTACCCTGTAGGTTTTGATTCCCTTGCGAATGCCGAAAATTTGCGGAAATTTGCGGCATAAACGGCTGTATCTTTTGATTGCGTTGGCTTAGAAGTTTGATTTTTTCACAGCTTTAAGGGACAGTACTTGAGTATTTGATATAAATTCCAGCTTGATACCTACACGCGTTCCTGAGAAAAAGGGTCTTGACAGACAGACAGATGGATGGACAACAAAGTGCTAGACGTGGACAACAAGTGTTTACAATTGCAAAATATGTGACGTCTCACAGTGAGGGGGGATCCACAAATGTGACCACCTCTTACAAGGAGGGGAGGTCCAAAATTCGTGGGACGTAATTTATGGATGGCCTCTTATTACAATTTATCATGATTTGGGCACATTGAAGTCGGTGATACTTTTTTAAAGACAATATCATTTAAAATGTTTTCTAAGTCTAATTTTATTATTTTTAAATATCAATTATAGAATGTATGTTACAGGAAGGTAACGAACGAGCAAAAGGCAATTTCATGTGTCAATAAGCGTTTTAGTTTCCATAAATGCTGTTCGTTTACCTATCAAGTTTTGTATTTATAACATCTTTTGTAGTCTGTAATCTAATACTGTTCATTCGCATACATAACATACATTGTGATGTTAAAATTTTGAATATATCGCACACAAAATCAAATAGCCGTACAGTTGCATCCTCAACTGCAAATGCGACTGCAAGTTGACCGGGAAGTTTGCGGCGAGTGACGTCGCAATCAACATCCAATTTCTTGAGTGAAAAGTACAACAGTCTGATAAACAACTTCAACCCGGACAATTTAGTAAGCCCGAATTGAACATTCCGTCACACGCCTGCAACTTATACCTTTATTTAAGACGTAAGACAAATGGTTTGTTGTCTACTACTACGTTCGCATTGTCCCTTAAGCACAAGCGTTGTAAAGCCACGAGCCGGAGATGAATATGACAGGTACAAGTAGGTAAAATCCCAACTACCTCATATTACTGCACAATACTATAGAACGAACGACAAAAGCTGTCCACGCGACAAAAAACTGTGTAAACATTATTTGTTATGTTGTGTAAATTGTTTAAAATGGGGTCACAGACCCTAGAGCAGTGTTAAGAGACACAATTGTGGCCTAGTTTAGTACAATAGCGAAATGTACAGTATTAGGTAAGTCTATGCTAACAGACTATAAACAACAATTAGTACTGGCTTCCATTTTTGTTTCTAAGGAGTCTAATAAGATAAGAATGAGTGCTACATTACGTTTCGTTTCGTTAATAGTTATTTTGTTTGAAAATATAGTTATTTCAAGTATGATATCAAATACTTACAACAGCAACGCCTTGCCAACCGTATAATAAACGGCCATCATTCAATTTAAAATTGTTTTTACAGCACCGGATAAAGTATACTTTAGTTTAGTGGTCTAGACTGCTGAGCCAAGGGTCGTGGGTTCGATTCCCACTCAGGATAAACAATTGTGAGATGAGGACGATTATTTGTTCTGCGTCTGGGTGTAATTTATATAGAATATGCACGTATTTAGTAATATATAAGTATGTTTATTGCAGCCTGCTTACCTTATGGTGAGCAGACTTCGCTACTGCCAAGCAGCAACTACTACTACAGGCTCTGTCTAATTGGGGATCAGACGGCCGTATGTGAATTGAGTGCTGTCTCAAGTTATTATTAATATGGTTTTTAAATTTACCTATAGTAAATCTCTTTGGTATACCGACTCGGTGAGAAGTTCGAACGACATTGTAAGGGCTTTTAGACACGCACGAGAAAGAAGATGGTTGGTGCTACTAGATATTGTCAACACAAACTGCTTTGGCTGAATGTATAAAGGTAACTGACTATTCTTCTAGTCTATTACAAGTCTACCTAACTCAAAAACCACTGATTATTCCTATAACATACTAAATTTGTCGCCATCCTATTTACTTACGACTGATTGAGTTCAAAGTCCTTTAAGATTATTATTTTAGGAATCTCGTCTCGCCATATCGTCTGGGCTAAGAATAAACCACCTGGCTTTGCGACAGTCTAAACCGTTTCTACAAAGAAAAAAACACATATTTGGAACGGAGAAGGATTTCTGTACGAATTGCAGCCGCACGACAGGAAAGATTCCCCCCATACAGAATATTCAGCTTAAAGTGGTGTTTCTGTTGGTGTGTAGTCTCTCTGTGTCTATAAATCTATATGAAAGTATATTAATGTCTCTGCCTACATCAAACTATGTACTAATGTCTGAATACTACCTATATAAAAAAATATATTAGGTATATACCTAAATAATCAATATTATATGTATGATGTATATCTGTCAAACAATCATATAAATCTTGAAAAATCATGAATAAATTTATTCAACCACATCGCTTCGCCCGATTGGTAGTTGACCGGAATTATGTGCTCCTTACACTTGACTGACTCGACACAAAACCGGATAACGAGTATTATTGTCGTATTTATGAAGGCGTATCGCAATATACTCCTTTATGTATATAGATCTGGTAATACGTTTTCGGACATATTAGATCTATACATAAACCATGGTAATATTTGTAAGGTGTTTTTTTTTTACCTGACGTTTCGATCGAACTGTGCCGATCGTGGTTACAGGTTAACTGGTAGAGCGACGCCACACTTGGCCTTCATTATTTGCATTGTCAGTACTTTAACACAATACTTGTAAGACGTCACGTACGTACGCTAGTAACTAACATGTTAACAAGGCATGTGCTGATGATAGAATTCCCAAAGGAAATTTAAAATGATAAATGTTAAAAAATAATTATAAAAAATGTATGTATAAATATTTCTTGATTTCTACCGCTTCACGTACTATTCTGGAGTAATAGAGACGGTTAGTGGAAAGAACCTGTGCTTATGTAGTTCCAGCAACTGACTTCAGCAAATGAAAGAAGATCACTGACGTTTTAAGCACCTATTGGTATATTTGTAGTTCTTATAAGCTTCTTGACTAGGTCTGTCCAATAATATCTTTAGAGGATTTTTTGCAGATCCGAAAAGTGCTTTTTATCCATTGCTGTCGACTTGGCCAGGTAGAAGTCTATGCCACTGCCTCTGAACTGGTTCAGAGAAAGCGAATTTACCTGTTCCAGAATATTTATTTTAGTGGTTTTCTGGTCAGGTCAAGTCAGGTGTGGCACTGAGCTTCGAAAATATTCGAATATCAGAATAAACCGGATCTGTAAGTTGTCAGACTCAATAATAATTGAATTGTCATAGTAGAATAATATACCTATCAGTTATTAATTAACTGCACTAGAGTAAGTTATTTTTCTTTGTTTCATTGACGATTCAAATAAAAATAAGTGAAGGATGTGTTAAGTACTCTTTCAATTTCGGTATTTCGTTTTTCAAGACTGATAATTAATTATTGTTATCCTTTGTAAAATGTAGGCTTATAGCTCTTACTATAATAATGATTAGGAGACCACTGGATGGTTGGCAATAGTGCAGGCTATCTAACTTCACCAACATTCAAGAATCCTGATCAAATATTATATATTAGTTATTAAATCACCCCTCCCCTACACTATTTGGATCAATGTTAGGCCGGTAGAATCACAAGGATGTGTCCATATAGCAGCAGTAGTATTGTGATTTCACCACAGGACTTTGTTTTGGATGCATCTTGATTGATCTTCTGTTTTTAATTTCAAATCTGGTGTAGTTTGAATGAGGAAGAACATATTACCAGTTTTCAAATTAATATACTTATTTCAAATGACAAGGAAACATTAATGAGATAAAAAAACATAAATGTATTATTTCTAGACATGTAACGGATAGCTGTTTGGCCACATACCGGACTTGAGGCGGTAGGCCTCATACTGGATAGTATCCGAAGGTTGGATACTGGATATCTGTATCCCTTCTGGTTATTTCTAGCCAGTTATATAATAAAAGGTGATATCCCAGCAAATTGTGTTGAAACCTTATTAAAATATTTCGCACTTGCTCTCTCGGCAAAACTGAGCTAATAGGCTTTGGTTTTCAGTTGACAATTATTAGGAATTTTAGTATACTGGAGGATAGACCCAAAGTAAATTCCGAATAATTGTGGACTCAACTAGGTACAATTTAAATATAAATTAGTTTGATATTTATATTGTGAAACAGAACACTTCTCTAACATAACATTAGTGTATGGTAAGTAATGGCCTACAGTTGGAACAATCAGTATCCTTAACTGCAATAAATAAAACGTCACCTATTCATATATTATTGTCACATCTTAAATAATTAGCAGCATAAATAGTTTATTTAGAAGTGAAACCTCTCGCAGTACTAAAAACAATTGCATACTACTTGAACAAGTGGTTCCGCACACAGTAGCCTTGCAAGAGAACAGTTCCTCTTATCAAGCTTCTCTTTCTTTAACATTTATAAGGTCTAATATCATGTTTCATAACAAAAAAATTAAAAATATGTAGAGTACACTCATACAGGTATGGTAAATACATTTTCTATTATTTTATAAAAAATAGCAAATGGCTCCAACGTGGTTCCAGGTTTCCCAGGCGATAATAGAAGATTTCATTATTAGAAAACGAAAAAAAAATTAGCAAAGCTCAGTCATCCAGGAGCCATCCATTATAATATAAGTTGATGTGTATGACATACCTTGGTTACAGGTAAAGCAACCAGCTTTTAAAACTTTTTTAGATGAATATATAAATATCTTTAGAATTTAAATTGGATCAACTGCCTAATTTAGGATGGACCTAAATTAGTCTGTTGATCCAATTTTTCTAATTGTGCATTTTCTTTAAATAAGGTAACAAATAAGCCATGTTTAAAATATAAATATACCAAAGCTCAATTTAGTTTTCTCTGATAAGAATTTCAGAAATTTGAATAACAGATACAAACAATATGATATTATTAATAAAACCATATTGCTGATGGCTCCTTTTTACTATAACACTTGCTAAGAAATAATCTTTTGGAACTGTTCAACCATTGTAGCTTCGTAACATGCGGATGAAACTGCTCATAATGTTATACACACTTCAATAATTCTCTAATTGATGCTGAACTTGTGGTCATGTCTAAAACTTGTTCAAAGATGCTAGAAAGCCGGATGGAGGTGGCGGAATACTGCTTAGGTCAGGAGTAAACAGAATTTATCTTATAAGGAACCTATTGCTATATAACAAAACAATTAACAATTCTACCTCTGTAAAAATAGCTTCAATTTAAATTTAATGGCTTCCGTGACAAAAGAACTGCAATTACACCACTGTCAAGTAAAAATGTCAAACCATCGAGCAAATGATGTTTGATTGATCAGTAAGTCTAAATCTAATTCATACAGAAAACAATATTTCATCAGTTACATATGTAACAAGTAGGTTTATTTAAGACAATATCAGCTGACAGGAAAATCAATCAGTTATTATTGTTATCAATGGAATGTGAATGGCTTACATTGATAACCGTGGGGTGACCTTGGGTCTTTTCAAAGCTTCTTGGCAACTGAATTGTTTAGGTTGATGATACTAAATATTATTAGTAGTAACTGAAACTGGAAACTGGTGGAAATAGATTGAGGACCAGAGAAATCTTTTGTTTTCGTTGTTGATATAAAATTTGCACAGACAGTAGTAAGCAAAAATTTAAAAGTATTTAACACATATAAACACTGACAAGTAACTAGAAAAAAAAACACTTCACATTGTTACTTATTTTGCTGACCAAGCGTAATGTATGGTCATTAGCCTGTACAATTATAATTTTACCACTTGAGTAACATTCACCTACAATCTATACTAATATAATAAAGCTGAAGAGTTCTTCTGTTGGATTGTTTGTTAATACACTCTAATCTCTGGAACTACAAGTTGGATTTGAATTATTTCTGTTTAGGTTGGATAGAGCATTCATTGAAGAAGGTTATAGGCTATGTAATATTATGCTATGACCTTTAGGAGCGGAGCAGTGACCATAAACACAAGTCAAAATACTAGGAATGGTTTTTTATAAAAAAAAATTGCGATTGACAAAATCACCAAATTGTAGGTAGGTACATCTCCTGTACCAATAAATACATTGTAGATACGGTATAATAGCCAAATAAAGTTTTAATACTCACCATTGGAACTCTTCAAGTCTCTGTGTATGAGGGACATCGGAGCACCAACATGCAGATATGCCATTCCCTGTGCCACCTGGATGGCCCAATCGACTAGAATGCCAGGTCGAATTTTTCGACCAGACAGCACACGGTTCAAAGGCCCCCCGCGAGCATATTCCATCACCAAACATAAGTTAGGCTCTTCTAAACAAACACCCCTCAATGACACTATATTCTCGTGTTGCAGGACCCAAAACAGTCTCGCCTCTTGCAGTACACTCTCTTTTATAACTTCGATATCTTCATCCGCGTCCTGTCGAGCTGCCTTTACAGCTACGACTTCATCGTTCCAATAACCGCGATACACTTTCCCAAAGCCGCCAACACCGATGACCTCCTCCAGTTTGAGCTGCGAGAAGGACACGCAGGGCGGCTCCACGGCCAAGGGATCCTCCTCCGTGACGTACACGGCGGGGAATATGCCGACGCGGTCCCCGATCTTTCCCGTCCACCAGCCCTCGTCGCCGGAGATGTTAGCATCCTTTGACAGTACCTCGACGATCTCGCCGCGTCTCAGGGATAGCTCATCCTCTCCCTGAGCGAGGTAGTCGTACACGGCGGTGAACAGAGCTAGCGGCGGGCGATCGTTGTCGGCCGCCATGGCCGCGCGGCCGGCCGCAGGCCGCGGCGGCATCACCCCGGCCGCGCCCCCATCGCGCCTCTCCTCCTCACTCACGCGCCCCGACACTGCTGCAGCCGCCGCCCACCACAGCACATAACGCTACACACGACAAAACAACGCGTTTGATTATGATCACCGTATTATTCCGCCATCTTTGTTTCTAACATCGATCATGGCGGTGTTGTGTCGAAGCGAACACTCTTATTTGAACACTTTTGTGTTATAACACGCGCGACGTCGTTTCGAGGAGATGCAAGAGGCGTCTTCGCTGCGATAAACTTAATTATTTTCCATTCATCTACACTATTTGATAGACGGACGAAATGACAACCATACCGCAGCGAAGTCAGTGACAAACTGACGTTTAGTGTTGCTAGAGGGTAAATGCTGGTTTCCCAACCTTTATGTTACCATTTTATTCAAACTCTAATAACTAGTAATACATATCCTATACCTATAAGCTCAATCATATATATTATATAATTTCTTATTTACTTTCAAACCAAAAGATAGTATTTCTTTAAATAAACTATCGATTAAAGTATAACTAGATATTGTTTCGTACCATTCCCTTCTATATCAGAAACACATGGTAGTGCGTAATGTGACAAATGTAATATAGATGGCAGTGTACACAATTTCACGACACCATCAAACTAAATGAAAGTTGTACCGTTAAGCTGCTAGTACTGCCATCTGATATTGTTAATATGAAACTATAAATGGAATCAAAGAGGGCTTGTACGTTGATATTGTAGGCTTCAAGATGTCTATTTAGAAATCTCTGTATGTTTACTGAATTTCATATATGACGTACTGTATGCTTAAAGTCATTACTTATATTGAAAATGTAATTACTCTTAGTGATATAAAATTTCACTATACATCGCAAGCGGTCCCATGGTGTAATGGTTAGCACTCTGGACTTTGAATCCAGCGATCCGAGTTCAAATCTCGGTGGGACCTACTATATACTTTTGGAAATTATTGATATTATTTTAAGTACTTTACCATTTTGTTTTATCTAAAATACTTAAATATATTGAAGTGCTATTAAATCTGCACAACGACATTTATTATAAACACGAAAAATAGAGCGATAGTCTGTGGGAGTGTGAAGGGATGCTGGGTAGGGAGCATTATTGATCGTGCGAAAATGGCATAGTCGTATCCATTCGCGGCGACCACCCAGCCCGCGGACGTGGGACCGGTTTTCAACCTCAAATACACGTTTATACGCCTTAAATATTAGATAAATGACCGAATTATTGTATAAAATCGTTCAGTTTTCTCACACAAAATTAGGTATGTTAGGTATGTGTGAAAAATACCAATCGCGTTTATTCTAAACACCGTAACGTGACTTGTCAGAGTGAAAACGAAAAGAAATTTGCCTATATCTCGACAATACATTAAGAATCATGAAATAAATGTAAAAAAATAAGTAATATGTTATGATAATAATTATTTATATGTTGGACCAGTGTTCGTTTAGTAGAAAGTGAGATTACAAAATACCTTATAATGGCCGATTTACTGTCTCCTGGCTAGATTTAAAAAAAATATGTGGAAAATAATAAAAATGAATAATGGTATAAAAAGTGGGTTGTGTCTGAAGTGGCGTTGGCGTAAACGTTGGCATGAAATTAAAGAAATACTTAATGTTTCGTGTGAAGGGGGCGTGAGTGGTCCCTTGTCGTAGCTACTTCGCGATTAGACGTAGGAACATAAATAATAAATATAGCAAAATGAATACTTTTAATGCACCAACCACGCAAATTAATGCAATTGACAAAATGACAACAGTGAAATGTAAATCGGTGGATTTGGAGGGCTACGTTATTATAGTTGTCCAGACTAAGGATAACAAAATAAAATTATATGGTAAGTACACCCTGTACCTATTAATTAAAATATATATCAAGAATCTTTTAAGCATTCCTCATTCATTTATCAAAACTAATCTTAACCGTTAGCTACGCCTTGCGCACAATTTATTTAGAACATGTTAATATTTATTATTACTGAACATCATAATGTACTTTTTGTATAAATAAATCACTAAAAGGGAATTATTTATAATCGAGTAACTAAATAGTATTACCTTATCTCCTACTGTTTTATTTCTATGCTTCAGAAGAGTTTAAAAATAAAGTGGAATCCTTTTAAAAGTAATTTTGTGTTTGACAAAAGAACAAATAAATAATTTTTGTAAGCCTTAATTATGTAACCATGTTCGTTGGGCAACAAATAGATGACGTTTCTGAGATTAAGTAATTACCGATGATGCCTATAATCCGTGTTTTGTCAACCTCCCATAGACTGGAGACAGTGTCCAGTACAGTGAAGGTGTTTCCCTAGTCACACATCATTTATATATCTACTACAAGTTTTATATTCCCACACAAACTCTTAATAATACCAGCGAATGAAATAAATAATCTACCCACTCTTAAATATGACGAATACAGACATGTTTTTTGTTTTAAATGAAATTTATAAGTACATTTACTTAAATACAATAAAGAAATGATGTGATATGAAAACGGTGTGCGTTGAAAGAAGATAGAGTGAGAAGAATTGAGAAAACAATGCTGCGATGGTTCGGGTTCGGGTTGAAAGAACAGCGAAATGAGCGAATCGGTCGTCTAAAGGTTACAAGGCTCCTGTGAGTGGGCGAGTCGGTGTGGGTAGGCTGTGTCTCGATCGGCAGTATATTGAAGTAGAGCCTAGTTAAAAGCACCCGTAACCGGCGAGCGTGTATGCAAGGTCTGATGAATGAAGAAGAGGCGTAAGATGTGTGTCGGAATCACGGTCGTAGAAAATGGCGCTCTATCGTCTCTGCCTACCCTGGTCTGGAATACGACATGAGATATGTGTTTGTATGTAAACAGCGCATACCAAACCTATTGCATATTTTGAAGTAACTCTTTACTACTGATATTTTAAGGGCATTTCTTACTCTGTTCGTTGCACTGTAAATTCGATTCGATTGTTAATTTAATTAAGTGTATTCCAAATAAAAACCATGGAATGCCATGAAATTACCACTAAAATGTCAAGTGTTTGTATTTACAGTTCTAATTTATTTTGTTATATTTCCGGTGAGTTTACGCCAAAAACGATAAAAAGCCATTTTTTGACATAATGGAACAGTGTTAACTAACTTTTCTTGCCGTGAAGTAAGAAATCAAGATAAGACGTGCGTTCCTAGCATGTTGAATGGTCGGTACAAGGGTGTACAGCTTAATGAGGCAAAAAAGGCGTTTTCGTAAAAAATCCAGGCATACAAAATCTTTTTGAAAATTAATCTTTTACATCTACTCTCAAAAATCAAGCATCTCTTTGATTGAACTCTTTGATTAAAGTCTCAAATTTACTACTAAATTTACTACGTACCTACACCAAGGAATCCGCTGACTTTCACGTGGAAATAAAAGCGTTGTTGGACTGCTAATATAAAATGGGATGCAACATGACATTTAATTTGCATTTCCTTCACTCGTATTTTGAGCTTTTTCCCCAAAATATGTGTTCAATTAGTGGCGAATATGGAGAACGCTTTCATCAAAATGTTGCTGAATTTGAAAGCGTTACCAAGGTACATGGGAGCCTGCTACGATCCCAGATCACTGACTCCTGAATTTCCAGTACAAGAGGAAAGTCAGCCGAACTAAGAAAACGTGTCAAATCGTCAAAAACTCAATAAAGTTCAAAATGAAAACTTATTTTGATTTGCAAAAATCGTGAATAACGTGACATAGCTTTTATCTGGCAACTGAGATGTATAAAATTTTAGACCTCTCCGCTTAGAAGGAAAACTATAATTTACTAGTAATAAATTTAAAAATTTTGCTGGTGCATGGAAGACAATAAGAAAAAAAACAAATTTTTTTTAGGAGGCAAACGAGCAGACGGGTCACCTGATGGGCACCTGCAAACTCAAGAGTCACAAGTGTGTTACCGGCCTTTATGGTGGAAGTAGGGGAAGAGGGGGAGTGGGGGAGAAGGGGGAAGAACGGGAGAGGGAAGGGTTAGGACCTTTTTTTTTTAGTGCGTGTGGAAACCCCCTCGGGCCATCACCCCACCGGGGTTTACGGTGGGGCGGTGTGTCGGAATCGAACCGACTAAAACAACACGGTGTACCGTACTGCGCCTTAAATAGGAGGGATCTGGGAACAGCTTTTTTTAAGACATCCGGAACCCTCCTAGCGCCTGCCCGCAAAAGCGCGGGCACCACCTTCGGGTAAAAAACCTCTCAATTAGGCGACGTCCAGGCACACTCGGACGCCGCCTCCTCGCGGAGGGCCACTATAGCGGGTGGAAGGGTCCGTCCCGTCCACCCACGGCCACACTCAGGGCGGCATGAGGCGCTGGTAAGCGCGCCTCCGCCGCCCGGTTTGCCGGCGGCGAATTAGGTCCGAGTAGAGATCGTCCTCCCGGACCCTTTCCGCTGCCTCCTTCTGCGAGATGACGTCCTCACAGAAGGTCGCGACCGCGGTAAAATTCCTGTCGCTACCGGCCATGGAGCGTATGACGGCCGGTAGCGAGAGATCCCCTCCGATGACTGCAGTCCGACGAGAGGGCCCGACGCTGCGTCGCCCAGGCGGAGCAAACCACCAGCGTGTGCTGAGCCGAGTCCTCACTACAGTCGCAGTGGTGACAGGCGGGACTCAGTTCAATCCTAGCGACCGAGTGCAGGTACTTCCAGAAGAAGCCATGCCATGGAAAGGGTCCCGTGCTGCCGCCCTGCCCACTCGACGATGACCGGCTGGAGCGCCTCCACGTCGGCAAAGCCAGCACGTGGAGCCTCCAGCCGGGACGACCAACGAGCCATCGTGGCTCGGCGAGCGCCCTCACGCTACTCGCGTACCTCTCTCTTCGGGCGGGGGCCGACTGCCGCTTCCCGCCCGGGACTCAGTCGTCCGCCGATAAACTTCAGCGAGCACTTCCGCCTCCAAATCCCACGGGGGAGTCCCGGCCAACGCGCACACCGCCTCCGTCGACACGGTGCGGTATCCGCGTATGGCTCTAACCGCCATAACCCTCTGCGGGCGCCAGAGGCGAGCCCTATTCTGGGCGGTCAGAGCCTCCGCCCACACCGGTGCACCGTAAAGTGCCATTGACCGGACAACCCGCGTGTACAGCCGTCTTGTAGCGACGCCGACGCTGGGTCCACCCAAATTGGGCAAAAGTCGCCCAAGGACAGACGCAGCGCCGACCAGCTTTGGAGCAAGCTGCGAAGGGTTAGGACCTCTCCCACTGAAATTCAATTCAGTTTTCTTATACACATATGTTGTAAAAAAACAAGGAATTCAAACTGCTAAAATAAGGACCATAGACCTATAGGTTATAAAGTTTAATTTAGATAATGATTAATATCAATCCGTCAACAATCATAGTGACAACTGTCACAATCAAAGAGTATACAAACACTACGTCATAATTTTGAGAAGTTTAACTTTTTTTGTTGTGCATTAGCTTTATAAGCAAAAGATTTTCGGTAAAAATCTAATTAAAAAACTTTGTTATCAATAGAGGTCTTAACATTATTATAATAATTTTTTTATACCAATATAATAGATAATTTTAGCTAGGTATATATCCAAAAATATTTGATTTATCCTACCTATATCTACTGAAAAACTCCTTTCGTTGATAGCTATAAAAAAAAGTGCAGATATCTATAACTTTAAATTATAAAGTAGGTGATATCACCTATAAACATAACTCGAATGTCGCTAACCTACTTATGTTTTCCTACAGTAAGCACACTTAAATCGCGACGTTTAATTATACTACATTTTATGTAGAATATAAATATGTCGAATAGGCATCAGGACCGTCTGATAGTAATCGTTAGTTTATAAATCCACGAACACTAGAAGCACAAATTGTAAAAGTACAGTTACAGCGCCTAAAGACCGTACTCACAGCGGGAACCATTCACTCAACACAATGTTACAGCCCTCACCCATGAAAGGAGACAACCCGTTTGCATATGATGGCATGGAAGCCATCCACTCTCTCTTCCTTAAACATGTTAAGGCACTGCTAAAGCGTGGCAGTCCTATTAGCATCATAAAGTAGTTGTTGACCTGTGGCTCTGCGAATTTACCACAAGTCATATTATTATTATTTTGAACCAGTAAATCTCGTTATGATTCAATAAATTCTTTATAACAGTCGTTAGTACCTAGCGTTAATCTGATCTTCTGTCACCAATACCTGAAAGCTTAAGAGATTTTTTGTTTGCTGAAACACGCAAGCAAAACTCTGGAACTATCACTCAGATTTGAATAATTATTTTTGTATTGGATAGAGTATTCATTGAGGAAGGTTACAGGCTATGTAACATCACGCTACGACTGTTAGGAGCGGGGTCACTAAGTGACCATAAATGCAGTGAAACAGCGGGGAATAGCTAGTATTGATAATAATTTTATATTAACTACCTTGTTAATATAAAATGATTTGACAATAGCCCGGTGTGTCACCTCTAGCTCTTATTTCATTCATGTTTCTAGAGATCTTACCGTTACATTAATTAAAAAGTACATAATAAAAAATATAATCCTACTAATATTATAAGCGTGAAAGTTTATGAGGATGAAACCGCGGGACGCTGCTAGTAAAGAATAAAATAGTTTCTCAAAATTTCTAAAATAGTTTCTAAAATAAAAACCAAATAGTGTCTGTCAATACTTTTACGTTACTGAACAAAAACGTTAGGTACATTGACTTGGCTGAACAAAATTATGAAGCTACACTACCTTTAAAAATGTCAAAACTTCAGATTTTTCATATTTATATTTGGTTACAGGTTCGATCTAGCTGAAATAGACTCCAATCCAATAAAAACTTAGAATCCATTTTATCTCGCTAAATCAAACCAAGCCATCCAAGCTTACATTTCTTTGCAGCTTTGGAGATGTAAATTTAGTAAACTCTTATACTACCATTCTTGTCAACTTCAGGACTTATAAATATAGGGAAATTGTATAACGGCACGAAAGCTGGCTGTTTATTAATGACTTATACATATAGGCAAACTTAATAACGGCACGGAGGCTGGTTGTTAATTAAATAATGACTTATACATATAGACAAACTGTATAACGGCACGAAACCTGGCTGTTAATTAATGACTTATACATATAGTTAAATTGTATAACGGCACGAAGACTGACTTTTAATTAATGACTAATTTAATTTTACCTAGCTGTACACGTGATAAAGAACAACTTTCACAAAGAAGCAATTTCTTACTACATTTTTATATTGCTATAAGTAATGCTGCCAACCTATGCCAGCTACCGTTCCGGAGCCGGACATTATGCATTCCTCAAGTATGCCAACTTTCCCATGACACTTTCTTAGAGGGGTCTTAACTGTGACCCATTTTTCTATTTGGAAATACGAGTACATATGAGAATTGAATTTCATATACTCCGTGGGAAAAGTGTTCGTTATCATTGGTATTGGTATTGGTGAAGGGCTCTGTTTCCGCATTTAGACTCATAGATGGTCCATTATGCGTTCAGATAAGCTGACTAGTTGAGCCAGCCTAGCTCTTTCCAGAAGCACAGAAGCCTCCTGGGGCGTTCGCAGGCTTCTAGGAGCGATCTCGCACCTGCGAGGATGTTTGCCCGTTGTGTGGCCACTCCCTCGCACTCCAGGATAACGTGGGCGGCCGTTTCCTCCGCGTCGAGACATCCTCTGCATAGAGGACTGTCTGTCGCACCGATGGTGAATCGTTATCAACATGATGTTTTTTATCGGACTGATCACCAGTCCGGTTTATATAAGCAAAGATGAGTACGACTAGTAAAAATGATTATTTCTTTCTCTTAACGATATAGTTACATGAACTATTTAGTTTAGTTCATGGAATCATGGAACTATTGAACAATTTAACGTTTCGCATCTGTATCTTAGTAAAAGAAAATTAGGCGTCAATCTAACATGTTAGTGCTGGCGGAGAGTCCTGATGACACTGCTAATTTTGACTTCCCTTTGTGACCAAGAACAACAACATATTATGTACAACGCGAGTTTCTGCGAAATACTCTTTATACGAATTACTTTAAAGCAGCAGCAATGTTTTTAAACTGGCTTCCCATTTGACTGGCCTGTTGGTCTAACGGTTAGTGATCCTGACTTCTAAGCCAGACGCCGTGGGTTCGATTCCCACCCAGGACAAATAATTGTGTGATAAGCATGATCATTTGTTCTGTGTCTGGGTGTAATTAATCTATAATATGTATGTATTTAGAAATATATAAGTATGTTCATCAGCAGTCTGGTTATCATAGTACAGGCTCTGCCTAGATTGGGATTAGACGGCCGTGTGTAAGATGTGACAAGTTATTATTATTATTTGGATTTAAATTTTCATCTCAGCGTGTGGCCCAGTAGTTTTTTATTTCGTAAGAATAAAATTATATGTATTACTAATTACTAATTTACTAATACGTAAATAGCCTAGATTGGGATTAGACGGCCGTGTGTAAGATGTGACAAGTTATTATTATTATTTGGATTTAAATTTTCATCTCAGCGTGTGGCCCAGTAGTTTTTTATTTCGTAAGAATAAAATTATATGTATTACTAATTACTAATTTACTAATACGTAAATAATACTAGCAGCGCCACGCGGTTTCACCCGCGTAAGACCCGATCCCGTGCAAATATTGGGATAAAATGTAGCCTATGCGTTAATCCAGGTCTCCACCAATCTTACTCACATACCAAGTTACATCACAATCGGTTCAATGGTTTTTGCGTGAAAGAATAACAAACATCCATCTATCCATCCATTCAAACTTTCACATTTATAATAGTAGTGGGATGCAATCTAAAAGATGAAACAAGAGAGCCTAGTTAAGAATTCCAATGTGTTAAGCTCAGAGTAGAACTTTGCAAATCTCATAGCCAACTCTTTTCACATATGTTCAATAGTGATCATTGTCATCTTATCAATGTACTGTTACAGGGTCACCATCAGCTGGTAACTGGGACAACCTAGAGTTGGCTGACGAGATAATGGACGTAAACGAAACCAGGCTTGAAGACATGTCGCGGACGGAGGTGCTGGGACATATACACGAGGTGAGTTTCCTCACCTTATCGTAGGAGAAGATAAGAGGCTGTAAGGTAACACAAAGCCCATTGCCTACTAATGAATCACGGGCTTCGTGATGACCCTTGATATACCTACGACTCAATTAAATAATACGAAAACATCACAGAAATGATAGCTAGCTTCTCACAATCTATAAAAATAAAAACTCCATCTGTCAAACATTTGACGTCAATCAATAACTTTTGACAGAACGAAGTGTGTCAGGGCAGCTAGTTATAGAAGGGGAACCCACGATGCTAAATGTGTATTTACTCCATGGTCGTTGGGACCTATTGGATTTTGAAGATTAGATGGTAGAAAGAAAAAGAGTTCAGGCGATATATCCGTTTCATTGGTGGGGGGAGCTTCTACAGGCTTTCAAAGATGTAAAAAAAAATAGTAAAATGGACTTACTCTAGCGTGGCAGATATTAATAGTGTAGATACCCCACATGTCTCTGATAATGGAGGTAGGTGAATCTGCCCATTTGCATGGTGGGGGTGGCCGTATGGAAGGGTAGAACATGGGAAAAGAAAAATTTATTCCAGCGCGTCAGACATTAAGAGGGGATGTTAAGTACACCCGAAAGAAAATTCAATAATCTGACGATTCGGAAGTGACGCAAGCTCGCAGCGGCTTTTTGAAAATGCAAAAAAAAAATCGAGGTTTTGACCAAGTTGAGCGCGTCAGATTTTCATACAGATGGTTCAGCTTAATGTCCTAGACAAGCTGACAAACAATCTGACAATTATTTGGAGGGATTCTCTTAATCTGACGATTTGAAAAAAATACATGTATTTTCATTATTAAATGTGTCAAATGTGCACGGAAAATAGCATGCAAATACAAATAGACTTAACTATTTACATACATATATAAAAGCGAAAAGATACTCACTCACTCACTCACTCATCTACTGACCAATCACGAAATCTGGAAAACTACTCGACCTATGAAAATGAAACTTGGCAGGGAGGTAGTTTATGAGTAAGAGAAGTCAGCTAAGGAATGATTCTAAGCTAAAAACAATTTTGTTAATTTACGAACACCATTTAAATTCCAAATTTCTTGAAAAACACATTCCAAAGTGAATTGTTTAGATAAATCAATATATGAAGCGTATGAAATCGCGGGCAAAAAAATAAATAATAGTCGTATAGTATCAGGTACAAGTTGTTTTTATTACGTGTGTGAAAGAATGTATACCGCTTTTTTTACAGAACTGATCTGTGTTTTTATGAAGGTTAAGTAGGTTTTCATAAATAAGCTACAGTCAGGATGTTTATTTCTTTATATTTCTGCCCGAGTGAATCACAACTACCTGAGTTATATAAATATATAAATTGCTCAGATGGTCTTCTTCTGCAGCACGAATATAGTTTAATGCGACATTATACTATACTTAATAACTAAAATAGACTAATCGGACTGTTTCAATATCTGCCGCGCAGGAGTAAATCCAAAAAAATCCCTTAATGGCCTCCCCTACTATTACAAATAGAAATTATCCAACGAGGTAATTCAGTGGTAGTCCTTAGACTGCGGCCAAATTACATATCATTCATCTATCTTTTATATTTTTTTCGGTCCCCTGCATTGCTAACTCAGTTCTGTACTTGGAAGATACTCAGTAAGAGACTGTTTTCCAATGCAAATATGAATCCTTGCACAGAAATAGTTATAGAATGTTATTTTCAGTAAAGTTTCATGTATTTTCCACGAAAACAAAAAAGGGAAAGAAAAGAGGTCAGGGATATATCCTCCTCTTTCCGGTACCACATTGACAAAGGTACTATGTACTCAAGAGGCGGTTTTACTAAGGCGAGGAAGTTTGACATCGAGAACTGAGAATGACATTCCCCATACACGGTCATTCCAATACATAAAATCAGCTCATCATGAGAGTTTCATCTCATCTCATCTCACCTCATAATCAAAATCATGGGGAGTTTGGTTTTGGGATTGACATACCCCTAACTATATCGTTCTTGATTTTAAGAAGTTTCTTGGTAAATCTTTGAAGTTGAGATCCAATCCAATATCAATAAAATTTAAATGGAAACCCATTAGCTTAATACTGAGCCCCACGCTAAAGATATCAAACATAGCTCACGTCGGACCCATAAAATGCAATGGGTCGTTGGTGTTTCTCTTTTCTGTAGGGCTTTCCCCTATTTTACTATTCTCTCATTTTGGTAAGGAGGGTAGCAGATTTATACTATTTGTATTTTGTATTTTTTTCTAACTAGCAGTGCCTCTCGGTTTCCCGTGGGAATGTCGGGATAAAAAGTAGCCTATGCGTTAATCCAGGTCTCCAGCTATCTACTTATCAAGTTTCATCGCAATAGGTCCAGTAGTTTTTGTGTGAAAACATTACAAACACACACAAATGTTTCCTCTTTATAATATTAGTTTAGATTAACGTCCTATTAGGAATATTGAAACTGTCATCCATAGACAGTTTTACTTGCCCCCGGATTCACCGAGGGTCATTCTCGGGGTTTTCATGGGTCACAGTTGTTTATTCTGGTGTACTGATATCACAGCAATGTGGGTGGGACTAGCCCCTATATAAATTGCCTTTTTGAAATCGATTAAAACATATCAATTATAGTTTATATCTTAGGTAAATTTGTTCCACAATTCTAAAACCAGACCGTCCTGTAATACGTCCCATAAAGCGGGTAAAACAGATCCCGCACTGATGACAACTTAATGGCATCCTTGGAGATCAAGCTATCGCCAAATTACCCTTTCGTAAAGACCTCATTCCATGGAAGAATGTGTCATAATAGCTGCGGTTTTATGTCAAACACATGCCCCTTGGGAATCTTATACTTCGTATCATTTACCAACTAAATAGCGATTATGTTTGTTAATTATGTTATTTTAACTTATGTTACAACATTTCTTAATTAGCATTAAATACCCACCTTACGACTTAGTCGTGGTAAATGTCTACACAAATGCCGGACCCTGAGAAAAGGGCTTTAGGACATTTAGACTTTAAATTTAAAATAAAATAGGGATTTCTGGTAGTTTGTGCAGTTTAAATTTTGCAGGGAATTTTATGTGGAAGAAGGGAGAACCTTCCAAAGTGTGCTTAGCAATTATTTTTCTTATGGACAGATTTATTTTAGGAACACGCTCTTTGATAGAATAAATCCGAGAGTAATTTCAGCCTTTTTTTTTTAAACAACACCTTTGTAGAGGAACGACTTAGCAAAGTCAATATGGCAATTATAGGGTAGTAGTAGTAAGTAATAACGTTATAAGAACCTCAATAGATATTCATGCTCCTTTCGATGAATGGACGTAAAAAAAAATCCGACCTTCCTAATTCATCTTATCTTAAGCCTTGACTTAATCGGTAGCCTAAAAACTTGTGATCAAGAGACTACCCACCCTATAATCCTTACCCTCTTCTCTTTAATCATAACCCTTAAGCATTCAACTTAGTTGAAGTGGTTAACGATAATGTTAGTCATAAGTCATTAGTGACCCGACATAATGCTATGTCATATGTGACCCGATATTATTAGTCATAAGTGACCCGACATTATGTCGTACTTGCAGCGCCCCGCGGTTTCACCCGCGTAAGTCCCGATCCCGTTTAAATATCGGGATAAAAAGTAGCCTATATATTAATCCAGGTCTCCAGCTATCTACATACCAAGTTTCATCGCAATCGGTTCAGTGGTTTTTGCGTGAAAGAATAACAAACATCCATCTATATATCCATACATCCTCACAAATTCCTTCACGTTTATAATATTAGTAGGATGTGACCCGATATCATTAGTCATAACATAAGTCACCCGACATTATGTTATGTGATAGGTGACCCGATATCCTTAGTCAAGTGTGACCCGACTATATTAATTTAAAAAATGAAGAGCGGAACAGTGGAAAAAGAAACTATCTATTTGTGCAAGCCATCAAATGAAACTTTCACATGTTTAAAGTCGTCGTAAAATATACTCATATTCGCAAGCTTTAGGACTGACATAACCTTTGTCTTGTAATAAAATTAATAGTCTTGTCGTTCAATGTTTTACATTTCATCCTCTACAACCTATCCAAGATGGCGGTTTACATTAAGCAATAAATACCTAATGAGCTATGATCGGGTCAGTGGAACCGATAACTGTTCAGATTTCCAATTGGTAAGCATCCCTATTCTTACATAATTAATGAGAGATCTATTTTTCAAGTAATATGATTAGTTTGTAGCTATTAGTCTGGGTCAGTTTTATTGACGCCAATTTTCCGTGCTTCGAAAGGAACTCACAATTATAGCCTCTTATCTCGTGTGTTTTTGATGGTTTGTTTCTTTAATATATTGTCGTTCACTCTTTAAAAGATTTAGTAATTTTTAAAAAGTTAATTAGAAGCCATAGGTTGTTTATAACCACCACCATTCGCTAATCTACTCGTATCTCTCCCATAGAACTTTGTCGAGCTTTCAAATATTTTTACATCATGTGTAAATACTTAATTTTAATTTAACTGTGTAGTCTTCTATAGAGTGGGGTGCTTTTCAGGTTAAACTTCGTCTTATTAATTTTTTAGCTTTTATGAATATGTATAATATCACACGTATATTGATGAAAGATTTGGCGGCTTGTGACTTACTGCCTCGATAAGCCGCCAATGCCTCATTTTAAAGTTTTTAGTATTAGCTTGCCTGCTTTTATTATTATTTTAACTTCTTTCTTAATTACAATTTTATGTGGTTTATGTTAATTTCAAATTCATATCATGAACTTTACAGTCACAAGAAATAATGTCTCTTTTGACAAAAATGAAATGACTGACCCGAAAAGAATTATGGTTCCGTTTAAATAAAAGTAGCCTAAGTTACTCAGTAATGAGCTATCTGCCAGTGAAAATCCCGTGGAAATCGGTGAACCCGTTCCTGAGATAAGCCGACACAACCAGACAGACAGTCAAACCAAAAATTATTAATAACATTTTTTTAAAGGGATTTTTGGTATAAGTAAAACCGTGTAAACATTCAGATGCATTTAGTTAAAAGCTGTTATCATGATATTACAAACAGATGGAGTTCGATGGTAGATATATTTGATCGAAGAGACACTGCAATTTGTTTTATATTTGTATAGAGGTATAGATTGGGTAAATTAATATTTGTCCGGTATATTGGTAGTAATTAGGTGCGTTTGTTCATTTAAAATATTTTTCTACATTTTATTAATTTTACAGAACATAGGAATCTTGAAAGTGGGTAGTGAGGTTAAAATCAGTGACAGAATGTGCCTTTAGTGCTGAAGAAAAATACTTAAATTCAAATTCCTCCGTTCGCAATTTTTTCTTAAAAATGTGTGTAAACCATACTCTCCTCGTAATAATATATAGGTTTTTGTTGCAGTGCATTTCATCGTGTGTCATCAAACTGCGCGTGAAGCGAAGAAGCGAAACAAAATTATGTAAGTAAACCTTAAGCTGATTTAAATATAATTAAATAACTAAACGCATCTCACACACGGCCGCCTGATCCTAAACTAGACAGAGCCTGTACTATGGTAACCAGACTGCTGATAAACATACTTATATATTACTAAATACGTACATATTATAGATAACATACACCCAGAACAAATAATCGTGCTCATCACACAATTATTTGTCCTTGTTGGGAATCTAAACCACGACTTCTGGCTCGTAGTTAGGATTTCTAACCACTAGACCACCAGGCTCGTCATCTGTATGAGGCAAGTCGACATAGACGTCGAGTGTAGTTGCGCATTTCGCTTTGATTTCAGAGTGAGATCAGACTTATCTACCTATGTCGATAGAGAGAGAGAGTGAGAGATAAGATAAAAAAGCAAAACAGATATACTTAAATAGAAGTGAATTTTACTACCCTTTCTAGGAAATCTCTATGGGCGACAGTAGTCACTTACCATCAGGTGACCCGTCTGCTCGTTTGGCACCTATAATATAAAAAAAATAACCTATGTGACTAGGCCTGCCATCACTTAAATTGCCGATTTAAATTTCGAAGATGGTTTTTATGGATTTTCTTAGTAACGGAATGAAGAATTCTAAAATAAAAAAAAAAATATTTAACCCCACACATTCCACCTACTTTTATGAAAAACGGAGGCAAAATACCTTGAAATTCAAACGTTCATAACTTGTGAACGGATAGTTTTTTTTTTTTTAATTATTGTAACTGCTCGCTAGAGTCATGCTCTTTCAAGTGTTCCTTTTTAAATCCTGTATAGCTTGGATGACAATATTAGAGTCACAAGTGCGTTGCCGGCCTTTAAGGTGGGAGTAGGGCAGTAGGGAAGAGTGGGAGAACTGAACCGATTGCGATGAAACTTGGTATGTAGGAAGCTGCAGACCTGGATTAACACATAGGCTACTTTTTAACCCGATATTCCCACGGCATCGGGACTTACGCGATTGACTTGATTGACCAATTCTACACAAACGCGAGTGATACCGTGGGCAAAATCTAGCAGTTCTTTTATTTTAAAGAAAGATGTTTGCAAGGTGAACAACCAAATCATTAACACTGTAATCGTCTCAAACTTCGCCAGTTAAACCACCCATTGATGCAACTTATCTTTTATTTCAGATTTCCAACTTGAATTTTATGCCTTCCACGTTACGTTCTTACCCAACGCCGCAGAATTTTATGTCCGTACTTATTGTTGAAAGTAGCTCCCAATGCAATGCAATTATTGAGGAGTTTCCTCATAAAGTTGGTGTGGCAAAGTTTACTCAGCTCGTATCGCGCATGGAAGTTCAGTTCGCTTCCAGTAGGTTACTGCTCGATTGGAAGAAGTCTCACCAAAGAAGTATATCCCCTCTCTCTGCTGTGAGTTTATGATTATCATTACCCACTACACTACAATAGGGGGCTGAAAAATTATCGCCATTTTGTAATCCTTTTTTTTTATTTTTTTTTTAATGTAATCCTGTAAATTAAGAAAATACTGAAATATCAAGCTGGGCGTTACTACAAATTACCCTTTCCGTCCGAAGCATAACAGGATTTTTCCTCGCATCCTAAATATATTTAATTATTACCATTGTGTAATCACAAATCAGTGAATAGTACCTATCACAGATGTCTTACTGTAACATGAAAGGAATGTATGTAGAAAAAACTCGCGAAAAATAAACAAATCAAATTAAATCGTTCGCATTGTCACAAGGTCATATTGACTGCATGGGTGGCGCAATGGTTTAAGTGGTCACACTCATCACACAAATGTTGTGGGTGCGAATCCTACACGGGACAAAAATTTGTGTGATCCACAAATAACTGTCCCGAATCTGGGTGTTCTTTGTGTCCGTTGTTTAAATATTGGTGAAGCCCCCCGCGACACAGGATTATTCCTAATGCGGGAGTTGTCTTTAAAAAAAAGGTTAACCAAGTCGATGGCTTATGTAACACTTAACATCAGGCGTTCTTTAGTTATAAACGCCAGTCTTTTGAAGAAATACTAACACAGTTTGACAGAAACAGTTGCCCCAAGGGCATGGAAGTCGTTATGTTTCTCTAAATTCAACGAATAAATTTATTATTACAACCCTTTCATTATGCACTGTGAGAAGTATTTCCTAAGGAAGTCCATTTCACTATCGCTGGATAAATAATTCAACACATTCCCAGGTGTTTTCAAGGAATGTGGAAAACGACCCATCGTTTGCATACGTAAGTAAATGCGATAGGTACTGAGCAGAGAACACTTTTATTACGTATTTTTTATATACCGTCCTACGAAGAATAGGTAATGAATTGTCGTCGTGGTAAATCTTTTTGCGGCTTACCATGAAGCGGGGGCCGAAGGTATGCTTGTTTGTTTTCCTTTGTTCCAACCAAGTTGCCAATGCTGTCCTTTTTGTCGGCATACACCGATGCAGCAGCTGTTTTACAAAAGAAATCCGTTGTGTAAAACAGATGAACGTCGTGCCGTCTAGCAGTTTTTCATAATTAGTGAACTTTAACGCAGAACATTTTGCGTTTATCAATGCAGCGGGTCAATGATAAGAGTTTCTGTAAATCTGTTTAAAATAAAATATCAGATTGTAGATTTTAGTTTGCAATTTTGTCGCTCTATGTGTGTCATAACAATACTAATGGCGTTTGAAACCGAAAGTCGTTAAGTTAGGTTAATTTTTATTATATTTGTAAGTAAATATCTAATACTAACCTATTTATATTCATTATAATTTTATCTGACTTTATTTATATTTCAAGTAGTAGTTTGTAACCTATCTACAGAAAAGCTGCCTAGCCTATCTGAAATATGTCTAAACCTGGTTAGCAGTTTTGTTAAACGTCGCGTCGTTCAGCTGTTTTACATAGCGGAGCAGTTTTGTAAAACAACTAGCGGTTTTGTAAGACAGCGGAATCACCTTTCCATCTGCGACAGATACATAGGGTTAATTTGAAGTTGCAAAGCACAAGTGACGCCATTGGTGTTGCATGTATTTGGCACTGACAACCATTTACCATAAGGCTTGTGTATATATATTGTTTTATATGCACAATGCGTTTGCTGGTGCCAAGACATTAAGGCGTTGTCAATTCTTTCCTCCCTACCATGGGATTCTGGCGACCTTGCCATCATTTTAAGTTAGAGCAATAGCTAGTTGGAGTTACAGGTATGCGATATTGACCTTTTCGAGCCGAAAAGGCATTTGCCATTGCCTTCCCTTCTTGCCATCGTTTTCGATCTTTAATTACTAAAGTGCCCGGGTTCACGGCTATAGGCTTGTCCATAACTTCGTGAGTGAGAGTAAATTATAGTAAAGCTTTAATACATCTCTGTTTGTCCTTTAGAGGATACAGGCGTGATATTATGTACGTATGTAGTTAGATATAAGACTCATGTGTCTTAGTTGTTAACTGTTACAACATCAGCTTAGGGTTCGGGCAGCCTAACCGTTTATTTATTTTTATGGTTGGGATAATTATGTCTTTTTAACCGATTTCAAAAAAGGAGGAGAGTATGTATATTCACCGATTACTCAAAGACGCCTGGACCGATTTGGAAAAATCTTCTTTTGTTTGATAGGGTATACTTCCAAGGTAGTCCCATGGTTATCGGGTGAGGATCTGATCATGGGATTCTGGAGAAATCGAGGCACACTTAAGCGATTTAGGTATTTTGAGGTGCATTGAAGTCAGTGATACTTTTTTACTTTTCAAATCTACTTAATATTACTTCTCTTCATGTTTTTTTTTTAAGTACGATACATATTTTGATTTGTTATTTAATAAGGCTTTACGAAAAAATATACAAACCAAAGCAGTTTGTTGATGGCTAAATTCGTGTTACCACACCGTAGTACTGACGTTAACTCTGTCTCCAAATTTTACAGTGTTGTACTTAACATTTTTAATGTATTCTTAGACAAATTGTAATTGGCTTAAATAAATTATTATTATATAAAAATAAGGCAGTGCTAAATACATCTCTGTGGTCAGAGAAACAGTTGTTAAAGAAAGAAAAATGCGAGTTTTCTAACTTTCATTGTGTAGTAAACATGTGTACATCTAATACGACCCCTATAGTTATTCTAAAGCACTATCTCCTACTCTCACCAGTATAGTTTTACGCATGAGATCAGCGATAGATGTTTTCTCTACACAGTGAATGGTACTAATTTATTTCTTGCTAAATCCGGGTCTGTTTTCCAGAGAGCCCTCAACTATAACTGGGCTAGATCCATTTTTAACAAATTTTATATTATCCCAAAAAAGGTGAAATTGATTGATGAGATCAAAATTGACGAAATTATTTTATGTATGGGTTTGGTTCAATATTGTGATTAAGTTTTTTTTTATATTTCACATATTATAAAACAAAGTAACCCGCTGCGTCTGTCTGTCTGCCTGTTCGCGATAAACTGAAAAACTACTGAATTTTAATGCGGTTTTCACTAATAGACAGAGTGATTCATGAGGAAGGTTTAGGTGTACATTTTTGTAGCCGTGCGACGCCGGGGCGGGTTGCTATTTTATAAACAATGAGTGATAAAAAAATATATCCGATATAAACATTTTTTATATGCGGAATATTAGCGAAGAGGTATATTTTTGCTCCCGACTAATAGTTTTCAGAACGTTTCCAAGCCCCTAAAGCCTTTCCTAAACAGAAAAACAGTAAAAATAATCTCCCCGGGAATCGAACGATCGGCCTCAAACGTAATCACCAGTTCATTACAATGATGCTTCATTGTAATGAACTGGTGATTACGTTCGATTTTTACCTTAAGGTGCTGTCCCACCGTGTGGGAAAGCGGCTTTCCTAAAGGCTTCCTTAAGGTGAATTTTAATGTTACAAATCCAAGCATTACGTCAGTGAGGGAGGAGAACCAAGCATTACATTGCGCAACCTGTAATGATACAATCTGTAATATTATGTAATGCTCGAAATCGAATCATAAATCTTACATTACAGGCGACTGCTCCCGAAGAGGGAGACAGAGACCATTGTGCTAACACTCCTCCTCCGTCATCTTATAGAGTCTCTACATACAGAGTCAGGCTACTTATCGTGATTTATACTTGACTATCTGTTTTTGTGTAGTAAAGGTTTGGAAAAGACTTACCTTCAAGGCCCTGTATTAAGTAGATATACTCGTATGTGTTTAGCCCCCAACCCATCATAGCTCCTCCACAGATGGACCGATTTTGAATTAGGTTATTATTTTCTTTGAAAGGGAACTTGATTGAAAACGTTCTTAGATCAAGAAAATCTCTTCAGCCGTTCGAAGATCATCAGTTCTGTTTTAATCGTTGAAGGGTTAAATTTTTAATCTATGTTTGTTTGTGACTTACCCCTCTGACTTCCTATAAAAATCTTATTAGAATTTTCTTAAAAATAAGTCCATTACCACATAGGGTATATCTACCGGACGGCTCAAATTTCAGCAGAAATCTGTGCCGCGCCTGAAAATAATATAAAAGCGTTAATAAAAAAAAAGTTTTTTAATTAATTCTCGAAACCTGAAAAATTAAGTCGCCGATGGAAACGGAAAGTTATCAGGTAACATTTATTATGGTATTTATTAAAAATGTACATAAATTATGGAGTTACTTTCAGTTAATTATCAAACCGTAAACGCTTCGTATAACTTATAATAATATTTCGTATTAAAAGAAAAAGCCATTTAGAAAGCGAAACTATATTTCCTAATGTATTCCACTCCACGCTCAATGCGATTGTCCATCTCAATCGGCAATAGGTACTATGATTACGCGCAGTCCGAAAGGCTTCTACAACTACAACTTAAACCTTAACACTTACCAAACAACCTTATCCTAAAGCACTAAAGTACAAATTCGTGTATTTAATTACAGAACGGCAGCGAGTAAATTTCAGTGCGTCATTCCATCGGCGGCAGTGCGCTTGTAAAATAACGAATGTGTTTTATTGTGACAAGATTCTAAGTTCGTTCAATAACTATTGGCGTGTAACCGCGTCGTTGAAGGTATTGTAACTGTACTGCACGTTCGTGGTTTTGAGCGCGTTCACCGCGTTTTCGCTCGGACATGGCAGCCTTTGAGGTTATATTTTTAGTGTTGCCTTATATAGAAAAGTTACTTTGGGTACGGGTACTTTTAACTAGCTAATCAAGCGTAGTTGATGTCAAAATTTGTCGAAATGAAATTTATATAAATAGTGACTGAAAAAATTTCTATTTATAAAACACGATGACAATGAATAAAAAGCTGCAATATATCCAGTTTTTTTTAGGATTACCTCAATACTCAAATGTTGTTTAAATTACTAAATTATTATTTTTCGAATAAAACTAAAATTAAATAAAACCTTATGTGTAACTATAAAATTAATTTATGCAGTTGAAGTAGTGCGTTGTCAGTCTAATGTGAAACATTATTCAAAATAATATTATAATATGTTCAAGTAATTGTACAAACCAATTACGTTATTTTTTTTAAAAATACTGCTAACTGCTTTATATTAAAAGTAACGACATAGCCTTAAAAAATTAATAACACTTACTTGTGTCAATCGCAATTTTTGGCGATTATATTTATATATTTCTGAAATAGAGTAGCAGTGCTAATAACATGGGTAACTCGTTAGTAGTATCACGTTGGTACTGTACTGGATGGGGTGCGAACCCGCAACCAATTGATCGTAAGTCCAATGCCTTAGCTACTACGCTATTATCGCTTAATTTTTTTAATCTATTATGTAACATTATTAAGGTAGCTTAAGTGGCAATGCAATTATGTCTGCTAAAGACATCATTACATTATAATAACGTAATCTTAAAGACACGTTACTTTTCCAACACTCAAAAGATCAGTAATTTCACTTAAAATTCCAGAATGACATATATTCAGAAAGCAAAAAAAAAAAATTGTTGTGATGATTGATTGGCATAGCAAATTAATTTATTACTTGGATAAATTCAGAATGTGCTTTTATTAAACGTTGCATCTTATGCAAATTATTTTTTATTGGGATATATATGTGATTAGGATTGAACTAATTAAAAATTAAAGAAATGTAATAAATGTTCAAAATATGGTATTAAGGTATTATCTGTATCGGATATTGTACGCAACATAATCTAATAGCCTACTTGATTATTCCAACGTTTATTAGAATATTAAACTTTTGCGTAGAGTAAATCTTATAAGATTCTTTTCGATTACAAGATTCCTAGAACCCAATTATAAATATTTCTAAATTTAAATACAAAAATTGTTATTCGATTATTCAAATTAAATATGCTCAATGATGTATATGGAAAAAGTTAAGTCAAGCATAGCAACACCAGTCTAGAGCGAGACAGAAGCTAACAGGTTTGCACACAACTTACGTGTTCTTGATGAAACATCACCGAATATCCAACAATATTCAATAAAACAATTCGTGTCATATTTAGTGTAAAACAATTGCAGTGCCTGTGAATAGTGTAATTGTGATCTCTGGGGTTAGTGAACTCCAGAAGGGTAGTGCCCTTTTGGTTCAGCCTCTCATTGGCTGTGCCTTACTGATGTGTCAGTGTTGTGTTCAGTGGATTTGATTCTTGAACCATAGGTACAGTAATTTAAATTCTTTATTTATAGTTTTAATATGGCTTCATAAGGGTGATCGGAGGTGGTGAAACTACCCCCTGCTAATGACAAAACCACGCCATCTGTGATTCAAAGGAATCAAACTTGGAATATTATTTTATATATTTTTATAATGCCGTATTTTATTTCTGAGGCTTAAAGCGTTTTGTTGTTTAACCATAGACTTTTTATCTTATTTCTGGTTTAGGATTGTCCTAGTATAAAGGGTCTGTTTTCTTATTTAATTAGATTGGAAGATCTGGGAATGTATCCATTTTTCTGACCTATCTGATAAGCCCGAAACCCTAAGAATTAAAGATGTGCCTTAGTTTGACTAGTTTGTGTATAAACTGTAACTACTTGAGTCGGCAGTGTTATTTAAAATCGTGGTAACCGGTACTGAACTAATGGTTGCATGTGATTGTGCTCTCCGGGGCACAGAGGAGCGTGACTTTTAGTTGGTCACCCATCTTTGGAATGCCCCTGTATTCCGAGTTAATATTTTAGGTGGTAATTAACGATAGAGTTGTAAATTGATAAGTCAAGGTTGATATAAATGTAATTTGGATAACACTTTTTGTTGACGCTTCACGTGACAAAAAGGAAAAGTATGCAAAATGTTTCTAGTCTTCCGGAATAGAATATTCATTTGATAGTGATGATCTAAATTCTCGTTTCTGTAATACATTTATTATTGTGGATAGTACGTATAGACGGACCAGTAAACAAAAAACCTGGTCTAGGGCCGCTTTAATTGCGTTTTTACCCTCCTTTTTGCGTATGGGATGCGTAAGACATAACCTTAAGAATGAATACTATGGTATATTATGGCAATTCAAACCAGTATTTTTTTGATTTTGCGCTTATTTAACAAGCTTTATTTTTTATAAACTTACCTATGTACAAGTATATAAGGCGAATATCTAGCATATCATATCTAGTTCGAAAGATGCATTCAAATCAAGGAAATAACATCATCAAAGCGACTATGATGTTGAACATGAATCATCAAAACCAGAATCAAAATTTTCAACTTCATTTGACATTTTCATGTTCTTTATTTCTTCAATGCACCAATGGTTGGATTAAAAAACATCAGACTCATTACTTAATGAATCACTTTCACCGCCACAAACATTAATAATATTTTTTACGATTTCCGTTTCAACCATAGGTTTCTATAATTTTCTGCCATTTTGTTATGTGTTCGCATCGGCGGTTCTATGTTTCTGTAATTTATTCCTACGAAATAAGAATCAAATTAGTGAATTAAAAAAATATTATGTAGCTTTAATACATATTTTTTTAGTAGTAGTAGTTAATTAGTATACGTTTTAGGACCAATATTTATTCTTTTATTTCTTTTTTCAATTATTTATTTTGTTTTTTTGTTAAATGAAATTGAAGCCCATTGCCAATTTTCATTGTGGAGATTATTATGATGTACCTATCTACAAGACGTCATGTTGACAACTAAATCTTTAATGTTATTTAGAGCAATATAGTTCAATCCCTCGGACTTTCTTTCCAACAAATACTTAAATAAATATATTGCTAGCCGCTTATCTCTCACGACTATGAATAGGTTTATGGCATTTTAACACATAAAAATCTCAATAACTCAAAAATAGACCACGTGTATACTTTGACATCAATCAAAAATTAAATGATAGCATGTTAATGACGTTTTAAAGTTACCATTGCCTTTAAAAGAAATTAATTCCATTTGTTTTCCGCAACATTTTCTTTTTCCTGGTCAGGATTGAATTTTATAATAAATGAATTAATAAGTAAGTATATATTTTTTTAATCGGCTTAATAATATTATTTTTAGTTTATAATAAGTTAATAACTAAAAATAAATAATTACTGTGATTTAGTAGACTAGTAAATCAATAACTTGGAATTGGCATATAGCCAATAGTTAATTAGTTTTAAGGATTTGCGATTAGATGTTTTTCAAATTTGCGCCCATTTTTGATGAATTCCATAAACATTCCATAAAGTCATTGTTTTATATAAATAGGCCATTGCTTTTACAGTATGTAAAAAACTAGTATGTTGTGGCTTGTGGCAAAAAGAAATGAAATTTATACTTTTAATAATTGACGTGGTGACCTTAAGTCGCTGAAATTGTAAACTCTGTTACTTTCTGATTTACTGAAATGGAACAAGAAACATTCAACCGAAATATATATATATATATAAAGAAATGAAATTTATACTTTTAGTAATTGACGTGGTGACCTTAAGTCGCTGAAATTGTAAACTCTGTTACTTTCTGATTTACTGAAATGGAACAAGAAACATTCAACCGAAATATATATATATATAAAGAAATGAAATTTATACTTTTAGTAATTGACGTGGTGACCTTAAGTCGCTGAAATTGTAAACTCTGTTACTTTCTGATTTACTGAAATGGAACAAGAAACATTTAACCGAAATATATATATGTCTATGTGGCACAATATATAATCTAGTTTCTATATTTTAGTCGATCAGCTAAATTTGTGAACGCGTCCTTAATTACATATGCAATATTTTTGCAATATCATTTAATCATGCTGTTGTTCTAAATTTAAATTACGATTTTGTTTATCTTACTAGAATACAGTTTAGCAAAACTACACTGTAGTCTAGTTCGACAATCGAATTTCGAAAAAATACTTTCTTGTGTTGTTACTCAAAATTCAATTTAACTATTTTTGTGATAATTGTGTTGTGTTCGACTCGTCACTTTTACTATGACATGTTAGTATTCTAATTCAAGTGACGTGTGAAACATAATGCTCATACTAAAACCTTGTCAAGAAGTTTTGAGACTCTCAGTAAGAGTTCGATAACAGACAGACGTGACGTTTTGTAGTTCGATAATGCAATACGCCATGTGTCCTTCATAAACATATATCGTTAGAAAATAATATAATTTCTAATTTTCTCGTTTCGTTGAAGTACACATTAATACCAGCAACTTAGTTACAGTTGTTAAGTGTCAAACCAAACATCAAAAGTAAATGATTTGACGTCAGCAAAGTATGACGTCATACGTCGTTATTTCATACAAGTTTAGAAGTTTTAACGTTTAGTAAAGAAAATTTGACTCGACAGTCAACTATCGTATTAATATCATAATCTATGAATGACCAATGTACCTAAAATTAAAATAAAATTGAAGAAAGTTAGTTTTAGCGGAATGGAGAGGTTTTCTTAAGGAAGGTTGTAGGATGTTTTTAACACCAAGAGCTGTTTGCACAACGGTGTGAATAGCACTACGAGTCTTTTTAAATTGGCTTTTTCACACCACGGTATAAAGCGACCAGTGTCTTTTTTAAACTTAGTCAATTTGCACCTAAAGACTCTTTTTGACTTAGTCGATTCGCACCAAATGCCATGCCATGCACAAAAGCGTTTCATGAATTTTATTATATTTATTCAACCAAGACTGTGTTTCGGGAGAAAAAGTCATGAAATTAGTCGCTACTAATCATAAAACATGAACCCTTGCAACGAAAATGTCGGTGCAGTCAGCCAACGACAGCAGAGTTATGTTCAGTAAAATATTGTATGATTTTACTAATGACCCGAAATATGACGTCATTAAAAACTGCGGAACACAGATAAAATTTGTGGTATTGGGTAGTTGTAGTCATTAAAAAGGAATTACATGCCGGTGTTGTTGTGTAATTTGGTATTTGTATTTTCAGCTTGATTGCCATGTAAGTTAAATTAGTTTTTTTAATGCTCACATCTGTATAGTTTATATCAACGAACGAATGAACGGCGTAGGCAGAGGTCTATTGCAAGTACTTTTCGCAAAATATAGAATTGGTTCCACGTCCTCTTTTGGCGTCTATAGGGTACATGAGGTACGTATTGTGACTAAAATTTAAATTTGCCCAAAACTTGAATGCAGCCCAATACCTCACGAGCGGAGGCAAAAATAAACTCAGGCAGTATATGCCACGAGTTCGTGGTATAAGCTGTCTCTTTTTGCTGGCCTTTGAAAACCCAACTGGCCGTCACTACTACCAGGGTTTTCGTTGGGGCGGTGTCGGAATCTCACTGACTAAAAACTTACTCCACCGCCTCTTTTTGTACGATGACATTCTCTTAGAAGGACGCGATCACGGTAAAATACACGTGGCTCAGCCATGGAGCATCTTAATCTCGGCAGTGCCACTGCGTCGCGCATGCAAGTCAAATCGCGAGCGTTTGCTTTGCCAAGTTCCTCTCTGCCGTCGCAGTGATGGCAGGCTGGACTCAATTCTCTCCACTCAAGAAGTGAAGCTCAGTTGCTTCATACAGAAGAATACATTCTACGAATGTGGGTATTTAGCAAGACCTCAATTACAAGATGTTTTAATTATATTATTTAGACGTTAATTGGCGGTTGTGATAAGTGGGTATAGACAGGTAATTTAGATATACGTACGCCGTAATTTTTTACTAATGATGAATTCAAGGTCAATTGAATAATAACCTCAAAATTGGTGAAGAAATGGCAACGTCATTGTTAAAAAGTACTGTCGTTTTACAGTTATTTCATTTTTTTTATATTAGGTAGGTTAAAAAGTTTAGTATCGTACATCTACTTTTAATTTAAGTGTATTTTGCGTTTTATACATTTCATGACACCAATAAAATGTATTTATAACACGTATTGTAATAAATTTCTAAAGACATGTCCTATTTAATTACGAAATTGACAAGGAAAAAATTAATCAAAATTATGACAAAAGGGAAGCCAGCAGGACGCAGGAATCGTGTTATATATGTGCATCGCTCGTATTTCCCGGTGCGGCACTAGTCATAGTTAGCCACAGCGGTTTCGTTTAGGGCCACAGTTTTCGCTCTTCATATTGAATTGTAAAAGTACAGTCACGGACAGTGCCCGTATAATAAAAACAAATAAAATAAACTTTCTACTGTGTAGTTGTAGTTTAATTTCACTGCAGTAAAACTGAGAAATTAGATTTAATACGCTAGCAGCTCTTACTCATACATTACTCATTATAGCCATAATAATTATCATGTTTGATATGTTTTGTAGTGAATGGCACACGTCATTGCGTATGAATGTCACAAATAATTTGTTGATAGATTTGTTAACATATTAACAAGAAGACATTTAATTAAAGGTACGGTTGTACTCACGCAAAGACCTAAGAATAAGGGCCCTGACACTGGTGTGCGTGGGAGAGCCATGCTTCGGCACGTATACTTCGGTTCGACCGGAGTGATACCACGGCCTCACAGAAACCGTTGCGTTTTGTTTAGTGAGTAATTTTAACAAAGGCCCTAACCCTCCCCCCCTCCCTCTCTCCCTCTTCAGGTGACCTGTCTTCTCGTATATCACATAAAAAAAACTAGTTCTAATTCCCTGAAACCACGCCAGAGTAAATTTGTATCTTTAATGTCTATGAATGCAGCTCACTGCAATCATTATTATTCCAAGTGTTCAAAATGTTTTTCTTAACATGTAAGTATCCATAGAGTTAAGATTTCTACAATCTAAAATACACAAACGGTAACTCAACTACCGCCCAAATATGTTGCGTTTTATGAGTTTGAGCATAGCATACCAATAGATAGATATATGTATTGTGAATTTGAGATAGTGTATTAAGAAAACCAAAAATGTTCATAAAAAAACTACTGGGCCAAACTATTTTAAATTTTTATGGGAGCAAATACTATTCTGCATCAAACTAAAGAAGAATCACGTAAATCGGATCATAAATGTCAGCGTAATCGGTGTACATACATAAAAAAATAAATAAAAATCGAATTGAGAACCTCCTCCTTTTTGAAGTCGGTTAAAAATATGTAGCCCTCTACGCCTCTGCGCCGGTAGTCGCGGGTTTGATTCCCGGTTAGTGCAAATATTTGTTGCGCATGAATGTCTATTTGCATTGGTCTGGGTATTTTTATGTATAATGTGTAGGTATCACTACATATTATAAAACAAAATCCCCCGCCGCGTCTGTCTGTTCGCGATAAACTCAAATACTACTGAACGAGTTTTCTTGCGGTTTTCGCCAATAGATAGAGCGATTCATGAGGAAGGTACGTAATTTGTTCAGGTTTTGTGCAAATTGGTTGAAATATGATGATGATTGTTGAAGATGTCTCTGCTACCCGTGCGAAGCCGGGGAGGGTTGCTAGTGTATTTATAAAAAAATGTATGTCCTTGTTCAAGAACCCATAGCACAAGCTAGCCTAGTTTTGGTCTAGATAGTGATGTGTGGTGTGTTTGTGTTTTTTTTTATGTGGTAGGAGACAAACTAGCAGACGTGTCACCTGATAGTAAGAGACTACCGCCGCCCATGAGCACCTGCAATTCAAGAGTCACAATTGCGTTGCCGGCCTTTAAGGTGGGAGTAGGGGAATTTCGAAACAAACTCATTGTCTACTTATATTTTAACTATAGGACATTTTTTCATTCTAGATGCATATTTTTTTGTGACTAATTTCACACGAAACTGTGAGAATGAAGCCAACATAAATACAATGTTTTGGACACGCGGATGAGTTCACTGAACTCTGAAATAGGTTCGATAATGGCAACTAATGTAGAAGTCCTCTTGTCTTTGAAAACATGAAAAATCGCAAACTAAACTGAATTGCAATGATACAACCAAAAAAGAAATACAAAAAAAAAATTGTCAAAAACAATTCAATAAAAATACAATTGAAAAACTCCTGCAATAGTAGCATTTCATTGATATAATATTCATTGTTGGGAAATACATATCGTCTGTGTCTATATATATTCATTCTTCCATTGTCAATGACACTCAAATGTCAACAAACAGATGTCAAAGTTGGCTTTGTCTCTCAGTTAAACCATAAACTAAAATATATAATTCAAAGAAGTTAAACAACTGAGCTCATGACGCGCAGTTAAATGTATTTACAAAGTTATTTAATTTATCGATCTATTAGAGATTTTAAAAGCCAATTAGTGACATAATAACGATTGAAAAAACTGCTATTAAAGGAATTAATGTCATCTGAGTTTTAAACTGACCTCACAAAAATCGAAGTCAATAAAATTCACATAAACTCTAAAATAGCGAATGAAATTTTGTTAATAGCTCTTAAAAAAGTAATGGATTTTTTTTTTAATTTGGATTCATATAAAAGGAATCGTAATTTTTTTAATTGTGAAATTAGTTGTGCTGGCCAACATTATTTATGGCCAGCCTAGATGATACGTGAACAGCCGTCTCTGTTATCTATACCGAAATTAATATAACGAAAACTTTCGGTTGTTGGTGTAGCAATTTCCGCGTTATCTATTGGTACAAAATGGAAAGAATAAACTAGTAGGTTTTCCTGTCTTTAAACTTCAGTACCAGTACCTACAGTGTTTTAGCTATATTTTCATGGCTAAGGACACTCAGCCATGCTTCTGATAGATACTGCTGAACGTTTATCACGCTTTTTCAGGTTTGGTATTGATATTTATTTATTTATGTTTTTTTTTATATATATTAGCGCTTCCGCTTTTTTTACAGTCTTTCAATAGGAATCGAACCCAAGAACTCTGACTCAGCAGTCAGGGTCACGCTACGACCCTTAGGAGCAGAGCAGTGACGATAAATGCGAGTGAAACTGCGGGAACAGCTAACTAGTTAAATATAACAGTATGCGGGGAAAACCTTAACAGAGTTGTAACCTTATACTCATCAGATTTCAATATGAGCAGTCATTTAGTAAACTCCTGTAAAGATTCTTTAACAATTATGCAAAACATCCTGATATTTGTTTCAACAATCGTGACTGCAAAAACAGACGACCTTGTCGGCAACACGCGTTCACAATAACGTTATTATAGTGTAGTTAGTAGTTACACCTATACCATCTCGTAATGTAAATCAGTCACTGAATTTTATTGATCTGTGGATGGAAAAACAAAGTTTTTGAATACTTGTAGGCTGAAATGCGGACAGTTAACCACTCCGATTCAGGGTAGATAGGTGACAGTTTAAATAGAGTTTCCCGAACTGTTCGTAAATTATTATTCTCCTTCTCCTATTGCAGGAGAAACAATTTCCAATACTTGTACTGTACTACCTAGACAAATATGACTACCACAAATAACACGGAAATTAAGACGCAGATGAGAAACGTGAAATAACGTACCTATTGAAAAATAGTATCCTTGGAGTTTCTTGCCTATTTTAAAGTGATAACTTTTATGGGAGGGTAAACTGTTTCGTTACGTAACGCGTTACGGCGCCAGTCTGTCTGGCTTCCCTTTCTCAATAGTTCAACTTAGATTAGTTTAAGTTATCACTTTTGTTTTTTTCTCTATAGAATCTAGGCATTTAAAACTTTAAAACACTACGTACTTCACACTCCTAACAATTTAAAAATATCTTTTATTCTCTATTCTCTATTCTCTATTTTCTATTCAAAATAATTATTTTGAATTATTTCAAAGACGAGGAAAAAGTTTTCGCTGTGAACAAGGCGATAGACCACGACACGGAAATTTATTGTCTTTTAGGAATGAAAACAACACTATGGAAAAATAATTTGGCCCCAACGCGTGTAAATGTCGTATTCATTTAGTAAATAACTGAATTGACTGATTGGAGGAAATTAATTTATGATTCTGTTTTTATTCTGCATAGACCGCACAGTGCATCGAAAAAAATAAAATAAATAGTTTTTGAATGTTAAGTTTTGAAATTAATTTCAATTATCAATAGCTAATACCGTAAGAGTTACGACCGTGTTCACCTTTTTACATTTTAAATCCAAAAGTTCATTGTAAAATCAAAGGTTTTATTGTTTTTAGCGTTCCGTACCTCAAAAGGAAAAAAACATAACCCTTATAGGATCACTTTGTTGTCCGTCCGTCCGAAGGTCTGTCTGTCTGTCTGTCAAGACCCTTTTTCAGGTAGTATAGTATCAGGAGGTATCAAGCTCAAATTTATATCAAATACTTAGGTCTACTGTCCCTTAGAGCTGTAAAAAAATCAAACTTCTAAGCCAACGCAATCAATAGATACAGCCGTTTATGCCGCAAACTTCCGCAAATTTTCGACACTCGCAAGGAATTCAAAACCTACAGGGTACTTACCGTGAACTCAGAATCTTGGAATTTGGTACCAAGCAACGTCTTATAGCACAGATAAAGGAAAAATTGCGAAAACCGTAAATTTTTAGATACATCATATAATAAAAATATTTTATGAAACTCTCGGTGCGCGAGTCCGACTCGCACTTGGCCGGTTTTTTTTAGGTTAAATTTAGGTTTTAGGATTAAGATTTTTTCAGGTTTTTAACTTAACTTGACTATGAACTATGAACTAGACACGGGTAAACGATGTTTCAGGTAAAGCGTAGTTAATAAATGAGGAAACTGTTGTGTTGTATGTATGATGGACCGATAGCTGCATTGTTGGTTGCTCTAGTTGCGTCACAACGTGTTAACTGCAACTAGGTTATTGCACAGGGACATCTTGATTATGCTAATGTGTGTTCTCAATGCTCATTTATTTTATTATTTATAATATGTTATCTACGATGCCTCGCATTTTTAATCACGTTCGTGTCATTTGGGATATAGTTTCATTTGGTCATGTAGTTTTGAAGTCTCGTTTTTACTGTAAAGGTACACATCTAACCGGTTTTGGAGTTCCGCATCTCAAACGGAGGAATGCAAAATCTTTCTTAGTCGGTCTGTCGGTCTTAAGCTGGGTGAAGCAGTTCGACACCTTGGGGTATGTTTAGTTGTAGGGGCTGTCATGTACACAGCATAACGGAGAAGCGCATCTATTACGCATATTTTTTTAAAGGTGTCGACATTAGCGTCATAATAGACGTAAAACAATTAAATTAAAAAAAGTTAAAATGTAATAACTCCTCATAAATATTATACAGGCATGTGTAATTGCGACATATGTATACCTTATGTGTTTACAAATATGCGCAAACGCCTCTCATTAGAGGCGCCTGCGCATATCTATAAGCACGATTCATATCATATGATGCATTGAATGCCGATTACGACCTATGTTGTAGGTAACATAATTAATGTCTACTAATATCAAGTTGGTTACGTTCACTTTTTTACTCCATAAAAGAGACAAATAAGCGTAGTGTAGAGTAAGCGTCTGTCGGAAGGGTTCACTGGATTCTTTCCATATACGAGTATATATGTATATCTGAGGCCCTCGCAATAAGACTTCGGGACGAAACACTGTGTGGTGAGTCTGACATACCTTTCCGTTTAGACTCGGTGAAGTGATGACCCTAGTCGTTGAAAAAAAAGCTGATAGAACTTATTTAGTCTCGTAGACCAGAGGACTTTGAGTATCACTGTAGCCTTTAATAATATATTTTTTAATAGGATATTTCTATTAGTAAATAATAACTTTGGCGCGAGAAATCTAGTTGAAACCATGTATAATACTTCACCTTTTACGTACACAATTATTGACTAGAGTTACTGCAACTTGGAAATTGTTCAATTTAAAATCTTCGACTGAATTTATTTTCTTCAAATATATGTAGGGCCTTTGATTGTACTACTATGTGTCTGTGTGAACTGCAAGTGCCAGTATGTGTTTGCTTCCTATTGTTTCTTGTGTGAGTCACCATTGGTAGTCGTTGGTTCTACACATAAATAAAATATATCTATAGAAGTTCCTATTATATAACTTACTAGCAGTTACCGCGCGTCTTCTCTCGCGTGTACATATTTATATATTTTGCGAGGAACCCTAATTCTTTTTCCAAAATAAAAGTAGGCTAAGTTACTCCTTATAACACCAGCTATCTGCTGTGGAAATTGGTCCACCCATTCCGTAGAGTAGCCGGAACAAACAAACAGACAGACAGACTGACAATACAGACAGACAGCGAAAATGTTAAAAACTTATTAGGCATAGGTATCGTGCAAATAACAGTTTGAGCTTAAAAAAAACTATTCTTTTGACCTTACAAACAGACTTCAGTCTTGGTAAATCAGCAATCGATACTAGCCTATACTAGTGTATGTAGTGTAGTGTATCTATGTACACCTTGCACCTGATGCTTCTGTCGGGTAGAACTACATTTAGCAGTTTTATTCATATCTGAAGTCTGCAGAAATTCTATTTACAGGTCTCGCGTCTTACCGATATTTGATTACTTCATTCATAGAACTCTTCCTGTACCCATTAAAAATACCCTTTTCACGGTGCGTTATTTGTTAGGTACCCTTCCTTACTAAAAATTGTCGCTTATGCTAAACTATTACGTAACGGTGTAATAATACACAACGCGGCGATCGCAACCGTTACACAAAAAATCAGCATTGTTCTCTCAGACAACACCAAAATGGTATAACATTAACGTACGTGTTCTTGCTCTAATTAGTTTTTAACACATTGTGTATTTGTGGCCTAAATGTAGAAGAAGATATTAAAAGACTTAGAGCAATTTGTCGCAATTTAAATGAAGATGTCCCCCACAGAAGAGTTGATACTTCTACTTCTCTTTGACCTGTTAACGGAGGAGTCATTTTGATGATTCTTGCAGTTGTAACGATAGCTGAGTAAGTTAATAAGAGAATTAAGAGTTGGAAAGTAACGTTCTGGAAAAGTGTCTGCACATAGGAAATTAATCCTACTTTCTACTAATATTATAAACGTGAAAGTTTGTGAGAATGAATAGATTGTACGGATGTTTTGTTACTCTTTCACGCAGAAACTACTGAACCGATTGCGATAAAAAATTTGGTATGTAGATAGCTGGAGACCTGGATTAACACATAGGCGTCGATACTCCTAAGGCACCGGAACTTACGCGGCTGAAACCACGGGACGCAGCTTGTAAATTATAAAGATGCATAATGTTTTCTTAGAATAGCTCCCTGCTTACAGGTCTTTAGTAAGGTAGGACCGTTGAATATTAGTCTAACACACTTTATGCAAAAAGGCTTAATAGCAGAAATAAGCATTTGGATGATACTGCTCTAAAATGAATCTCAGAGCAGTATCCTCCAGTTACCTAAAGGATAAAACTGAAAGATATCCAAATGTGTTTTTGAGCATCGTTGCACTTTGATGAGTGTGTGAAAACTCTTCGCGAACTAATTGGAACCTCACCATTCTTTCATCGGACAACTAAATGCAGACAGAGGTGGACAGCGGTCCAAATCTTTCATTGTCGAAATACCATAAAGTCAAACGAAACTTTTTGACAGTTCTTTTTTGGTTCGACTCAAGGTCTGGAATGAAATGCCTGCGTCTATTTTTCCAGACAATTATAATCCTGAAACATTCAAGAGTAGAGTGAATAGGTTTCTCTTGGATAGGCGTGTTCCATCTTCGTCTTTATCATCACTTTCCATCAGGTGATTTGGAAGGCAAACGCTTATTCCATTACGTCTTGGTTGTATGTTTCTTCCGGATATCATAGTACTATAAGTAGACTGTTTGTTAGTAAGTGATCATACTAATTAGGCTAGGGATACATTTGCCGTTTTTGGGGGTTGTTTTCAGAATCCAAAAATACTTAAAGGTCTTTGCAACGTTCTGTAGTTGGAAGTTACAAACAAGTCTGAGAATAATTTAATAAAATAATATACATATAATAAAAATAATTAAAAAAGACATTTCATACAGAGACATAAGTGTAAACATTCAAACACCTTAGCTATTTTTAGGACCAACGAAAGTCAACGGCCCTGTTGTAAGTTAGCGTTCTCAGAAGCTCGATATAATGGGGTATGCCGGCATCCTTTCGATAAAATCTCATAACCGCTTCTTGCGACACCTTAGCCAGGCTGTTTGTCAACTGAAGCCATTAGAAGTGGTTTGTAGTTTAGTAATAATAATGATCCACATAGCTAAGGTTTATGGGCCGCTTGCGTAAGCTACCGTTTCCTTGATCATAGTCATTGTACCTTGCGTTTATAGCCACAGCGTCGCTTCTAACCGCCAATCCCAACCTCTCAAAAAGGTAAGTACTTGGGCTACTGGGTTACCGATACACTCAAAGAAGATATAGATATTGAGACGGAATGTAGGACAATGTCAGTTAGGACAAACATGCTGGCCCATAGGTTTGCACCGCGGACGTCAAATTAGTCCTATTCAAGTCTTTTAAAGGTGCTGCCTATGAGTTAAGCATACACAGTTAGTCTACAATATCCAGTGTGTCCAATATAATAACGGATTCTGGGTGCTGTTTCTGTAGTGCGTCAGGGATGTTTGGAAACGCTGGCCAGGCCGACTTTGCCGTAATATTAGGAAATAGCGTGGCTTCTACGATGCGGTGGATGCTGCTGGCTGCCAGCTGCACGCGTTTAATGATTTCAAAATCAGTAAAAATATGCAAGGATACCTTGTTCGAGAGATGACCAGCGCTTGCAAAGTTTTCTGAATAAGTTAAGAGTCCTTTGAAACAGATACTTTCATAGATTTTTTATGTAAATATCAATTACGGAAAAGTTCTTTACAACTTTTAAACTTCCGATTTCGATGATATACAATTACATTGGTACGAATTAGCACGATGATTTGGATATGTACCTTAAACTTTCTGACGTTTCGACTAGATTATTTTAGTTTATTTAAGGTTTGCTTTGCTCACCTTCAATCAGGAAATGAGCCTATTTGATCTTAAATAGGCTCATTTCTCTCTATTCTCAAGAAAAATAACTTAATAGCACCCATGGACCTGTCAGCCAAGATTAATAAAACCCTATTTATCAACATTCTTGTCAACTCTCGACGATATGACTTCTTGCTTACTTCTGGAACCAAGCAGATTACGATGATTCTTGCTTCATGTCCAGTCGCTTTGAAGTTGACATAGCTCCGTAATAACATGGGTTGATGTATTATGAACCAATTAAGTCGCTATGTGAAGTACTTTCAATGCATGAAATATGTGTTACCTTGACTTGCGGCCTTTAGAAGGGAATCCAGGACGAGACACGCGGAAGTAGAAAATACACCAACGATATTTCAAAGGTAGATAAAGTTTTCATCATGATCGCAATTCGTTTATAGGAAGAAACAGATAGTTTATTTAGCTATTAATATTTGGACAGGTTATATAGTCAAATACAATTGAGTAAGAATTCTATTTACACTAATTTAGTTTCTAATAATTTAATTCGAAGCGCAGCGTTTGTGGTAAATTTTAATGTTTACAATAGCACCTTTAAAATGCAGAAATGTAATAATTAATTTGTTTTTCTTTCTGGAAACCCGGATACATCCCCACCTAAGCAATGGCACAAACTGACTATGTTGGAGATGATACTGAAAACATACTAAGTTACATTTCTATCGATATTAAGACCGCACCATCTCCCTTGAGTAATGTCACTAATGGTACCAAGATGCTACCAAAAGTTTCCCTTTATTGCTGTGGAATATTCCCATGTCTGAAAGCATAAACTTGCTGTTACGGAGCCCATGGGACCAGGGCTCCGGATGATGAATTATTTGATTAACCTTCATAGCTACACTAAATTTAGGTGTTTTGGAAGAGGTCGGGCATAGTAACAATTCCATTGAATACAACTGAGGGAAATACTTAATACTTGATTTAAAAAAACAAAGTTGTGCCCCTGATACACAATTTTAGGACCTAAATATTGAAATTGAAAATGAAATTAGATATGTTTATATTCGATAGAGATTTATAGACACAGACTTTAATAATACAACTGAACAATAAAACCATTAATTTAAAACTGGGTACAATGCCAATGTCGGATATTTCGATAGTACCTAACTGATATACCATGCGTTCAATTTAGTTGGTCAATAGTAGTGTTGGACAAATCGCATCAGCGATTATCCGGAGTTACGACACGCGTGACTTTGTACCCCAAACGTGTGCAGGAGGCGGTTAACGGCACACGTATTGTGAACCAGCGTTTAAAATACTTAAAATTGTCACGTTCATTGCTTACATTGTTCATTGCATTTTTACATTTAGATATTTATCTTCGAAACTAGCATTCGTATTTATATGTATATCTATAATAAACCTATATACATAGATAGGAATTAGTGGACAACCAGAGGCTGAATATTTGTTTTCTATAATAAAAGACAACTCTCCGCCTTGGGCATATTCCTGTGTCGCGGGGGCCTCCACAAACATTAATACAACGGACACAAATAACACTTAGACTCGGGACAACTATTTGTGTGGATCACACAAATTTTTGTCCCGTGTGGGAATTAAACCCACAACGGCGAGGTGAACACTTAAACCAATGTATACACTAGTAAAATAGTTATAACTGCTTTCTTCTTATCACGGCTCTTCTTGTTATCACGGCCATAACCATCTCACTGCGACGTATTGACGAAAGTAAAAATATCATCAATTATTAATCATTACTTATTTAAATAAAATATAATATGAGTTGAAGCTGATGGCTGGCATCTTTATTATTATTATTGTTTTAAGTGCTTAGTGCTACCTCGACCATATCTGGTCTTTTGTAGCGCACTTCTGGTTTACAGTTCACTGCTCAGACTTATGGCTTCGAGAAACCTCCAGATGCTATCAGCAGTGATTGTTTGTATTTCCTGCGGTTGCATGATGTGCAACCCTAGGTAAATACTTCGGTGCCGCATTAGTGGGCCACAAGAGCATAAAATATGCATTGCAGTCTCTTCTGTCTCTTGACAGAATCTGCATATTGTGTTCTCACCCAATTTTAGGTTGAACATATGTTTTTGCAGTTTGCAGTGTCCGGTGAGGACTCTTGTTACTGCACAGGTTTTGTATCTTTTGAGCTCCAGAAGTTCTTTGGATGAATTATAGCCCTTTATTATAGCTTTCGAGTGTCTTAGACCGGTCGTGGTCTCCATCTCTTATGGATGGCATCTTAGGGCTGCCATCCATCCGCGTTTCCCCGGATTTGTACAAGTTTGGAGGGCGTCCGGGGAGCGTCCGGGCGGAATTTGGAAAAATTGTGCAAGTGCCAGGGGACAATTATAATAAATTGTTAGATGAATCGTTAACAAGCTAAAAATTTAAATGATTTCAAGCATGTGTCCGGGATTTTTTAGGTTTTTGTCCGGGGTCAGCAATTTAAGTGATGGGAGGCCCTAATCTTAGTATAAGTATCGATACTAAAATGATATTTATATTTCCAATATCTATTAAACCCAAAAGGAAGAATCAATAAAAACTAATAACAACTAACTGTGCTCTAAATTAGTTTTATATTTTATCAAAACACTGTAAAACAAGTATTTAGTCAACTTTGGTCTTTAACCTTAGAATATAAACTTCATATTCCTTTAAAACACATGTAATGATGATGTATCACCTATCTCAAAACATCAAAAAGTGACCATCAAGTTCCAATTTAATCTTTAACCTTTTGAGCAACAGAATAGAGTTGAAGATTCAATTGAGGTGTTGTTCAGACTTGATCATTTACGGAACCAGTTTTTAATACACATTCCAGTGCAGGCGGATGGAATAAACGGTACTTACTTTGTACATAGTTGTGTGAAGAAGTCGAGTTCTTGAGACTTGAGGTCTAGTTTTTGTACAAGGACGATAAAACTATTTGTTGGCAGTCGGGAGCTTGCGAAAATACATTGGATAAAACTTTTATAAGTGATATTAATATTTGATAAAGAAAAACGGCCATGAAGGAACGGCAATGCACGGTAAAGGATATAGCTTAAGGATAGCTTATGCGGATGGAGTGGGCAGTGTACGCAATGGGTCGAGAAGATCAGGGTTGCAACCTGTAGTCAGAGCCTACTAAATTACATTTTCTTTCGTTTTTAATATTCTTTGCCGAACTGCAGCAGGTACTGCATAATAATAATGGGTTTAGGCAATTTGTATTTTGAAAGCTAGCTAGAAACGTGTATGCATACAATTATAATGGGTGAGTTATACTTCGACACGTATGGGCTGGGTCGACCGGAGTGATACCACGGCCTCACAGAACACCGGCAGTGAAGCAATGTTTGCATTGCTTTTCGCCGAGTGAGTGAGGTTACCGGAGACCCTAACCCTTCCCTCCCCTCTCGCCTCCTCCTTTTCCCCTCTTCCACCTTTCCTCTACCTTAAATGCCGGTAACGCACTTGTGACTCTTGCGATGCCCGATGGCGGCGGTAGTCAATTACCATCAGATGACAGTTTGCTCGTTACCGTATACCATAAAAAAACAAAACTATCAATGATCCTAGACATATCTCCTTTGCTGTGGACTGTTATTCATTTTGTTTATTGCTCACACGAAAACATGTAACTGACTGACCTTTTCCTATTAACGATCTGCTGTACTCGCATTACTAGTTCTAAGTTTTCCGTAAATGTAAAATAAAGTAAAATGACTTGACGCATCTCACACACTGCCGTCTGATCCCAAACTAGGCAGAGCCTGTACTATGGTAACCAGACTGCTGATAAACATACTTTTATATATTTCTAAATACATACATATCCCACTAATATTATAAATGTGAAAGTTTGGATGGATGGATGAATGTTTGTTACTCTTTCATGCAAAAACCACTAAACCGATTGCGATGAAACTTGGTATGTAGATAGCTAGAGACCTTTTATCCCGATATTTCCAGGGGATCGGGACTTACGCCGATGAAACCGCGGGGCATTGCTAGTTATAGATAAATTACAACCAGACACAGAACAATTGATCATGCTCATCACACAATTATTTGACCTGGCTGGGGATCGAACCCACGACCTATGGCTCAGCAGTCAGAATCACTAACCACTAGAGCAACAGGCCCGTCATTCAAAGACTTGACAGACCGAACTGCTTCCTTTGCAATACTTAATTTAATTTTATTTTTCAAATGTTGTAAAATAAATGAGGTGCACTTTAATGTAATCAGTAATTTTTTTTTACTTTCCTTTAACTTACAGACACAATGCAAGATTTAAGAGATAATCAGATCATTCACATAATCACATCAGAAAAAATCTAAATCGTTCATCTCGATTTCATCCATAACCTACTAAAGCTAGTTACACACAGGTTGGAAATTGTGACTGATTGAAAGGTGTGAAATGGGTAATTGTTAACATCCCTAGTAAGGTAAGAGGGTGTCGTAAGAGCCGACTAAGGCAGCAAATGAGGCAGATATTATCACTGCCAGAGAAGGAAAACTCGAAATAAAACCCTTTGCCAACCCGTCTGGCCAACGTGGTAAGAGTAGTCTAAACGCCGCCGTTAAAAGCCCATGGGAGAGGCCTTGGACATAGGTAGTGGACTTACAAAATAGGAGTTGGACGTGGGCAGTGGAGTTACAGTAGGCTAAGTGATGATTGATGAGTAGAAAGTAAGTAATGAAATAATAAAAAACTTAAGAATTTATTGATAGCGTTGAGTTTTTTTATGATATCACCGGAGCTAACGGTGAAGCAGTATGTCGAAATCGAACCGAATAAAGCCACACGTGTCTCGTCAGGAGTAGTCGCGGGGGACCGATATACCCCAAGAGAGGAGCCTCCGAGAGCCCCTACGGATTTTGGCCTTGGGTTTGGTGTGACTTCTGCGGGATTGTAGTGTGTTCCTTTTCCATTGTCTCTTTAGCAATATTACCTTCTCGCAAAACGAGAGGGCGGTAGCCCACATTGTAGAACGTGGACAGAATCGTAATCTCAACGAGAGACAACCCGTACTTACTGCGCTCAGGCTCAGCGTGCTATGCTCCAACTTCGAAGAAACACAGGAAAAATGATCGACCTGAATTTTTTAAATATGTGCAATGTACATGTGATAAATAATTTTTACTCTTCTAAATAATTATTACAATATACATGTTTCATTAAAAGATTTAAAATACTTAAACTAAAACCAACATGCGATTTGATGAACCTGAACATCGTACAAGTGTAAAAGTCTGATCTGAGAATGGAGAAAGGAGGTGTCACTTGGGCTCACATGATTCGTTTTGATGAGTTCTACAGATCGGGCTTGGTAATGATGATCTGATGTCATCATCAGGAGGTGGACAGTGTAACTTCTTTTTGTTTTTTATTTCGGATCGCCATTCATCATCATCATCAGCCTTTCTTTGTCTACTGCTGGACATAGGCCTCTTATAATGTACGCCATTGATTAAATTAAAGTGTGTTTATTTAGTTTTACAAAACTTTAATTATTTATTGTTATTTTTATTTTTAAGCTTTATTTTAAAATATTAGAGAAAAAGAAATTCTAACCGGGCACTCATTAAGGCTTATAGAAGGTAGATTTGTTTTTCATTTAAACCTAAAACCTTGTTTTGTTTAAATAGTTTATATATAGAATATTTATTGTGACGTAAATAAGTAAAGAAAAAACACTCAAACGTCACTTTCGCCGTTCGTGTAATCCCGGCTTAAGAATACAAACACTATTGAGCACTTGTTCCCACAATATTATGACTGTAACACAATGACTGTTGTAACTTATAACCAAATGTTTTTGTACATGAAATAATCCGGCATGTTTACTGAAGATGTCTCCTGTGTAGACGACGGTATTCAATCAAACAATTGGCTGAAGAATGGTATTACAAACACTACATTTTTAATTGATTCAACAGATTCGACATGTTTGTTCACGATTTAGATCTTTTTTAAAATTTATCTATTACCTCTATCGTTGGTAGACAAACTGGAAAGAAGGTCAAAGTGTTAAATGCACCCTTAAAGCTAATTTGCCTGACTGTGGCCTGGAATCTCTGGACTTCGAGCGCCCCCAAACAGAAGCGGAAACTGAAATGAGATTACAGTTCACACAAACAAACGAGCACCGGATGGTAAGTGACTACCGCAGACCATGTACACCTGCAGCTCAAAAGCCACAAGCGCATTGCGGGCCTTTGAGATGTGAGTCCGCTCTTTTCTTGAAGGTTTGAAGGTCATGTCGGTCCGGAAATACCGCAGGTGACAATTGGTTGTGCGAGGCAAAAAGTTTTTTGAAAATTATAAACATTTGCCATAAATCAACGGTGATCAATGAAATATCGTGTGTTCGACAGGTAATGTATTAGTATATTACAAGCTTTATCTACATATACCAGATATATTGCTTTTGTAAATCATACGTATTTTGTTTACATAAAAACACCTGGACCAGAATAACAATAATATCCTGGGACATATACACACTGCTGTTTAGGCCCAAAGTAAGCCGAGCTTCTGCTATGGCTTGCATCTTAGATCATATTTCTTTTGTAAATACATATACACATTCATAATCATGTTATATATACAAATGTTTGTATTGAGAGGGAATTGAACCCGCAACCTTTGCCGTAGCAGTTGAAGGCACCACCGCCATGCCACGTAGGTTTCCATCTTGTTCTTCAGTTTCGTACTTGGATGGGTGTTCATGATTTACTCTTATGATCCCAGAATTTATTAAGATTTAGTTTCAGCTGAATGAAAACTATAGGCCCCCGTTCTCACCCCTCAGAAAGGTACAGCACAACCGTGATCGGAGTCGCTTGGCTGAAGAAAATTACATCTTTTTTTTGGGGTCGCGGTGTCTCGGAATAGTACCAACTAAAACCACACGATATGCTATACTGCGTCTCAAAATACGGCCAATCACTCAATATAAACCCTAAAAGAATATGCAAAATTATAGAGACAGCATAGTCTTCACGATAAATATCTGTTTGGCAACCGAAGTCGCCCGTCAGCAAAAATTGGCACACTCTATCTAAGAAACGTGTGCTACTCATGTTGCCTGAGAAATCCTTACCAATATAATAAAAGCGAATGTGAATTTGTTGTTATGTTTTTATTACTCTACATCATCACGAAGTTAGAGTAAACGTTTTTTGTTTTCATGCGAATGGGGGCAAACGAGCAGACGGGTAAGTGACTACCGCCGCCCATCGACACCTGCAACTCAATAGTAATAAGCGCGTTGCCGGCCCTTAAGGTGGGAGTAGAAGAGGGCGGAGGTGGGTTAGTCTCTGCACAGCACTGTTTCACGCCGGTTTTCTGTGAGGCCGTGGATCACTCCGGTCGAGCAGGCCCATACGTGCCGAAGCATGGCTCTCTCACTTGTTTTTATTACAGCTTTCATCTAGAAAAAGTCAGTAAGTACTATTTCCTTAGGTGCCCGAAGCCGCCGGCAAAATTTAGAATAAAACTTCTTACTCTAATGAATTAAAAAACTCTAAAGGTAAACATCTATTGGTTCCTTATAAAAAGAAAGTAAATCAAGCCAGCTCCCATTTCCCGATACCTATAAATAGTTGCAAGCCTAGCTGGGTATTCGACCGTGGCCAATCTCCTACATAAATTTCTAAACGGTAAAAACTCTAACATAAATGTAAGCCATCAATAGGCCACAGGGCCTTGGGAAGTTATGCGTATTTACTATGCTACGCAAGAAAGTACTTCGCGAATAAGGCCATAAAAATGAAAAATGTGTCTCAAGTGAACACTCTCGGAGCAGAGACCGGTGCGGCTTGCAAGTGGAAGTTTTGGCTTTTTAGCGCGCCCAGTTTGTGAATTGTAAAATTTATTTCTGAATTATGTGCATGGGGTAAGTAATGGAAAATGTTTTTATACAAGCAAAAGGGGATATAGAAAGGTACAACGTATTATATAGACATCATAAAAATATAAATGCAAAAAGTTCGAGAACTCAATTCGCAATGAGGTTCTAAATAAAGGCATAAGGCTTAATTTGAGACCTCTCAAATGTAGAAGCACTTAAACTTTCAGCATAATATATTTTAGTTTATGACTTAACACTACAAATTACATGGACCTGACTTGTTTGTGGTCAATCTATCACTTGTGTTATTAACTTGAGATTAGTAGTACATTACTATTCAAACTCGCAATTACGTAATAAGATACAGTTTTTTAACAAAACAGACTACTATCTACAAACGCTGGCAACACTCAAACTTGTCCCGAATTGCAGAGATCGCCACTCTTCCCAAGAAGTTCATCACCTAGCAAAAATACATTTAATAAATATGGTTGGAAGATTAGGTTAGGTTTTCACGGGCTGTTTTCCGCAACTCCACGACGAGGCGCGTATTTTGCGTTGGTAGGAATAAAAGCTATTCGAGCCACCCAAACTCCCCGAAGAATTCCAGTAACCCCTTCACGTTACCGACGATCTCGGAGAGTGACCTTGGCGAGCCAAGGTACTTAGCCCGGTATTCTGCAACCCCCTGGCAGTCCAGAAGTAAATGGGTTGCTGTTTCTTCTGCTTCCATGCAAGCTCTGCACAGTGGCCTGTCAGAAAGGTGTTTGTTAAATGAACCATGCCCGGTGATAGCTCCGGTTGCCACTCGCAGCTGACGCTTGTTCAGCCGGAGTAGCATCTTTGACAACCGGCTGTTGATGGCGGGGAGTGCCGCCCTCGTCTGCCGGCAATCTTCATGGCTTGTCCATTTGAAATTGTGTTGGTCTCTAGTAGGTACGCATCCTTACCAATGTCCGAATTTGGCCGAAGGGGAGGGGGCACTATGGGTTCCGGACCCATGACGCACATCTCCGATGCCCTCCTAGCCAATTCATCTGCTGCATGGTTGTCTCTAGAGCCGCTGTGACCCTTCATCCACTGGAGGGTTACTTTGTTGAGTTCGCATACCTCATTAAGACGTTGGTAGCACTCGTAGATCAGGCCCGAACTGATGACATTGTCGTCGAGGGCTTGTAACACTGCCATGCTGTCGGATAGTATACGTATCGATTGATCCTTTACCTTCCTTGCAATGACAGCTGCTGCAGCCATGGAAATACACATAAACACTCGGCCTGGAATACTGTGTTATGGGTACCTAGAGTGGCTGTTGTTTTTATATTTAGGTCCTCTGAGAAGACCCCAGAGCCAGTGCCATACCTAATTTTGGAGCCGTCAGTGAAGATCCTGAGCTCACGAGTGTCCAGACCCTCGATGCGCTGGTCCTCGTGTAATTGGATTCTATATTTTTTATCAAATACGAACCGTTTAGGGATCCGGTCGGTTATGGCCATCGCAATTGGTATGTCCTTGGATATATTTTCCAAAATCACCGTATGCGGGCTTCCGCATCCGTTTCCTCAATATGGTTGGAAAAAGGAACGTTATTTTTGGCAGTACGGCGTATATCGCCATGCTGCTCCTATACGTCGAAGACAGTGAAGTATTGCAGTAGGACTTTAAGTTAATACGCATTTAGACATACTGGAAAATCTCATCCCATTCGTTATGTTTTCGTGACGTGTTGGCGTAGGATTTCTATTACTTAACACATAAAACATATTTAGAAAAGCTTATGCGATATGGCTCTTCATGCAGATTTTGCTAAATCCGCCGCCGATCATCAATACGCATCCCGATAAGCAATCTATTTTAGGCACTACGTGAGACGAGCAGCTCCATTTTAACTACCATTTAAACCATGAAGCGAGAATTGTCCATGCATACGGAATGAAGTATTTGATTAAAGTAATCTTATTTCATCGTGAAATTCAATTGTCGGTGTTGCAAGCAGTAAGTAGCAGATGGCGCTGTACGCGTCCAACTGTCATAATTCTTAATAGGTTTTGCGGTTTTATTTCCGTCACGTAGACGGTAATAAAATCACTGGAAGAAGATAAGAACAAAACCTTCCCTGAATATTTATATTTTGTATGAACAATATACGTTTTTACTCACATGTGTAGTTCGGGGCCCGACTTGTTTCTGTCCTGACAGGGCTCTTTAAAAAGGTGAAGCGAAATTCGCCCCTTTGGATCGGCATTATTTAGGAATATGCCAAAATAGCACATGAAGTATGAGTACCTTTTGTTAACTTGCTACTGCTTTAGAAGCTTTTCTTCAAGCATTTAACGTTGACGAAAGACGTTTAAAATATCCAAGTAAATTGTATTTATGATCTATATCATTAAGGACTTAAACGGACCTTTCTAAATTAGTCTGTTTGGCCCAGCGCAGCGTTGTGAAGGCACGGCCCCTTAATGGTGAAGATAATACGCATTGGCTTTTGGTGAGAAATAGGACACCTTTTCCAATTTGTGCATCAAACCCCAAACAGAATGTATCCAATGTCCATACGATAACATATAACCCCTGCTACCAAACATCTGTCTATCCCTTTAGCGCTTCAAACAATACAATTTCATTTATATTTTCTCTTACCGTTTCGTAAAACATAAACAGGGTCCTCATCCGACATTGCTCTACGTGTCGGCTTCAAGATGTCTATAAAATACCATCAGCAAATGCTTATTTAATTCACACTATAAAGTAGTATTGGGTCAACTCGATTTCTACAAGTTTTGTGATCCGGTTACATTAGAGTTTGTTTGTTTAGGTTCTTAGTTATTTAAAGTTCATAATAGACGAGAGGGTCCGATAGCGGAGGAGAAAAGTTGTCTGAAAATAACTTTTGTTTAAAAATTTCTGGAAATTTGTTTGATACTCGTAGTTATCGGCTCATTATTAAATGCTCCGAATGTGGTTATGGTCATTGAAGTGTCATTGACGGTTCCAACCCTTCAATGACACTTGAATAATAAAAATATATTATTCAAGCGTGAAATGTCGGGTAGCTAACTGAACGTATAGTAATTCTTAAAATTGAATGTTACCTCGAGTAAGTCTCAAGTTATATCGAATAGAAAAAAACTACTCACATTTGTCTATGGCCCGTTTTTTCTTAATAGTTTGGAAGGTCTGTTGCAAATCCATTTCAAGTTGTCTTCTCAAATATATATAAAATTAATGTCTTTTACTGAGACTTGTTTTGTCATTGTCTAGCTAGGGTAATTTTAACTATTCTTTTCAGATTAAATCCAAATACGTAGCATTTGAACATATTAAAATAGAAAGAAAATAAATAAAATCATATTTTAGTAAAACTATAAAAACACACTTTAATGGCGAACTGAACCGATGCGAATTAAAAAGTAAAAAAGAATTTCACTATCCAGCTCCTGCTTTATCATCAAACCATTGTTACCAAGTCCAATCTGTTTTACTCGTATGATATGACGAGTAAAACATATATGAGCGCCAACTCGAGGGGTTCAGTAGTAGCTACTGAAGAGTTTTCCTATCCACCTCCTGACTCCATCATCAGATTAGCTCTAAGATGCCGAATTATATTATTGTTATCCAAATTACATATACATACAAAGTTTTATTTCGATATGACAATAAGAAGTAGGTTAAAATTGATTATTATTATTTTTAATTTTTTAAGACAACTCCCGCTTTAGGAATTACTCCTGTGTCGCGGGGGACTTTACAAACATACAAACAACGGACACAAAGAACACCCAGACTCGGGTGGGAATCGAACCCACGACCTATGGCATAGCAGTCAGGGTCACTAACCACTAGGCCAACAGCCAGTGTTTACATAGTTAGTCACAAGTGAAACTAAAATAAAAGGACTTTTAGGTCTTGATAGGAATATTAAGTCCAACATGGGGTCTTTCATTCTTATTTATAGAGGCTATCTATCTAGCTATGGTGTGCCTATTTGGGCCAACAATGGGCGTTGTACATTGCAAAAGGCTACAAGGTAACCGTCTCCTATTAATATAATTGCCCAAGGAGAGTAACGCTCCGAGAATAATTAACACCGAAGCTTTTGTGGTATTTCTTCCTTTATATCATTTCTTGAAGTGCAGAGACCCTTGGCTACGTAACTAGTAACGAAAAAGTGGATGACAGTTTTTCCATCGCAAACTATTTTTTTTTCATTAGCCTTCCTTAATAGTTTACTTCGCGGATCTTGTATCAACTGAAATGAATTTCCGTAAGCCTGTATTATTCAAATCAAACATAACTAATTACATCAGTCAGTCTAACTATTAAGTACGTCAGTTTAACTGTTACTGTCGACTGTAGTAGATCCTGGTATTTATGAAACACAACAATGGGAATGTGGATAGGATAAAATAAAAAGGCCTGTCAAAAAACTCATCCATCTTATCTTTAAGTTGAAACGTGCTAACCTCGGCCAGTCCTTAAACGCTGGAAGCTATTTATCTACTTTTTTATTATTAACTTACCAGCAGTTCCATACAGACAAAAAATGTTAAAATTTGATTTTTGAATATATGTACCGTGTAAAAATTTGGATGCATTTAGTAAAATACTGTTGACATTACAAATAGAGTAATAGACACTTCAATTTTATATATTTCTATAGATCTGTTACATTCCAAGACAGTTTAACTTGCCTTAAGTCTAGGCGACTATCATGCTCGGGCTTTTTTAGATTCACACCAGCTCATAAACACCGACTGCGACTGTCATGATCGGGTTTGAAAATATTTAACCATTCACGCCTCTGTAATGATTTATCCGTGACTATACCATATGAAACATATAAGGATGGACTTTAACATAGCAAAACGCCACGTGTAATTAAATAATATTCAAATTTTATTATTACCGATGGAATGTTCAATGTAACTGGTCGTAATGTATTCAGAGCGACAATGATCTGACTCATCAGGCTCGCTCAACTGCCATTGGAATATTAATTACGAAACAGCGCGACTGTCGCTTCTTCGATCACACGTGGATACAACGTTAGGAATTTTGTAGGTGCTTTGAAGTATGTAGGAAATCATTGTAGGTTATAATTATGTATTTACGGGAATTAACGTGATCACGAAAAGGTATTACATACCTCTGAATTGCCTGACGTTTCGACCAGGTTGCACTGGCCGTGGTCACAGGCTGACTGGCTCGCCGGTGCACGCAGCCCGTCGTTTAGATTGTGAGGTAGAAGGTTCCTTTTCCTGCTCAGTGCACGAATATATTATTTTGCATTGGTGACAATATAAAATTAAAACTTACTTAAAATTCTGTCTAAGTATGTGGCGACATTCACATACAGCGAAAAACATACTTCAATGACATCTAACGAAGACACACCGAACTACGACTACTAATCCTGCATCGCGCTATGAAAGTTCTCGCGCTGATTAGTATATATACCACTTCCCAACTTCAACCGTTGGTCCACCAGGCATTATTACCTGGCCTGGTCGGAAGATCCTCCCTTTGAGTTGGAAGAACTCGACCACCGTTCCTCCACAGTATGTTTATTCGTTTTCTACTTTCTACTCGCTCCGTACTTATGCCCCAGAATATTTTCATGTATATTATTACTTATATACATAGAATAACAATAAGTAAATAAAAATGCGGAGTACTTCCATGCAGGCGTCATAAAATTCCCTTGCATCATCGCCGACTGGTAACGTTCCCAGAATGCTGGCAGCATTGCCACGTTGAATGGCAATGCTAATTCTCTGTGCAATTATAATTATATAGTATCACGGAATAATGTAAGTAGTTCTATAGTACCGACTTCGAAACAATTCAAAGTTTATAGCAAAAATGTATTAATTTTGCATGCGTCCGTCAGACGTACAAAAGTCATTCACATATCGTAATTATATCCAAGGTTGTTGCGATTATATATATTAGTAGTACCAACCTTCGCAAACTATTTAAGGACATGTAATAGGTATTACAATCATACTATAAAATTAATGTTACCTCCGACCCTTGGTGTTTAAATGCCCCATCTATAACTGGTATAATTTATGTTAAAGATTTCTTCGTAGTAATTTTATTTTAAATTCCATTATCTTATATTCGAAGACCCATGGGACGCGGCGGTAGAAGCACTCGACTGTCAATTCGGGGGTCGCGCATTCGTTTCTCGATCAGTGGAAATCTAAATGTTGCTGAATTGACTGAAACTTAACTGTATATACTACTTCTCTTTCTCTCTTACACAATATTAATCAGCTGTTTTCTTTGTCGGCAGTATCAGACATCGGCCACAACATCATCCAGGATGCGTTCCTCATTGCAGTTGAGGAGCAGGCGCGGCAGCGCTTGCAGCGACTGTCAGCGCTCAAGCGGATCACGCCCGTCGACATGTCAAAGCTCTCTGTAGAGGTAAGATACTTTTAAAAACAAAAAATAGTTTTAGTAACGTGACTAGCAACTTGCCACGACTTTGCACGGACGCAATTTAGTCATAGTGTAATCAAGTAGCCCTACAGTACCTACTCGGCTCCAATGTAGCTTTATCAATGCAAGAATTCTCAAAATCAGATCAATAGTTAGTTAGTGCAAACTTACAAACTTTTCCTTTTTGTAATATTAGTATACAAGAAGAAAAAAAAAAGGATTTAAATACTTCAAAATACTTCTGCGTCTTCTACAAAAATGACAGGAGAAGAAGGGAACTGTTCAGTTAAAGGGGCTGTCAGCAGCAACAATCTCTGTAGATTGTTTAGCTATATTTGGGGATATTCTACAGATTACAGTACAAATTTCTCTAAAGTCAATTCGTTAAGACACCAACATTGAATACTGACAGCCCCTTCTAAGTCTTCGAAGTCTTCCTGTACCCGAACACTGGTTTTCTAGCTACTTTTTTTTTTACTAGGTTTTGGGGTATAGATCAACTCACAGAAAAAACAGAGCGGTTAAATTTTTGGGCCATTTCTGCCCGTAATACAGCACAATAATAGTGTTTCTTAGATAGCTAAATAGATAGATTTATACTTCATTTGTATACAAGGCTTTTACTGAGAACAGGAGATGTATCGTATCAAAAATGTACAAGAGCGGCCCTATCGCTTAAGGCAATCTCTTCCAGGCAACCTTACTTACTATGGACTGAAGTTATTTTAGTAAGTAATGAAAAGATTCTTAGTGCGTTTAATTAGATGAAAAATGTCATATGTCACTCTATACTAATTATAGATCATTCTCCTTCAGTAAACTGTTATGTAATAGGTGATGACGTCACTGTTGAACCTAGGCGCTTACTTTTTCTACTAATCATGTTGACAATTTTTTTTTATAATCTAAATTCCTAACTAAGATAATAATTATATCTATAATTAAATATCGAAATATAAAAGTCTTTTCATGACTGACTTGAGATAATGTAAGGATTCTAATGATACCCCAATACATCGAGATCTGTTCAGGCATTCAGACGTTATGGTGGAATAAAGAAACTTACATACATGAATCCTGAAATCATTACGCAAATTTTTTGTGCAGTCGTGTAATAAGAGCTCTTTCAATAATAGGTACTGATAGTTTCATAGGTACTATCAAAACAACTTGTTTAGCTATATTCTTTATTAAGTGTAGAGTTTCTACCTATTCTATCCAATAGGTTTTCATTGCAACTTTTATAGATTTATGATTTCTTTTATTTTTACTATAAATTAATCTTTGGTTTATTTAACTGGAAATAGGTATTACATACCTCTGAATTGCCTGATGTTTCGCAACCTTGTCCATGTAATTATATCATGGAAATATTAAAAGTTAATCTTTGGTTTTTCGCGTACGTGATATACTCGTCGAGTGGAGCTTAAGATACGAGTTTAATTTTCTATTTAAAATCCAAATTTCAATGAGTTCCATTCTTCTACCACCATGTCTTTACCTTTTTTAATTCTAAGAACGGATGAATATACTTAGATTATACGGGGTGATTTGATTTGAGATGATTACACGCGGAACCGTACATTTTTCCGGGATAAATAGTAACCTATGTCATTCCCGAGGATAAAATCTATCTCCTTGCTAAATTTCATTACGATCCGTTCAACCGTTTAGTCGTGAAAAGTTAACAAACAAACAGAGGTCCTTTATAATATTACTATAGATATTGGTATAGATAAATAGGACTCAAAAAATCTTTCGACGCAGAAGTTCGTTTCTTAGCTGTAGCATGAACACTACACCTCCTTCTCCACTCCTCGCATATGTATGCACAGAAATAAATTATCCAACACAATAGGCACGCGAGCGAGTTGGCCTGCATTCTGCATTCAGTTCAACACTCCACTCAGGATAAGGCCACTAGTTAGTATTGTGGCGCAAAGCATAACATGTGGCGGTTAGCGTTTCTTTAGTTTATAGTATAAGAACCTTATTTTATTAGGGAACTTGTGTTAGGAATGAATGTAGATCGAAGGTAAACTTCGTCCCTCATACTTTTAAACTAACGTTGTTGTGTCATGTTGTCGCCACATCAAAAACTCTTATTTGTTTTATTAAAAAATATGGCAAAACTATAATAGATGATAACACAGTTCACTATTTAATAAAAATAAGTTAATAGATATTATTCTGACTGGTTATACCGGTAACGCAATACTATTGGTCGATGGATAAATATTAACAACTTGTGGGTTTATAAAAGGGTAGGAATATGTTTAGGACGATTGACTTGAGTGCAAACAGAGGTACGAACAACTTGGCAGTTGCTGTTAGTTAGTGATGTTCATAGTTTATATCAGTGGTTTTGAGACTTTTGTTAATATGAATAATGTTAGGTACTTGAGTGCGATTGATTGTCTTTTAAGGTGGGGATACTTTTCCACCGCGTGAGCTTTACACAGCAAAATTAACAAAAATAAATTCCGAAAATGCAGATGACAAACTATCTGTGCAGACACAGATAAATGAAATAAATAATAATAACTTGATATACTCACACACTTTTGCCATTAAATCGACGACATTAACTTAGAAAAATATCCGAAAGTTTGCAATTTTTCTTATTTTTTACGAAATATAGGGATAATTAACTTAAACATTAGGAATTAAAGTAAGAAGCTAGTCTGGAAGACTAGATGTGGTAGATATTATTTGGATAATTTTTTTTAGTTAAAAATGTACTTGATCCTTAGACACTTTTGACGTGCGTACGTTAAATACTAAGTACAAATTCAAAATATTTTTTTATTTAAAAAAACACTTACTTCTGCCCGCAGTGTTTTCGTAAAAGTTATTTTAGGACTTCTAGATAAACGATATCTTTTGTTCTTTCCTGTGCCCTGGATAATGTGTATGCAAAAAAAAAATGATTATTAGTTAAGTAGTTATGGAGTGAAAGCGTAACAAACAAATAAACTAACTGTCGCATTTATAATATCAGTTAGGATTACTGAAAACAGACGAAGTTAGAACTTTTGTGTAAAATTTGTAATACAACTGCGAATAAAACTGAGCAATAAAAGACTACAAGCAACAAAATAAGTTATGCAGCACTGACCTGCATTTAGTCAACACCATAATAAAAAGAAGACCACTTGCACTTGACTTGGTGCAAGTATTAAGATGCCGCGGGAAGACAGTACTTGCTGGTTTTATTACGTGTAACACCCCATTGGCATTTTTAACGATAAGTTCCAGATGTTCTTTTAATATTTTATCAGTAACATTCTAATACCATTTATTTGGAACTATTAGTTCCCATCCTCAACTTTATGACAGATATTTATTTTGTAAATTAACTTTACATTCAAAATATCAGTTTCAAACAAATATGTTAAGAATTTCTTAATATACATATTTACTGTGTTAATCTTATATCTGCTCGCATTGGATATAGAATGATGTGCTTTCAGAAAAGGATTTTTCACATTTTTTAACATTGGTGGTTTTTATTTGACCATTTTTAAGATAAGCTTATTCAAACATAAAACTTTTTATATTCATAAATCAGCAAAGGATGCAACCTTATTATTTTACCTTTTGTGTTCACAGTCGTCTCACTTACTATTTCTAATAAAAGTTTTTTTTAGTTTGGTTACTTCCACAAACGTGTGTAAGAGCCGTTTTTATAGGCATAGTAATGAAAGGAGGTAGGTAGACTATAACCAATACTCTGTTGGTCTGTACAACTACTAATAAAAACAAAATTAAGTACAAACCGCTACATTTTCTCAATTGCACCACACACCAAATTGTTTGTACCGTCATCTCCGGGCGATTTGTTACTTCCATTTGTGAAGCACTTGATTCACTTGCCGCTCTCCAGACTAGGGCGGATCATTTCAATATTATTTATTTTCAAGCCATTTACAACTGCTAGCTTATTTAACACCGAGTAAAAGCTTTTGACTTACTTTGGTCCACTGGAATATTGTATTTAATAGTATATTATACGGTTATGATACGTAGGGAAACGTTTGGCCTCGAACGCTTCAAGGAGATCAATTCATCGAAAAATGCACGCCCATGGGGGTAAAATATAGGATTCGGCACGAGATCATCTCTCTCTCTCTCTCTCTCATGTATATGTTATAAGGAGTACCTTAGGCTGCTTTTATTTTGGAAAAAGAATTAGGGTTCCGCGCAATATATAATAATAATAATAATAACTCCACACATCTCACACACGGCCGTCTGATCCCAAACTCGGCAGAGCCTGTACTATGGTAACCAGACTGCTGATATACATACTTATATATTTCTAAATACATACATATAATATAAAAATTAATTACATATGAATTACACCCAGATACAGAACAAATTATCGTGCTCATCACACAATTATTTGTCCTGGATGGGAATCGAACCCACGACCTCTGGCTTAGCAGTCAGGGTCACTAACCACTAGACCAACATATATATATATATATATATATATATATATATATATATATATATATATATATTATATATATATATGTATATATATATATATATATATATATATATATATGTACAGTTACACGCAAGAGAAGCCGCGCGGTAACTGTTAGTGTTAAATAAAATATTATTCTGGGACATATTGCACAGCGCTTTCTTTATAGCAAGCATAGCGTATGCTGTGGGCTTTAAAACACAGATAATCATACTTAGATATTTTTTTGTTGTTGTCAATAAATATAATTATACACTAGTTGCGCCCCGCGATTTCACCCGCGTAAGTCCCGATGCCGTGGGAATTTTGGGACAAAAAGTAGCCTATGTGTTAATCCAGGTGTCCAGCTCTCTACATAGTTTTATTGCAATCGGTTCAGTAGTTTTTGCGTGAAAGAGCAACAAACATACATACATCCTCACAAACTTTCACGTTTATAATATTATTAGGATTGAAACTACCGTACTTTTGCAAATCGACTTATTAATAAATAAAAATATTTGTAATGTTCGGGCAGGGAACCCGCAACGCCTGATATTTCAGTCGGATAATTTACTGCCGGGCGTCGTAACCTATCACAATATCAACTTTTATAATGTTACATAAGATTAGATAAGAAATAAACTAAAGTTATATGCCATTAAAATGATAAATACTCTTTAAAACATCATTAAGAGATGAATTAATAAAATTACTTTCTATCAGTCCTAGATCTATGGCATGTTTTAGATTACACAGAACAAGAAAAGATAGCGCAGAATAACTTGAAACATTCCGCACACGGCCGTCTGATCCCATACTAGGCAGAGCCTTACTATAGTAACCAGACTGCTGATAAACACACTTATATATTACTGAATACATACATACTATAGATAAATTACACCCAGACACAGAACAAATGATCGTGTTCATCACACAATTATTAGTCCTGGGTCACTAACCACTATACTAGCAGGCCAGTTTGTAGGTATACGGATTTTGTTCACCAATTGCCAAGCCATGAACCCGTTAAAGATAATTGGTGCAATATTCCCAAATCAATTAACTAACTATGGTTGTTATTTGATGATTGCCCGCCGGCCTAATGGCTACTGCGTGGAATTATTTCATCTCTAGTCTATGATTCAGCGAAATTATGCTATTTGGGTTACCAAAGCGAGCTCCTGTCGGTATTCATGTTGAATTTATATGAGCCACATACAGGAAATTGAGAGATTGATTAATCGGTGAATGTAGCCTACATTAGAAGACTTTACTTTTATCTTGCGTCATTCATTCATTCATTTGTTCATCTCGTTTTTAGGGTCCCATTCCTCGAAGGAAGAAAAGGAACCCTTATAGGACCCTTGTTTTTCAGGAGCCCGTGAACGCATGAAGTTGAAATTAATACCAAATACTTATGTTTGCAGTCCCTTGAAGCTGTTAAAAAATCAAGTTTTTAAGTCCACGCAATCAAAGTCGCTTTAAGTCCCTTTAAGATTTAGATTTGATCAAATTTGAAATTTTGCAGGTAAATCTAAACCTATAGGGTACTTTCCATCGACCTAGAATCATGAAGTTGGTTAAGAAGCAAGGTCTGTCACAACATGTAAAGAAATAAATCCGAAAGTCGTTAATTTGTTGTTATCCCACTAATATTATGAATGTGAAAGTTTGGATGGATGGATGGATGTTTGTTACTCTTTCACGCCAAAACTACTGAACCGATTGAGATGAAACTTGGTATGTAGATAGCTGGAGACCTGGATTAACGCATAGGCTACTTTTTATTCCGATATTCCCACGGGATCTGGTCTTACGCGGGTGAAACCGCGGGGCGCTGCTATATCATATAGAAGCAATAGATTTCGTGATTACAAACTTATATTGTGCTGTTGGAAAGTTGACTTTGTCGTACACCGATGTATGGAAGAGTATTTTTAGAACCGCAAAGTTAAGTTTGTCTTGCGCAAAATACGGACATACTGTCTACATACAAGTTTGTTTGCTTACGGAACCTTCGGTAAGCGAGTCAGACTCGCACTTGTCCCGTTTTTTTTTATGTAATCTTTCCTGTAAGAATTGAATTGAAGGTAAAACAATTACCCTGATATGAAATTTCAAATAATGTATGTTATGTAAGTCTTTGTCGAATACTGACTGGCCTGTTGGTCTAGTGGTTAGTGACCCTGACTGCTAAGCCAGAGGTCGTGGGTTCGATTCCCACCCAGGACAAATAATTGTGTGATGAGCACGATAATTTGTTCTGTGTCTGGGTGTAATTTATCTATAATATGTATGTATTTAGAAATATATAAGTATGTTTATCAGCAGTCTGGTTACCATAGTACAGGCTCTGCCTAGTTTGGGATCAGACGGCCGTGTGTGATATGTGTGGAGTTATTATTATTATTATTAATTAAATTTACAAGACGTTCTCATTTAATAGGTATTTAAAATCTAATATAGTAAATTTGATTTTATCTCGAATAATTTTTTAGATTAGATTAAAATTAAAAAAAGAGGGGTGCGTCTGTGGTATTATAGCATCTTAAAGGAAGGACCGATTATGATTTAGTATTTTTTGTTTAAAAGGTGACTAGATCGAGAGTGTTCTTAGCTATAATTCAAGAGAATCTGTTCAGCCGCTTGAAGATCATCAGCACTTTTTTAATCGTTGAAGGTATCTTCACCGATTGCCAATGACGTGGTTATACCGAACTCGAACCGACTAAAACCACACGGTTTACGAAATTTTAGCCTATAGTCGGGAGTTGCGGTTTGCCGTACAAGGATTACCACTCAACCCCCGACAGACTTCGCCTGCCTGTCAGGACGTCAGGCGGCGTCGAATAGTATGTGGGTCTTTCCCCAATGGGTACTCTATAGTACTCTATAGGTTTTGATTTACTTGCGAAATGTAAATGTCTCTCTTGAATGGCCATATCTTGGGATTACTTTGTCTCTGTTGAATTTTTTACAGGTTCAATCGACCGCAGACAAATATTTGATGTTAATTTAAACTTGATATCTCCATGTGTTCAGAAAAAAGGGTTTTGACAGACATACAGACTACAGACCGATGGCCAACAAAGAGATCCTATAAGATATATATATAGAAACTCTAGTCTTTTTAAGAAATAAAGGACATGTAGAAACAAAATAGTTTTTTACATAAATAAATAATTGTCACTTTCCGCTTGCGACATTAAATGCTTCCACTTGTAGCCTTTCACGACAAATGTGCACACTCAAGTGGTGTTTTCGCTGTTAATTGGGGTCGCCCCTCACGGCACTTGTTCACATATGTTAAAAAGATTAAAAGCTATGCAGTGTTATCTCATATTTTTTTGACATGCGTGCAGTGGGTGTTAAATCAAAGTGGTACTCACGGATATGTTAATAGAATCAGGATTATTTTTACCCGGAGGATGTCCTTTATTCGAGAATAATGTTTAGCGATAATTCTTTTCCACGTTCTCCGATTTCAATGGTGCTTACGGTTATATTATATTGCTAGAAGGGAGAAGGAGGTTCTGCAAAGGTGGTCACATAAGCCAATTCTTATAAATAATGATGATGCTGACTATGGTTTATGTACATTGAATTCTGAGTTTTCTTTTTTACCCAACTACAACAGAACCAAAGGGCAGGGTAATAGCAGTCTAAATATGGATGTTTTTATTTACGTGTCTTCCACCGTAGCGCCTAAACTACTGAACCAATTTTGATGAATGAGGTATCGATAGACTCGTAATTATGGTGACATAATATTGAGATTGAGATACTTTTTTTTTATGGTATACTTAGGGGCCAAACGAGCAGACGGGTCACCTGATGGTAAATGACTACCGCCGCCCATGGGCACCTGTAACTCAAGTGTCGCAAGTGCGTTGCCACCCTTTAAGATGGAAGAGGGGTAGGGGGGGAAGAGGGGAGAGGGGAAGGACGGGAATAGGGGAGAGGGAAGGATTAGGGCCTTCGGTAATCTCAGTCACGCGACGAAAAGCAATGCAAGCATTGCTTCACTGCCGGTTTTCTGTGAGGTATCGAGCGGAGTCGAGCCGGCCCATAGGTACGTGCCGAAGCATGGCTCTCCCATGTCGTATGTTATTTGATTATGGATAAATGTAATTTTAGACGATTATTTACATTTAAGTACTTATTATGTGTGCTTAATTGAGAGGTAATGATAATTACCTCTCAATTAAGCACACATAATATTGAGAACTAAATAATAACATTCACATACAGGCGTCCAAACAAATTTATAGATAAAATGATAAATCTGTAACGAAAAATATGAGATAAGCCAGTCAGAACATTCAGTGGTAAAGGTAGATCGGGAACCCACCCACACATGAATAGGCAGGTTTAATGTTCTGGGAAAAACGATAAGTGTGATGTGACTATGTGACAGACATATTAAACTCACGATAGAATATAGAATGGGGTCCGTTTCCCCTTATATGTGGCATAGGTTAAAAAAGACTTTGTTTATCTATTATTTGAAGTGAAAACTTCTTTAGCGTTGTGCACTTTTAGGATGGGTAAAAAATGTTAAACTCGCGCCAGGACACGTGACCCTGATCGAAAATTCGTAAGACGGAGCCGAGTTTCTTATATTTAAAAAAAAATATAACATTCGAAATTCAAACATTTATGAGCGGCCAGGAGCGCAGAACTTCCATAGTACCCTATGTATACATTTAGATATGTTATTATCTACTTTTTATTTTTAACCTAATTATATTTACAGACGTGAACCTAATTATGTTTTTTTTTTAATTGAATTGATGTGTGTGTGTGTGTATGTATATGCAAACACATTGTGAAGTTATGTTTCCACTTCTGATGTGCAGTCCTACGACTGACTGTTTTTTTTTTAACAAGAATAGAATCCGAAAAGTAAAAAAAAAATAAAGTTTATAATAACATCATTTGATTTTTAAAATCAAATGATGTTATTATTGTTTCTTAAAATGTTTGTAGTTTAAATGCGTATTAGTATGGCATTAAAATATATTCGCTTTAAATTTCGAACTTCTTCCTTTTCTTTTCTTTTTTTGAAATTAACTTAAATAACGCACGTTACACTTGAGACGCTCGGCGGCTGCTAGCCGGAGAAAATGTGAGCGCAACGAAAAATGCTGACCGCGAGTTGATTTATTTTACTTTTACGCAATCTGTGGATTCTGCGCGATACTACTGTAATGGCTTGTATACTAATTATCCGTATATAAGTTAGGGCAACTAGGGACCGAAAGAACACATTATAAAAAATACTCAGCCATGGCCATTACATTAAAAATATAGCATTTGGACGTTAACAAAAAAATTTTGCGAGACAAATTTTTATTTTTTTCTTTGATTTTGACAATATAAATCTCTGGTCATAAGACCTTCATTACTAAACAGTAACACGAAAAAAATAATTAAACACTAATAATTCTAATAATAATAATGTTCATATATATTATTACTAGCTGCACCCCGCGGTTTCACCAGCGTTAGTCCCGGTACCGTGGAAATCTCCAACTATCTACATACCAAGTTTCATCGCAATAGGATCAGTAGTTTTTGCGTGAAAGAGTAACAAACATCCATATATCCGTACATCCTTACAAACTTTCACATTTATAATATTAGTAGGATATACAAAAATTCAGAAATCTTATCATTACTCTCTCAGAACTTGACGATGGCTCACTATCCGTGAATATTATTCTGGTGTTAGCATAATACCAGCGCTACTTCTAATGAAGTAGCACAATGCTGAGCTAACGACCACTTTTGGCCCATGCAGAGGTGCTTTTTTTTCCTTTTTTTGATATATTTGTTGTAACACTCTTCCTGGAATATCTTGTACCTTTGTAAGAGTGCAAAATAAATATGTTTCTTTCTTTCCTTCTGATAAGAATATAATACGGGCCAATGATCTGGTCTCTTTAAAGACCGGAAGGTTACCCTACAAATACATGTGTATTGAACTTGTACCATCATCATTACCGTAAAACTTCAACTTGCAAACAAGAAAACAGTAACATATTAAATCCACGCTTGCAAAGGGAGGGCTACGGAGGCGCCCTAATGGCGGTAACAACAGTGTTGACTGAATACGTCTCAAAACGAAAGATGTTATTGTATTGTTATCTATACTTCTATACTAATATTACGACGAGTTGACGAGTTTGTTTGTTTGGTTAAACGAGCTAATCTCAGGAAGTACTGGTTCGAATTGCAAAATTATTTTAGTGTTGGATGGCCTTTTTATAGATGAAGGTTATAGGCTATATAACGTTACTCTACGACCAATAGGAGCGGAGAATCAATGAAAAATGTTGCAAAAACGGGGAAAATTACAAACGCAGACGAAGTTGCGCGGGTCAGCTAGTAAATTGACTGGCTTGTTGACCTAGGGGTTAGTGACCCTGACTGCTATGCTACAGGTCGTGGGTTCGATTCCCATCTGAGTCTGGGTGTTCTTTGTGTCCGTTGTTTGTATGTTTGTAAAGTCCCCCGCGACACAGGAGTGATTCCTAATGCGGGAGTTGTCTTATATTAAAAAAAAAAAAAAATATTATAATTATGAAACATAACAACACTAACTTATCTAGACAATAACTTAGCATAGCTTGTTCTGTGGGTGATAAACACATTTTTAACACGCTATATAATAGCTTCACCTGCATCTATTTATGTAACGGAAGCTTCCAACATAGTCTTAACCAACTTCAAAACGTCAGATTAACTTGAAAATTTTGCACACGTATTAAGAACCGATGACAAGTCAAGATCAAAAACCCGCCCCGTCTTCGCACGGGTTCAACAATCATCATCATATATTAACCAATTTACACAAAACGTTAACAAATTATACACCTAAACTTTCCTTATGAAACACTCTTTCTATTGGTGAAAACCGCATGAAAATCCGTTCAGTAGTTTTTCAGTTTATCGCGAACAGACAGATAGACAGAAAGACGCGGCGGGGGACTTTGTTTTATAATATGTAGTGATAAACTATAGTTCACAAAACTATAAAACACACCGTAATAGCTAACCGAACTAAAAAGGGGAAAATAATTGTTATGAATGAAGAGATTTTGTGGTAGAAACGTGGGATGCTGACATTTAAAAAATGTTACCAAAGTCAATTGGCAGCTATTTATAAAAATAGAGGTATTATAAAAACATGTAAAAAGCACCCCACGCATTTTTACAACACAAACTCTTCATACTTGTCAGTATTTTCGACTTCTTATTGTGGTTTACTATTAAAACGTGGTTTTTTTAACTATAACTCATATATATTGAGAAAATCCATAAAAATTTGCTTAAAAAAACCGCAACTACTAACTACTTGTAGCTTACTAAAATAAATGGATTTTTTTTCTTTTTTCTTTCTTTCTTTGTATATATACATATATTTTTAACTGGCGGTTGTTATAGGGTCTAGGGATCATAACTAGACCTCATGTAAAGAAATTTTTGGAAAACTCGACAACTGGTACAAAACCAATAGGTAGACTTTTCATCGAAATCTACCTAAAATGTTAGTTTTATTGAATTTCTATTATCAAAATATGTATGATTTAATCCTGCCGGCCTGTACGGTTCTGAAAGTTGGCCCACAAAGAGAACGGATGAGAGACGCCTGCACGTAGCCGAAATGCGAATGTTGAGATCGATGTGTGGTGTGACTAGGATGAACAAGGTGAAAAATGAATATATTAGAGGAAGCCTGAAAGTAGCACCAGTGGAGGAAAAGCTGAGGAATTATAGGTTGTCGTGGTATGGACATGTGATGCGGAGGGATGAGCAAAATGTGGTAAAAATAGTTTTATGTTTGGATGTTGACGGGTACAAGAGAAGAGGATGACCAAGGAAATGATGGATGGACTGTGTGAAAGAAGATATGGCTAGAAATCGAGGAAGCAGTGAAATGACGAACGATAGAGTAGAATGGAAGAATATAACATATTGCACCGACCCCAAATAAAATTGGGACAAGGGTAGAGATGATGATATATGATTTAAAATCTATAACTTACACATTTCACCTCTTTTTATGTAAAACGGAGGCAAAAATACCTGTAAATTCAAACGGTCATAACTTGTAAACGGATGGGTTTTTTTTTCAAACTTCTTATTGTAACTGCATACTAGAGTCACGCCCTTTCAGTGATTTAAGTAATTGTTCCTTTTTAAAATACACCCCCTGTATACATAGAAACATGCAACCCAGCGCTAATAGAAGTAAGAGAAAAATTTGTTTACTTCTTGGTTGCACGCGCTAATCTCCGGAATTACCAGTCGAATTTGAAAAATAATTTTTGCATATGATAGCCTATTTTTGAGGAAAATTTTAGGCTATGTAACATCACGCTACGACGCTGAGGAGTTGAGCAGTGGCCTTAAACGCAGGGAACGGCTAGTACTCGTACGTACAAAACCAAGTTGAGTCGAAAACCCGGCACTGTTTACTAATATTTTAATGATGTATAGTTTATCTAAGAATGTTATAAAAATAAATTCCGCCTTTCAGTTTTATTTACACACGAAACTCGTCGCGGGGACATTGATTTTTTTATGGTATCGTTTGCCCCCAGTAAACGAGCAGACGGGTCACCTTATGGTAAATGACCACCGCCGCCCATAGACACCTGCAACTCAAGAGTCGGGGAAGAACGGAAGAGGAGGAGGGGAGGGGTAGGGAAGCGTTAGGGCCTCCGGTAACCTCACTCACCCGGTGAAAAGCAATGCAAGCCTTGCTTCACTGCCGGTTGTCTGTGAGGCCGTGGCATCGTTTCGAACTAACTGTAAAAATCGAGAACATGAAACCTAGTTATTATGTACACAATACTGTATAATTACATACACAAATAATACTTTCTATCAATAAGAAAAGGCACTGGTTTTAACCTCGATATCAATACCTAGTAATTGGACCTTGACTAATCTATAATTCTTTGTAACGTACTTAATTATATTTTAATCCTAATTTAACAATTGTAATTAACTTTGCCAGCAGACGTTCGGTGTACCACGGGTACTTACACTTATTGCCCAACCTGTAAATTGTTTTGAAGAACCCCAACTATTGTAATTTAAAAAAACAATGAGCGAGGTACGGCAGTACGCCGATTTAAAACAAAGTATCAAAGTACACTTAGTAAACTTTCCCCGTGATTCACAAAGTGCCATGCTAAGTGTTTTTATTGTCACTACTGGTAAAACAGCAGCTGCAATGGTGGTTTAAATATAAAAAACCAAAACAGTCATTCCATAAAATCGCAACATCGATAGAAAATTTATTGGTCAAAAATCCATAGCAAAATAATTGAATATATAAGTAATTAAGAATATACTCGTATAAACTTACAATGTTAATATCGCCTCCCGGCAAGAAAAGTGTCAATACTCATAATACAAAAACAGCTATTTCGAGAAAACACGACTTTTATGCCAGTGAATTGAACAAAACAGCTCAGTGGAAAACGGAACAAAACTAATAATGATGTTTTTACAGCAAAAGACCAAATGCAGCATTTGCTATTCAATGATAAAAAAATGTCAAAACGTACCTAACATGTCATATTATGACTCTTTTTTTGCCGGGTGGCGATATCATGATATAAATATTTGAAATAGCATAAAGGTTTCATGTCCAAAAGGATTTATTTATTACCATTTAATCATCTAATTAATCTCACCTTTGATTTCAGCTGAACCGTCGAAAAAGAATCCAACCAGAAAACAGACAAGAGTTAAACGGCTATATCGCCAACTCGACGGTCTACGTCACTTCCATCAACGAGAACGGTGCTATAGAGAGCAAGCCAACTATCTCCTCTCCAAAAGCCCAGCCAAAGTCCCTCCAAGCCAAACCAGCCCCCGTCATAGCCAACGGTATTGATAAAAAAAAAGAAGTGATCATAGAAGAAGATAGAATCGAGCCAGAGAAACACGAAGGTGACGTTAAAGTTAGTGAAAAGATAATAGTGCAGTGTGAAAGTGATAGTGGAGAAAGAGATATTAGTGACGCGTACAGTGTGGCTAGGGAGTATCTCAATAACGGCAGAAGTGAGAAGTTGATTGGAGAGCAGCCAGATCATAGGATCAGAGCTACTGCTATAGTTGAGAATAATAAACTAACTCCTGGAGAGAATCGGTAAGTTGTAGCTGATAGATTTTTAAATATATTACCAATTTTAAAAGCATAACTCGTTGCCGTACGACAATCTTTTTAATATTCAAATACATCACGGTCTCGAGCAATGTAATACTTGTAAAAAACGTCGCATTGAATTTCATTATGTTCGCTCAGAAGTCATAACTGATTCAAGAGTTGTGGTATTGTATTATGTATACATTTAGACATTGTTATTACCTCATCCATTGGCGGTTAAACCTGGACAAAACCTATTAGTTTAGGGGAAACCGACTACATTGACTACAACAACTCTGAACACTGCTGTGATTTTTGTTTTTTAAGTATAATGATATCCCTAACTCTAATGTACTCCCAAGACAGTTTAACTTTTTGTTTTTTTTTTAAATTTAGCAACCCCCACGGGTCATGACCTCACCACAGCTAACGGTGAAGTGGTATGGCAGAATCAAATCGACGAAAACAACACGGTGATCCGTCACAAGTGGGACTTCTGCTAGGGACCCGGGTAAACCTTAAGAAAGAAGCCTCCGGGAACCCCTGTAGAACTTGTAGTAGTTTAAAATTTCCTGGAACTCGAGTGAGTGTCATACTCGGTAGATCACTGTTGTTGATCCTGGTGTAGGTGTCGGAATCACAGCAGTGGGAACATGGAATTGTTATTAACCAAATGAAAAAATACCACAGACATGCTCTACGATTTCAACCTCGTTATTAGTGTATGTCTGGCTATATAATATAAAAAAGTCAATAAGAAATCGAGAATCGATACTAAGAAACGTCATTGAATCGATAGTTAATTATATATTTCTGTCTAAGAAAGTAATTGTAGGAAATGAACATTGGTAGGTACGGCACAAGGTTATTTATCGGTTACCGTCGCTATTCTCTTTGAAACTTGAACATATATCACGAGTATTAAGTTACTGTTTCGTAACTTTAACTTGATATTGATTATGGATTTAATTGTTAAGTATTTGAAGGGCTTGCTTAAGTTCTGTCTGTAATAAATAACTATATGTGTGTGATACTACCAGGGCCGGTTTTAACCATCTAGGCGTCTCGGGCGAGTCATGCATTTGGCGCCCTTTTATATCCTACTAATATTATAAACGTAAAAGTTTGTAAGGATGCGATGCATTTATGAATGTTTGTTACTCTCCCACGCAAAAACTACTGAAGGGGTTTTGATTAAATGGCATCAAAACAAAAATGGTGCGTGTTTTATTCTACTATTAATTCACGAAGAGATAGGGGTGGTCCATAACATTACTAGACTATTAGGAGTATGTAGACAAAGAAGAAAGTAAAGTATAATAAAGGCCTAATACGAGTTGCCATTTCTCGCCTATTTCTCAGTGCTTCTATGTATTTCGTTTTACATTAGTAAGTGAGAAATGCGACAAGTGACAAAATGATATGAGAGATACGAGATGTGCAAGAATCAATATGCTGAACTTAATTTTATTTACAATCGATAGAGATAGCTTCGAAATTAAGTGGTGAAATTAAGTTGGCGCGTGTGGCACCCTGTAGACCCTGGCGCCCCGGGCACCCGCCCAGGCTACCTGTCTCTAAAGCCGGCCCTGGATACTACACAGAAACTCTAAGATGAGCGTGAATGATTTATTTCTAATTTGATGCTTTAAATAACTGTATATTTATTATAAATATATATTTAAGGCGTAATATCTAACGAGTCTGATTTCCAATCAACTGTTTGCGTGTTCGAACCGCACCCAGTACGTACGTGAACTCACTTCTAACATGAACATTTAGCTCAGCCCAATCATCATCATCATCTTCCTGCCCTTTTCCCATTTTTAATTGGGGTCGGCGCAATGTGTAACATTGCAAAGGGTTATGGCTGGATTCTATTATGGCCAGCCGCCTGCCTGACGCCAACCCTCCTTGGGAATGTAGACGCTTTAAGACGGGAAAGAAGAAAGAAGTCGTTTTAAGACGTAAAGTTGTATAAGGAAAAATGGGTTGAGAAAGGAACTTAGGATAAGGGATACCGGAAGTCTCGGATGGGGAACGGGGCTGAGACAGCAGTAGCTCGCAGAAGCCGGGGTTGCGTACCCGAATGTTCTGTATTTCCTGTAACTAAAAAATACCCTTCAATTCAATATGTGCATACCAATTCATTTGTATTGGTTACTAGCTGCCCCGACAGACTGACTGTCAGAAGTTAACGTTGTCAAATGTTTGACAGCTGGAGACATGTGTTTTAATTATTATTTACTCTGTGGTTTGTATAGGAAAAGAAAAGTGTTGTTTTTTACTATTTTCCTTGCAATTTTTACGTTTTTTTCTCTCCATAAGAACCTTCCCTGTGCCTTAACGAAAATATGAAAAAAGAAATTAGCCGATTATGCTCTCTGAAACATAAACTTATTAGACTTATGAACGCTGTAATAATAAGTTTATGCTCTGAAGTAATTCATATTTTTTTTTAAGTGGCAACACAACACAATAGGGTAGTTGAGCACTGACGTTACAAATGATAATCACTGTTCATTTACATGTAGATATTTATTAACTATTGACCATGTAATTGACACCTTGAATACAATAACATAATTAAATTCTATCTTATACCTTCATACATATAATATCTTATAAACACATCCATCGACAACAAAACGACAACATTAATAAATTATATTACTGAACAGTAAGTTAAATGATCATTGGCATTTCACTCTAATCAAATTAGATATTTATTCCATAGAGAATATGGCTTAAAATGAATTTTACAAAAGATATTTATTATGTCTCCTCTACACAATTGTGCAGATGCTAACGAAGGTCATTGCATATTTTTACTTGTACAAATACAAGTATAATTAATTTAGACTACATAGTAACAATTAGAAAGTGGATATATATATCAATAGTATCCGTACTTTCTAACCTTATCGATCATATAAATGAAGTAACATAGATTTCATTTTTTTTTTCTTTTTTTTTTAAATGACAACTCCCGCATTAGGGTTTACTCCTGTGTCGCGGGGGACTTTACAAACATACAAACAACGGACACAAAGAACACCCAAACTCAGATGGGAATCGAACCCACGACCTCTGGCTCAGCAGTCAGGGTCACTAACCACTAGACCAACAGGCGAGTCCAGCATTTCCGATTTATTATTAAAGAGTTCAGTTAAAACTTAAACCTTCCTTGTGAATCGTTCTATCTATTGGTGAAAACCGCATGAAAATCCGTTCAGTAGTTTTTCAGTTTATCGAGACCAGACAGACAGACAGACAGCGGGGGACTTTTTTTTATAATATATAGCGATACACAGTGCTGGTGCCTGGGTAATTGGCAATCCACCACTGTGCGATTCTTTAGATTTTTTGCCTCGCACAACCAACTTCTGGAACAAATTGTCGCCTGCGGTATTTCCGGACCGATACGACCTTCAAACCTTTAAGAAAAGAGCGTACTCCCATCTCAAACGCACTTGTGACTCTTGAGTTGCAGGTGTCCTTGGGCGAAGGTAGTCACATACCATCAGGTGTCCCGTTTGCTCGTTTGCCCCCTATAATATAAAAAAAATAACCTTTAACCGTTACTGACTTATGCCGCGTTCCAATAATCAAAAAACGATTCGTTTTGCTTACGGACGGTGAAATTTTCATTGAAAATTCAACGAAATTTTACCGACCGTAAGCAAAACATATCGTTTCTTGTTTATTGGAACGCGGCATTAGTCGACCGGACGTGTAGAGTATTCTTTAACGCTGATGGAGTATTGTTGTTCTAACAAATAATTCTTAATTGTCTTAGGCAATGCTTGGCTGTTTTATGCATTGACGTCATCAATCTTAAGAAGGCGAATGATACATCAAATCATATTTAATCGTATTTGTGTATGAGTTAATTAAATGTACAATTCTGTTATTTTTTCTTTATTGATTCTTGTGGTTTGCAATGCATAAAACGATTCATGAATAGAAAAAAAATATACTTTTTGGAATTACGAATATCCAACATTTAAAAAGAAGTACTGTCTTGTATTTAATAACGATTTCGTCCTCCATTTTGTTTCAAATTTTCAATCGTAGTTGCTTTTTGAGGTTTTTAATTTGCTATTAACCCTACCATGCAATATTGAACCTTGTTCTTTTTGTTTATTGACTATCCAGAATGAGGCTTAATTAATGTAAGAGTTCCATTTATATTTCAATTGTCTTTTATCTGTTGCTATCTGTAGTCTTCTCATCAATACTCAATACAAATAAATATTTTTTTTTAAAAAGACAACTCCCGCGTTATGAATTACTCCTGACTCGCGGGGGACTTTACAAACATACTAACAATGGACACATAGAACACCCAGACTCAGGTGGGAATCGAACTCACGACCTGTAGCATAGCAGTCAGGGTCACTAACCACTAGGCCAACAAGCCAGTCAAATTCAAGTGTCTGTTTGTACTGTCAAAATAATAGATTTTTAAATCCAAAAATCCCATCACTTATTCACAGAACCCAAAGCATCCAGATAATTCGCCTTTCCGTTGGTCGTCGCAAACGCATCATTAAACTCATTACACGGCAAGTTAACTTAGCAATTATGCACTAGATGTCAGCATGTGTTACTTTACTTGGTTTGAAAATCGGAGCGCGCAATTATTTCTTGAGACTGGTATATATTTAACCTGGACGTTTTAAACAAGATATATCTATATTTATCCAATATTGAAGTTTATGTTTACTAAAGGTGTGGTCGCCTAGAGATCGTCCCGTAATTCATTTCATAATAATAACTAGAGATCGGATATTCGGATGCATATTTACCTAAAGTTGAGGTGTTGGCTATTATGGAAAGCACTTTTTTATCGAAAGAATCCCGCGATTTCAGGAAATTCAAATTTAAGTGTACCTATACTCCGTGAGATGTAATAAACCGCAGTTTGACACAAATGACACTTGCTCTGTTACAACGTATAATGGTTGCTTTTCCCTACTTTTATTGTCAGTGATGTTTGACGAAGCAAAAACAACCTTATTACGTTGTAACAAGTGTCAAATCGGGCCTATTAAACCCCAGGAAATGTAAGCATTTTGTAAGAGTGCGAGTGAGACGGCAAATTATACTTGCTTGTGCGCAAGTAGCGACGCGACAATACAACTGCATTCGTAAATAAAAATATGCTTAGAAGCCGCTTCCATAATTTGTTATCCAAAAAATAACTTTAGGTAAATATGCAACCGATTATCCGATCTCTAATAATAACTTAAGACACTTCACACACCCATTTATGTTAACCAGACGTCTGACAACATACTTATATATTACTAAATATACACATTTGAAAATTGGGATATTTTTTTTCATACATTGAAAGGGAAATGTAGATAAGAAGGAGAGGCAAGAGATGAGTTAGATGAGAAGATGGTATAGGGGCAAACGAGCAGACGGGTGATCTGATGGTAAATGACTACCGCCGCCCATGGGCACCTGCAACTCAAGAGTCACAAGTGCGTTGCCGCTCTTAAGGTGGGAGTATGCAAAAAGGGGGAGAGGGGGGAAGAGCGGGAAGACGGGAGAGGGGGATTAGAGGTGAGGAGAGGGGAAGGACGGGAACAGGGGAGGGGGAAGGGTTAGGGCCTCCGTTAACCTCACTCATGCGGCGAAAAGCAATGAAAACATTGTTTCACTGCCGGTTTTCTGTGAGGCCGTGGTATCGAGCGGAGTGGACCCGGCCCATACGTGCCGAAGCATGGCTCTCCCACGCGTAAATATTACGGATACGTAGACGAAACGAAACTCACAGGTACGCAGGTTTCTTCACCATGTTTTCCTTCACTGCTGAAGTAGGTGATAATGATAAGTACGATAGAAATTGTTATCATTGACATGAATTCTTACTGATGAACTTTAGAAAGCCAGAGGAGCATAAAGAATTTTTGTCCATCGAAAGGTTGCCCGTAAGAAGTTACTTTTAGTGAAGAGATGCAATTTGTTATTTGCTTATAAGCAAATTCAATTGGTGTAATTGACAGACAGACAACAGATTGCAATAGGTCTTTTTGAGGATTCCGTACCCACAGGGTAATCAACGGGACCCTATTACTAAGCCTTCGTTGTTCGTCCGTCCGACTGACCGTCCGTCTGTCTGTCTGTCAGCGGGCTGTATCTCGTGATCCGTAATAGGTATACTGTTAAAATTTTCACAGAATGTTTATTTCTGTTGCTGCTATAATAATAATTAATAAAATATAAATATTAAGTATGTCGGAATTGAACCGACTAAAACCACACGGTGTTCCGTCAGAAGGAAGCCCCGGGAACCCCTGCAGACCTTGGCCGCCTCTTGGTCAGTAGGCGACCCCACCATAGAGTACGGGGGCCTTGCCCGCCTCCGGTTTAGAGAGGCGCACGCGGAACACGTCACGAACGCGTCGAACCCACGACCTGTAGCATAGCAGTCAGGGTCACTAACCACTAGGCCAACAGGCCAACAGGCCAATCATTTATTAGCCAGTATTTTCTATTCTATGTCCTCATGAGTCGGTGAAACTGGAACAGAGGTTCGTTTGACTTCATAAGAGGTGAGTTCTTGCGGTCAGTTCTTTGTAGCGAATGACGCAGAAACCGTTGTATTTTCCTCAGTGAGCCTTAAAACCTATACGAAGCCATAGAATAATTTGTGGACCAATATGAAATCGTTGAATTTCATTTTGCTATTCTGGACAGTTTCTGTTAATCAGAAACTGTCCAGAAGTCCTGGGTAGTTCTTCAGATTGCCTTCTCAAATAATACGTAATGTTTAGGGCATTCGATTTAAAAAACTTTTGTGGACTAGTTTCCACATAAGTGATGGACAGTGTAATGTATTATTAAGTGAAGTCGAAGACCTTCACGATCTGGATGAACTAAAAATCTTAACTAATTCCCTTTCAGGATCTTACAGCTTGGTCAAATTTTTAAAGTTAATTCCGTTCAACTATTTTGAGAATAGTAATTAAGCTATATCATTCTCTGGCGCTACCTATAAGCAAGAAAAATCAACAAACACACATTCCACATTCATAATATAGGTATTAGAAAAATTACGTTACAGCATTTTAACAGGATAAATAGATTTTTTTGAACAAGTACCTGCAGCCATGGCCGCCTCTGGTTCAATCACTCCAGTTCTGCATGGCTGGATGCCACCCTATGTCTGCACGGTGTCTGCCTCCGTATAGCGATGTGTAATAAATAAATCATCGTGTATGTATCGAATCCAATATATATATATATATATATTTTTAAATAAATTATTCTTGTAGACTATCAAGAAGAATAATTATGGCTTATTATTTATATTATGTTTAAGATATACGGTCGTAGCCACGTTATTTCTAGCCCTATACCCGACGAGCTAAATTAGCTGAAGTTAAATAAAGCAATAATTGAAAACAAATTGCAACTGACTCCGTGTCAGTCATGTCACTTGAATATTTTTTGTTATTAATCAAAAATTACAGATAAATACAATATGCATACAACATATATAGTAACAGATAAAGTTACTATATTTGGACTGGCCTGTTGGTCTAGTGGTTAGTGACCCTGACTGCCATGCAATAGGTCGTGGGTTCGATTTCCACCCGAGTCTGGGTGTTCTTTGTGTTCGTTGTTTGTATGTTTATAAAGTCCCCCACGACACAGGAATAATTCCTAATGCGGGAGTTACATTACAACTAGAAAGTAGAACATTAAAAATATATATGTACATTAGGTTGTAGATATCTGAAAACTTAAATAAACCCTGTCTCTTCAACTAGGGTCACCTGTATCATAAGAGACAGTGAATTGATTAGCTATTTTGTCAACCTTCTGGTTGGAGATTATTTTTTCAAATTTCTATGATTCTGTATATACATAAACTTCTACTAAAAATCTGTTTACAATCAACGAAGCTATAGCATAACAAGCTCACAAAATGATATGCAAACTAATTTAGAACCGTCTCAATATATAGAAATTATAACTAATCCTAATTTCATTTTTCTTCACTACATATTATAAAACAAAGTCCCCCGCCGCGTCTGTCTGTTCGCGATAAACTGAAAAACTACTGAACGGATGTTCTTGCAGTTTTCACTTATATACAGAGTGATACATGAGGAAGGTTCAGGTGTATAATTTGTTAAGATTTTGTGTAAATTGATTGAAATATATTGATGATTGTTGAAGATGTTTCCGCTGTCAGTGCGAAGCCGGGACGAGTTGCTAGTTTATTATAAAAGTGTTTTTTTTTCGTTTTTTCTAATTAAATTATGTTAAGTGTAATTTTTTAGTAAAAATGGTTGTAACAAAACTCCAGTCTAGGTATTTCTTATCAGTGCAAAGTGTAGTACTTTGAAGGAATGGCATAGAATTAAATTTTTTCGGGGAAATGCACTATTGTACTCCTTATGCATTGTAAAATATGAGTCGGGGCAAGCTAGAACTTGGTGAGGAGTACCCTTATGCACTGTAAAATATGAATCTTGGCAAGCTAGAACTTGGTAAGTAGTACCCTTATGCACTGTAAAATATGAATCTTGGCAAGCTAGAACTTGGTAAGGAGTACCCTTATGCACTGTAAAATATGAATCTTGGCAAGCTAGAACTTGGTAAGGAGTACCCTTATGCACTGTAAAATATGAATCTTGGCAAGCTAGAACTTGGTAAGGAGTACCCTTATGCACTGTAAAATATGAATCTTGGCCAGCTAGAACTTGGTAACGAGTACCCTTATGCACTGTAAAATATGAATATTGGCAAGCTAGAACTTGGTAATGAGTAAGTACCCTTATGCACTGTAAAATATGAATGGGGGCAAGCTAGATCTAACAAGAAAAAAAAAATATATACAAAGTTCATTGACATGTAAGATTCTTGTTAAGTAACTTATAATTAGAAAAAGTCTTAGTCAAAGGTGTCTTAAATATGTAACTTGATGAAGACTCATTGTGTAAATCTTACACAATCTAATCTCATATCTAATCTGTCTGTTTTTTATAATGCTTTGTCATGTCATTAATTAGTTACGTAAAAGTCAGAGTGGAGGAAAAGAAGCGTGTCAAACTAAAAAAAAAAAATACTTTTCACATACTCTTCATACTCTTACACTTGGACATTTCAAGCCCTTGTGCCTGCCAAGTGAGTTTAATGAGGAATATAGTACATACGTATATGTATAAACAAATTGAAATCTTTCATGTTCTGGACTCTTTGACCGACTTAAAAAAAGAAGGCGGTTCTATGTTCTGCTGTATCTATTTTATTTTAGGATCAACACAGCTTAAAGAGTGCCTCATTAACTAGCAGCACCCCGCGGTTTCACCAGCGTAAGTCCCGATCCCGCGGGAATATCGGGATAAAAAGTAGCTCTAGTCAAGTCCTATATGTTAATCCAGGTCTCTAGCTACCTACATACCAAGTTTCATCGCAATCGGTTCAGTAGTTTTGGCGTGATCTTTCACACATCAAACAAACTTTCACGTTTATAATATTAGTAGGATAATATATATAAATGAATTAAGAGAGGGTCAGAGACCCTTTCTTATTCATTTGAACTCAGTCAACATCTTAAAGGGAGGTAGTCCTGGAAATCTTATAATTGCACCTTTGATTTTGACAGATATATAATGAAAAATGTGTACATTAGTGATGATGATAAATAATGAGTCGAAACTTGTTTGACGAATAATATAGTAACGTTTGGAATATAAATCGAAGCGTGACGTCTACAAGAATTTGTATCATCTAAGTACGTAACTGTAATTCTGTATTTTTATTACAATTACAAACGGAATATTGGACACATAACTTCGATGGAAACCACAAAACCATCAAACAAACGTATCATAGGAAAATTCAAACTTCTCATCCGTTAATGTGCTATGATAGAACCTCTGGCTTGCGCGTGCGCCGCCGGGCCGACAGGTAGATCAGTCAGTCGCCGGCACTTGCCGGAGAAACACTTGCCGTTGTAAAATCGCTTTGTATTACCCCATAGAGGGTAGTGCTGTTACTGGGTACCTGCCCCCACCTGTTATTCAACTGTTGTCGTGAATACCCCTCGTCCCGCGTCAGTGCGCCCGCGCAGCGTCCCACGCATCCCATTATTTGTATTTAAAATTTTTTCGTCGTTCGATTGGACGTGAACGCGAGTTTTGAAGTGAATGTTTTGAATTCCTGTGTTTTGTGTAGTGTTGTGATGTGTACAGTGTGTGTATAGGATGCATTACAAGCAACTGTTTAAGAGGTAATGTTTTAATTTAACATTTTTGTGTACCTAAGTATTAACTTCATTTCTTCTGGAAGAAGTTCTGAATACACTCATTTCTTTTGGGGCACAATACATGTTTTTATCCTGAGATACATAAACATATTAAGTACCTAGGTATTTAATTGTGGTGGCAACTACAAACAAAAAGAAAGTTGTTAATTAATCGACTATTAATACTGCTAAGCTTTTTAACTAATACCATGATCTACTGTACACCCTGTAAAAGTGTAAAAAGAGAATTACTATAATTAAGAAAAAAAGTGTTATCGGGTAGATTTGAAATTATACTAAACAATTTTTATTGACCTAAGCATAGGTAGGATTTTTTAATACAGTATATTTTAAAACAACTACAACGTCCCTTATGGTGAAATGGTTAGGTACATTAATATCGTCAATTACCTATGCTATTACTCCTATAGGTTTGGTGTCCAAATAGGGTCATGATTAGATATTACACCACCCTTTTTTAATCATGTGGAAACCCCACGGGTCATCACGGGCAAAAGCTGAAGCGGTATGTCTACGCACCTACTAAAACCACACGGTGTTCCGTCATAGGTGGGGTCTATTGGAAGGCCCCGGGTGCCTATTCCTATACCCTAGGAAGGCAGCCTTCAGGAAAAAATGACACCACGCCACTAAGCTATCATTTGTGATGTGGAAGCAACCCCAATTCGATACAATTATGTTTTAATTATTGCCTAATGAGTCTTTATTATTATTTTCTTGTTCATTACGAGTACACTCATGTATGCGCACTTAGTTTTTTTAAGTATATAATTATATAATAAAACTGCAGAAACAACAAAGCTATGATGATTTTTTTATTTGCAATACGTAGCTACAACTAATGAGGATAGTGGTGTTTAGTTGTTGGTGTACTATGTATTTGGTTATAATAATCTATATAATGTTATAAAGCTGAAGAGTTTGTTTGAACGCTCTAATCTCAAGGACTACAGGTCCGAATTTAAAACTTATTTTAGTGTTGGATAGCCCATTTATCGAGAAAGACTAGGTTATTTGACATCACGCTACAACCAATAGGAGCGGAGCATCGATGAAACAAGTTTCAAAAACGGAGAAAATTTACAAAATCAGACAAAGTTGCGCGGGTCAGCTAGTATAATAATAATCTTTATTTCCAAGAACATTGTTATAAGATGGTACAATTATGTCTTACGACTGATTGCAGAAATGCTCTGCTTCTACATCAATTCGAAGTTACTATGCACTTAACGACTACCGATAATTATTACTATTATAACTATTAATTATGTCATCGTTAAGATTTCTGTTACGGCTTAAAAACTTGCCTGAATTAGCTCACACTCAGTTGTCAGAGTTGACTAAAAAAAATTCGTGGTATTTAGTATTAAATTAATTGATGTATGTGAAGCTTAATCATCATTTATATATTATGAATACGAAAGTTTTAAGATGTATGGCGTCCATTAGACGCTCATGCAAACGTCAATCATTACCAAAAGTCATGATTGACGGATGTTCGTTGGTGATTGATGAAATAATATCGACATTAAAATCTGATTAACAATAGGTCATTCGTCAATCACCGTTTTGATTGTGGCAAAACTGACAGCAAAACCTACCTAAATTGCACCAAGTTATCACGATACGTGTCAAGTAAGTCGAAAATGGTTTTTTATCAGCTTTATTTAAAAATAATGCTCCAATCAATAGATGATTGTAATGTCAAAATAATAGTTTTTTTCTAAGTTCATACAGTTATTTGCACGATACCTATGCCTAAAAATCAGTTTTTAAATTTTTTTGTCTGTCTGTCAGTTTGTTCCGGCTAATCCTCGGAACAGGTACACCGATTTCCACGGGACTTTCACTGGCAGATAGCTGATGTTATAAGGAGTAACTTGGGCTTCTTTTACTTTCTAAAAATAATTAGGGTTATAAATATGTAGGTACACGCGAGCGAAGCCACATGGGAACTGCTAGTTTAGTAAAACCATCTAAATTTGTAAGTGTGTATTGTGTAACACACGCACATTCTACAGTTTGACAGGCCTGTTGGTCTAGTGGTTAGTGATCCGGACTGCGGCGGTAGAGGTCGTGGGTTCGATTCCCCACCCAGAACAAATAATTGTGTAAGTAGCACGATCATTTATTCTGTGTCTGGGTGTAATTTATCTCTAATATGAATGTATTTAATAATGTATAAGTATTTTTAGTGTAGGCATTTAGTGATATATGTATACGCATGTTTATCAGCAGTCTGGTTACCATAGTACAGGCTCTGCCTAGTTTGGGATCAGACAATGTGTGTGAGGTGTCTCCAGTTATTGTTATTTGTTACATGGCAAGCTGCAAATAAATAATTCATTCACTACAGATATGCCTTAATATACTCTATATTTCCTCCTCAATATTTATTAATTAGTTTCCTTTTTAGTACTATTTCAATATGTTACATATAATACTATTTCCTGAAATTTAAATGTCCATAATTATTTAATAGTATTGACTATCTTGTTGGTTCTGCGCCATCATCTGGCGATAAGGCGGTCATGAGGTGCTGGATTCGCGTGTCTGGTAAATGATAATTACATAGGTTTTCTGTTGCAATATTCTCAATACCAGCACCAGTAGCAGTAGATAGCAATATATATAAATGTAGCGAGCTAAATCTCATTTATTACTCCTCTGCTTACCTGCCTATTCAGGAGCAAAAATAAATAATAATAACTTCACACATATCACACATCACCGTCTGATCCCAAACTAGGCAGAGCCTGTACTATGGTAACCAGACTGCGGATAAACATTTTTATATTTTACTATATTCATAAATATCATAGATAAATCACATCCAGACACACAACAAATGCTCATGCTCATCACACAATTATTTGTCTTGGGTGGGAATCGAACCCACGACCTCTGGCTCAGCAGTTAGGGTCACTAACCACTAGACCAACAGGCCAGTCAAAAAGGTTGTAGAAAATACTTATAACGCTAGTTTTCGCTCACAAATAGAAGAGTTAATGGGCTTTATACTTCCAGTCCACAGCCTGTTTTGGAAGTAAAAACTTCCTTAGGCGCATTGGGCACTTTTGGTTTCGGGGAAAAGAACTGAACTCGCGTGACCGTCATGCTCAGATGATGTATATACGGACTAGTAGCGCCCCGCAGTTTCACCCGCGTAAATCCCGATCCCGTTTGAATATCGGGATAAAAAGTAAAGCCTGTATGTGAATCCAGGTCTCCAGCTATCTACATACCAAGTTTCATCGCAATCGGTTTAGTAGTTTTGGCGTGAAAGAGTAACAAACATCCATACATCCTCACAAACTTTCACGTTTATAATATTAGTAGGATGTGTGTGTGTGTCTTCACTTCTGTCGATGATATAATAATTCACATAGGATTATAAATCTTATTTCTCAATGCGTAAGTAATAAATTTTATATAGCACTTTTGATTGTATTGATCCCCTCTTTAAATTCTTTTTGCAATGTGTGCTAGTCATAATGCATTATTTGCAATGACAAGTTGTGTTATTCAGTATGTTGGAGATCTAGACGTTTTACAAATGTGGTAATTCTTAGATTTAGTCTGAAACAGTTAGTCATTTTGCAGACTTAGTCATTATAATACTAACCTATTTACGCATTTTATCAAATATGGCTCACTCACTCGGCGAAACACAATGCAATCATTGCGTCACTTTCGGTTTCCTGTGAGGCCGTGGTAGCACTCCGGTCGAGCCGGCCCATACGTGCCGAAGCATGGCTCTCCCACTACCAGTGGCGTAGCTACCGGAGGGCTAGACGGGGCAGTGCCCCGGGGCCTCTGACTTACAAACTATAATTTGAACTAGTGATAATTTCTCCCACATTCGGAATATAAATAAACCAGATTTTTTAGAACCAGAAGTTATCAGGTTCGTACTAGAGTAGTGACTAAACCACCATTTATATTAAATTGCGTGGTTGACCTAAATATGGAGTACGACGAATTTGGATTACGACAAATCTGGAGTACGTCGAATTCGGAACCCGACGAATACGGAATAAATGATTTTAAATAGTTTAGTTGAGGCCTTATTTTATGTTTTGCCCCAGGGCCTTTGGTTACCTAGCTACGCCACTGCCCACGACAAAAGAATATCATGCTGTTGATGTCCATTTCCAACATTTCGTAAAAAAGTGTACTAAGAATAGTGGTTTGTAAAAATATTTTCATCAGAATTTAATTTAAATAAATTTGATGTAGCCTAAATCTAAACAAAAAAAAAATGTGTGTGTGTACCAGAGTACACAGGTAAGAAGTGAAACTTCTTTACGACATATCATTTTTCTACTATTTGCAACTTCACGAAAATGGGGTAGATAAGGCTTAAGCCTTAAGAAATTATAAAACGAAATATATAATCACTCTCACTTTTCTTGTAAATTCACTTAAATTTGAATAAGTCTTTTTATTTTACCACTTTCAAATTAATATATTGTTATTCTTATTTCAAACCAAACTTCAAAACTAATATATTGTTGTTATTATTATAATATATTACATTATATTCTTTACGTCACTATACTAAACTTTGATAAAAAAAGCAACATGGCGCGTAACCGAAAAACGTGACGATTGCTACAAAAATTTCTCCCAGACGTCGATAAAGAAGTTTCACTTCAAAAAATGTCTGTCCCTGGCCTCAGCCCTGGGTCCGACAAAGCTAAAAGAGGTTATAATTAGTTAGTTTTTAGGGTAAAAAAATCAATAAATATATTCTTAGTAATAGTTGGAGGTCTACGTATACCCCACATGCAATTCAGAGAGATTTTTTTATTATTATGACTAAACCACTTTCTAGATACATATTACTATTTTTCCAAGTAACGTTACCTTCTCACTGATTCTTATCATGTCATTCACAATACAGCTAGTATTTTGAGCCGAAGCTATTATATTATTCTCTGTAAAGGATTAGGTATCAAACAATAGACATATTTAGTCCATTATACTTTTGGTGTTTTTAGAAAACTGATTTTTGTTTCCACAAAACGTTTGTTTGATATTTATGTAATACCTTTAAATTAATTCTTTGTGTGTATATAAATAAAATACATATATACATATATTCATTTGTAAAGAAAACTTAAGTTCCGCATTTCTCTGTCCTGAAATTTTGACACAACGTTGCATTTCAACACGCGTATGTTTTTTTTAGGGTTCCGTACCTCGAAAGGAAAAAACGGAACCCTTATACGATCACTTTGTTGTCCGTCCGTCCGTAGGTCTGTTTGTCTGTCAAGACCCTTTTTCTCAGGAATGCGTGGAGGTATCAAGCTGAAATTTATACCAAATACTCAAGTCTATTGTCCCTTAGAGCTGTGAAAAAATCAAACTTCTAAGCAAACGCAATCAAAAGATACAGCCGTTTATGCCGCAAATTTCCGACACTCGCAAGGGAATTAAAACCTACAGGGTACTTCCCGTGAACTTAGAATCTTAAATTTGGCACGAAGCAACTTATAGCACAGATAATGGAAAAATTGCGAAAACCGTAAATTTTTAGTTACATCATATAATAAAAATATTTTGTGCGCGAGTCCGACTCGCACTTGGCCGGTTTTTTTTTATCTAAACAGCATTAACACAGAAACTCATAACAAATAATACATTTACATCATTTATGTATGTATTTGGGTCCTTGTTTTACACGAAACTAATCCCATCAGGCTACATACACAATTAAACTAATTGAAAGAGGTTTACATGGCGCCACTTCCACTGACTGGGAACTGAATGGGATTTTTATGGATTGGTTTATAAAAGTCATTGTTCGAAGCTGCAGGCAACAACTAGGCTAGTAAAATGCATGTATCAATATAATGTAAAGTACCGAGGGTCGTGCTCACGGACAATTTGCTCAGGTGTTCATACCCGATTTGTCAATTGTAACAGCATAAGCAGCAATACATATATAGTGCTTATTTTGCACCGTCTAGTAGTCGTAAATAGTGCATATGTACACGACACTCACGTGAACGCATTTCACTGCTTACAAACAATCACTGATACCGAATGGTAGGTACTTATTTCATAATAAAAGTTTTACTAACAGAGGATAATAGTTTAGTTTCCTGTAGATAAAACAACTTAATGAACACAGTCTAGGACTTTTTTAATTGAAAAGCCTTTAAATATATGTATAAATAACTAAACTACTATACTATATGTTTTAAACATTGTAATTTTTTAAAAGTATATGTGAAATTGTTATATTCATGATTGAAATACTAGTCATCCCCGCAGTTTCACCTGCGTTTATGGTCACTGCTGCTCTCCTATTGATCGTAGCGTGATGATATATAACCTATAGCCTTCTTTGATAAATGGGCTATCTAACACTGAAAGAATTTTTCAAATCGGACCCGTAGTTCCTGAGAGTAGCGCTAGCTGAAGAGTTTGTTTGTTTGCTTGATACAAACAAACTCTTCAGCTTTATATATTAGTATAGATATGACGTAAAACAGTATGTTTTATATTTTTAAAACCATATTACCATATACTTACGGCTAAGTTATACATATAAAGACTGTGTCTTATAGTATATAATTATCTCGCGAACCGTTCATGCAAAGATGATTTTCAATACATTACGATGAAACAACTTTACCCCACATAACATGCACTCTTTTATATTTCAATCAATTCTAAAATACGGTACTTGGTTCTGCGAATGGTTGTGTTTTTACCACTGTATCATGTACGCGGGCACTTACCGCATTGTGTCCCAGTTTTGCGTCAATTGTTAGTGAAATTCTCTGTAGTAATCATTGTAATAGAGTTAACCGCAATCATTTCTCTATTAAACCGTATACTGAACATGCACCGACCATTATTTTTGTTGGTTATTCTTTTGAAAGAATTTTATCTAGATTTCTCGTAGATTTTGACTACACAATCTAAATATACTGTAATTCACTTTAACTTTTAACGAGAGTAACTGCCAAATTTTTTTGTTAATGTTGCATGCTTTTATTAACATATCTATAGTTTTTGTGTTCCGAAACAGCTTACACCTTGTACTTATGCTACATTTATTTATTTATATAAAAAAAGATTAAATTATAAAACAAAATTAAAGTGAATTATTACATTGGCAAATTATTGCATTAGAATGTAATCTATATGTAGGCAACTTATAGGACAATACACTAAGAGTCAAATGGGGTAAAATGAATTAGTGTCTACATCAATATTTTTTAGTACTTGCGGATGACTTTTCGCAACATGCTATATTCCTGCAAATCTTGTGTAATTTTTTGTTGATGCGCATTGAGAAATGTGACCAACAAACAAAATTTTAATGTTAGCAACTTCTTCTTTATGTAAGTCTTTAAAAAGTCAAACGAGTCAGTGTTTTACTAACGAATCCGAGTTTTCGTAGAACTAAAGTCATTCCGTGAGCTACGTATTAAGTATTTACGTCACACGTTCGTTCTCAATATTAATTGAGCGCGAAGTTCTGACCTAAACTCTATAAATAACTTCCTTACGTACGTATTTTCTGTTAAATATTGATTATCTTTTTTTAAAAACGTGAAAGAACCAGAATTAGAGCAAAAAGATAGAATATCTCGGGATATATGAAAGAAAAAAACGAGCGATTACAAAGTTGTCTGCTGACTTCGGTAAAGCCTTTTAGCCGTAAAATGATGTAACGGTATCGTCAGACAAAACTAGAATATACTTAAAATGAGCGATTACATGAGCTATATCCACGGAAGGATAAAAATAGGAAGTGAGATAGCAATCGGTCATGTGTCACAACTATGATGTGCCTGATATCCGTATCCCCGGATGTCTGAGGCAGGAAAAAGATTTATTTATTTAACTCTTTATTGTACAGCTTTTAAGTGAGATACAATCCAAAAACAATGTAAACATTCAGGTATAACGAAAAAGATCTGTATCCATGTCCGTATCCGTTTCTTTTTGACGGATCTTGAACGAATATTTTACGTTATCATATTTTATTACGTGTACGTAATTCTAAATTTATTTTCTTAAAATTAAATATAAAACATCTGATGTAGTAAGTTACTGATATTATTGACAAGTTATAAAGTACTTTTTAAATATATTTATTGCGAAATCAAACCACAAATATTTGTGATATGTGTATTAAAATAATCATAAAAAAACACGCACAGTGCAAGGTCTTCAACGTCAACTGCCGTGTCAAGATCACGCGTATTCGCGGATCTAGACACTAATAATCCCTATTTGTATCCGTATCGGCGGATATACATTTTTAACGGTCCGGCACATCACTAGTCACTTTACGATCACGATACTTTAAATGATACAAGCCTTAGGTTTAAAGTTAAAAAAGTAAGAGCATACAAGATACTCTCAACAGGACCCTAACAAATTATTGGGTATGAATAATCTGTTTCATGTATAAATACTGTCATGAAATAATCTCGTAATTAGAAAATCTGATATTTTTCATACACAATGAGATTGAAAGGTGCTGCGAAGATGGAGGTTCAAACAAAACATCAACATTTCATAGAAATTACTCTCGGACAAGTACCTACATTATTAATCCTTAACGGACTTCGTTCCAAGCAACATACATCTATTTTATTTTTTCCAACTTTCCCAAGACATTGTGCATTAAGGCCGGCTACACACGATGCCTTGGGGCGGGACAGGAATATTACGAGCAATAAGAAATTCTTGCGTGCTTCACTTAAGATACCTTTCATGCAAAATGTTACGTTGCGTTATTATAAATAGTTTCATTATTAACGTTATTATATTTAGATTTCTAGTTATTATAATATCGTCGTTTCTCTATGTCTTTAGGTTACGTGTCTTCATGAAGTCTTAGCGGAATAATAAAGCACAGCATTTATGAAGTCCATAACACGTTCATTTATTACATACATCCGTAAAAGTTAGATGATTGTATTTAACTGCTTTAATTATCACTCATTCGTAACATAATTATTCAGGCTTAATACAGAAAAAAGGATTCCCAAGTAAATGACCCAGTGATTAAAATGGGCAGATTTGCTCTCTAAAACTTTTTTATGGCAGTAAATTGCATTTTTCTGAACTTTTAACGAAACGAATTTTACTAATTTAATTTTACCTCCCGGCCACATTCACTACAAAGTGATTATACATACAACATAAATTACTTATGAAGTTCGTTTACTTACATAAAGCTTATACCAACCCATGGTCCTGAACAACCAATTCAAAAAGGGTCCTTGTGCGATTCGCACCGTGTGGTGCGAACAGCTCGTGCTGTCAAACACCGGATTACCCTACCCAGCAGTGGGATAGGAGGGTTTATAAACGGCTGATACTTTATTATATAATCAAAGTTAAATCCAAATCTATCAATAGTTATTAGTAGTGTTATACCAGTAACGTCATAATATAGTCTTTGTGTGAAAGGTGTCCTACAGTAGTCCACTATAGTACCAGTTTTTGAACAGATATATAGAATAGTATAAGAGCGGATATCCTAGTGGCTTTTTGTTTGTCTGAGCCATACCTGTTTCTAGACGAGTTTTTAAGTGATTATTAATGGCAAGGTCTAGCTAGTGGCCGTCTGAAAGGTGTGTACGGACAGATATCAGATGAATGTGAATACTCTGTTCATGATATTGATGAAGAAATCTTTAAAAAATCGGCTTAAAACGTTTCTAGAGTGTCAGTAACGCGTTATACATCTGATGCTGTTGTTTGACACCTTACTGATGAATACTTTTATTATAATTGTAACACCTTTGATTATAAACATGTATAAAATCAAAGTGTAATACTATAATCTAGTTATGTATGTTTAAAGTGAAAGAAATGAATAGACTTAAAAAACTTTAATTAAAAATATTCTGAGCTCGTGGGAAAGCTTAGAATATTTTTAAGTAACGCTTTTATTGTTATAAATGTATGAATTAAACTATATTATAGGAATCAGTGTATATAAAAATAATATAGTCCAATTCTGGAACAAAAATCTTGAGAGTTCCTGCTAATTTTGAGACCTGTCTTTTGGAGTAAATACTCCTTAAGCCCGTGGGAAACAATCATGAAGCGACTGGGTGCGAATAGGATGTTTCAAAGTAATATTGTATTTTTAATAACTAGGTCTTGTTAGCTGCTTGTATTTTCATTGATACATTGAATAACTATACTTGCAAAATTAAATGAAAGTTTTACACTAAATGATACCCATTTAGTTTCTGTTAATAAGTAATAGCTATTTAATATACAACTTTATTTCACAAACCCATGCTTTCCTGATGGTAAGTAATTACCAGCGCTTCTGGTCAGGTCAGGTCTGGAGATTCTATTCACTACTAGAAGGTTTTCTGTAGCTCCTAGTTTTCTCCGAAAGTTCCAATTCAAGCATGAGTAAATAACTGAACTATTTTATGACAAAACATAAATTGTCAATGGTTTTCACCAATGCGAGGTTCTCAAGGTGAGATAAAATCACTTATATGTGATTAGAATCACACTAGCACATAGCAACGAGACATACTGTGGCATGCATAGCAAAATGCGTCTGCCTTTCTCCACGAGAATTATACGCTAACTTATTTTATTATTTAACAGAGTATGTAAATATGGAAATTGAAATCTCTCTGCGAGTTTCTACCCATAATCTTGACAACTATTTTTAGTTTTACTGTTAGGGTAATGTATAGAGATATCATGATACAGGACTTTACAGGAGAAATAGCAACAAGATACTTTACTGACAAAAACTATATGTAATTTTAATAATATTCTGGGACCCAGGGCGTAACACGCTTTTATTGACTTCACTAACTATGTAAACAAGTCTCGTAAGTCTATTTTTAATCGACGAACAAACGGAAGAGGTTCTCAAGTCAACTCGTATATTTTTTTTAATGTAAAGGTACCTATGTATATCTATAACTTTTTACGGGGTAAACCGATTTCCATAATTCTTCTTTTTTATTGGATAGTGTTTACTTTGAAGTTGGTCCCATTTAAATTTCAAATAAAAAATTCAACCCTAAGGGTAGTAAAATAGGAGAAGCATGATTGTTCACCCGTTGAATTTACACCTGTGAACCGATTTTGTTGAAACTTAGCACATATATGTAGTTCTAATGATACTACAACATGACGGAATCCAGTAGTTGATTATTTTAGCCACAAAAAAAACTAAAAAATAAAAACTTGTCAAGTAATGGCAATGAACACCACCATAATCCGCTAACAAGCATGACACCCAGGTCAAAGAGCATTCCACTTAAAATGGAAATCAAAATAAAGAAGATGTTTTTAAAAAGGTTGGTAACGCTTGTCTAACAAGTGTGCATAAAATACGGAGTTTCCTTTTATTAGACGGGCCGTATGTTTCTTCTCCAGATAAAAAAAACTTCTGTCTCGACTGTTTTTTTCAGCTCCTATAACGCCACGTCATTACAGAGTTACTTACGCATGTGTGCATAAGACTACGTACGCAACTGTGTACTTGAAGACTTCTCTATGGTTTTTATGATAAAAATATACTACTGCGCTGTTATCTAATAAAATAAGAATCGTTCCACAGGTAACAAAAGAAACAAGGATAATTTCTGCGCTGGCAATACATCGCCTATAGAATTTAATCTTTCACATGGCAACCCCATACCTCTGCTCTCGCGTTTTATGAAACCGTGGCCGAGCGCGATGGCGTGCCGTGCCTCATAGATCAATTGTCACGTTTTCTAGACAAGCTATAGAAATGGTAAAGAAATAAGTACCTATTGCTATTGTCGACAATGCTATTCCCACGACACAGAACTGTTATGTAAGTTCAATGTCAAATCAATGCGATGTGTATATAAAAATATTCCATTATTATTTACGAGTATGTCATTGTAATGTATTTAAAATGATTAATTGTTATTTAAATTATAAAAACACCTTGTTGCGACCACCAACTTCCTTGATCTATTTTCCACCATCAAAGTTAACGTTTTTTATAGGTTCTTTTTATAGAGTAGGTAATCCAAATAATTTAAAAAATAATTAGTATGAGTTCTCAAAACATATGATTGACTTATTTACTGAAATGTATTATTTTATTATTTATGGTGTATTTTTTTAGGTATGTTGTATCGTATATGATCATAATGTGCCAGATATTTCTGTCCTTGTGACCCCTCCAGTCACAAGAAGTACAAAACATTCGGATACGCGAGCCCAGCCTCTGCGAGCTACTGCAGTCTCAGTCCCGTTCCCCATCCGAGACTTGCGGTATCACTTACCCTAGGTCTCTCTCCCTACCCATTTGTCTTCTTCCTTCTTTTCCGTCTTAAAACGACGACATTCAAAAGGAGGGTTGACGTCAGGCAGGCAGCCGCCATAAAAGAAGCCGGCCAAAACCCTTTCAAAACGGGGCAAAGGGTGCTACTGAAGAAGTTCAAAATATTCTTGTATCAGTTAAAACATCGTTTAAAAACGTTTATCCGATACGTATCCGAATTCCTTAACCATAATCCGATACCCAATTCGAATATTAACACGAAAACGCGGGAAACACGAACATCGGTAGAATATTGAGCATTGCCATTGTCTCTCACCCCTGTTTTATTACGACCTATCTCACGCAAGGACACGTACAACAATCAACTTAAACTCCAACACATAAAATTTATTTTCGTAAAACATAACATTTGATGGCAAGACGTGGAGTTATGAAAACGGGTCGGTTCTCTTAAGAAACATGGCGGAGCTCGAAACAATGACAAGTTTTGATACAAATTTCCTTTGGCAGACGGCTGTTATGAATACCGTTTCGTGTAATATATACATAATAAAACGGATATTGTCGTTTGTTGGGTGATGTTTAAAAATTAATAACGTAAATTGTCTGTGGTTGATTGCGTTTTGTTGAGTAATAACCTCTTGTTTGAGCTCCGAATTCACTGAAAAGATAACATATTAAATGTTTATTAGAAGCAACAAACCTCTTCAAAATTAACTGCTTTAAATTTGTAAATTTAAACGAGAAGGGTCAAGAACATCTTGTTGAGAAGTATAATAATAATTTCATTTATTTCGAATTGGATTAAGCACACAGACTTAGGTTCTAATGTAATTAGAAACTTCAGATATCTGAAATATAAAGTACCCAAAAAAATGTTTAAAACCCCAACTTGTAACTAAAACATATTTGACCGTACCCGTCATATTTTTGTAAACTGATAAATAACTCGCTTATCTAAGCTTTTAACCGATTACCGAAAGTAGGTACTTCAGATTTTTTAGATAACGCTTTGTCGTAGTATCTCCTACCTATCTTTAGTAAATATGTACCTTCGATACGTTCGTGTAAATGTCTATGTTATCAGAAGTCAACAGAGCGGTGGGCTTTGAATCTTTTATAAGTGACTTGTATTGATTTATATTTAAATTCCTTAACGCCTCTTTTAAAATATTGTAGCCAGTGTTTGGTGTAAGTATCTATTTTTATGTTTATTTAAATTAAGAATTTCATAAACACTAACCATAAATACAGTATTCTTAGTTCAAATTAAATCTCTCTCTCTCTCTCTCATTTTATAAAATTATGCAAATGACTGCAATAACCATTAACAACCGCTTACAATTCAATTTATTGACAATTACAAGAGACAATGACCACAGTATAATGTATTTACAGTATTGTGACTCGGCTTCCTTGAAATAATTACCTACAGCCGGTCGATACGCAAACACACGATAGGGCTGCCCATAATTTCATCTACATGCTTGAGTTGGTACCGAGTGTATACCGAACTCAAGGCGTGGCGATCCGACGTTTGTATGAAGATACAATACTGTATATACATTATACTGTGCAATGACAATAATCTTGTGGCAATAAATCTGCCCGAAACATTTCCTAATCTTGTAACTACACTAGCTTCGTATTTCTAATAAAATAGTTAAATAATAAGACCCTTTTAAAAAAGATTCTAGAGTAACAAAGGAGCCATAAAACTTATTTAAAAAGTATGAATGATATAATCTTCTAAAATTTTAATTTTTTTTAACTTTTTAAAGCCCATTTTTATAATCCCCAGCGCGCGATAAGCGCATCATTCCCATAATAATCCTATTATACACGCCTCTATTTTATACGGTAAAGTGACCCTACACTTTCCAACTATATTACATAAAATCTACTGTGACATTTATAAATAAATTTTCCAGGCTTTCGCTGCCGAACGTAAGTCACGATTTTAGAACGACAATGGAATTTGAAAAAAGAAATAGGAATTTTTGGCTGGTTCTTTCGAAGAAAAAGGTAACTCTTGTTTTTGGTAATCCAACGATAAGCGGAATTGATTTTGTTTAGGAACAGGGTAAGATTTTCATTTTATTTGCAGTCTGAAAATGTGTTATGTTAAAATGTATATGTGAAATGTGTTATTTGTACCCCGTCCCTAATTCCTGGTTAAAAATAAACTCGTTACCTAAGGCTTCTATTTTTCTATACATATACTTCAGTTCACTAATTTACAACGTTTCATGAACAAACCTGGTTTTACTATCTTCTTAATGTAATTTCATTAATAAACGGATTTTTCCTGACTTGTTCTGGCTGTATACAAAAATCAGAGCATGATTCTTGTATATGACAGAAAAAATAAGAAAAACCGTTTATAAATGGTTCATAAATTGACGAAACACTGGGTCATAAACCGACAATTTCCAGGGACAATTTATTATCTTTCGAGTAATGACCAGTCCCATTAAGTACATTACGGCCTAATGACTAAACATCTCGTGAGGCACGGGTTATGATATATAATTAAACAAGTATTACAAATAGATTAAATTTTTTTGTTTATATGTTCGTCGGATGCCATACAAACATCTGTGGCTTTCGTTACGGGCAACTACCCAAATCCTAAACAGTCCCACAACCTGGTCTAGCTACAGAACTTCGATATCGTTTAGTAGTTGTGGAGGTCTCATGGCAGTCGCTTCACGTAAAATATCAAAGTTAGGCCGTATCGTAGTTAGACCGACCCCAGAAAGAAAAGGCGCGGAGAATGATAAACGTTATTTTAGTATACCCGAATAAGTAACATCGATTGGAATAGTTTTTATTTTAACCCATGTTATATATAATTTATACCGAAAACTAGAAATATTCAAGAGGAATACACACAAGTCCCGCAAAATAATATATGAAGTTTATAAAAACTAATATAATAAAAACAAGTTTTAATAGCGAACCTAGTATAAAATAGCCAAGCAATTCCATTATCCACCTAGACATATTCATATGCTCTGAATATCTGTTTATGAAGGCAGCAGGGCGTTACCTCGAGACACTGACGATTTCTAGTTCTGTTACCTAGCTATAGTACCTATTTGTAACCCAGCTGCTTATATTGTTTCATTTATTTATTACCTACCAAAGTTTTTATAGATATTACTATGTACCTACTTATATACTATTGTGTAAGGATTATCTGTAAACAATATGTATCTTTCTGAAAATAAATAAATAAATAAACCTCCTAGCTACTAGTTACCTACTACTACCTAGCTATATAGTCAGGGTAAATACAATTTAAAGTCGCCAGTGACAATGACGTAATTATGTTGTTCTTGAAAAAACCACTAAAATAGTAATACATATTTCATATAAATATTATAATTATTATAGGAAAATAATATGAAATTATTCAATCACAGGACGGGAAGGTTTGAAAGTAGTTCAAAATTTAGACAACTAATGTACGGCAAAGTCAGATTTCGTATTTCGAACTTCGATTCTTATGTCATCCATAATTTGTTACCTGAGTTTTTTCCTCCACCAAATTAACTCAGGCATCCGTACGGTATGTATATTCGAATTTCGAGTGGACCTTTTGTCAGTCTTTTAATGCCATGCCAAAAACTTCGTGGGAATTCCGACCGAAACACGGCCACGTGTATCCGAACACTCTTTTTCCTTTCATTAGTATTTCTTTGATAATATTTAGTTTACTACTATATTCCTTCTGTGACAATGTTAATAGAGAGTTGTTTTTCTATTTTGCAGTTTGTTTAATCCTTAACCCGTTACCTTTTGTAATTGTAGCTTGCAAGATAGGTTTCGAATGCCTCCTACCTTACAAATCTTCCTAATATTATAAAGGCGAAAGTTTGTGAGGATGTATGAATGTTTGTTACTCTTTCACGCAAAAACAGCTGAACAGATCTGGATGAAATTTGGCACAGAGATAGATTATAGTCTGGAATTCAGTCGGCACTTAAGCTACTTTTTATCCCGGAAAATCGTTTCGATTTCAAAAAAAAATTCTACGCGATAGGAGATAGCCCTTCAAACTATTTAGTTAATAAGTCAGTAACTGATAAGTGCTTATGGTTTACCCTTACATGCTGAAAACATATTTACGAAATATCTCCTTAACTTATTTTAGTTCTACACTTGTCTCAATAGAGAGGGCCAAACAGACCATTTACGTGTACTTAGAAGCATACCATTAGCTATCAGCAAACAAACTGAGTGACTAATAAGTCAAGTATAGTCCAAGTCGACCGATAAGAGCTGTAGCGAGTACCGTAGCGTGGACGTGGCCTAATCCGTCTTAATTTAGGGTTGTCTCACAATAATAGTACACTGTGTCTACTATTAAACTTTAAATATTTACGACATTTTTGACCTATTTACGGTTTTTAATGGTAATACTATCTCAGTCTACTTTATAATTATAATTCTGTAATTTGCACAAAAATAACATCTGTATTAAAGAAACAACACTCATTTTTATTACTATTACTTTTTTTCAGGTTATGTTAGAATATTCAAAAAGTAATTCTGATATAGGTACTTTATTTCAGTGACCATATTTTTCAGTATTTATTAAATAAAGATGTTATGAGTATAACGGCCGGAACGTGTCGATATAATCTTTTAGAGTGTCGGACGGTGTAATGCAAATATCCTTTAAGCAGATGTTATACTAAATTGTTAAATTTGTTAGGTGTTATTAAAATGTTTCGAAAACTCATAAACGCCATTAGTTGTGCCAATATCCTCGTGACATTTGTAAATGCAAATATGCTAGAAATATTGTTTTACAATTTGTTTATGAATGAAATGGCTGAAAAACAAAGGCAATTTTTTTTCCTACACAAAGTGACACATTATTAATATCTCTTACAAACCAATAGACTGAACTAGTCTTCAAATTAAGTATAAACTAAATTATTTTGGCAAAAAAATAAAAACTGCCAGCCCTGACTCTGAGTAATGCCAAGAATATTTAAGGAGACGGGCCTTAATAACAGTTTTCTAAGCGACGTAGCTTATTTATTGCCACCCTCATATTGCCTAAAGTTGGAGTACCAGAGGCTCATTATTCTTTTTGGACTTCTTTGTTTATTTTGGTTTATTTCCTTTTTATGACAGTTCGCGAAGGTTGTTTATCGATATTCCTCTCTAACATATTTGGGTTACTTTGACTTGACTCGCTCGGTTATTAACTCAAGTTGTATTTAAGAAGAACGAATTAAGTGGTCATTAACATATTGAGCAAAGCTGAATTCAAATTCACATGAAAATCTTTTCGGTGTTACGGGAATTATTCTGAAAGAGAAATGGTAGAAATAAACAATAACGGTTTTGTTTAATACGTTAATCTATACTAATACCAAACAGAAAGTAACCCTCCATTGTGCAGTGATTGTGGTACACAATGAAAAAATAATACCTACCGCATTTTTTTTAATGCCTCCCCCTCAGATAACAGAAAGTGTTCAAGTATCCCTTATCTCAAGAGCTAGCTCATCGCCACATACATATGTTCATGTGATACGTTTTCTTTTCATCTCCAAATCTTTGTCCCAATTCTATCTCCTCACTTTTTGACCCACTTTCCTACAGACACGTCAAGGATAGGGATCAAAATTTTATTTCGTCGGTCCAGGGGGGAGCAAATCAAAAATTTGTCTGAAAATACTACGGAACTACGGAACTACGGAACTACGGAAGCTTGCTGAAGCCAGGAGGGGCAGCTGCCCTGCCCGGATTCTCATCGCGCAACTATCAATCATACATGACTTTTGAGTGAGCGTGTAATGGTATTTCGTCAATCATCCGTCAGTCAGCGCACGGACAGCGATCGAGTCGGAGACATGGATCACGCTGAAGAGACGCTCGCGCACTCGCGCAGTCTAATACCGCTACTCCCGTCTAATGTTTTAAAGTCGGAGAAAGAATTTATAATAACATTTGAGACTTTCTGAGTTGTGGGATACTAGGAATCCTCAATATACGAATAAATACAAAAGGTTTTTTTTATAGTATAGGGGGCTAACGAGCAGACGGGTCACCTGATGGTAAATGACTTCCGCCGTCCATGGGCACCTGTAACTCAAGAGTCACAAGTGCGTTGCCGCCCTTTAAGGTGGGAGTAGGGGAAGAAGAGGAGATGGGGAAGAGCGGGAAGACGGGAGATGGGGTTAGAGGGGAGGAGAGGGGGGAGAGGGGAAGGACGGGAATAGGGGAGAGAGAGGGGTTAGGGACTCCGGTAACCTCACTCACGTGGCGAAAAGCAGTGCAAGCATTGTTTCACTGCCGGTTTTCTGTGAGGCCGTGGCGGGCGGAGTCGAGCCGGCCCATACGTGCCGAAGCATGGCTCTCCCACGTAAAAAGGTGGTTTTCTATTCTTCGGGGCAAAACTTTTTTTCTGATGAAAGGTACCCTATGTCTTTTCAGTACCCCTGTTAACGTATACAACATTATATGACTATCGGTTGAGTAGTTAGGGCGATAAAGCTTAATAAACAAACTCCCTTTTATGTTTATAATATTAGTTAAGAGGATTTAAATAATAATAATAATAAATAATAACTAACTAACCACTAGACCAACAGGCCAGTCAAATGTTCATTATGAACTCACAATGTTAATTTGACGACGTGACCGTAATAGTGTTTGTTTTTAACCGACTTCAAGGAGGAGGTTCTCAATTCGTCGGAATCTTTGTTTTTTATGTATGTTCACCGATTATTCGAAGACGCCTGAACCAAGTGAAAAATCTTTTTTTTGTTTCAAAGGGTATAATATCCTAGGTGGTCCCATTTAAATTTTATCGAAATCAGTCGAGCGGTTTTAAAAGAATCAACAAATATCTAAAAATTTTATACCTACATCGATGATATTTTCGTCGCTGTCTCATTGGAGCAGTGCGTTTAGTTGGCCTACCCATATTATATTTAAACAAAATACATCTACTTTCCACTAAAAAGCACATTGAAGTCGGTGATGCTTTTTTTAAAAAGATAATTATTATTAATTTAAAAGTTATAAGTATTGTATAACTACTTTACATTTAGTTCTTTTCATGGTATTTATTTGATTTCAGGAATTAAATTTTAGCAAAGTTGTTACCAATATTAAAGAAGACCACCAATTAAATGCTCCATTAGAGGATGATAGAAAGGTAATTAGGAAAAATGGAAAACAGAACGGCTTATATCACTGATTTTAATACAAACAAACTTAAGCAAATACAACTTTAAGCTATCATAAGTTTTGAAGAGTATAAGAAAGAGAGCGCAGTAGTAATTTTTATTACAACTAAGGAGGAAAACAAACATACAGTTTGACAGAATAGATCTATATATACGTTCTTAACGGCATAATAATAATAATAATAAAACTATCTTTGCGTATATATAATAAATAGTAGTATAATAATACTCTTATTATTAATACGTATCGTAATTATTGGTTTCTTAAGAAAAAAACAACTCTCGCAATAATTCTTGTGTCACGTTAACAAACATTGAAACATCGGACACAAAGAACACCCCGACTCGGGACAACTATTTGTGGAGCACACAAATGTTTGTCCCGTGTGGGAGCCGAAGCCACAACACTCGTGCTTACTGGCAAGCGATCACTTTAACCATTGTGCCATGATTTTGATCTTTGTTTAATGTATTGTGTACAATAATGTAAATATTATGATTTTGAAGCACTTGTTTAAGCATTAAATGATATTCAATGGTTTGTTTGTGTTGTGTGTTTGTACAACGGTTGCTTTTGAGAATTTAAAACAGATAACGAATGTATACTAGATTATATATTAGTAAAACTTGACTAACTGGTATGAAAGGTTAGGTGTTGTTTGTTTGTCTCGTCAATTCAACGTGCTGTCTTTATCTGAGGCTGATACCCGCTTCTATCGCTAGTAACCATTGGTGAAAAACGCATCCGAGGGTGATTCTAACTTGAATAACTGTTTATAATCACTTATATTTAGATATAGGACGTACTTATACTATTAAATATTTATAATAAGACGATGATGATGTTTTTTTACCATTTACAGAGTAATTAATTATAGTTTAGAAAAAAAACACTCTTTAATCATCATCAGACCATAGTTACAAAGTCTGATCGGTCGGACTCGTCGAACTCGAGAAGTTTACTGTTAGCCACTTAAGAGTTCCACTGTCCACCTCCTGGCTCCATCAGATCAGCTCCAAGATGCCAAATTATAGTATTGTCATCCAAACTACACATATGTAAATACAAAGTTTCATTTAGATGTGACAATTAGGAATAGAATTACACATTCCACCTGCTTTTCTGAGAAACGGAGGTAAAATACCTAGAAATTGAAACGGTCACGATTCATATCAAAACCATTTATTTCAATTAAACCAATAAGGTGTTTTTAAATTGTCAGGAGTAGGAGTCAGTCAGACTAAGTCAGTCGTGAAGCTAGTGGCTTGTCCAATACGTAGATCCTATGGAGAAGAAGGACACTCTTTTTCAAAATGTTTTTTTAGAAATTTTTGGTTATATATTACTTTAAAATATAAATAGATGCGCTAATTGATACTATACATATTTAAGTAATAGGGATAACCAGCCCCGACCAACGGCACCCGTTCACGAGCATGACGCAGACGAAAGCCATCGTACACATCAACCATTTGTAAACGGATAGTTTTTGTAACTGCATGCTAGAGTCATGCCCTTTTAGTGATTTAAGTAAGGGTCCCATTCATCTACAGCCTGGATACTACGTTACTAAAACTGTAAGAAAACGCGTATAATATTAAATATACAGCGACTGTACCGAAACAATAGCTCATGTATGTCGAAGTAGTTTAGAAAGCGCTTGAATTAATTTTACCAACACATTCACTTTCCACGTCTGTGATCATAGACATATCTTTAGAGGAATGTAAAATGGTATTGTGAGTGGCCCATCGTGGTGATCATTTTTCAAAAACCATACCTATAGCAACTAACTATTATCTTATCTGTGACTATAGTTACTTTGGTCGTTGTGGAGTACAGAACTTTAACTGACTAACAGTTGTGTGTCTCGTAGTTATTTTCTCTCAAGCAATCGGACTCCTATCATAACAATATATAAACCAGATACCAAACCCGCTACTAACAACACATATCTAGTTACCAATCGTCACTGACGCTCGGACACGCTACACTGCTAATGCGTGTACATTAACAGTTAACTGTTATCGTTATTATTATAACTGTTACTAAATAGCTGTTATTGTTATTTGTTACGGTTAGCTAATGGGTTCTGAACAGAATATCTCAGATATAAATACCGTTACATTCCTTCCTATAAAAAGACGTAACTCAGGTAAAATACATGAATGTTGCAATGTCATTCGCTACCAAATTCTCCAAAGAGATTTGCAAAAGTCCAGCCAATTATAATATATATATATATATATATATATATATATATATATATATACTAAACAATCCTACAACTACGGTTTTGTAATAGTAAATAATAACTGTGACTCGAAGTTTTTGAAGTCAGTGTTCTGTTGCCAAAACTTAACTCATTAAACACGATATTAAACTCAAAAACTATTACGAAAACATTAACCTCATCTGGGTTTAACAGTGAAGTGATATATGGGAATCGAACCGATTAAACCACACGGTGTTTCGTCACAAGTGAATCAATTGCAAGTAACTTGGATATACCCTAGAAATGAAGTCCCCGAGAACCCCGATGGCTGATGAAATTCTGCCTGCGTGCCCTGTCATTGTGTTTTTAAACAACTATTTAGTTATATAATATTATGAAAGACTTATATTGTATACATATCTATCTAGATACATAAACATATGTATATAAAACTATGTAAAGACAAGACAGTTGAGTATCTACCTCTCTTCCTCCGTTTGACAACTGATTATTGAGGAGCTGTGGTGTGTCAAAAAACAGGTTTTTCCCTCTTTTCATTAGGACACCACAGTGACGCGACCAGTCGCGTCACTGTGGTATCTAGAGCTACCAAGCGAGAAGCACCAAAACAAACACTAGGATCAAAATGGACGTCGAAGAGTTAACAGTACTTTTGCTATACGTACGACGAGTGGGAGGGAGGAGCATCCCTGGTAGCGCAACTGGTGGCAGAGTGAGTGATATGGCAAATAGCTTGATACATATTAATGGTTGCGCCACCAGCGGGTGATTCGGTCGCCGGCAACAACTTAGTTGCGCCACCAAGTTGATACCAGGTGAAATACCTGGTCAGGCGTGTAAATAGCCCGACCAGGGTGTGATTGCTCAACAGTTAGCGTACGAGGTGTAGGGAAGTAAACCACTTCTATCGATCAAAACAATCATGCCAGCACTAACCTGCAACACCGACCAAGTCCCGATCCTCCAGAAGGCAGCGAGCAGCGGCGAGGTTTCTACGGTCTCTTGCAGGGTATTGACCGGCCGGTCACGATCGTAGACTGGAGCACTCCACATACACCTTGTAAAGGTTACAAGCGAGTCCAAACACTACACGGCTATAGGACTAACGGAAAATCAGCTTCTTTTCACGAGAAATATAACTGATCCGTGGCGGAACAAAATTTTTATATTAAAGCGTCTTCTTAGCGAAAAGCGATGAGAGCAGGGTATGTCCGTTTTTTCTTGCACCAATCAGGTGCAGCGCGTTTACATTATTTGAAGACTGCTAACGCCATCTCTTGAGATCGTCGAGTACATTGGCAATATTACAGCAGTACCAGCACTAATTGCATTCGACAAACAGAATGTGGTTTACATAAAGACTATGAAATTAATAATATAACGAAATATATTATGGTGCGATTATGTATGCATTTTACAAATATATTGGCGCTCCACCATGCACCCCGCCTTGGAACATCACAAGATGTTTCAAAACACGCGAATTTTCTAACTGACTGAGAGTAACACATGCATTATGCGATTAAATAATAAATATGATAAATATAGCGGCCTAAACTAAAAAATAAGGTTTAAACTAAGTTGAATTTATTGTGTAGGAATAGGATATAATTTAGTTACAGCGCGTTTGTAAATTCCAGTTTGCGTTTTAACTATCGCCACGCGTACAACGTTATCAGAGCCTCTGAACACGTCCGTAATTACTCCTAACGGCCAATGCAACGGTGGAGAATTCTCCTGCTCAAGAAGAACAACAGTTCCGATTTCTACCGGTTTGTCGGGAGTAGCCCATTTTTGCCTAACTTGCAACGTGTGCAAATACTCTAAGTGCCATTTCTTCCAAAAGGATTGGACCATACTATCTAACAACTTTTTACGTTCTAACAGACTCAATCGTTGATCTGACAAATCAGCAGCGGGTAAATATTGCAACGGAGTAGACATCAAAAAATGCGCGGGAGTTAATACCTCAGGATAAGGGTCTGACGATAATACGCTCAATGGACGAGAGTTAAGAATACACTCTATCTGAGTAAGAACAGTTTGCAGTTCTTCGTATGTAAGTAACTGACTTCCTATTACTCTATATAAATGCGTTTTCATGCTCTTTATATTCCCTTCCCACATCCCACCAAAATTTGGTGATCTTGGGAGAATCATCTTCCACTCTATGCGTCGAGAGAGCAACTCATTCGACAGCGCGTTTTTGAAGCTAGAGTTCAATAAAAAACTATACAGCTCATCTAAATGTGCCTTCGCACCGATGAAAGTAGATCCATTATCGGAATAGAGACATGAAACTGGTCCTCGACGGGAAATAAAGCGTTTAAAAGCGGCTAGAAAGTTTTCAGTAGTTAAATCACTGGTCACTTCAATATGTAGACTACGTGTGACCATGCAAACAAAAGAACGATGTACGCCTTTTGCGCATGTTGACCTCTGCGGCGAGAAAGGATTGTCCTTATCGGACCAGCGTAATCTACACCAGTGTGACAAAATGCCTTGGCCTCTGAAACACGATAATCAGGAAGATCAGCCATTATAGGCGTTGGATGCGTTGGGTTGCATTTAAAGCAAGTGTTGCACTTTCGCAACTTGGACCTGATAACAGTCCTGGCATCCAAGATCCAGTAGCGTTGTCGTATAATAGACATAAGAAGTCCAGGTCCGGTGTGACAATTAACAACATGAAAATGCTGTATTATTAAGTCAACGACATGATCGCGTTTAGGGAGAAGAACCGGATGTTTAGCTTCGAAAGGAAGCATTGATCCAGAAAGTCTTCCTCCAATGCGTAAAATCCCTTGTTTGTCTAAGAAGACGAAGAGGCTTTGCAGCTTTTTTGAAGGTAATTTATCAGCCTTGATCAAATTGATATCTTCACAGAAGTGCACAGATTGAACGGCGAGAATTAACGCATTCTCAGCACTTGTCAACCCTGCTATAGAACGAGGTTCGACCTTAACTTTAGGTCTTGCGAATTTTAATACATATGCGGTGATACGTAGCAACTTTTTCCAAGAAGAAACACGTTGTGCTAACGTACACAGCAACGGCGGCTCTGTGTGAGTAATGGCAGCCAACACATTTGCCTTGAGTTCAGGCAAGACAGAGCAATTATTAAGCGAGAATGGCTGAATCCACGGAGGACCTTTCCACCACAAATCGTGGGTCAAAAGTTGCGATGGAAGCATACCACGCGAAAAACAATCACTTGGATTACTAGCTCCGGCAATATGATAAAAATGTTTAGAGTCCAAGTTTTCTTGGCACTGAGCGACGCGATTACCGACGAAAACTGACCAACGATGTGGTGAAGAATGAACCCATGATAAAGCAATAGTGGAATCAGAAAATGCGTATATCCCGGCAATGGGCATACGTGTCTTTGTTTGTTTCTTTACGTGTGTTGCATATGTGTCTCGCACAGTTTTTATTAATTTTGACATAAGTAAAATAGCGCATAATTCTAAGCGAGCGAGCGTAGTGATTTTTGTCGGCGAAACCTTTGATTTAGCGCAAAGAATGCGAGTTTGAATGCCAGACGGGTAGGTACAATGGGCATAAATGACACATCCCAGACCATTCATGCTAGCATCACAAAAGCAACAAGACGTAATTCACAACCAACTTCGACGCCTACATGACGTGGAATCCTTAAAGTGTCAAGCATTTGAAGTTCTTGCGCAAGAGCGAAAAAACGGGTGCGTATGTGCTCCGGTGCAGGATCGTCCCAATCACACTTGCTGAGCCACAATTCCTTAATTAACAACTTGGCATAGAGAATCACAGGCGCGACCAATCCGAGCACGTCAAATAGTCGTGCAACCATCGAGAGTATGTTTCTCTTGGTGCACCTTTCATTAATTGCGGCGCATGTGAAATGAAAATTATCTTCACATGGTTCCCATGAGAGACCTAAGACCTTAGAGACATTATTGTCAACATCAAAATCAAGCGACTTGCGGTGCGTGTCGGGAAGCGAGTCAAGTAGCACTGGTGAATTGCTAGACCACTTCACTAAGTCAAAGTCACCCGATTTGAAAAACTTAATCAAGTTGTGAGCTAATTGCGTGGCAGTATCCTCATTTGCAATAGAAAGAACCAAATCGTCCATATACAGACAGGTCTCTGCCACTTTCGCGGCATCAGGATAGAGCGGACTCATGTCAGTAGCCAGCTGTCGCACAGTGCGCATAGCTATGTAAGGGCTTGACTTGAGACCGAAAGGTTGCCTATTAAAGGCATAAGTTCGAATTTTTTCCGATTCGTTGAATCTAAATAAAATGCGTAGGTATTTATGTTGGTCTACTGGTACACCAATCCGTAAATAATATTGTTTTATATCAGCGTTCATTGCAATAGGAAATAATCTAAAACCTAACAATAATAAAAACAGATCGGCCTGTAAATTGGGTCCAATATGTAATATATCGTTAAGCGAAAGTCCTGTATGCGTTTTAGCACTCGCGTCCAATACGATGGGCGGCATCGGTTTATCAGGTCGGACTACTGCGTGATGCGGTATATAATAACCATCAGAGGACAGCTCAGATTCTTTAACAGGACTGAGGTAATTGTTATCAATATAATCCTGAATAACCTTGTTATAATTTTCGCGCACTATCGGTGCCTGACGGAGCTTACGCTCGAGTGAAACGAAACGGCGATAAGCGGTAGCGTGCGAATTACCTAATTCCGAAGGGTCCCTACAGAACGGTAATGCAACTGTATGACGACCTACGTCGTCACGGGTCACGGTAGCCGTGAAAATATTTTCGCAATCTGTCTCCTCTGGTGACAACAAGCGTTTCATGGGTACTTCTTCAAGTTCCCAGAACTTTTGCACTATATCATTAAGCGCTAACGCAGAAAAAGACGCGGCAGTAGGTAAAATATGTTTACGCGGGTAATCTCCCATAAGTACGTAACCAAATGTTGTAGATAAAGCACACGGTGCGCGCGGCCCACACTCGACCATATTTCCTAAGTATATAAATGGGAATAGCTGGGCACCTAACAATAAATCAATCTTGCCCGGAATATTCCAGCTTAAGTCAGCGAGCGGAAGGTTACGAAAATCTAGGTCGCAATCACAATCGATAAATTTCGAAGGCAATTGATCCGTAATGCATTCTACAACAAGCGCATGTATAGTGTATTTCTGATCCGGATAAATACGGGATTCAATGTCTAAATGAACATAACCGATTATCGGACTTGAAGCGGAACCAACACCTTTAACATAGGAATTATTCAACGGTATTATCGGTAAATTTAATAAACTAGAACAAGCAGATGTTATTAGATTATTCTGCGAGCCATTATCTATCAAACACCTAACTACAGATTTGATAAGAAGACTGCTAACGCCATCTCTTGAGATCGTCGAGTACATTGGCAATATTACAGCAGTACCAGCACTAATTGCATTCGACAAACAGAATGTGGTTTACATAAAGACTATGAAATTAATAATATAACGAAATATATTATGGTGCGATTATGTATGCATTTTATAAATATATTGGCGCTCCACCAATACCCTCCATACAACTATAGTCATTTTGTTGGTGGCGCGACCGTTGGCGCCACTATGGTGTTCTAATGCCCTAACGGATAAAATAGTAAAACATTATTAAGACCGAAATTTGACCAATGGGCGAACAACCTTTAAATCTTTACTTCTAAACTAATTACTAATGTAATAAAGCTGAAGAGTATTTTTTTATATTTGTTTGTTTAAAGTTGTTGTACCTCTCGAAGTACCGCCAATGAGTCTAAATGCGGAAACAGAGCCCTATACCAATATCTGTCGGATTCGATTGTTTTTTTGTATTGGATAGAGTATTAATTGAGAATGGCTATAGTTCGCCCCTAAGAGCTATAGCGCAATGTTACACAAAGTCTCTTAAATGTCAATCGTCAGCAATTAAACAAAACATAGGCAAAACTAACATTCCTGTACGCGTTACCTCATCACTTTCCAATAGACATTCCTAGGGCACATGTCAGTTTTCAAATAAGCATCATGTTAAGGTGTATGGTTACGGCTTGGACTGGACCCGTACGTCTGGCCTGTAATGGGAGACGCTCGGCGTGTTCTCACGGTGCTCGTTCCTGAGATAATTATAGCACTCAGATTTTTAGGGTTCATTACACTGAGGGCAAAAAGGAATCTATATAATTTTGTAAATGTCCGACGGTTGGTAGGTCCGTCTTACTGTATGACAGAGGAATATTATTTTGATATGATTGAAATTTAATAGTTAAATTTATTTGGGAGATAATTTTTTTATAAATCGTTATACAATAATTGTGTAGGGATTTTAACGCAAGTGGCACAACTGAACTGTTGCAGTATTGTCTGTGTGTCTCACGCCGTCTGTTTATTGATATATATAGTTTATTCAAACTATTACGTTCTATATTGTTTGGAGTCCTAATAAATTAAATTTAAATATGAACTTTATGCCTTTGATCTAAATATTTCAACTTGAACATAATATTAATAACTCTGGCGTGAACATTCTTGCCGATAACAAAACCCCTCTTCGCTCGTAATTTGACACCATTTGTCTGCTTTTATATTTTTTTTATGTTTCTACTATTATTTGATTTATGTAATAATTTAATAAACTTAAAAATAACTTGAGCGAGTACAGGCTCCTGGAAGACACACAAAAAAATTAAATTTGAGACTCAATTTCAAGTGATATTCTCAAAACTAATTAACATACAATACCATAATACCTTCTGGGAATTCACCATGATGTAGTTCTCACATTGACTAGCAAGCACCATAATAGCAATATAATTTTTAAAACCGCTTATAAGTCATTAAGGCAAACAATTATAGCCTCCTTCCCATTAACTGAGAGAATTGGAATGGCCCGACTGTTCTAGTACGTTGGCTCTATAGAGGTCCAGCTTACCCAGTACTATTAACGTATAGTTGTTTTTAACCCCCGACGCAATTTTAATAGTGTTTATATGTCATATATGTACTTAGCCATTGTTCACTCGGGCTGTCTTGTTCTTGCTTGCCTGCTTTGCCATCTTAGTTGTATAAAAAAACATTTGAGGCAGCAAACGAATCTTTACACATAATAAGCTCTTCCAGTAGCCTGAAAGACGTTAGAGATGGGTAATCACCCGGGTTTTTACCCAATCGTGGGTTTTAACCTGGGTGATTACCCATCTCTAGGCACCATTGACAGTAGGTACACCACCTACAGACTCTAATATACAAGGTTTCTTTGGCTGCAATCCTCTGCAGAGTGACTGAAATAAATATTACTCTCGTCTCGCTGCAAATGACATTTTAGTTCTGAACGTGGTGGCATGTAGACATACAAAATTTATAGATAAATTTAAAGTCACAATGTCGTATCTCCCTCGCTTTGTTGCCACCGTATTGACTATTTATAACAATCGTTCTAATAGTTTAGTGTTGAAATGTCAACCATTTATAAATATAATGTAGGTCAAATTGTTGGGCAGCTAAAACCCAAATAGGACACTGAAATGTTTTTATAATTAAACAAAGGCCAAGCTAAATCGACAACACAATCGGTATGTGGTTTCAATAGAAGTCTTTCAATAAAAATAAACAGTAGCAACGTAGGTTTTAACATTAGGTAAGAAGGAAATTGAGAAGAATGGAAGAAGCGAAAGGAGAAGACAGGCATCGTAGACCAAATTGGCAAAAGTTCAAAACAGCCCAAACAACGCGTTTATGAATAAATCGACTAATGCCGCGTTTCAATAAACAAAAAACCATTCGTTTTGCTTACGGACGGTAAAATTTTCGTTGAAAATTCAACAAAACCACAAATCGAAATGGGATCGCGTAAAATAAAAATTGTCATTTTTTTTTGTATTAGAGACCTATGGTTAATTTATTTGTAATTTATTTTAAATTAAAAAGTATATGTAAATAAAGTAAGTACCTATAATAAATTCATATGTGAGAATCACACGACAAAGGACCGGATTCTACACTGCGCATTGGGAGCAGCCAATCCCATTCCCAGTCCGGTCCGGATATATTTCAAAAGAGGACTGGTATTGGCTGATCGTTAGATTGAAAATTCACTCGAATGACCACCACGTGTGTATGTTTACCTCCTGGTTGTATAAAAACAAAGGAAATCCAACCAACCATTTTCAAGGTCGGAGTTTACAACATGTTTTTTTCTGTAATCGTATGAATTTCTCATAGAGGTCGACACACTACCATAATTTCCAAGACTAGTATGACAATGTTTACCTTATTTGTAGCGGCGGCAAAAAATGAAAGGTTACCTGCAGATCAACATTTTCATACAATGCTATTGTTTTCATACAACAATGTATTGAACAGTGCATGAACGGAGGCTACGAAGCATAATCCCGAATATCATGGTATGACTAAACAGAAAGTTAACACCAAAAAATTGTTATATATAGAAAACCGTTCGAATCGAAATAACGCTCGTGACAAAAAATACTATAAAGGTTTACTAAGCTATATAAACTAATTTTATTAATTTAATTTTAAATAAATATAGTTTTAATCTAATATATGCTGTAGATACATGTATTTGAGTAGCGTCTTGGTTAATTAAGCATGGCAAGTATTTGTGCCACGTGCCTTGTATTTTGCCTTTTTTCATGTTGTGTATGCTATATTTGGATTACTGTCTTGACTTAATATGTACCTATATCCTAATGTTTTCTGTCATGTAATGGCAGTAATCTGTAAGCGTACCATTCACAAATAAATTAATATTTAAATTGTACAAATAATAAATCTAACTACTACCTATTATAAATGCGAAAGTTTTGGATGCATAGATGTAATCAATCCCTCAGTTCCGTACTCAATCACGCCAGAACGGCCTAACAATTAATTCATTATTCATTATCCTAATTTCATCCAGATCCGCTTGCTTGTTTGTATGTTTGGCGATGACTCAAAATTATTTAGGTATTTACATTAGTGTAGAAGTTTAGTTAGGCTAACAAGTTTATTTTTCACTTTTCAGCACATTTCTTTTTTCATCGGTTTAATTTTGTGTTAAAAAGTTTTTATATTTTGGTTTTTTGTGACTAAAATAATCAACTACAGGTCTCCGTTATGTTGTAGTGTCATTAGAACTACATAATGTGTGCTAAGTTTCAAACAAAATCGGTCCACAGGTGTAAAGTCAACGAGTAAACAATCATTCGTCTCCTATTTTTCTACACTTAGGATTCAAATTTTTATTTGAAATTTAAATGGGACTAACTTTGAAGTATACCCTATCTAATATCTAATAATAAAAAATCATGGAAATCGGACTACTCTATAAAAAAAATACGGGTTGAGTTGAGAACGTCCTCCATTTTTTCGTGGGTCAAAAACTCTAATTTTTAAGTGATATATCTAAATTTGCAGAGAAGAATTACCTGTTCGAAAACTTTCAGGATTTTAATACTTAGTTATGGATGGTGAATGCACGGCCGTACTTCCCACACACGCCCAGCGCTGGGCGCGCCGTGTGACGAGTCCTATTCAACTCGATCGCATTGTACAATTTGTATTTTTTTGACTGATTGAAGAATTCGCCTCAAGTTCATGTATGTGTGGGTTTTAGAGCTATTGTCATTTGTATTGAAAATGGCTATTGACTGCTGGATGGGGCAAATATCATTACTGTTTTTACAGCAGTAGGGTATTTATTTTTCACGGAGTTCGAGAGTTTAAGTTAAAGAAATAGTTACAAATAAATGATTTTATTTAAATAAAATGTAAGTTGTATAACTATATATTAATATTGAAGACTAACTACTACTTAAATCTTGTAATATTTCGTAACATTTCGTAGAAAATTCAACGAAATGTTACCGTTCGTAAGCCAAACGAATCGTTTCTTGATTAGGAACCGAACATTAGTGGATCCTACGCTACGCCAAGGGGTAGGAGCCATGTTTTTGGAACATGTTGTCTTCTCACACATTACTCTTCAGACGCTTGGTGGATGGGGGCTAGACGAGAAAAAGTGTTAGCGCAACGAAAAATGCTGACCGCGAGTTTATTTATTTACGCCATCTGTGAATTCTGCGCGATACTAATGTAATTTCATGTTGGTAGATTAATTACTTCGGGAAATCGTGAAACTTTTTTCGTAAAGCAAAGCTTTCGCTGTGTTTTGCCGAGTGAGTGACGTTACCGGAGGCTCAACCCCCCCAACCCTCCCCCTCCCCTACTGCCTTAAAGACCGGTAACGCACTTGTGATCAGGTGAAACGTTTGCTCGTTTGCCCCATACCTCATAAAAAAAAACTTGCCAAGTCGGAGTTGAACTCGAGTGGAGAGGGTTCAAATCAAACCAATAATTTACCATGTTATTTTAAGACCATGCAATTTTTCCCTGTAGTCTAAGTAAAGAACTATTTTCGGTTTTTTTTTTATTCAAGTCAGTAAAAGGGAATGATCAATTTTCAACTGTTTTCTTAAATAACATTTAACTTATTAACCTTAAAATAAAATAAAAACTATCAACCCGCCCCGGCTTCGCACGGGTAATAGAGACGTCTTCAACAATCATCATCGTATTTCAACAAATTTACACAAAACGTTAACAAATTATCAATCAATCAATCAGCCTATCATAGTCCACTGCTGGACATAGGCCTCTCCCAATGTGCGCCACAGCACCCGGTCCTCCGCCTTCCGCATCCAGTCCATCCCTGCTACCTTCTTCAGGTCGTAACCAACTATACCAACACCTAAATCATCACCATTCCTCATGAATCACTCAGTCTATTGGTGAAAACCGCATGAAAATCCGTTCAGTAGTTTTTCATTTTATCGCTCTCAGACAGACAGACGCGGCGGGGGATTTAGTTTTATAATATGTAGTCAAATATACAACACATAATATATGGGACCATCACAACAAGCCCTTAGCACTACTCAGCAGCCCGATTTAGCCCCTAAAATGACTCCTGCAATATTCAAAATTCATTTATTTACGTTGGACATGTGTTTGGGTCACAGGATTTTTTATTCGGACGTCCGGAAACTTAGAAATGTGACAAAAACACTACTTATAGTTAAACAGTATCTCAAACAAGTCCAAGAAACCTATTAATGTCAAGGATACCTCCAATATCTGACTCCCAGTTGTCCATTTAACTTTACAATGATCAGAACAGTAATCTGCTAATTAAGGGTGAGCTTTATTAACTTAATCGATTATTAACGAGACACTTGAATCTATTCCGAAGTTAGAAGCTCAATGGCCATTTTAATCGAAGCTTGGGTTTGAAAGGGATTATGATTGAAACATCGCGTCGTGTTATTATAATTAAACTCGTTTTGCGATTTATTTTGTTTGACTATTGGGTTGTGATTGCCTGTTTTCACTTACATTGTAATAGGGAATTTTTAACTAACATCTAAAAAAATTTTGTTTTGTGCAATATGCTATAAAAATATAGAACGACAATTTTCAACTCTTAATTTTTTACCCGTTTCAAACAGACAGACAAGCATCGGACATTTCTTCAGTCGTTTCCATAGATCATTCTTGCTAGAACATAATTATATAAAGCAATATGTTCCCGTAAAAGAGCCGTTTAATGCACTTAAATATACCTAATTATAATTTTCTTTAATGGTGTACAATAAAGAATATTCTATCTATCTATCTATCTAAGTTAATTTTAATATGGGGTAATTTACTATTTTGATAGATATCACTCGATACAAAAAAATGTTCAAAAGTAGAATAGATGTTGACACAATTCACAAATTTATGTTACGTTGTAACTATTAGTTGTGATTTTTTAAAACCTCTATTAAACTTAAACCATATCTTGTAATTTTAAAATAACTATATTAAAATTGTTAGAAAAAGGGCTAAAATAGATACGCAAACGCCAACCAGCTCTAATACGTCATTAACCGATAAAGAAGTTGACAGCTGTCAATTGGTATTTTAACTAGATACATCTTTAGTCATTACATAATTAAACTATTATGGAGAACAGTCAGTTAATCGTAGTGACGGAAACAAATGCGATGCGAGTGTTTTAGCGGGAAATTTCAAGTTACATTTTATTTTTTCTCTTTAATTAGTTTTATTTTTTAATAGAATATCATTTTTTGCAATAAATAAGGGCTTAGCTATAAAATTAAAGAGTTCGCAAAATTTGCCAACATTCCTATTGTAGTACCTTTCACTAGTAAGCAGGTAGTTGGAGTATGTAATGTAAATCAACAGATGTCTGTTGGCAACTTGTCAAAGGATACCCTCACGTAGCAACAGAAGCCGCCGGCAAGACGGGTTCATGACATAATAAAACTTGGAGAAACGACGTTATATTCTCTTGTATTATATAAATATTATATATACAATAAACATAGGTTTGTAAGTATACAAAATGTACCTACCTATCATATTTTACTTGTATGCATATGAATTTTATTAAAGGTAAATGAGAATTCAATTAGTATTTTAATTTTTTTTATTCCTATTAAAATAATGTTTCACTCGTATTATTTATGTATTAAAATCTTAAAGAAGATTCATTTGCGACAGACAGTCCACTTCAGTGCACATGTTTCCGAAAAAGCTAGAACTTTTTAACGCACCCGAAAAAGTCATATCTACTAACGTCATAAAACGTCAAATAAAATACAAAAATAATTGTGCAAACATTACAACGACATGAACGGAAATCAATACATGTACTACAATACAAATCCCGGTAAAATTACATTAGCGTATGGTGACGTCACTGACTAGAGACAATCCACCTATTGGCGCGTTTTGTTTATCAGCGTGTTATCTGTGCTCAGCAATTAGTCACAGCGGTACATACCTCACGTGCGAACGTTCGAGCCGAATTCGAATTTGCCGAGACGCCCCCATTTTTTCAGACGAATTTCGTAATTCGAAATTTGAAAGTTTGAATTTAGAATCACGGGTTTTGCTTGTGTTTCAGTCATATTTGTTGTTTTGATAAGTGTAAGTGTATAATAATATGTTTCCCTAGGTGTGCGGTTCGCAATTTAAAATTGGAATTAAATTTTTTTAATTGCTTGTAATGTGTGTCGAAATAAGAACTGTCTTGAAGTGTTTTTATTTTGTTTGTAAGTGAAGTTATTCAAATGTTCCGAAAAGTGCTATTCTGTGATTTCTTTGCGGCGTCCACCGAATCTAATGAAAGGTTATCTTTTCTTTATACGTATGTTTTATAAAGGTGCTGTGTATTTATCACATTTAAGTTCACGGACAATCCTAATTATCGATTGTCACCACTTTATTTCAACTAGGCTCCTATAAAAGGACACGATGACAATAACAAAACATTCTTCTACATCTTAATTTATCATCTGAAATCTGTTGCAGATAATTATTAATGTATGTGGGTAAGTCGTGTCACACAGGATTATGACTCAATTTCAACTATCTTTACATACATTCGCTACACTTATTTTAATGACGTCCAGATAAACAAATAATCTATGTAATATGATATTAGCCTAATAATAATCACCACCTTTTATCAACTCTACTAAGAATCGAAGGTAACATTAAGTTTGAATGTTTCATTCATTTATTAGATCATTCATTCGTTCGTTCAGTGTTGTTAATTTCCTGGTGCTCCTTTCACCATTTTAATTATCTCGTTTCCTCTTATATTAGACTAGCCGTCCCGCAGTTTCTCTTGCGTTTATGGTCACTGCTCAGCTCCTATTGGTCGTAGCGCCTTCCTGGATAAATGGGCTATCCAACACTGAAAGAATTTTTCAATTAGAACTAGTAGTTCCTGAGATTAGCGCGTTCAACAAAAAAAAAACAAACAAACTCTTCAGCTTTATAATATTGGTATAGATTTTAAATTCACTTCCATGAGGTTTTCAATAACTTTGCCTAAAATCGAAAAAAAAAACAAGTAAAAATCATAACTTTAAAATAATTATTTATTTACTACTACAACGAAATTAAATATTTTACGTAATATTATTAGTTTTTAAAGTAAAAAATACTTATTTAAGGTTTAAGTAGGTACTCGAGTCTGTTTGTAACACCGTATTTTCAGCTGCTGAAGGTATAATTTTTTTTGGATGCGATTTCTTCTATTTATAAGCAGGTTTAACAGGGATGGCTTTCACAAAAAAATGTTAAATAAATATAAAGATAGGAACTTTACTTATGTGGTTGTTTATATTGTATTCGCACTTTCAACATGATTGAAACAACATCAGACCCATCCGCCTGCGCAACTGGGTAGATGCCTATGCTGAAAATAAACTATTTGGCCAAGTGTCGCAATAAAATAACTTAAAATACTATGAAAATTGTCGGACAGTTTTATTTTAACGATTTTAATTAGGTTATAATTGTTAAATTAACATTAAAAGTAAATGATTTGACAGTACTAAGACTTAGTATTTGATACAAAAACGTAAAGACGCTACCGTTTTGACGTTTACTACAAAGATACTGATTTGACTTGACAGTCATCTAACCTACTCTAAGAAGGTTAGAGAGTGTCAAATTGCAAATAGTGTGGCTTCACTAATACTTTGAATCCAATTATAAAAGTGCTAATCTAATTAAAATAATGACAGTGACATTTCTAAACACACGAGTGACGTGTCTTAAACCGGTTTTTTTTTTATTAAATACTAACACAGGATATGTTAAATCATTAATTTATGTAGAACTTTTCGCAATTTAGTGTGATAGCAAGAATGTGCTTCCTTATATACCTGATGTACAATGAAGCTACACCGATTATTTAATATTCTTGTTTTTCCTTGACAAGCTGAGTCGTATGAAATGATTACGAGAATCGAAACACGTTTCGTCACACTTGTGATGGCTGTCATCTCAACTTTGATGCCAACTTTCTTTTTGAGCAACACAGTGTTTTTGACGGTTTTTGAGTAAACGCCTTAAAAAGTATAGTCATGTATCAAATTCATATTTAAGTTTTTGAAGAAACAAAATGATTTATTAATTATAATTTATAATTATGTCCATGTTCATGAGTAATTCACGAAGGAATTACTACATAATAATTATCTTTTAAAAAAAAAAGTATTACCGACTTCAATGTGCTTTTTAGTGGAAAGTAGATATATTTTGTTTAAATATAATATGGGTAGGCCAACTAAACGCACTGCTCTGAGACAGCGATGTTTCGGAGCAAACGAAACTATCATCGATGTATACAATTTTTAGATATTTGTTAATTTTTAAAAAACCGCTCGACTTATTTCGATAAAATTTAAATGGCCCACCCATTTAAATTTTATCGAAATAAGTCGTTTGAAACAAAAAAAAAAAATTTTTCAAATTGGTTCAGGCGTCTTCGAGTAACCGGTGAACATACAAAAAAAAGATTCCGACGAATTGAGAACCACCTCCTTTTTTGAAGTCGGTTAAAAAAACAAATCAACAAACGTGTTAAAAAAAAAAACTACCTGACGGATTTTCTTACGATTTTAACCAATAGACGGAGTGATTCATGATTGAAGATTTCGATGTATAATAAATTCATTAAGGTTTTGTGGAAACTGGTTGAAATATGAAGATGATTGTTGAAGATATCGGAAAAAATCTTGCCAACAGGAAGTTTTATGGCGTGCGCCAGTGCTTATCTTCTTAAATCAACACGTAACAACGAAAAAATATTTCTAAAACATACTTATAAACATATTTTTAATAATAGGTAGAAAATTATTTATGTATCCTAAATTAAATGAAATCGAAATAAGGAAACGGCTCATTAAGACGTACATATGGAGCATTGCACTTTATGGCTGCGAAACGTGGGCGATAACCCAAAGAGACAGAGACAGGTTGGTAGCATTTGAGATGTGGTATTTGAGGAGGATGATGAATCATCAGCTGGACAGAAAAAAGAACCAACGAGGAAGTCCTAGTAATGGTAGATGAAGAGAGACAGTTGTTGGAAACTATAGAAAACAGAAGGGGGAATATGGTTGGCGTAGCTCTTGAATTTGTAGTAGTAGTAATAGTAGTAAATGAGACCATAGTTTTCTTCATTTTATCTAGATAAAAACTGTCCCTATCACAAACAATTTAGATCAGTAGTTAAATTTTTACAATTGGATATTCTACCACTTGCTAGACGCAATAACATGCTTAGCTACCGGTGCGAAGCCGGAGCAGCCTGCCAGCATATTGCAACGCAAATAGACGCGCGTAGGTAATGGCTTCAGCTAATGTGGTGTAACGTGCGTACTAAGTATGCTTGCGCAAGGGTTGGGAATCCCGTGGTACACTTGAGTTAGCATTAAAACCTTTGTTTTTAAATTTTCGTTACTTGGATATTTTTACCACGATCACTGCAATTCAGCCGAAAACTTGCCTATAAATATTGCCACGATACAGTCCTGATTTAAACATATAACAAAACTGATGTAGCACCGTGTCAGTTTTAACTGGGCGTGTCGGTTTTATTTTGTAAATATTGTACCTAAAATTAATTAATACATTTGGTCATTTCCGAAAGCCAAATGAAAGAAAGAAAGGAAAAAAAAAAAGAAAGAAAATAAATTTATTTCATAAGGCAAATCGAATATTATTATATTGACACAATATAATATATTTATACATATTATATTGTGTAACTATTTGTGGCCTTGAACAAAGATGTCTCTCTAAACCGAGTTTCTCTCTCTCACTCTCTCTACCTTTCTGTAAGTATAAAAAGTATTCAAATTTGTCAAACCCAAAAAAAAAAATACGAATCTTTATTTTACCCATTCCACCTACTTTTATAAGAAATTAATAATAATAATAATAATTCAAATTCAAAAATCTTTATTTCATAAAATTGACCATCAATTATTCGAAATCGTCGATTTAATAAACAATTATTATAATTGAAAATTATAGATCAACACACACAGAGTCACCGCAACAATAGTTTGCTTCGTCAAATGTAAAATGATTAAAGAAAACAAAAATGGATAACATAATATCACATCTGCCTGTTTCGATCTATAACCGCCCGTTTCCAAATGGTTGAGCCTTATGAGAAGAAATCGGGCAAACAAACTCACGGCCACTCTTTTAAAAAAAAAACCAGACAGTTTTAACAATATTCAATAAATATCACATCATTTTGTTGTGTGCTATTATGTTTTTAAAATTAAAAGTAAATGAACTAAAGAAAGAATATGACAATAGGGAAATTGAAAATTAAGGAAAAAATTAAAAGGAAGAAAAGAAAAACATGAGAGATGGAAAATATGAAACATATTAGCTCACATTAGATTTCTATTACAACTCTATCCCAAGCGTTTTTATCCTGTATATAATCGCCTACTGAGTAATAGCCCTTAAGGCATAGCTGTCGTTTTACTGTAGACTTAAACTTGTTTATACTTAACACTTGAATATTATCTGGGATTTTATTATAATATCGCACACATTGACCTTGAAACCACTTGTTAATTTTTCGGAGCCTAGAGGCAGGTACAACAAGTTGATGTTTATTACGTGTGTTAAAAGGGTGTATATCACTTTTTTTACAGTAGTGATCTTTATTTTTATGAAGGTAAATTAGATTTTCATTAAGATATTGGCACGCTACCGTCATTATGTTAATTTCTTTAAATTTCTACTTCAGTGAATCACGATTGCCTACGTTATAAATTGCTCGAATAGCCCTCTTCTGCAGCACGAAGATAGATTGAATATCGGCGGCATTCCCCCACAGTAGAATACCATACGACATTATACTATGAAAATAACTTGACTCATCTCACACACGGCCATCTGATCCCATTCTAGGCAAAGCTTGTACTGAAACTGTTGAAAACCTGCATTAAAAGGAAGCGTTATCTGAGGAAACGCTTGAATATAATCATGCGAGGAGTTCTTGCTGAAAGTAAAGTTGCCAGAGCTCAAAACTGAACCTGTTCTATGGTAACCAGACTGCTGATAAACATACTGATATATTTCTAAATACATACATATTATAGATAAATTACACCCAGACACAGAACAAATGATCATGCTCATCACACAATTATTGGTCCTGGGTGGGAAACCCACGACCTCTGCAGTCAGGATCACTAACCACTAGACCAACAGGCCAGTCATTTCAACAAATTGAAACGTTAATAAGTTGTAAACGGATAGTTTTTTTTTTTAATTTTTTTTATATCAGCATGTTGGAGTCATGCCCTTTCAGTGATTTATCTAAGTGTTCCTTTTTCAAATACATCCTATATTTCAAAGTTCTTTCATCCTTCCTTTTTTGAACGCAGCTCAGCAAATTTGTTAACCTCATACTTCACATTACACTAACACCTGTATTGCCATCTATAATTTAGTTCCACTCACGGTATAGGGGGCATGCTTACTGCCGTCAACCGGGCTCTTTGGGAATTAAAGATAGGGGTACATTGATAGGGAAAGGTAGATAGAAATAGAAGGCAATGGGAAGCAAGGTCTAGTGGTTAGTAACACTGACTGCTAAGCCAGAGGTCGTGGGTTCGATTCCCACCCAGGACAAATAATTGTGTGATGAGCACGATAATTTATTCTGTGTAATTTAGTATGTTTATCAGCAGTCTGGTTACCATAGTACAGACTCTGCTTAGTTTGGGATCAGACGGCCGTGTGTGAGATGGGTGGAGTTATTATTATTATTATTATTGGCTTTCCGGGTCAGGGTCCCATACTAATAACTCAAATTGGCTGCTGCTGGGGAATCCAATCCTCTACATACTAATGGGACTGTTTATATACTTCTGCCAAAGCCACGTAGGAATAGGCGTAACATTAAAACTGCCTGTACTTATTAATGGACATCGATAACCTACATTAAATGTATATCGCTCACTTCACACGCGTCGCTCAAGTTTTCCCATTTATGGGGTCAGTAGAAATCGCACCGGAAACATAACTACCGGATCTGATAATCTACTAATGTATAAAGTTTCATAGGCATGGTACTGGTTTTTATATTCATGTTAAGGTGGCAAATGAGTGTAAGGTGTAGAGGCCTGGACGTATCCAACTATTGCCCGGGGGACCAAATTTTTTTGTCGGTCCAAACGGAAATTAAAACTTTGCCTCAAAATGACTTTAATAAACCTAATACTACGTAAGCATTCAAAAGCCAGGAGCGGGAGGGGGGGGGGATCATCTTCCTTTCCCGGATCCTCGGCATCCATGCGCAGAGGATATTTTATGGCAAGTTCTAGATCCAAACTAATCTTAGCGTGTACTACGGATCTAAAACACTTTATTTACATTATTGTATAGAAATACCAAGGGCAATACATTAGGCATACTGCAATACAAATATTTGGCCGACACGACGTTGCAATCAAATACTCTGCCACCGCGTCATATGGCCAGTAATTTCTTTTTTTTCACACTGTACCGCTTCAGATGTTGCCTTTAAACCTAGCCTAGAATTACGCCTATTTCACCAAAGACTTGTAGTTTTCTACTATAAAAAACTGTTAATAATAATTTTGTGTATTTTCAACCATTTATATATCACTTAGGAGTCAGTGAAAGCCCCAGTACCCCAGTGAATCTATGCGGGCAATTAAATCGTTCAGCAGCTCGCGTAATACCCCGCCATGGTGAAAATGTTATGAGCTTTATGTTATATACGAACACTGCTATGTAAAACAGTCATGTTGATATGGTCAATCAAAATGGTTGAACACCGACTGCTTTAGAAATGAGAAAAGTTTTCTAGAATGCATTATTATTACAATAACTTGAAAAATTTAAACAGAGACCCTAAATCAAATAACTCGGTTGATGCTTGAAATAAACTAAAAATATACCTAATTATTAAAGATATACTTACGGTTGTACTTCGATGATCCCGACTGGTTTTGAGCACGACTGGTGCCCTTTATAACGATGAAGAGACATATCGCGTAAGTTTAAGCCGACGCTTTAATACAATCCTTTTAAATAACGTCGTATTGACAAAATAAATTACTAAAAAACTCAATAAAGTAACCTTTAGTGGGTAGGTAATGTTTGAATTCATTAACATTTTTATTTTTTTCATTTTTTTATGTGAACTTAAGTGAATAGGTTTAAGTAACCCGGCACTACTACTCTACTATCTAAGTACCTGTATATACATATAATTAATCGGATAAAAAAGTTAATTTAGCAATAAAAACGCGGCGTTTATTAAACGTTGTTATTCGTTCTTTGGTCGTTATCATGTTAATCATAATTCATAAGTATATGTATACTTTCTGTAATTATTTATAGATAAGTATCATATTTCGATTATCAATTGGCGTCCACTATATATGCATATCTGTTAAGATATTACAATACATATTAAGTATTACGCGCCTATTTCTTCTATATTCGTATTCGTTAGTCATTACATGAAATACTAATGAATGCATGTCTAAAAAGAAACATATTTTTAAATAGGCTCTAGAGCGTTCAATACAGTACTTGTCTTTTATCGATATCTATACACTTTATGCCTAGGAGGATGCCCACGATGTCCTAGTTATCTTTTGCGATTTATCCAAGGCTTTTGATTGTGTTGTTCATGAAACTCTGATCAAAAAATTACATTACCACGGCATCATAAACACGGCGTAAGATCTTCTTACTTCTTATCTAAGTCATCGGATTCAAAAAGATTGTATTTACTATAGGTTTTCTCCAGGATCTGTGGTAGTAAATAGGGGTTCCGCAGGGTTATATTCTCGGCCTTTGTGTTCTTATTTTATATTGATGACTCACCTCATCTTGATAAGGACAATGACGAGATAGTGCTTTTGAAGATGATACTACAACGTTTAACATTAACAGCTTAATTCTTAATCAACAAAAGAATAAAAATGTATACGGTTCACTACTCTAACGTGAAACTGGTAAAAACCACTATAATGGTTAAAGAAGACGAGTTAGAACTAGTGGATATCACGAAATTCTTAGCTATTACTCTTGATTCTAAGCTTCAGTGGGGCGCACATATTGATAAATTAGCGAATAGACTCAGCTCTACAGCATATGCAGTTAGAAAAATTCGTGAACTGACTGATGTTGAGACAGCCAGATTAGTCTGGTACGTATGGTATTCTACTGTGGAGGAATTTTCAATATCTCTTCGTGCTGCAGAAGAGAGCTATCCGAGCAATTTATAACTTAGGCAATTCTGATTCGTTGAGGCAGAAATAAACATAATGACGGTAACATGTCAGTATATCTATGAAAACTTGATTTATTTTCATAAAAATAAAAATAGTTTAAAAAAAGTGACATACATTTTTTTAACACACGTCGTAAGGATCAACTTGTAAAACCTGCCTCTAGGCTCCAAAAAGTAAACAAGTCGTTTCGATGTCAATGTGTGCGATTTTATGAAAAATCCCAAATAATGTACCAACTTTAAGCCTGAACAAATTTAAATCCACAGTAAAACGACAACTATGCGTAAAGGGCTATTACTCACTTTAGGATTATATGAAGGATAAACACGCTTGGATCTTTTATGTCACACGGCCGTCTGATTCAAAACTAGGCAGAGCCTGTACTATGGTAATCATATCTTAGTACATGCATACCACAAATTACACCAAATTACACCCAAACAAAGAACAAATTATCGTGCTCATCACACAATTATTGATCCTGGAAAGGAATCGAACCCACGACCTCTGACTTAGCAATCAGGTTTAATAACCACTAGACCAACCAACCCTTCCATTAGTGTTTAAATATGCAATGAATTTAACACCGTAGGTATTCAAATAGGGAAGCAGTATTCCCAAGAATCCTGTAGTAAACTTGTCTTAGTGCCATAGAGGGGACGCTAGTGTGACTTTACGATTTCCAGTTAGTATAATTTGCATAAATACTTTCAGACTATACATATGACCGTATGACGTAACCTTTTAAGTACGCGAAACCTTTTTTTTGCGCAAAGAAGTAAACATCTATATACCTGCTGTAATTCCAGTAATTATAGATCTGGATTTTTGGTCTCCACAAAATTTAAACAAATAAACACATGCGCTAAATAAAAAGAAAGACAAGAGATATTTATAAGACAATTTGAACACTTGGACTTTGATGTCGAGGATGTGGCAGCCCTTACCACAAATAATAAAAATTAGGAAAATTGTACCTATACTGAGTTTGTTAGTCAAACGGTATCGCTGACAAAGTGAATATAATAGTCCGCATAATCGTGGCACACGCTCGATCGCTGTGTGGCACCTCCTATTACTTTTATACGCTGCAATACCGATTTTAGCCACGTGCCAATATATCCTGCAGAATGGTATTTAACTTACTAGTAGTAGAAGTTTAGTCATTATACACACTTGCTATAAGGCTTTTAATGTCTAAAGTATTTTATGGATATAGTTGATTCACCAATTATCGCCTCCCAATCATAAAACCAAATTTTACATTTCTTAAAATTGCCATTAATAACAGTCAACGGTCGTTAATGAAATCCATTACAAACAGGATGTAACGATCGTGACAAAAAACGCTACAAAACACGCCCGACATGACGAGAGATCACAATGTAACACATCACAATAGCTCCGACCTCTGTAGTTTACAATCAACTGAGAACAATAGGGAAAAGTCAATATTATTACATTATAATGTTAGGTTTAGAACCACAGGCTATGGGATCACAATGAAAGAAAAAAATCGATGGTTCGAAATTCGAATAATTTTAAATAAATGCCATTATCCACGAACCAAAATGCGCAATAATTTTAATACGTACGTCTGGGTATCAAGGCCTCGATACCCAGACGTACGTGTCAAAATCAATGTAGAGGACTTGATCAATAAACATCATGATACCCTTGCAAGGGTATCATGATGTATAAGGATCAAGTCCTCTACGTAGATTTTGATCTCAAGTCCCGCCTTAGTTACGTCTCCATACAGGTGGTGATTGATCAAAAATTCTATTTGTTGTAGGATCCATGAATATTTAAAATACTGTGAAATCACCCACTTAAGTTTTACCTAGACAAATTGCAGGTTTAAGCAAATAAAAGCTGTAAACTGACCGCATTTCTAAGATACTGCTATAGAGAAAGGTTTATTATTGGTATGCAAATTGTAAGTGTTCCTTTCCGGCAGATAAAGAGGGCTACTATTACCCTTTAAAAGTTTTTATAATCCATGGAAAGAAAAGAGAAGAAACTCAGCGATAATTGCTTTAATGGTAGGATAAAGTTTTGTTACAGTACTAGCTTGTATGATATCGATGTTGTTGTTGAAAAATCTTCTAAATAACTTTAAATGATTTTTAAGTATTTTTTTTTATTTGAAATGTATGCATTTGTAGAGATGTGATTCCATAGAGTATACAAACACTTGTGTGACTATAAAACACGCAGGCAAAATTCCGAAGAAATCAAGAGCTTAGTCAAATTTTAATTCACAAATTCTTTCTTTAAATTTATTTAGAGATTCTCAATTTTCATTATATTACACATAATAATAGATTATTGCCTTATTAAACGTTAATACATCTTTTAGTATACCAATAGTTAATCTCAAAATGTTATAACGTTATTGAAAAGTTTGTCTACGCTCCAAGAGTGGGCGTTTAATAATGGCGGGAGTTGCGACTTGCTGAACGTGATTCGAAATTCGAATGATGCCGTTCCCTTACAACTAATACCGATCACAACAATCGATGAATCGGGCAGAATTGTTTACACTTTGTCTATTGTTTTGTTGAGACAGATATTGTTTATTTTTTATTGCCTAGATGTCACTAATGTTAGTAGAATGTTACGTGGCGTTGTACTATCTAATAGAATAATTTTGTTGTTTTTCCTTATTTTCCAAAGGTAACTTCAATGTTAATAATTATAGTTCAATAAAACTAGAAAACACTTTAGTAGCGAACAGAATTAATTAGAAATGACTGAATAAAAAGAGTTCCACTATCCACTTCCTGGTTTACTCACCAGACCATCATTACTAAGCCCAATCGTTTGGACTTATCAAAACGAATCACATGAGTCCAAAGTCGAGAGGTTTGCTAGTAGCCACTGAAGATTTACACTATTGGTCCCATCAGCTCCAAGATTTCAACTTATGGTATTGTCTTCTGAACTTGATGTACATAGAATGTTTTGTTTATGTACGACAATTAGAAGTAAGTTAAAATTGACTTGTTAGATTTTGGTTTACATTGTAAGTTTTTATTTTGTATTTATTACGACCTACATAATTATTTAAGAGTGCATTTATAGTAAGTGGCTAATTTGACTAAAAAATATAAAACATACATCCTACTAATATTATAAACGTGAAAGTTTGTGAGGATGTATGGATATATGTATAGATGTTTGTTACTCTTTCACGCCAAAACTACTGACTGATTGCGATGAAACTTGGTATGTAGATAGCTGGAGTCCTGGATTAAGATATAGGCTACTTTTAATCCGGATATTCCTACGGGTTTGGGACTTCCGCGGGTGAAACCGCGGGGCGCTGCTAGGGATAAATAATAATGTGTAATAATTATTCTCAGTGTAGGTATAGTAAGTGCCTTATAGCTAGCTGTATACATAAAACTATTCTCGTTATAGAAAGAGGATTCTCTGTACGCATTTTTTAAGCAAATGCGCACATATAAACTTTAACTATTCCAAATTTATGCAGAAAGATAAAATTTTAAACAATATCCTATTAATATTATAAACGACAAAGTTTGTGAAGATGTATGGATGTATGGATGTTTGTTACTCTTTCAAGCAAAAATTACTTAACCGATTACGATGAAACTTGAAATATAGGTAGCTGAAGATCTGGATTAACACATAGGCTACTTTTTATTCCGATATTCTCACGGCACCGGGACTACGCGCGTGAAACCGCGGGGCGCGGCTAGTGTGTTATAAAGTTAAAAAACATGTAAAAACGGCTACATAAAGCTAGCACATATATTTTGACCTGTCATGGCACAAAAGTCAATACAATGACAGTTCAAGTTATACTGGTTAATGCTAAAAACAAGTCAACAACAACAATAACCGTCGAAAATCAACCGTCAAGCGATCTCTAGTATAGAATAGATAGGTAATAAACGACACCTAAAATTACACTCTAAAATTCTTCCAAATGGCCTAGGTGAATGTGGACGAGTGACCTTTTAGCCGAACTTGTCATAACTAAAAGTGATTCTAGTAAGCTTATTCACTTAAAAGAATATTCTCAAACATTTTATTTTAGCATCAAGCAGATTAATAATTACTAACATTAAAAGCATATTAAAAGCATATAACCCCTAATGCTTACGTAATCAAGGAGAGACCACACTTGACCTATAATATATTCTTGGCGCGTATCGGTTCCCTTTATCCGAGTATTTATAACGGATCTAAAAATACTTGCGGCCCGCTGTTATTCACTCCCATTTATAGTATTTTTATAACAAAACGCAAAATTGTATTTCTAAATTTCATTAAAACTATTCCTTTTTATGCTAGTGAGTTGACGAACAATCGTAAGGCCTATTTGATGGTAAGTGGTCACCGTATTACGTGCAAGCTACCAATTTAACTATGGATCTTTGATGACCTATTCTCTCTTTCTCCATGAGAAAGACAAAAGAGATAGTATGAGTATTTATACGCTGAGATAACCGCTTACCATCAGACCGACCCAGTAAGTACTGGTCGGTTTAACTCAGTAATACAAAAATAGATTATCGCTATGCAATGGGTAATTTAATTTGTTATCACTTTGATTAACATACCAGTAGTCATCGTAGACTATGTGAGCGCACTCTTACGATCATAAACAAGCACGAGCGATATTATAAACTAAACGCTATGGTGATTTTGGTACGAATATCGTGGTAGGTGGTAGAAGCATAATCAGCAAGAAACGCTCAATACTTTATAATTGAACAGCAATAGAAGCAGCAGTAGAATCATCATATATCAATCATCAATATCATCACTAGTAATGACAAAGTCGTCGGAGTTACGATAAAGTGGTTACAGGTTCGAACAAAGCACAAGACACAAAAACAAGCACTTAGCTTAGTTAGTTAATGAACCTTTTTATGAAAAAACAAGTCCAACCGAATTCAATGCGAATCAAATGCAATTCAATGGTAAGGTATACCTAATACCTTCCCTTGAACATGGGTGTATTTGAAAAAGGAACACTTACTTAACAATAAAAAAAATCTATTCGTTTACAAGTTATGGCCATTTGAAATTCTAGTTATTATTAACTCTATTTCTTATACAAGCACGTGGAACGTGTCAAGATAAAGGTTTTAAATCGTACAAATAATAACCTTCTCTTATATCCCCCTCATAACTCTCGACTTTTTTTTCTTTTTATGGTATAAAGGGCAAACGAGCAGACGGGTCACCTGATGGTAAATGACTACCGCCGCCCATGGGCACCTGCAACTCAAGAGTCACAAGTGTCTTGCCGCCCTTTAAGTTGGGAAGAGGGGAAGAGCGGGCAGAGGGGAGAAGGGGATTAGAGGCGGGAGAGGAGAAGGACGGAAATAGGGGAGAGGGAAGGGTTAGGGCCTCCGGTAACCTCACACACGCGGCGAAAAGCAATGCGAGCATTGCTTCACTGCCGGTTGTCTGTGAGGCCGTGGTATCGAGCAGAGTCGAGCCGACCCATACGTGCCGAAGCATGGCTCTTCACGTGTAAACACTTCATGAACTCTTCGTTCTATGTCCAATCAGTTCTACTCTCAGTCCACAAACCGCTTTATATTTAAGAGGACAGTACGTGATCTCCTCAACAATGAGTTGGCAGAATTGACATGAGTCTCTGACTTGATATTTATAGTGTATGTATATATGTAGTACTAGTAGGGCCCCGCGGTTTCACCCGCGTAAGTCCCAAACCCGTAGGAATATCCGGATTAAAAGTAGCCTATATCTTAATCCAGTACTCCAGCTATCTACATACCAAGTTTCATCGCAATCGGTTCAGTAGTTTTGGTGTGAAAGAGTAACAAACATCCATACATCCATACATCCTCACAAATTATCACGTTTATAATATTAATAGGTCTTTATGTACCAATGGCGCATAGTAAACTATGCACCTGTGTATACTATGTACTTTATGTGTATATTTAGTTCATTGTTTGATTAATGAAACCAAATTATTATAAGACTTTTAAATTCGTATCTTTGGAATTTTATCTGTCTCTCCCTCTCTTATCTCTGTTTTCTCTCTTTAACATGTCTTTACACCTTTTTTACTTCTACTTTATTTCTACATCACCGCAAGGTTGACTGGCAGAGAATGCGCTAAGTATTAAGTCCGCCTTTGTAAAATATGTGCATGAAGTATTAATAAATAAGTAAATAAATAATGATGGTCCTCTGACGGTCCGAGAGAAGTCTTTTCACGCCACGCTTAAAGGAGCCGGGGTTATAGGTCGAAGGGAACACGTGATAATGGGTTTCAAATTTTATTGTTGCGGCAAAGAAAGAAGGTGCTGAAGCTTTTGGTCCTTGTCGTAATATTACATACATATATGATTTTTACTGTGTAATTAATTGTGTTCAGACACAAAAAAGACATTATTATCAAAAAATTTTCAACTATATCTTAAAGTATAATTTTCCAGATTGTATTCACAAAACGCGTTACAAAGGACAGACCCTTTTACAATACAACAATACATATGATAATGTCGTACTATACCACAATACTTCAATAGTTTCAACAACGATAAGCGACACACGCCGGACGTGTTGACACGATGTCTTACAATATAGCATTATGACATCTCGTAGCAATATAGTATAAATTGCGAAGGAAGTATAATGTTAGGTGGGTGTGAAGTGACACACATAAGGTTGCGTCCTCGACAATAGCGGTGGGCGGGAACGACAGCGGGTGATGATCATATGAGTATTGGTATTGGGCTCTGTTTCCGCATTTAAACACATAGACGGTCCATTATGCGTTCAGTTACGCTGAATAGTTGAGCCAGTTTAACTCCTTCCAGAAGCACATAAGCCTCCTGGGGTATTCACAGGCTTCTAGGAGCGACCTCGCACCCGCGAGGATACTTGTCTGTTGTGTGGCCACTCCCTCGCACTCCAGGATAACGTGGGCGGCCGTTTCCTCCGCGTTGAGACATCCTCTGCATAGAGGACTGCCTGTCGTATTGGTGTTGAATAGGTGATCATATGAGTATTTTATATAGAGAAAATTTTCTGGTGATCGCTCCTGTCCCTTCATGGAGGACGACCACGGCCATCCCAGTCATGTCCATGTCATGTGTCATCATCCCAGTATTACAGTCTGAATATTCCCCCTGCATCCGCGATGGTTGCTGAAAAACACGCAACTAAAACTTCTGAATGAACGCACTAATACATTGCCATACATTTAAATAGTAGGCACGACGCCCGTCTAGCCCTAATTGTAGCTGTACCTTTTTCACACTTCATACACATACGGTTATTAAACTATTAAACAATTCTTTAGATTACTCAATAAAATACAATGTGAGCTACATTAATATCTACTACCTGTGAGCTACCTAGGTACAATTTGGATAATCTTTGTGTTAAGTAAAGCACGATTTTTGGAATTTAAAATACTTCTGCTGAACCGATTTTCACATTTTTTTTTTTAAGATTTTTGACATCATTAAAGTTGTACCTAGCCTATCACTGAAACAAACTAATAACTCGCCTTTATTAGACAATTGAATGCCTTAAATCTGGATCAATATATTACGGTCCTAAACATAAGTATGTACGTACCATAGCGAGCGAGGTTATTATCCTTTAGAGTTCCCCTTCTTTTTGATACATACAACTTTTTCTGAAATGCATAGAAAAATTTTGCCGATAAAAATAGAGACTTAACGTTTCTTAAGTCTAGATTGTTTTGTACGGTCTTTTTTAAGTAGGAGCATATTTTTTCATATCTAATTAGAGCCACCCGAAGTGCCTCCACTGTATCAACAGAAAGAGACCATAGATAAACGGCAATCCTAATGTAGTGGTTAGCGACGGCTGCCCACTGAATTGTATAAAAAGAAATACTGGTATAAAAAAAATCATAATCAATTATATAACTTCGTCATTTATAGGTCTTCATATTATTTGAGAAAAAGTCTTTCTAGATAAAAGTTAGAAATTGTGAAACTTTAAAAATCAGTGCACCACACGCTGCCCTGTGTTTGACCTAATATCAATTATTGTATTAATGCCTCTATAAGTTACTCTTTATCCATCAACCTACCGAAATCTCAAATGATTTTGTCTCGTGAGCCTTCAGTGATGTTTCTTCTCACACAATCATACGCCATGACAAGTATTACGCCGCAGACATGACCGTAAGATTCATCAATGTTGTGCAGCCGCTCACAGTACAATTGCATAGAATCGATTGTGACTTATTTGTGGTCGGTCGTAATCGGCACTGGTTATTTACTTTGTTGTCCATTATACATGACATTCGAGATATTATTCACTGTCTAACAGAAACGTAGCAATTTATTTTTGAACAACCAAACAAAAACAATGAGTTTGTTTGGTTGTTCGTTCGCATTCATAATATTAGTTAGGATAGATAGGCTTGTCTGTATCTACTTTCCCTTTTAATAGATTAAAACACAATATATATGTCTTGTTCATGCATTTAACTGTTTTAGATAAACTCTTTATTCTACAAAAACACTGACTGACTGGCCCGTAGGTCGAGTGGGTAGTGATCCTGACTATTGAGCCTGTGATGGGATGGATGGGATTCTTACTCAGGACAAATAGTTCTGTGATGAGCAGGATCATTTGTTCTGTGTCTGGTTGTAGTTAATTTAATTTATCCATAATATACATAAGTATGTTTATCAGCAGTCTAGTCACCGTAGTACAGGTTCTGTGTCTTCCTACTAATATTATAAACGTGAAAGTTTGTGAGGATGTATGGATGTTTGTTGCTCTTTCACGCAAAAACTACTTAACCGATTTCAATGAAACTTGGTATGTAGATAGCTGAAGACCTGGATTAACACCTAGGCTGCTTTTTATCCCGATATTATTACGGCGTCGAGAATTACGTGGGCGAAACCGCGGAGCGCAGCTAGTATGTTATAAAAATAAAACAAGAAATCTTACAAAGCTGTACATTAATATATTATTCTTATAAATTAGAGACCTTGTATAATTGGCGGTATTATCACGTTTTGCGATGTCTTCCAGGCACCCATTGTATGGAAGAGAGTTTAAGTATGGCAACAGGAGTTGCATTAATTGAAAATATTTTCCTATTAAAGCTATATCTCATATACATACACATTATATAGATACCTATTTCCTAGTATAACTTTGTAACAAAAGGCATGTCGCAAAGGAAGTTTTAGTTGAATAGAGCATTATGTCCGATGAAAGGAGGTAGAAGCCTTTGTCGTGGTACTGACCCATTTTACACTGCATCGTTGGCTAGTAGGTATTATCTAATACTGCTCATGAGCAAAGTGGATTATCCGTTTAATAATAGAATTAAGGTATAGATAAAACATGTACGTATTTTGATCTTAATTAATTTAATTTAAGATCGCCGTTGCGTTGTCTGTTCTAATTGGATAGATTCCTAAAGTTCCAAATTCCCAAATAAATGATTTTTCGCCTTTGTCGGGCAACATTGTTCTAAGAAGGATATTGAATAAAATACGGTGAAAATTGTTAGTGTTTATTTTATAATTTTCAAATTAACATTAAAAGTGAATGTTTTGACAACAGTAAGGCGTGACGTCATACCTTTGTATATCATATAAATGTATCGCACCTGACGTTTACTATAAAGATACAGATTTGACATTACAGTCATCTGTCATATTGGAGTTGTCGAACAGGATTAGTATCTCAACCCTATAGATAGTAATCAAACTATTGGTATAATGACTATGGCAACCACTTACCATCAGACGAACCTTGTGCTTGTTTGTTTACTAAGTTTTGAAAATAAAAACTCGTAGGCACTTGGGTAAATTTCACATTCGCGATTCAGGATCACAGTTTTCGCCAGAGGGTGTTAGGTGTATTTTTATCGGCCATGTGTGAAATCTCTTTCTACGCAAAGTTCTTTTATGGAGATTGTTAAAAGTGATGTGTGTCTGTGACAAGAAATATGAATAAAAGAAAACAGTGTCAGATTATCTTCTTGCAACGATAAGTAAACATAGTTGAAACTGTCTGCGTTTGTCTGAATATAAAGCAGGCAATTACATTTAATTAAATTTTGCTCGACTGCTGTTTTTATTTACATAGTAGCTACTACAATTTACAAACGGTTATTTGTAAGGAATTTATACTTACGCTATAGTTACACTTTTTATTTTATTTCATATGCGGCGATGGCATATCCTCAGACAGCCAAAATATACCTTAGCTCCATCTAGCGAAATAAAGCCGAACTATATAGTAACTATTCTACATCCCACAATAAAAGTTGTCGCGCTGAAAAGTGTATTTATAACATCCTAACATCAACCGATCACCTTACCTGGACGAAGGATCGGGAGGATTGTGTTGGAGGGACATTACCTACATCTGTTGCTCCAACCTTTCTTTCGTTCTTTCAAATGTGATAAAAAAACTCTAAGGCTCTCATTTTATCAGTAGTTTAATAGTTACATGAAGGATTTCTCCGATCGTGGTCAGAGAGCAAGTTCCATAGCCCATGATGCTCGCATCACATACTTATCACGCGTTTGTAGCCCTGGTGGTTTAGCGGTTGTTGATCCTGACTGCCGAGCCAGAGGTCGTGGATTCGATTCTCACCCAGGACCAATAACTGTGTGATGAGCATGACCATTTGGTTCTGTGTCTAATATATCTATAATATATTGTATGTATGTATTTAGAAATATATAAGTATGTTTATCAGCAGTCTGGTTACCATAATTCAGGTACCGTTTTGACCTCTGGCAACTTTACTCTCAGCAAGAACTCCTCACATGGTTTAGTCAGATAGCGCCTCTTTTTAATGCAGGTTCTCAAAAATTTCTTAACAAACTCAGGACCAAGGTGTCTCACCAAATCATTGGAGTTCCCTATCTGGTAAAATATTTTACTAAAGAACTGCCCATCAAATACAGATGTTTTCACCCTCATAGTTCAATCACTCGTAAACGAAAAAGTAACTTCTAGTACGTGGAAACAGACCTAACCTATTTTTGCCAAAGATTTCATCTGAAATTCGCAGCCTGTGGAGACGGACTGTCGCTCTAGTGAGCCTTTTATTTTATGTGCGATGCTGAAATCGGTAGTACGGCAAATTGGGTTTGGTAAAAGTGACAAAGTGAAGCGATATCCAATAAGAATTTTGAGTCAGAAATTCTAGCTTACACTGCTTGGACCTCAAACTATTATACATAACCAGATGATAGGTTTTATTTCAGCTTTCTTTGTAAGTTCATATTGTACGAGAATCCGAGAATTTCAGGTCAGATACAAAACACCTAATAGTCTCCTCATCATCGTCATTATCTCAGCCTTAGGACGTCCACCGCTGAACATAGATTGATGTCCTTAGAGAAAATTCTTTGACCTCCTTCATACAATGGTTACTTGCACTTTCGTCAAATCTTTAATTAATCTCGGTGGATAGGATGTCGGTTTTTCAACCATATGAACATATAACCTGCCTCGGTATTAAATTCTGCCAATGACAAGTACTCAGTCATTTTGAATTATCCTTACGAGTTCTTTAATGCTTCATATATTTGTATAATTAAGACTGTATGTATAAATTATACACAATAAGGGAAATAGGTGACACACATGCTTAAGTTTCGAAAAATTAAAATATTTATAATACTTTTTTTTTGATCGCAAACGGTAACCGACGCTTATAAACTTTCGCAGTCCTAGTCCTGTCAGTTATTCGTTCTCTAACATATCACTTCTAATGTAACTCTCGCGAACCTAATCACTATTTGAAAAAATCGCTACGCTTATAGTTTCAGTAGTGCTCGTTATTCTTCATGTACTGTGAGGTAAAATTACTTCCCAGTCGAAGACTGTGCTGTCTCCTATTATAATAGTATCAGTTTTACTGAAATAAATAATAAATGTATAATTTCAGATAAAATAACTTGGTGTTATTTTATAGATAAAGTTTAATGTAGATATAAGGATTTTCATTGGTATCTCTTATAACTTGTACCAGGGCCCAAGGCCGTGCGTTTTATAACCGGGCAGCTCAGCATCGAGGCAATAAAAGTAAGCGCTCCACTGACGGGATTAGCCGCAGTAATCATTCGCTTTGTTTGACAATATTCTCGCCGTGAATATAAGGGTTGTCTTCCACTCACACCACTTTTGGATGTTGTATATCTTTATACATACTTTGATACAAATACCACAGAAGGTAGAAAGGAACAGGAGTGGAGAATAGCACACTTCAATTGGAACAGGAGCGGACCGAATGACAAAAGTACCTCAATCATATAGATGTTATGCGAGACCGCATGAAGAGTGCTTTTCTGCTGGTCAACACCAGACACCAGAACAGTATTTCAAAGAAGAGTAGTTGACAAAACACAAGTGCTTGTGTATATCGTATTAAAACACAACTTTATTCAACACTACTAGATTTAATAGCAGGCGGAGAATCGTTGACACTCGTACTGGATATTCTGCATACTCGATATAAACCTACAAATACTTGTTCATTAACTATTACTCGTACGTACTCAAATGTTAAATAATTTTAAGTTGTTTTATGCTGTGTATGTGTTTAAGTTAAGTTAAATATTTGCATAACGCTTCCTTGAGTAAGCCAATATTATACAGAACTTAATGCTGGTGTACCTAATTATTTTGTACGGAAATATAATTAAGTCATAATTTTATATCAATTTGACTAAAAATTGTTTATATTATTTTTTTACCTTTTTGTCATCTACTAATTTAATCTCATAATCTAAGTGTGTGATGTATTCAATTATAACTTGCTAATAGAAACACATTCGATTGACATTGTTTACTAAAAATCGACATATTTAATCACTGATTTATCTCAATAAGTTCATAGCCCTATGTCCGAAAAATAAATATAGTGTATAAATTTATTTAGATAGTCATGGTACACACAATGCAAGTTTTTCCAGTCTGACAATTTGGAAAAAAACCGGGTGACAATAAACGCAACTCTAATATATTTCCTGATACTTTCACCCCTTCTTACAGCGTCTCTTTCAAATCGGCTTTTTCAGTCCATAATGGTTAAAAATTGGCCTTTTTGTGTAATGGCCATATTATTTATATTTGCACGCCACGAATTGTTACATAGTACCTACAATACTCGTTTGTCTCTCAGAGAAAATAGCATTCTGTGAAAATTAGGTTCGGTATTACATTGTGTGGGCGTCGAGGGTCGAACATGATGTATAAAATATGCTGATCTTGTAACAATATGTGTGGGAAAGGATCTAATTAGAAGATACCTAATGCCAAAGGTTTTTGATAATATGGTATTTGATGTTTACTTGTAAAAGTTGCTATAGTCAGATTCAAGTGTCACGAAGCGTTAATGGAATTAATTCGTCGTCCAATTTGAAATTGATGGGAACTCACGTATAATACAAATATATACGTTAGCCAAACTGGTTAGTGAGCATGACAGTAATATGTGGCTTACTTACTATAGGTACCTCTGTTAAATTTGCAGGTCCCATGTTGGGCGCCAGTACGGTGATTTGAGGGCAGTAGTATGTTCTTGTTGATGCGGAAAATGATATCTTGCAAGCTTCTATTATAATGTAAATGTTTTTAAAAATCTCGTAATTCACCCATTTTAACAAATTAATTTACGATAAAAAACTGCGCGTAGACAGTTTAACGTGTTGTAGTCCACGCTACTTTAAGAACCATAAGACTGTATAGTTACTCTAAAACAATAATAACACCGACTAAATACTCTTGGAATAATACATATAATTGCCAACTAACTTGAAGATAATAAATTCTTGTTATAAATAATTATTATAGTTTATAGTAGCGAACCAAAAAAAGGCGTAAACTCGAGGAATTACACACACTTTCGAGATCAGGAGGCCAGGAGGCCTTGCGCGATGCAGGATCAGTAGTTACTTAGTAGTTCGCCGTGTCACAGATAAGATAATAGTTGGCCGTGTCTTCGTTAGATGACATTGAAATATGTTTTTCACTGTATGTGGATGTCGCCACAGTCAGCTAGTTAAACAAGTGAAGTTAATAAAACAATCTATATTTTTAGCTCACGCAAGCGTGTATTATGTGTTTAATCTACACACGTCAGGATTTTTTTATTGATACTGCCACTTGTGCTAAAGATATAAAATGTCTTTTGATAATTTGTTGTTAATGTAATTATTTTATAATATAACACAAAACGGTCTGCTACGGTTAGGTTAAGAGTCGGACAAATCTAGTAATTTTTAAGAGGGAGAGCCATGCTTCGGCACGTATGGGCCGGCTCGCCCGGAGTGATACCACGGCCTCACAGAAATCCAGCAGTAAAGCAATGGTTGCAGTACTTTTCGCCGAGTGAGTGAGGTTACCGGAGGCCCCACCCTTCCCTCCCCCCCCCTCCCACTTTTCCCCTACTCCCACCTCAAACACCGGCAACGCACTTGTGACTCTTGATTTGCAGGTGCCCATGGGCGGCGGTAGTCATTTACCATCAGGTGACCCGTCTGCTCGTTTGCCTCCTATACCATAAAAAGAAAACTATGATACTACTCAAAAATACCTTGCAAGATAATTTTTATAGAGTTAAAATGTAATCAATATTCTTCAAAGCACAAGCTTTACAGTTTTGTAATCTGGATATTCCTACTTCCTTTCCTCGTCATCTTTGCATCTGAACTATAATTATGTTGTACTATTTTATGATGGCGACATCATAAAAAACGACCTCCACAATAAATAAAACCACCCATTTTGTTCATAAAGCAGTCTGGGTACGGTTATCTGAACAGAATAAAAAAATATTTACCATCGTAAAGAATACCTCCCTCTTTCCCCGCTGTAGCATTTCCTGTACTCCTTGTAAATAATTCATAACATTAGTTATAAAAATGCTCACCCTATCGGAACGTCGGAGAAGACGTCATGCGTGCGCTTTTAGGGAGGGAAGGAGTGTTCCCACTCCTCCAAGTGGAACGGGGTTACCAGGTCGCATGTATACCGTCTCCTTCAGCCAGACGGCAGATGTTGAAGACTTGTGTTTTTAGGGGGCTCGACTCCGATATGATCGATTCATTGTCATCAAGTGCTATCAGGGTAGTATCCCGAGGGATAAAGAATAAAACCATTACATTTACAAAAAAAAAACTTTTAATCAAATTTCTATAAGTACATTTTTTAAAGAAATATAAATGTCTTTATGTTACACCCCAGAAAACAAATGACAATCCTACTTTAAAATTATAAACGTGAAAGTTTTTGAGGATGTATGGATGTTTGTTACTCGTTCACGCAAAAACTACTAAACCGATTGCGATGAAACTGGGTACGTAGATAGCAGAAGACCTGGATTAACACGTAGGTTACTTTTTATCCCGATATTCCCACAGGATCGGGCTTTACGCCTGTGAAACCGCGGGGCGCTGCTAGTAATATTATAAACGTGAAAGTTTTTGAGGATGTATGGATGTTTGTTACTCGTTCACGCAAAAACTACTGAACCGATTGCAATAAAACTTGGTAAGTAGATAGCTGGAGACCTGTATTAACACATAGGCTACTTTCTGTCCCGATATTCCCACGGTATCGGGACTCACGGGACTGAAACCGCGGGGTGCAGCTAGTATCATATTTAACACAAATCATGCTACAAATAGCGGTTTTATCACTAGCAGTGATTTCATATAGACAACCTTGAGATGCACAGAAAACAATACATAAATATATGATTAATTATGTTAGCGTAGTTACGAGCAAACTGACTAAGAGAGCATTTTAATTAGAAGTAGGTATAATAAATAAGATTGCATATTGTGTACGTCCTCATGATTCCCACAGGCAGTGAACGTATTCATAACTGACTCAAGTAAAAGGAAACACGTCCGGCGAGACGGACGAGTTCACCCGACCATGTCTGCACACATAACCAACCACCTTACGTAACGGACTGTATAATGATATCTTCAAGAATTATACAGGTACGGGACTATGAGATGATTATAAGTCTCGAGATGTTTGTTGCTGGGAATTCAACTTCTGTAAAATGTTTGACGATATGGAGTGATATCTGTAGAATTAGGATACGCTACGTCGCCTCATGTAGATCACAAAAAGCAACACTTTTAGAATTTACTTTTCTATATTACAGATAAATTAATAATAAGTACTGACCAATTATTTTTAATCTACTCTTTGAACATTAATTTAGCTGTAATATCGACATTGAATTTTTATGACAATTCCTTGACGTACAACTTATATAATACAATTGCATTTTTGACGAATTAGAATTAAGAGTTGTTGTAATATTGACATATAATTTCTTCCATTCGACATTTTTTGTTAAGCAAACATACTGCATTAGAGAAAAAATAAAAAAAAACGTGTGCGTCCCGGGACACCCGACAGAAGTGATAACTTAAACGCCAGACAGACTGGCGCCGTAACGCGTTACGTAACGGAGCGGTTTAATCTCCCATAAGAAGTTATCACTTCAATAAGAATTATCTCTTTTTAGTCAATAGACTTTCATATTTGCACGCTACGAGTGGCAGAATGTGTTATACCTACTCAAGGTTACTAAAATCTGTAATCGACCACATTCTTGGAAATACAGAGATTATTATTATTATAATGTAACCTTTAATGCAAAATTCGCAATATATGAATAATAGTCTTCAAGAAAATGAACAAGGTCTCCTGGAAGAGATTGCATTCAGCAGAAAGGCCGACATTTGTACATCATCTGCCAGACTTCTACTGTAACAATGTTGTACAATTAAAGTGTTATCTATCTACAATTGGGTCTATTAATAACTAGTAGGCTTTCAAACATTACTATTATGACAGTAAATTTTGATTTGAATACTCTAAGAGAAAACCATAATATTTTTTTTTAAATACTAGAGTTCTTTTTTTTTATTTTAATATCTAGTATGCTTAACAATCTCCATATACCATCTCTATTCTGATCTTTAATACACAACACAACTATCTTGATGGTAGGTATGTTCTAAGAAAGACAAATACAAAAATAGAATAGTCAATTAGGCAGAATCGTATATTTTTGGTTAATATTTTAGTGTTCATTAGAGTTAAAAAATCGATTACATAAGTACAGATAGACAACAAAGTATGTGTATTAAAAAAGCATTATTTTTCGTACTCACTCTACCATTAATTGAGATTTACATATCTATCTGAATCTAATCCTTTTCGTCTCAAATCCGTCCTTTCCGAATGGTATCCATAGGTCAGATAACCTATGGTATCAACTTTCCCAAAATATTAATGATGAAACTAAAATGAAACTAATTCAAGATACGTTACATTTCAGGCCCCGCAGACGATCCGGGTCGAGCATAGTGGTGTTAGGTGCCGAAGAGGAGAAGCGTCTGCCACCGGATGACGAGAAAGACATGCTCACCATGCTCTCACTATCTTCAGACACCGGTAAGTAACCCCGACAAATACAAGCTGGGCCAAAAGCTGGTACGCCTAAGCCTAATAGTACCTAGTTATCTAATGTACTAAATAAATTTCCCAGTTCATTAGTATTTCCACAAGTGATATTAAATTTAACAACTGTTGGCCTAGTGGTTAGTGACCCTGACTGCTATGCCATAGGTCGTGGGTTAGATTCCCGCCCGAGTCTGGGTGTTCTTTGTGTCCGTTGTTTGTATGTTTGTAAAGTCCCCAACAGGAGTAATTGATAATGCGGGAGTTGTCTTTTATAAAAAAAAAAAAGAATGAATTCAAAGGACACTTAAAAGAGAATTATTCCCGATTAAAATACAGGGAGTTAATATGTAGTTACAAATTCAGTCAACTGAACTGTTTTATGAAATACAACCATTCCCCCTCAGCTTTACTCGCGTTTAAGTTATAATAACTGGAATAATGTTCAATAAGACACATCTGTACCAAATTCTAAGTAGATACGTCCTTTAGTTCATTTTTGATAATCCCACAGGATCCTAAAGTTCATTCTAATCCGTTTAGACGTTTTTGCGTGATTGAATAACAATAAAAACTTTCACATTTATAATATTAGTAGGTTTCATTGTCATACTTGGTTAGTGTCATATGTATCAATACACTGCAAGAAAACTAGCCACATCTTTGCCCCCTCCTATTCAACCTATTTCCATTGCTCGAGGAAACCCTGTCCACCCCACTAGTATTTTGTTTATAAAGTATGCGATTACTAGATGTTTAACATATTCATGGGCTGTATTTATGAATCTTTGTTGCTAACAGTCTCACAGCTATTGCTATAAACTATCAAAATCACTAAATAACAGTTGCTATGTTGTGTTGGACAGTAACTGATATTTTTGTTTGAAAAGTGTCTTGATCGAGAGTGTTCTTAGCTAAAATTCAAGAAAATCGGTTCAGCCGTTCGAAGATTATCAGCACTTTTCTAATCGCTAAAAGGGTTTTCGGCCTGGGGGTATTATATATTAAACTAGCAACCTGCCCCGGGTTCGCACGGGTACAAATTATACACCTAAATCTTCCTCATAAATCACTCTGTCTATTAGTGAAACCCGCATGAAAACCCGTTCAGTAGTTTTTCAGTTTATCGCGAACAGAGAGACAGTCGCGGCGGGGGACTTTGTTTTTATAATATGTAGTGATTTTATAATGTGTAATGTTGAAGCAGTCACTTGTTTAATTTATCAATTTTGTTATTTAATGGAGATTTATTGCACGCATGTTGATCAATGTCGGGAAAATAAATATACTCGTAAATTATGTTTTAAACTAACATGATCACCGACACGCTGTTAGTTCATTTAACGAGATACCTATTCACTTATAATAATACTTATTTTTACATCGTTTAAAAACAACTTTTGTACTAGACGATCATTCCTTTTCAAGAGGGACTATTGACCATAAAATATGGTAGGATGACAAAGCCGTAATTTATTAGTTACACGAAAAATATGTTTATAAAATTGTTCATCTCAGGAACCATTCTACCAATCTTACTCGAAGACTCTTCTAAATAATTCTACCATTATTTGATTTGTTTCTTTTATTCTTATTTCACATTTATATATATATATCACTATATGACTACATATTGAAAAAACAAAGTCCTCTGCGGTATCTGTCTGTCTGTTGGCGATAAATAAAAAAACTACTAACGGATTTTCATGCGGTTTCACCAATAGACAGAGTTATTCATGAGGAAGGTTTAGGTGTATAATAATATGATGATGATTGTTGAAGATGTGTCTACTACCCATGCGTGTTCATAGCGGGTTGCTAGTATATTATATTCTGTTAAATAATTTACGAAATGTTAGTTTAAATTTTCTTTTGTTATTAAAGATAAGACATTGTGTTAAGCGAGGGAACTTGATAAATATTTGCACTTCATGACCTTCTGTGGGTGTGAATCATGAATTACAGTGTAATATAATATTATATTATGTACGTTTCTGCCCACGGCATCGCCCACACGAATAAAAACATTAGATATGGTACAGATTTTCACTTACCGCAAAATATTTTTGTATATGAACCAATCACTACATATCACTACATATTAAAAGAAAGTCCCCCGCCGCGTTTGTCTGTCTGTCTGTTCGCGATAAACTCAATAACTACAGATCGGATTTTCATACGGTTTTCACTAATAGACGGAGTGATCATGAGGAAGGTTTAGGTATGGTGTTGTTTAAGGTGGCTGAAATATGACGATGATTGTTGAATATGTCGGAAGAAAACAATGTATGCTTTGCTACACGTGCGAAGCGGAGCGGGTTGGTAGTTTTGAATAATTTGAATAGCCGTGGCATTTAGATGAAACGTTTTTGAGTGGTATTATACTACAAATAAACGTCGGAGGGTTTTAAGTATGCTTAAGACTGCTTATAATAAGATTTCACTTACAAAATTCCTTTGCTACGAGTGAGAGCCCATTAAGTCTGCTCATTTCAATTTCGCCGCCAGATGACGTAGGGCGGCTCCTTTTCAGGGTTTATTTTTAATGCTTGATTAAGCAAATATTGAGTTGCAAACGTTTCACTCGTGAACATATGAAATTCCTTTACTTATATAGAATTTTGCACTATTTTATCTGAAGTATGGACAGATACGAAGGAACGATGCCAAATATTTTTTACCAATTCCTTTAACCACCTTTAGACAAGGTACGGGTTTTTGTTTTAAATTATGTTAATGTTAACATCATGTAAAAAAAAATGCTACGCTTGGCGTGAAAATAGTAAAAAATTGTGTGATACCACAGAATACATAATAGTTGGTGATACACAAATAATTGTCCCGAGTATGGGTGTCCTTTGTGTCCGTTGTTTAAAAGTTTATAAAGCCCCAGCGAATATTTATAATGCGGGAGTTCTTTAAAAAAAAACAAAAAAAGATATGATTATAATACAGGGGGTATCAATAATAATATTATATCAAGCTTCCCAGCCATCCTATATCTTCCCCTCGAAAGACACGAATACTTGACTGTATTTGGTACGTTACAAAACATTACAGACTAAAAATATCTACATTAAAAGACAAAGTCAGCCAACCAAGAAGGAGATTCCTCATGTTTTTGCTCGTGGTAAACAGATAACAAACATATTATTTTCGACAGTTTTTTGCCAATCAAACGACCTCCAAATGAAACAATGGAACAAAAAGTTAGGAAATGAAATATATTCTTTTAATTAACCAACATTGCTGGGGTTAATTGTTTTGAAAAATAGATTGTCAGTAATTAGGTATTTTAGGGGAATTGATTGGACATGAGTTCAAAAGAACATAAAGTTTACCTGCTGACTAAAAATATTATATATCGTTATATTTGTAGGTTTTAGTTTAATAAAAAAAAAAAATATATTCTACAAATCTGCGATTGATGCTAGATAATCAAAGCTCAGTCTTTAATTAGCTATATAGAAAAAAATATTTAGAAAAATAACAAATAATAAATACTTGACACATCTCACACACGGCCGCCTGATCCCAAAGTAGACAGAGCCTGTACTATGGTAACCAGACGGCTGATAAACATACTTACAAGCATATTATAGATAAATTACACCCAGACACAACAAATGATCGTGCTCATCACGCAATTATTTGTCCTAGGTGGGGATCGAACCCCCGACCTCTGGCTTAGCAGTCAGGATTACTTACCACTAAACCAACAGGCCTGCCAATATTGTTCTATCACTACCCTTAAAAAGATTTTACTTACTCATTAAGCGCAGTTATTTACATTATAAATTATTTTAACTACCTACTTTTTTTGGCACACTTGTCGTAACGTCACTAAGAAATAAAAAGTAAAGAAACCAAATAAAAAAAGGAAGTTTTTTAATTTTGATAAGATCTGAATCAAAAGGATGCTTTTAATTATTTATTAAACAAACATTGAATGGGTTGCCATAATAGGGTTTTACTGATGTTCGAACTGGCATATTTCATTTTAGGTCGTTGACAATGTCCTGCTATATTCCAGGTCCCCACCGCGAGATGGCGGTGGACGTTCCGGACAGTTTCATCGGCCGCAACAAGACGCCACCCCGCTACCCGCCCCCGCGGCCCCCGCAGGTACGCCTCCGGACCTCCAGGGATGACGAACCGCTTCTATCCTCCGGTGGCAGCTCTACCAGCTTTGGTTCCAAACAATCTGTCCTCCACAACACAGCTCCAAGCTCCGATGGATCTGGATCCTTCAAAAATAATAGCACTATTGAATTACTGTGCCTACCGCAAAGCTCAGACGGTTCTGGAAGTTTTGGAAGCAAAAAGAGCAAAGGGTCTTCAGAAACAGCCAAATGTGGAGATTTACATTCAGAAAGATCAGATTCCGTAGCCTCAAATACGACCCACAATTTAAGTGATCACAAGATCCAACTGCTCATTTCGAACGGAGAAGACTCTTTATTAGATTGCAGGGAGGGTGTCACTTACTCAGCTCGGACAGACTCTGTCCTGATCAGGGAGGCTGTCTACGCTTCGTACAAGCTGCCTCCAGGGTTCGACACGACGCCTGTACTCCTCGGCAGAGAGGTGGCGGTCGATGTTCCTGAGACATTTGTTCAAATCGTGAAAACTACTCCAAAGTACCCCAGTACTGTGGACAGAAAGAGCGTAGCGTTTCAGGTAATGGGCACATTGCTACGCATGGTTATCATGGGACATTGAGGATAGAAAATACGTGTGTGGAATGGGTATCTTTTGGTTGTGTCGTTTTAGTTCCTGGAGTAATCTTTCTTTCTTTTAAACCCTTATTGACATACAAAGGCCTAGCCTAAGTAGAAGCCTTGAAAAGTGGCCAATAGAAGAAGCGCTATACATTTTTAAATTTTATCCTCTTAAGTTTTTGACAGTAGTTTAAAGGATAGTGACAAAAATATATATTTTAAACGTTTCTAAGATAAGTTACACTATTTAGATACTGAGACATGGTTTTGAAAAAGTAAACAAAAAGCAAACATGTTTTAACCGATAAAAGGACCTAATGAAATCCAATCTCAATGCTGCAGGAACTAAAATGATTCATAGAACTGTGAGGGTTTAAATGTAGGTATACGTATTTGGTGGAAAAAATAACAAGCTAACTAACAAACATAAAAGTATTTAGAACTACTAACAAAGTATCATTAACATAACGGTGTGAAGGTGAGATTTTACTTGATTGTAATCTCAAATTGGTTCAAATGCAATCTCATAATGATCAGTTAAAATAGTAAATTATCATTTCCATCAAAAACATTACAGACATTAATTTCCATTTCATCGAGGTGTCGATCAATTCTGAAGTCAGATTTAACTGAAACCATGGAGAAAAATCAAAATTACTATTATATTATGTAGATAGACACACTACAATTACAAATCATTTAACAGAAATATTAGAGAATTAATATGCATATTGGCTACCGTGTAAATTGTTTTTTTATTAATCTGATTATTTCGTCATCTTAAAGAAAACAAAATATAGTTAGATTCGGTTGTTAAATCATATTCTATACCTTCATAATATTACATTATTATAAATTCAGCATACCATAACACGGATTTAACAACTCATTGTAACTTATTTGAATATGACATTAGCATATCCTTCAAAGGATTGTTGATAACATAAAAGTCTTCATTTTCGTCACACACACGATACGCCAGAGACGGCAAATAACTTGAAGGTTGACCGTCACCAACCCTAAAAGCAGGCACAAGATGGTGCGGCGTCCCACGGGCATTTCCCATTCATTTCAGAGCAAGGCACACGTAGTCTACGGCGATTTCACCTGCTGTTTGACAGGCAGCTTAGGTCTGATTTTTTTGGTTTTAAATGCCCCGGCTATGAGAACCCCTTGACGGAACACCGTGTGGTTTTAACCGGTTCGAAAGAAGGCAACGAAATTTAAGATATATTTCGATCTTGAAGGCTAAATAAATAAATATTAGTTTTGAACATTGAAATTATACCTGTTTTATCTAGGTGTAATAACGCCTTAGATAACTAAGGTCGTAGATTCTGTAAAAAAACTTGTAGGAAATAACAATTTGGGACGTCATACATTCAACATTTGGTCGAACAATTAAAAAATAATAACAAACTGGAAAATACAGTAACGAATCTCATTATTCAAAGTACACTTAAAATGAAATTTTAAATAATTTATTGTAACCGTGGAAAATTATTCTAATATATTATTGATACTGACTGTAAAATAAAGAAATAAAACAATGTCCTACAATTGTCACAGTCACATTGTAAACAGAACTATTCTTAATATTATGCAGGCCTCGTCACTAAAAATAGTACCTTTATCTACATTGTCGTTGAGATAAAACAATTAGCTGTCGACATTATGAACAAGTAAATTGAATTACTGATTGGCCTACCGCACGTCACCTTCACCTGCTTTTTAATACAGACACGATTGACGATCTTATGATAACTATATTTTATCAGTTGTATCTATTAATAAACAGTAATTTAAATGTTTAAAAGCAAAGAAAATAACATTAAATATTTAAAAGATAAATATAGAAGCATAATTTATTCATAGAACAGATGAATTAATTTTACAGAAATATCTTTTATAAGATGAAGTTTTCGATTTCAAGAAGAACTATGTGATGTCACAACTTGCAGAATTTATGATTACTTTGCATTCATTAAATAACAAAACTCACAGTAGTAGTTTTCTAGAAACTTAATAATATATCAAAGAAACATTAGACAAAAAATATTTAACATGTCACACCTTAACTTGACTAATAATTAGCAAAACACTGAGATTTGCTTTATTTTTCAGTATTAATATTTGTTCATAATCCTTTCTAAAAACAATGTTAGGAACTGGCAAAGTATATTTTGCTGATTTCATGGAAGCAACAATACAAATTCAATATTGCACTTTGGTTTTCCAAATGTACTAGTTCGAGACCTATTTAGATCTGATCGTTTCATTTCTATCATTCACTTGATCACCTCATTAAGATCATCCATCATCACGCTTCTAGCACTTAACGCTCTTTCTGCTACAATTTTGACAGTTTGGTCCCTGAAGCTTCTGGAACTTCAAAGTTCAAATATATTTGAACCGCATTTGGCTGTTTCTGCTGCGGGTCTGCTGAGACTGTGTACATCATTGGTCTGTCTAGGTAGAATGAGAAGCTCTGTATGTTTAACATTATGCGTAAACTAATAAAAAACTGGATGTAATAAATAGCTAAATCCCTCAAATATTTTCATGGTGTACTCAAAATCTGTTCTGTTTTATTTATTTATCTGTTTTTATTTATTTCAACCAATTCTTATAATTAGGATATATTCTTATACTTTATTTAAACTAATAATTTATTTACGGAATTTCCTAAATATATTTGGTTTTTTTTTAATGTTTTATTTTATTACTCGTTGTATTTAAGCTAAATACCATACTTTCTTAGTATTTAAAAGTAATAAATCGTTAACGCCAGTCAGAATATGAGTGTAAATTATTTTTAAATCTTTGTTTATAAATTTTCGACACAAAATAGAACCTAACTCTATCTTTTTCTGATTGTGCCTTTGACCGTATTGGCAGATACACTTTTAAATTTTGTTTCAAATTAAATAGCTATTTAGTTAACAATAAAGAAACTATACCGTTGCAAATATTATTACCGCTTCTTCCAAAATGATATCCCACATGAGTAATTGGTAAGTTTCCTCAATATCTCAGCTATATCCAAATTGAGAGCATATTCAAATGCCGGCAGGTCCCATCTCTCCCGAGGGTCTCTTAATGGTTCGAAATATGTGATATTATCCTCCCTATTATTACCCTATTCCACACTCTCGTGTTTATCTCATGCAAATACCCCAATGATATGAAATATTGCGCAATTTTATGTCGATAATTCCGTTTATATGTTTATATTATTACATTTACGCCTATTTTACATGGATGGCTAAAGCCTTTTGTAATTTAAATTTTAAAGTTATTACGACCGCTATTATGTTAAATAATATATATATATATATAGTTTATTTTAGTCTTTTTACTTTATACTTATTCTCCACAGGATTGTAAAAATGTAATTAACAAATATTTCTTTTTCAGGTTCCTAATCTCTACATTATCAATTTTCTATAGTATTAAGTATATTTAGTATTTGCATGTTGGGAATATTCATATTTTAGAAATAAGATAAATTTTTTTTTTACTTAATGTATGCAGAATTTTTGGGATAAGTTTGATTTTATCGTACGTAATTGAGACCGCCTATTTAAAAGTAGCCTTGCGTCACAATCTGGCCTTTTAATGGAATGGCTTTATTTATTTATTTTAAGGGGTTTTATTATACTTACTTTTAAAGACGAACGGATATTGGATTTCACTGGTTACAGTGGTTTGTGTCCGTTGTTTATATGTTTGTAAAGTCCCCCGCGACACAGGAGTAATTCCTAATGCGGGAGTTGTCTTTTTATAAAAAAAAAAAAAAAAATTACCTAAAGCCTTAAATATAATTATATTATTTTATAAAACTACGTTTTAATAAAGTTATTATATATTCAGTCAAATTATAAATTGATGTGTGATACGACATTTGAGTTTGTAATGATGGTCGTATCAAATCTATGTTAAAGGACAGATAAATGTTCTAGAGAAGATATATAGGTATATTGTGGCAGATACAGAAAAGTTTCATATCTGTTTATGTAATCACATTCACGGATAGAAACAAAAAAAACCGGGCCCGCAGCAGGCCCGCAGAGGTAGATTTCGTGTTTTTTTAAATTTTTTTGAACATCTGCCCCCAGTCCCTCCCTTTGGGGGAATATCCCCCATCATTCAAGAAGTTAACCTTCATTTTTGCCCTATTGATTTGTCGTACAAGTGTGAAAGCAACCGGTGCATAATTGCGACCTCTTTCGTACCGGTAAAATTGAGGTACATACATATATATATAAACTTTTTAACTGGCGGTTGTTTTGGGGTCTAGGGATCATAACCTTCTGTGAAGAAATTTTTGGAAAACTCGACAATTGGTACAAAACCAATAGATACACTTTTAGTCGAAATCTACCTAAAATGTAAACGGTCTTGTCACAATTTTCTTAAATTACTTACTTACTGTTTTGTTGTAGAATCTGTTTGCATGCTTGCTCTGATTAAACTACCCTACAGGCGAACAATAAATATGATTTATTTTAATTAGACCAAGGAGTCCCCCAAGGCTATACAACGAATGTCACATTTTCTTTACTTCTGCTTTCCTAATAAAACTTAAGCAATAAATTCTCATACACCAGACAACATGATAGCACTTTGGTAATTTATTCATATGTTTTAATAAGTAATTTATTTCAAATGCTATTGTGTTTAACTTTTACAGGTTGTTACAGGTGTGGTCAAATTTTAGGAGTATAATGTGAAGCCGACAAATAGTTAATTTAACTTGGAAAAAAATATTTTGAAAAAAGAATTTTGTTTTCGACTTTTTTTTTCATCGGAAGAAGATTTTCCTGTTGTATGTTCACTTTTTTAAACAACATATTATGAATTTTCATGTAAATTTCGACGATTTTGTTTCTTTTTTTTTTAATGCAAATATTTTCTAAAAATCCAGACGTTCCATAACAACCTTGGTATTAATTATCCATAGTCATGTCAACCATCTTTCTTACGAAATACATAGGTATTAGCTTTATCGGGCAATTTTCAAGTTTAATTTGTCAGTTTTGAAATAAGATTTCTCTATAAAAAATCCACGAACTTTAATAAAATTGTTAGCTATTTACGTTATTTACGGGGTCTACTATTTGCTATTTGCGAAGTGCATGGTAGGCGTATAGTAAAGCGATCGCAGCGCATGCCGTGGCAAAAATCTAAAACAATTCGGGATAGTCTATCAAAGACAATTACTTTACTATACTATGTATATTTTAAATACTTTATTAATTAGAAAACAACGAAACATTTGTATTCATTATTTGACTAAATCCCGAATAGTTGCGCATGCTAGGTGGCGGTACTATCGTGCACATTGCCAATACGACCCAATAATATGAACACACCTTTTTGTAACAGCCTGTATATATAAGAAAACCACGTTTTTCTTAAATCTCAGAATGCGTATAAATACAATTTAGCTTTTTGAAAAAAATATTGGTTTAAATTTACATGCATAGTATGCAGATATTGTTTATAATATCATAATTAACTTTATTTACAGAAATTATACTTACTTTTTTTAATTTACTAGTTTTCATTTAGTTTAATTACACAGAAAAATTAAACAAAAATTTTATACACCGAATATATTGCTTATCCTCTATACTTTGTCTAAAAACTAAAATTGTATATTCTGTTTTAACGCTCTAATCATCTACAGCAGGTGAATGGCACTGCCAAGACTGTTGCTCCGGCGGTGCCTCCTCGTGACTCTGGCGGCGTGGCCCCGCCGCGCCCTCCAGCACACGATGTCACGAAAGACCAGATGGACTCCATCAAAAAATATCAAGTTAGTGTCTTTACCTTATCACATTATCACCAAATATGTCCGTGAACTCATTATTTTATTAGCTACCAAGATTCCTATCATTACGCCAAGTTTCCTATAATGGTATCCAGGTGGAGCGTCGATTGCATAACAAATTTCTGCATATCACATTTGTATGCCAAGATATTATACGTTAAATATATTATTCAAATGAACTCGAATGAGGTTATGTTGCATCTGTATGTATATACTCTGTATCTGTATTTTGTTAAAATTATAAATTTAAAAAGAAATGCCTAAAAAATAACACAAATCTCTAATTTGGGATCCTGAAAAACTAAAATTTGGATTCATATTCAGATGTATGTTTGAATTCGACGACTTGACTAATTGCGCCGTTAGGTTTTCGGGACCGTGCTGGATTCCACCTCTTAATAAAATAATACATTTAAAAATAATAAATTAAAGAAACAAAGTTCTTGTCTCGGGAAATACCGGTCCAAAAAAAAGGGGACATGAAAATTTTGAAAAAATCACAACCTAAAATAATAATGACAATAATCTTTACGAAATATGAATAGTATAAGTTTTTAAAGAGGAGGTACGCGACTCTACCTTATGGAAAAAAGAAATCGTATGTTGCACAGGACTTGTCAGGTAATAGGGGTAAGAAAAACGTGCAAACTTCAGCTAATTCAAATTATGGAAGGGAAACGATATTATTCGAGGGAGGACGACTGTTAGTAGGGGAGGCCATTAAGAGATTTTTTGGATTACATGCTGACAAGTGTACATTTTGATAATCTGACGATTTGAGCGTGACGCAAGGCAAAAAAAAAACTGTCGATTTTTTTTCATTTTGAAGGAAATAATTCAAGGATAACAGAAAACATATAATTTGCTCATTTCTACAAGCTGAAGTTAAAAAAAATCGTAAAGAAAGTTTAGTACATACAGCTACAGTGAAGCATGTATTTGCCACTCCACGCCTCTCTTTCCCTTTTACATTCTCTCTATCTCTCACTCTCTCATACCATCCCCACACTATACTCTGTCCATTTGTTTATGTTCTTTTTGAAAGTTGCTGGAAAGCTTGCGTGCAAACCGATCTCGATTATTTAATTACCTTATCTTCATCATAATTTACTCTTATGTAGACTAAAACATATGAGTACAAACTTTTAACTTGATTGGCCTGTTGGTCTAGTGGTTAGCGACCCTGACTGCTAAGCCAGAGGTCGTGGGTTTAATTCCCACCCAGGACAAATAATTGTGTGATGAGCATGATAATTTGTTCTGTGTCTGGGTGTAATTTATCTATAATATGTATGTATTTAGAAATATATAAGTATGGTTATGAGCAGTCTGGTTACCATAGTACAGGCTCTACCTAGTTTGGGATCAGACGGCCGCGTGTGAGATGTGTAGAGTTATTATTTTAAATGATGCTATTTCGATAGTGAGTCGTTGGTTTAACGTTAACAACTTTCTAATGGAGAGAAGAATTAATGTATCCAATTCACTACTCCAAACGTTAAAGGTGGAAAACACTATAATGGTTAAATAAGACGAATTGAAACTAGTTGATACCACGAAATTCTTATTAATTAAAATAAATATATATTATCGAATAGACTCAGCTCAGCAGCATACGCAGTAGAAAAATTCGTGAACTGACTGATATTGAAACTGTCAGATTAGTCTATTTTAGTTATTTTCATAGTATAATGTCGCATAATGTCGCAATTTATATAACTAAGGTAGTTGTGATTCACTAGGGCAGAAATATTAAGAAATAAACATCCTGACTGTGGCTTATTTATGAAAACCTACTTTACCTTCATAAAAACACCGATCAGTTCTGTGAAAAAAAGCGGTAGACATTCTTTCACACACGTAATAAAAACAACTTGTACCTGCTACTATACGGCTATTATTTACTTTTTGCCCGCGATTTTATACGCTTAATATATTGATTTATCTAAACAATTCACTTTAGAATATGTTTTTCAAGAAATTTGGAATTTAAATAGTATTCGTAAATTAACAAAATTGTTTTTAGCTTTTGAATCATTCCTTAGCTGACTTCTCTTACTTATAAACTACCTCCCTGCCAAGTTTCATTTTCATAGGTCAAGTAGTTTTCCAGATTTCGTGATTAGTCAGTAGATGAGTGAGTGAGTGAGGGAGTGAGTATCTTCTCGCTTTTATATATGTATATAAATAGTTAAGTCTCTTTGTATTTGCATGCTATTTTCCTTGCACATTTGACACATTTAATGATAAAAATACATGTATTTTTTTTCAAATCGTCAGATTAAGAGAATCCCTCCAAATAATCGTCAGATTATTGGTCAACTTGTCTAGGACATTAAGCTGTACCATCTGTATGAAAATCTGAAGCGCTCAACTTGGTCAAAACGGCGATTTTTTTTTGCATTTTCAAAAAGCCGTTGCGAGCTTGCGACACTTCCGAATCGTCAGATTATTGAATGGGGGTTTCTTTCGGGTGTACTTAACATCCCTTCTTAATATCTGACGCTCTCGAATAATTTTTTTTTCCCATTTTCTACCCTTCCATACGGCCACCCCCAACATGCAAATGGGCAGATTAACCTTCCCCCATTATCAGAGACATGTGGGGTATCTACACTATTAATATCTGCCACGCTAGAGTAAGTCCATTTCACTATTTTTTTTTTACATCTTTGAAAGCCTGTAGAAGCACCAATGAAACGGATACATCGCCTGAACTCTTTTTCTTTCTACCATCTGATCTTCAAAATCCAATAGGTCCCAACGACGCTGGAGTAAATACACATTTAGTATCGTGGGCTCCCCTTCTATGTACAATACATTACAAAATGAAAATGAAAATAGTGGTATAACAAACATCTGTACTCAAATAAGTTAATAATGTGACGCCTCAGAGTTTAAATATTTAGTACTATATACAGGGTGTATTTGAAAAAGTCCACTTATTTATATCACTGAAAGGGCAAGCTCCTTAAACCTATTAGGTATTATAGGAGCCCATTACAGCTGTTATAATGTAATTTAAAACATAATACTACTTATATTTCTTAAAGATTATTTTTATTATATTTTTTGGTTTACTCGTACTTCTAATAATCTCTTTTTTTTAATTACTTAACATTTTTTTATTTCATAAATGTCTCTACTTTCCCGATACAGGAACTTTGTTTTTTGTTGTGGTCCTTACATACCACTTTAAAATAATTATGTTATTAAAAGGTGAAACGTCGGTCCTGGTCCCGACAGCCCCACGACCCGACTAAATTAACCTTAACTTTTTAATTTTACTAATAGTCCGGTTAGGGTTTTGGGACATGGTACATATAAGATCATAAACAATTTATAGAAATTTAGACAGGACGTGTGTGAGGTCAGTTAATAGACAATAAATATTAGTAAATGTACTAAAGTTAAATGAAGTGTTTTTAATGTACCCAACCAATTAACCTTACGAAGCATTATTGTTAAATAAGCCAAATGACTTTATTTAGGAAGTAGTCTTCAGCCTCGTCGTTAGTGTGTCAGGTGTTACACGTCACATAAAAAAATGCAAAGCTTTTATAACGAAAAATGTCATAAAGTTAAAACGATAGCCACCATTTTATGTTTATAACTACGATCTCAACTGTACTGGCAAGATAAAAACCTTGATACACGTAGGTACGTCAATTTATCTCCAAACTTTCCAGCCCTGCGATCGACATCGCGACAGCCCAATAGGCCAATGTGAATATTTCCTGTTATTTCTTACACTGACTATACTTTCGATTGATTCTCTTGAAATCCATGTATCCTACTAATATTATAAACGTGAAAGTTTGCGAGGATGTATGGATGTTTGTTGCTCTTTCACGCAAAAACTACTGAACCGATTGCGATGAAACTTGGTATGTAGATAGCTGGACACCTAGATTAACACATAGGCTACTTTATTCGATATTCGATTCCGATATTCTTAAGATATCGGGACTTACGCAGGTGAAACCGTGGAGCGCTGGACTTACGCGGGTGAAACCCTGGGGCGCTGGACTTACGCGGGTGAAACCTTGGGGCGCTGCTAGTGTTCATTTATATTTTTTTATTTAAGTTCAGTTAAACAATAAGTTGAGGTCGTATTTTTCATTATAAGGTATCTATGACCATCATAAGCGCTACAGTTACTTTAACAACGCTGAAAAGGAAAACCTTCAAAGGAAGATTGTGTCTATGGATTTTAATTAGTCGGAGTTGTTTCTGACAACAATATTATACTTGTATAATACCTAAAGAAATGTCATTTGTCCTACAATTGTTGCGATTTCATCCATTGTCAAAGTTTCTATTGTTTCACCTTGTCAAGTCAGTTAGATATTAATATTGGCTGTTGAATGTCTTTGACAAAGGGACTTTCAAGAAGCTTTTAATAATCTAGATTTCCTCTTATCTGCAATCCAGGCAGTTAATGTTTTGTTCGACATTTGGTTTTGATAACGTTTAAATTAGAAATTAAAACATGTACAAACAACCGCAATATTATATTTTGAATGTCTCAAATTAGAAATAGACCAGTCCGTTTCTTCTTTTTGTAGTAAATATATGATTTTCAAGTTAATTTTTAACAATAAACGCGATGTCAAGGTTTAAATTCGCTTACAACTTGTGTTGTCATTTGTTACAATTGCACAGTCAGGATTGCTGACCCGTTCTTAATTCTGAATTGATAACGATTCAATGGCTGTTAAGAATATGGAAACACAATCATACTTAAAAAAAAAACCCAAAATTATTTTACAGATGATTGAATAACTTTTTTTTATGTCCTCATTTTGTGAATCTTACTTTACCAATTTCACTGTAATACACAACGTAAGACAATGATGATAACACAATTTCGAGTATGAAAGCGTTCATCGTCGCCTTAATATAACTCACACCAGGAACCCGACATAATTTATTTGTTATGTTCGTAGAATTCCGTCAAACCGCAACGAGACGTGAATGTACCTTTATTCAAGGTCTTTTACTAAGTGCTATAAATATTCTAATATAAATATGTAAGATGGAACTAATATGGCTTTAATATTAATCGGAAAATGTAAGCTTTTGATAGGAGATGCGAGTATTTCCCTATTTAAGGTTGATTTTCTAGAGAGATCTCACTATTTCATAAAAAAAATATAGTAATAAGCCCTAAACATGTTGTATTGCAACCATAGGATTGACGTAATTTTGACAACGACATTGCAGGCTGATTTTTAAAAATTAACTAGAATCAGAAAAAGATTTTAAAGTTGATTTTTCCACGAGTCTATAAAACTAAGCTAAATATTATTCTTACCTACATTTAGACTTTCCGTTTATGAACAAATAGAGCCTTATTGCTATAAAATAAATTGAGTTTTCTGAGAATAAAATCAATTGTTACATATTATTTTATAATGAAATCGGTAAAATTTGTTAATGCTTCGTTATGTGTACTGAGGTCAGGTTGTAACTTACACATTATTTGATTATCGGTAACTTAGGCCGATTCTAATGGCCCACTTTTTTCTTAACAGACTTTAGTATGCATTTAACGCAATAATTATCGCAAACTTATTTAATTAATAGCAACCCACCCCGGCTTCGCACGGGTACAAATACACCTAAACCATCCTTATGAATCACTCTGTCTTTTAGTGAAAACCGCATAAAAATCCGTTCAATAGTTTCTCAGTTTATCACCAAAAGATAGACAGATGCGGCGGGGGACATTTTTATAATATGTAATGATTATATTCGTATACCTACTGTTTCGTTAACCGACCAGTGTGGCAGTCGGCGCCATTTAAGTCACACACTGTCACACTTTTACTATCTCAGAAGATCTAGCTGTCGGAGAACATTTCCATGCTCTATTTTTGGAACAGTTTACCTGACAAGAATGTTTTTTTGTCATTTTAATATGGCCTAACTTGATCTTTACAGGAAAACATTTTGGTACCTAAAACCTTTTGGATTCCCGCCTTATCTTTGTGTCAAAGTATATTTTTTCGAATTCGGGCGCGATTTAGAGTCACACGAAAGCAAGAGCAAACGTATGTTTTTGTAAGATTACTACAACAAGGACCTGTATAGGAAAGATTTATGCCGCGTTCAATAAACAAAAAATGATTCGTTTTGCTTACGGAAGGTAATATTTCTTTGAATTTAGAAACGAAAATTTTACCGTCCGTAAGCAAAACGAATCGTTTTTTGTTTATTGGAACGTGGCATTAGATAACGCACCAAATGTTTCCCTCGTATATGTATAGAAAAGGAATTAAAGAGTTTAATTTCATTAATGGTTTCCATTTGAAGAAAAAGATTTTCGCCAGAGAAAAATCTTTATCATAGGGATAGCAGTCGCCTGAAGTATCTCCGCTCTACAGAAGATATTCTAGTAAGTAAACATAGTATGGATGTTGACAAATTTTCGAAATTGCTTTTATTTTATAGCAAGGCCCTTATTTAACACAAAAAATAGTTTTCCATTTTTAAAAACCCTTAAATAATAAGAAAAAATCGAAAAAATAAAGTTACTTTTAAAATTTCACGCTAAAACACTCGCATTTGACACATAAATTATATTGCGTCGCTAACCGAGAAATTGACAGTGCTCCTTAGAGTAGAACAAGTAAACATACAATTCTCATAAACTTATTAATTAAGTATTCTACCATGAAATATACTAAGTGTAAGGTATGTTATCAATATTATGATACCCACTGGCAGCTGTCAGCTTGTTAATCCTTTAATGACGTAATAGATCTGGTTGGTTGATAATATAACGTAGTTACTTTTTACTCAATTTTATTAAATTGATTATAATAGTTTCAATTAAAAATATAATGTCTGTAAAGTCGGTTTACGGTAGGTACGGAACCCTCGGTGCGCGAGTCCGACTCGCACTTGGCCGGTTTTTTTTTAGTATGAAATATTTTTTAAATTTAAATTTTGTATTACGAATTCAAATTTCGAATTTTAGAATTCAAATTCTTAAGGAATACTCCATCTTAAGTTAATCATAAAGCATTCATCAAATTTATGTTACCGTCTATACCCCTTAAGTACACAAGTTAATTAAAAGCTTTGCAACAACAAACAACAAAACGTGAGCCGTTTATTCAAATGCATAAGTATTAAAACGAAATATTAATTTATTTTATACACGTGTAAAATATCACTTTGTCTTTTTCTCCGAATCTGTTCATATGTTACACCTTTCTTTGAATATTTGTGCGTACTTCCAGTAATATTTACAACTAAGACAACATTGTATCACGTATAATATCATTGTTTAAGATAATGGCTGTTCCGGCGGCCATCTTGGTGTGAATTGTAGTAGGTATACCGCAAAAGCGTCACATTTATATTGTAATTAATTTATTAATCATTACAAACATAAAGATAGAAGCAAATTATAAGAATGATCTGTTCTTTTTCTATTTCATATTTGGTCACTTTTCGTAAATATTCCATTGGCTAACTATAGAAATATAAAAACACTACGCTACGTAGAGGTTTATTGACAACAAGTCAATTAGTAATTATGACCTTAAGACTTTTATTACTTTTTAAATGGTTGATTTTTTAAAACTTAAATTATGAAAATGTAGAAATTATAGTCATGAAGTTGTGGCGACTCCAACATCATCTAGTGAAGACGAGCTGAACTACGGAGTAACTACCAATCCTGCATCGCGCTATGAGAGTTCTCGCGCCGATTAGTATTTTTATTTATATACAATTTCCCAATTTCAACCGTTGGGCCGCATCCCGCCAGACATGATCACCTAGCCTGGTCGGAGGTTCCTCCCTTTGTGTTGGAGGAAGATAACACCCGTTCCTCCACAAAGTAAACATTTTTTTTTTATAACAAATTTTACGGGTTCTGAAAAACTCCATCCCATATTAGTATCTATTACACTACAATTTGTAAAGGTTTTGATCCTCATATCTCAAGTAAGTTAAAAGAATACACGTGTTTTTATATAGTCTTTTCGTTCCTTGGAAAACTTTGGAATTGAATGTTTGAAGAAAAAATTACATTAACTAATGAAGAGAATATCAAATAATAAAATTTAGAACCTCCTTTTTTTTTCGTCGTTTAAAAAAAATTTCACCTTTACGTTGGCGCTAAGCGATGGTGAAATCCGTCAAACAGTTTTTTTTATTATTCACAAAGAATACTTGTGATACGAGCCGGGTTTCTGGATTAGATAGGTACACCAATTGATAAACAAATAGACACAATTTATTTAAATAATTAGCAATTAACACAATTACAAGTAATTCTCATTGCTTCCACACATTTATTCACTTTTACTATCGTTATTCGTTAAAAGAATGGCGCCGTGCATCTTCTCGTGACTAGATAGCGCCCGCGCGTCAATTTAGGCTTTCGTAACACTAGTAAGTAACATGGTAAGTATTCATATTAAACCCTCTAACTGAGGTAAATGCTTGTGTTAAGAATGGATCACGACGGTGTACTGTCAACGGGTGGGGTTCGAAATCGCGCGATCGCACGACCTACGACGCCTTAGAAACCACGGTACTATCGCTACTTTACCTCGATACAGTATGAACTGCACAATTCTCATTCGCAGAAAAAATGGTTTTAATATTCATAGTATTTTTACTCTTCATAAAATAAATTTCTGAACTCACAGAATTCCTCTAGTTAATGTAAAAGTAATAAAAAGTAAATTAAGGGCTAGGAGATTTTTCTCTTTCAAACGATTTGATCTCGAATACAGAGTTGCTCGTGGCCTGGAGTAAGCGTTAAGTACCTGAGATTAATATTTAATGAATGCTTAATTCATAGCTTATTTTATAATATTATGTTAATTCAGGGACGGCGCAATACGTCTCCAGGTTTTAATGATAATGCCTTTATAAACTGGTTTGCTTTTGCGGTATACCACAAAATCGATAAAGTTGCTTACGTCGGCGTCCTCTTTCAAATATTTTGTGCTAGATTTTGCACGCGGTTTCACTCACTCAATAAAATATTTTTCAATCCTTCGGGAATAGATTTTTATTCTGGAAGAAAGGTACCCTTTGATGAAAGTCCTTTTCTGGACCCCTAGCAATGTGACAAACATTGCAATTTATAATATATATATATGTATACTTCTAAATGCGTCCGAATATTTACACGGTATATTGGTATTGGTATAGGGCTCTGTTTCCGTATTTAGACTCATAAGCGGTCCATTATGCGTACAGGAGGGCTGACTAGTTGAACCAGCCTAGCTCCTTCCAGAAGCGCAGAAGCCTCCTGGGGCATTCACAGGCTTCTAGGAGCGACCTCGCTCCCGCGAGGATACTTGCCCGTTGTGTGGCCACTCCCTCGCACTCCAGGATAACGTGGGCGGCCGTTTCCTCCGCGTTAAGACAGCCTCTGCATAGAGGACTGTTTGTCGCATTGATGGTGAATAGGTGTCGATTTAGGGCCAAATGGCCCGTAATAGCTCCTACCACTATTCTGATGTCAAGTTGATTGAGACTGAGCAATCTGCAAGGCAAACGTGGTGAGACCTTCGTCAGCAGCAGTTTGGATTGTCTACAGCCAGGTGTGTCGGCCCAGCGGTTGTTGTGTGTTTCCCGAGTCCGTTGTCTTACCCATGGGCGAAGTTGACTTAAGGGAAGTGGCAACAGTGTAGTTGGACCTGCTACTGACGTTGCAGATCCCCTCCTTGCCAGCTCATCGGCGACATCGTTCCCGAGTGAGTCACTATGCCCCTTGATCCATTGGAGGATTAGCCTGTTGTCGGAGGCTAGACGTTCCAATGTCTGGCGGCATTCGTATATAAGACCGGAGTTCGTGGTGCTGCCCTCCAGGGCTTTTAGGACGGCCATACTGTCTGACAGTCTGCGGATGTTATACTCCTTTATACATCTTGACATGACCGCGGTAGCGGCTTAGATTATCGCAACGCACTCGCATTGAAATATGGAACTGTGCTGCCCTAATGCCAGTGATATTGTTATGTTCAGGTCTTGTGAGAAAATTCCGGCTCCAGTCCCTGTCCCCATCTTAGAACCGTCCGTGTATATTCGGACTTCATTTATGCCAGATTGATCTCGGTCGTTTTCATATAGCTGTATTCGGTATCTCCTTTCGAAGATGTGTTGTTTGGGGATCCTATCGCATGGGGCAGCTATCAGTGGTTGACATTCCACTAATTCATTCCATAGTTTGGAATGGGGACCCTCTCCATACATATATTCACGGTACTTATAACAAAATATATTTTGACGTGAAAACCCAAACGAAGGGTTACAAGTTTGACCTGAATGTATGTATGCCCGTCCCTCGTAACTACTAAATGATATGTCGTTAGATTTGTCTTTATTGCACGAGGTCACTGGGTACATTATAATTAAAAAAAAAATTGTCGGTTTCTCCCAAACTTATCAAAATTAAGGGTTTTCAAAAGATAATTACAAAAATATAAAGAAGTATATGTTTATTAATTGGGTAAGATGCCTAAGCTCAAAATAAATTATTTCGCCAAGTGTCGCAATAAAATAATTAAAATACTGTGAAAATTGTCATCCAGGTTTATTTTAACGTTTTTAATTTAGATTATAATTGTTAAATTAACATTAAAAGTAAATGATTTGACAATACTAAGGCGTGACGTCACGCCTTAGTATTTCATACAAAAATGTACGGAAGCTACCGTTTTGACGTTTACTACAAAGATACTGATTTGACTTGACAGTCATCTACCCTATTAGTATTTTTAACACAGTCTGTTTCTTAAATTTTAAATTTTTAAGAAATAAGATTTTTATATACTATACTACATATTAAACAAACAACAAACACTGGAGGAAGGAAAGTCCACTTGGCTTTGGTGATTCATTAATTCATTTCATTCAACATGACATCTTGATTTCGTATTTTGACATAATTTTACTCATAGCCACTTGTTTTTGTGAACTGTGCCTCTGCAGTGTTTATATTTATTACCATAGGCACAGAATACATAATAGTTGCCATAGGAAAGGAATGAGCTCCATGTGAGAACTCTCAGGTTTACGGTTGAACTAAATGTCATAAGTAAACCCTACTTACGACATTTTGTTTAACCGTTAAAACAAATGATTATTCATTTTTTAAACTCAAAATATTTGTGTTTAATTCATTATTATTACCTAGTCCTTTCCCGCAGTTTCATTTGCGTTTATAGACGCTGCTCGGCTCCTAAGGACCGTAACGTAATGTTACATAGTCAACAAACCTTATACAATACAAAAATTATTAAATATTCAAATCTATCTTATAGTTCTAAAGATAAGTGCGTTTAAACAAACAAACAAAAAACCTTTTCAGATTTATTATATTAGTAGATTACATCGTTATGAAGTTATGATTAAGCTAAGGAATTTGCTTAAGTACTGAGAAATACTAAAACTAATACTTAAACCATAAAAATATGAAGAAAGTCACTTTAGGACTCACTTTAAAAAAATTCACTTTAAAAGTATTCACATTTAAAAATAATAATAAAAGGAGTTAAATATCTGACATTTATGTTTTTTATTAGTCATCAATACAAAATAAATAAAATTGAAGTGTCAGTTTGTAATGTCAAAATAATTGTTTTTTTTTAAGCTCGTACAGTTTTTGCACGATACGATACCTATGTCTAAAAATGAGTTTTAAATTTTTTTGTCTGTCTGTCTGTTTGTTCCGGCTAATCTCCGGAACGGGATGACCGATTTCCACGGAACTTTTACTGGCAGATAGCTGGTGTTATAAGTGGTAACTTAGGCTGCCTCTATTTTGGAAAAAAAATAGGGTTATATATAAATATGTACACGCGAGCAAAGTCACGCGGGAACTGCTAGTATATCATACAATAAGAAGGTACCTACATCAGGTTTCATAAGGCATACTTTACTTAGTTTAAAAAACTTAGTAGGTTGATAGAATTCTGTCAATGTATTTTGTGATTTTTAATAATTATCCGGGGTACAGTCGACTAGCTACAAATGTTGCTACACGACAAAAATCCGTTAATCGCGCAACAACATCGCATTTACGAGATTGAAGCAACAACAGGTTACATTCAACATTATGAAATAAAAATTCATTTCAAACGAGTTCCGAAGAGGTGGATGTGGTTTTTATACAACCTATAACAGTTATAACTGTTATAATATTTTTTTTGGAATGTACTAGTTACTTAACACGCATTTGTCTGCTGGTAATGTGTTTATTCTTAATGAAGAATAAATGCATTTTTAACACATTTTGCCTCTCCCCCTTTGTATGCTATTACGTATGCTATTGTTACACCATCAAATCATAGGCTATCTCTTAACGTATTTCTATTATAATAATAACAAACTTTAAAGGTTGTCGATGATTCGCAATAGAAAGGTTAGCACAAGAGTAGGTATTTATTCCTTGTGAATACAAAGAACTTGTGACTGGCTTCCTGAGACGCGTATTATTAATTTTATCAGTGATTGTCATATTAAACAAACAACAAACTCCTATAGTAGGAAGGAAAGTCCATTTGGCTTTGGTCATTCATTCATTCATTAATTTTCATTCAACAACAATGACATCGTGATTTCGTATTTTGACATAATTTTACTCATAGCCACTTGTTTTTGTAAAATAACAAAGTTACTTAAGTGTTTTTGTATTGTATTTTGTCTCTAGCATCTTATTCTCTTACTCCACTGTAAATATAAACATAACATATCTTGATAATAAAAAAAACGGTGGCCTTGAATATGAGTGAGTCTTGAGACACAAATATCAATCTATCCGGTGCTTCAAAAACAATATTTTCGTGTACTGGGTGGCCGAATTTCAGAGCCGGATTAAGGATAAAGAATTTCAAACAGTCCCTAGAGGCTTGTTACCACGGCAAGAGCTTTGCAAGATTTTACCTTAAATATTATTTTTAATTATTTGCCTGCGGAATAAAAAGAATAAGATATGTACAGCTGTATTTTGGGCAAAGTCAACGAGTTTCAGGCCCAACATAATCTTTAAGAAACCGCCCTCAGCAGACTTCTTAAAATATTGGTACCTTCAAAATATTTATAAAAAGAATTTTACAGGATATAGGTAGGGTTGCACCACTTACAACCATCTTAGTGACACGAATAACCTTTCGCGTCCGTATTAGTCTCGACTCTGAAATAAACCTATGGCGGCCTTTGGTAGACTCCGAGACAGAGTTTTCGCTCCCATGATATCAAATTGGAAATCACAGTGGGAGAGCCATCCCTCGGCACGTATGGGCCGGCTCAACCGGAGTGTTACCACGGCCTCACAGAAAACCGGCAGTGAAGCAATGATTGCATTGCTTTTCGCCCAGTGAGTGAGGTTACTGGAGGCCCTAACTCGTCCCTCTTCCTCTCTCCCTTCCTCGCCCCTTATTCCCCCCTTCCCCTACTCCCACCTTAAAGGCCGGCAATGCACTTGTGACTTTTGAGTTGCAGGTGCAGTACATGGCCATTATCTTGCTTAGCATGTCATATTCCAGCGAGACATGGTGTTTGTATCGAAGACACATACGCGTTCTTGACAGGTTCCATCTAAAATGTCTACGAGATATTATGAGCATAAAATGGTCGGATCGTGGACGGAACACCGAGGTACTTTAACGAGCCAATGTCGGTGGCATAGAGGCCTATTTGATGCATTGGTGCGGACATCTCTCCTGAATGTCAGAAGAGAGGGAAGCAAAACGTGTGTTCTTTTGTGAACTGGAACATGGTAAGTGGAAACGCGGAGGCCAGTTTCTTCGCTTCAAAGATGTTCAGAAGAGACATATGAAGAATTGCCAGATAGATCCCTCTTGTTGGGAGATTCATGCTGCCAATCGTCCAGAATGGCGACGTATTGTGCAAAATAATGCACATGTATTCGAAGAAGAAAAGAGGTGTGAGCTAGAAACTAGATACTAAATGAGACTAACTGTAAAACACCTTCAAATATTAAATTTAATTACGTCAAAGGTGCTCTCACATGTCTGCAGTGTTCACGTGTATTTACCGCAAAAATTGGGTACATTAGCCATCTAAGAGCAAAACATTCATGCTCGTAAAAATATCAGACAGTAGCTTAGACGCTGTAGCCGAAATCGGCTAGGAATCTTATACATATAGTCTCTCGGGAGGAATTTTAGTTGTTCCACAGGAAAAACACTATAGTGGTTTACCCCAATAGCATTGGGTGCACTGAGGCAGAACATAGTTGGAAGAACAAACAGATTTTAATAGATATATTTGATAGGTAAGTCCCGATCCCGTGGGAATATCAGAATAAAAAGTAGCCTATATGTTAATCCAGGTCTCTAGCTATCTACGTACCAAGTTTCATCGCAATCGGTTCAGTGGTTTTTGCGTGAAAGAGTGACAAACATCCATCCATCCATCCAAACTTTCACATTTATAATATTAGTGGGATTAGTAGGATAAGCTACAGTAGGCGACATTATTTTCTATGTTACAATGAACTTCTAACTTCGTGTTCAATAATGTTTATTTACAATAAGAAGTACCGACTTCGAGGCGTCTAAATCTTGCCACTTTAAATATTCATTAGCTATTTTGACACCCTTAAGAATATAATATTCTTTTGAATGTTAATTTTCATGTGACCACTCCGGAGATATAAGTAATCTGTCAAGTAAAAGAAGAATCTTTAAAATCTATTTAAATTGTCGAAGACATCCCGTAATACACACGCAGAAATTTTTTTTTGAAGACGGTTAACAATTTATTATATATAATAGTGTTCTAATTTATACAGAAACCATTACTGGATAATTAGAATAATTATATTACGTAGCATGACCTTAATTTGAAATTTATTAGTATAATTAGTGTTGCCACAAGCATGTTTGGTTTTCCTATATTGTTTAACAATCTGTTTCATTCCATTTTGTTTCTAATTACTCTTTCTATCTCCTAAATGCTATTTGGGATTGTCTTCCTCTTATAAAATCATATAAACTATAAACTATACAGAAACAGGGCTCTGATAGGAATGGTCATAGGTTCAACCCCTGCTCAATGACTATTCTTATCCATTTAGATGCTAAATCCAACCCCATCACGACAAAAATACTTTATTATTTTTAAAATATACAAGTTGATGATTAACATCAATTTGTTTCTAATTGTACCATATGGTTATTTTCAGCTGCAATTTTAATGTGTATCAGTTCAGGACTGGTTATTAATATCAATATTGTATATACTTATTATTATAATATTCCAAAGATCGCATAGGAGTAATCCTAAGATTTACGTCCTTGTATGCAGATTTATACATACATTGTACTTGTCATAAACTTGGCTTTATACATAATTTTTCTTTTTTCTTGTATCCTGATTAAATTCACTGAATGTTCCAAGACAGTTCAACTGTCCTTGGGATTATGCCAAGCGTCAAACATCGATGCTTTAAGTTCTTTGTTTGAGAGATATGTGTAGGATCTGCTGGATGTGTTGAGGTCGCATATAGACTTTAAATTATAGAAAATAAGCCACATGACTCCTCTATCGTATTAATGCTTGCTGTAACAGTAGGGTTTACAAAAAAATGTATTTAAAAGAAACAAAAACATGAAAAGTTTCATGTAAAGGTAATGAAGCTAGTAGAATACTGAGTATTTATATCAAACGCGAAACAAATTTGGTTTTGATTTTTGTTCAAAAATAAAGTAAATCCGTCCTGAGAGTCGATCCCCAGGCTTGAATTCACATCAGTGTTATGAATTAAAGAGATAAAGAGAAAATAATATTGCGCAGCGCAGCAGTACGGGATATTAAAATCCATAAATTATTTTATCTTAGCTAATAGTAGGTAGTTCTCGGCGGTTAGTGGTTTTTATTTAAGTATAATATATATTCTCTGTGCTTGTAATCTATTGTTGCATCAGCTCGTACCAATTAGAGAGATTATACTGTAAGCCTTGTCTAGCGTCTAACACAATTGTATCCTTTGTCTTAGCCTCTTTACGTGAGATTAACTACACATACTTACCTTCCGGAACAAAAATCATAACACCATTCAAATTGCCACCTTCCGAGCACACTAGGAAAACAGTTCGCTTAGTAAACATAGTTCCTAGAGGGCCGGCCGGCCAACTTACTACGTCACTACGCCAGTTCGGCTCCCGCATTCGGAGTGAGTTCACGTGTGTCGCAAGTGTCAACAAAAATACGTTTTTCGTGTGACGTGTTTAATGTTTTACTTGTGAATAACGAGTGGTAAAGTGTGTGTATTAAGTTTATAATTATTGAATTATCAGTGTGGTTGTTCATTGGGTAAATAAGTTTTATGTTGATTTGATTTTGTAATGTGCATTTGAAATTTTGTGGGTAATTTAGGGAACTGGTTACCGTGTGCGTGTATGTGATAGACTATCAACCTGTCGTTTGCTGTGACTAGCTGGATAGTTGTCTTTAGGGTACATCTAGAAGCGTGACCACAGTTACTTAAGTCGTGGAGACTTATCTGCATACAATTATTATGTCTCCGCCAAAAAGTAAAATTCGATATTAATATCTATCTGTAAATAATTTCATTTATTTGAAGAGAAAGTATGAATTATAAACGGCGTTATCAAAGAATCGCCATAAATATAAATTCTTGCCGCCTAAATATTTATTTGTTTCAAAAAAGTTAAGCTATGAATAAATCGTCCGGAAACGGGAAACGAAACAATTTTTGAACAAAAGAGGAAATTTGTTTAATTAAAATTTACGAAATATTTGCTTAGAAATCGGTGTCGCAAATAAAATTCTTCACACTTTCGATTTTTTACGAATGTTATTCGATAAAGTTGATTTCGTGATTGTGATTTTCACTATTTCGGCCATTTTGTAAGCGAATAAATGTTTTTATGTGTCTAGCTTTATGTATGTATGCTATCCCGATATGCAGTCATTTTTGTTAAAGGTATCCTTAGAATAGTCTTAAACTCGTTCATTACCCTACTGTCTTTGAATATTAAATCGACAACTTTCTCTATTCGTCAGAGTTTAACTACAGATATATTCAGACTAGGAATACACAAGTCTTTAATTTCATATTATGTAGGTATCAGAACTGTTAGTGTATATACGTAAAAACTATGTGTACCTACTTATGTGTATAAACCTCGATCACGATTTCTTAAAATTACTTTTTTTTAAGGAATCCTAGTAAACTGGGTCACATATTATTAGTATTCTTGTTAACCCCTCCAGCTAAGTTAAATGCTTGTGTTAAGAGTTGGTTCAAATCACGTGTACTGGGTGGGGTCGAACCTGCAACCACTTTAATCGCAAGTGCGCCGCCCGCTTTCAGAATGACATAATGTCCATAAATAACAGTACCGAGATAATTAGTTTAGAAGCTGGGTTTAACGGTAAAGTGAGTTAAAGTGACCCAGTAAAGTTTATCCTGTTTTGAAATTACAACCGCACCCGGAAATAATACCTATATCATGAAAATGGAAAAGACAGTATAGGGTTGGCAGCGCGCGAACGATCTCACGGGGTTTAAGAGTGTTTTTAGGCTTCGGTGACCGCTCACGATCAGGCGGGCGTCTTTAGTCGTTTAAGATAAAAAAAATGTTATAGAAATATAGACCAAATTATCGGTCATGGAAGACTACTTAGACTAGAAACGAATACTCCTCAACACCCTGCACAAGAAAAAACATAGGGGTATGGGTTCAATGAGAAGCTCATAAAATAAGTGATAGATAGAAATATACTATTTTTATTTGTAGCAGATGTAAAACAGACCCCCCCCCCCCTCTTTCTTTCGCTCCTTACCTTAAGTAAGTACATTACTAGCTTTTTTAATATCTGAACCTGTTTTAAATACTGGGTGGTATTAAGTAGTGCATTATGCAAGCTTCAGGTCAATACCAAACGTTTACAACACCTGTTTTTTTTTCTTAAACTTGTTTAGCCTTTGCTTTGACAACCCTTAAATGGGTACTCGTTATTAAATAGTGCGGCCAAAGCTGCCTTTGAGTTTGTTTACCGTGATTTTTTTTTAAACATCGCGTTTCATGAAATGCCAAATACAAAGTGGTATTTTTAAACAGTACAGATAATATAATTAGCCTTGTCTGTAGTTATTGTTTAAAATTATTAGTCATTCAATAACCATCCGTGTGAATGTATGAGTGTGTGTTATACCACAAAATGTATTGAATTGTCTATAAGTACTTTGTCCTAGTAATTGAGGTCATAGTGTATTACATACATATATGTGTACATATTTTCCTGTTTTTTCATTCGGTGCCTACATTGTATTATTGTATTCTACAATATAGGTATATATGTTTGGTTACTTTTTCCTCGTTTTTCGTCTGTATTTATTGAATAAATATGTCTGGTAACGTAAGATGTTTATGAAATACGAATATTTATAGTTAGGTATAAAACATAGGAATGTGTAGGCAGTATCTTAAAAAATATCAGAAATCCTTTTAGTGCTGATGAACTGAACTGAAAGTCTTGAACTGGTGCTATTTGACAAACACTCTGAACTTGTGCATTCGGTTTTGGCATCCCTTTACTGTGCTTTAGATTTACTTACCTCCTTCGTATACATAGGTAGGTATATAATTATGCAGTACGATCATATTATTAAATAAAACAGATCATAGAAGTCTTGTATGAAAACAATAAACTTTAATAAAATATATTTAAAAAGTTAACTTAAAATTAAATACAACCTCCACGCTTAGATTTATTGCTTAAATAAATTTAAATTTGGAACTGGATGTTTTCGAGTACTTGTTATATTATTTTCTACTTTTTTATTTTAAATGCAGCATATTGTTCTGAAACCGGACACAATATCATTGCATAACTTAAAGGCCTACAAGAGACTACACTGTAATAAAATATCAGAATAATCTCGAAAACTAACGAGCCATATGCAGAAGTATATTATTAAAAATGTTGTAGGTCAGTATTATTTACAGTTGTTTAGGGCCAGAACACTTTTCAATGCTTACGGCTGAATAGTCACAAGGTATCTTGTACCTACAAACTTTTAAACTTTCGCGTTTCATGACAATCTATACATATATATACAATACGTGAAGATAATTATTTCTATGTATTTTTAAGAAAATTTCGCCAACGGAAGAACGTGAAATTTGGAAACTATAAATTTATGTAAAGAAGATGTGCAGAAAGCTAAAATTTTTAAACAATATTCTTACTAGTATTCTTATTAAAAAAAAAAAATTGTGTTGAACATTAAAAAATTACGTGAAAACGCCTTTATCAAGCTACACGCGTCCAGTATATTACATAATATTTTGACCTATCATGAAGCGGAAAGTCTAACAATGACAGTTCAACTTATACTGGCCAATGAAATAACCCAAAAAAAATAAACTTAATAAATTATGATTGAGATGCGACCAGCAGACGATCTTTAGTATGTATATAATTAATATAATTACCTATGTATTATATTTGTTTTAATGGTATCAATTATCCCTGCCTTTCAGTAAATTAAGAAAGGAAAAAAGCTTGTTTTAACACTTTTAATAGTTATGTTATTATAAAGTGTTAGTTGTGAATTAAAATTGTAGTTCTTCAAACCTTCAGCATGTAACACCAATTCACCCGAACTTAATTAAAAAGATAATCGGAATTTTTGTTACCAAAAAATAAACACTTCAACTTCAACGAAATTGATTGAAAAATTAACTGAAAAAATCATGAAAACTGGTCCATTACTTAAGAAAATCGCGGACATAGAAACATACATACATACGGTGTAAATACACCCTTTTTTTAAGTCGGTTAAAAATAGAGAACATTTTTAGGGTTCCGTACCTCAAAAGGAAAAAACGGAACCCTTATAGGATCACTTTGTTGTCCGTCCGTCCGAAGGTCTATCTGTCTGTCAAGACCCTTTTTCTCAGGAACACGTGTAGCTATCAAGCTGAAATTTATATCAAGTACTCAAGTCTACTGTCCCTTAGAGCTGTGAAAAAATCAAACTTCTAAGCCAACGCAATTAAAAGATACAGCCGTTTATGCAAACAATCAAAACCTACAGGGAACTTCTCGTGAACTCAGAATCTTGAAATTTGGTACGAAGCAACGTCTTATAGCACAGATAAAGGAAAAATTGCGAAAACCGTAAATTTTTAGTTACATCATATAATAAAAATCGCACTTGGCCGGTTTTTTTTTTATGTTCAAATCCAAATGTACGTATCGCTACCCAAATGTACGATTGTATAATGGAAAAGCATGTATAAATATTTCAAGATTTTCCTTTACAAGCTTTCAATTCGCTTTTCATGTCCGATGTGCTCTGGAATGATTTTATTACAACCTTTGCTAAAACTGGACAAACACATATAGCGCAGTATTAATCTTTTATACTCTGTAAGTGTTCATTTAATTTCTAAAGGTATGTGAGTCATATTATGTATCATAAAGGTTTTATACAATTACTTGAGAAAAAAATTCCATTGTTCTAATAATAAGTAAAAACCACAAAGCTTTAACCTAAAGTCTCAAGCCCCCGATTCTTCGAGGAACTACTTTTAGAGAAAACATGATGGCAGGCGTTCATGAACATACTTATAACCTAAGATATTGTATGCTACAAATGAACAATAAAGCACTTAAAAACTATCCCGAATCTATATCCTTTTCTGTACAGAAAACTATAAATATTTGCAAAAATAGACGGCACACACAAGGTAATTGAAAAATAAGATGTTTGTTTGCTAACCAAAGTATTTAGCCAGCTAAACAATCAGCACATAATTATAAGTTAGTATTATTATGTATTAAAAATAATTCAAAATGTGACCTGTGAAATTATTACGTATTTCAAAAGATTTATGTTATATCAAAACTGCCCTTCCATTAGGAACATAGTATCTGAAACATATTTTTAATATTATTACGTAATCATTTCGGCCGTAGTTCATTGTATTTTCAACATTAATTTCAATAATATAGCGATTATTTTGCTGAACCTATAATTCCACAATCTATGGCCCATTCCAGTTTCAACAAGGAATATTTACGAGCTGTTTTGAAAACTTGTATAATAGATACCCACCCTAATTAATTACTTCCTAAGAGTCAATTTCGTAAGGAAACGAAAGAACCTTTTACAAGGACTGCTTTTTCTACATCAGATATGTAAACAGCGACCACTCAAATTACCGCCGGTGGAAAGTCTTGCTAAACGTAACTGCTGTATTCCGAAACCTCATTACGTAATCTAATTTTAACCCTTATCATTTCGCTGCTATATACGGCCATAAATATGAAGTGTTTGCTCTGAATTATTGAATATTAACGCAGTGGGTGTTTGGGACCCTTATAGTAAAGCAAATTTGAAATACGATCTTGCAATATTAAAAGTTAATACGTTTTTAATAACGGCGGAGATGGTTGTGGGCTTAAATTATATTTATGAGAAGGAACATGTTTTTATCACACGTATTTTGCTCGTAGGAGAATCACATCTGTTGAAATCTTTGATCATAGAATAATGTTATCTGTGGTATCAACATCGTAAAAGTTTCTTGTCATCTAAATATATAAACATTCATTACTCAATTTCTTCTCTTCTGAAAAGATGTACATAACCAGACCATTTTTCTAAAACATGATTCTAGAAAATAAAAAAGTGACAGTTTATTTACCATATTAATAATTAATAATATTGTGCAGCTTTAGAAATATTAATTTATATTTAAATTTGCTAATAACTGCAATGATGATCCATTTCTATCAATTAATTGTTATATACATGTATATTAAATGATTATTTTCCGAGAACATTCGTTAAATTAGCTACAACTAAGAAATTGGGTCCTTAGTTAATTAACTTTATCCTGTTAACTATAAATCATTGTCGCTCAAGTAGTTGGAGAAAGTTGTTGCTAAATTACAAATGGGCTATAGATACATTCATTACACACATTTTATGTGTAATTGAGTACCTTATTTGACATAACCGTAAATGTATTTATTGATGATAATATTCCACAGTAATCGCAAAAATATAAATTGTTACAGATTCTTTATTTAACTAGATTTTATGATTTCAACTAGATTTTTTAATTTTTTTAAAAACAAACGATAAATAAAAAAGATTATATAAAAGAATATATTTTGTTTTTTTCATAACTTTGTTTTTTTTTCTAAGCCATTATTTTGTTTATATTCTTCAAAGTCAATAAAGTGTTTCGCCTCCCGGCAAAAAAAGTGACATATAATATCACATGTTAGGTACGTTTAACATTTTTATAGCATTTAGTAACAAATGCATTTGGTCAGCTGTAAAGCTGTGTGTTTTGTTTAATTCACAGGCATAAAAGCCGTGTCTTCTCTAAATAGATGTTTTTGTATTATGACTAGAGATCGGATAATCGGATGCATATTTACCTAAAGTAATTTTTTATATAACAAATTATGGAAGCGGCTTCTAAGTATATTTTTATTTACGAATGCAGTTGTATTGTCGCGTCGCTACTTGCGCACAAGCAAGTATAATTTGCCGTCTCACTCGCACTCTTACAAAATGCTTACATTTCCTGGGGCTTAATAGGCCCGATTTGACACTTGTTACAACGTAATAAGGTTGTTTTTGCTTCGTCAAAAATCACTGACAATAAAAGTAGGGAAAAACAACCATACGTTGTAACAGACCAAGTGTCATTTGTGTCAAACTAGGGTTTATTACATCTCACGGAATATAGGTACACTTAAATTTGAATTTCCCGGAATCGCGGGATTCTTTCGATAAAAAAGTGCTTTCCATAATAGCCAACATCTCAACTTTAGGTAAATATGCATCCGAATATCCGATCTCTAATTATGACACTTATTTGCCGGGAGGCGGTTTATTAAGTAGAACTTCAAAAAAAAACTTTAGGGACCGTGGACCGAACAAATTCCCACTTCAATCAAAAGGTGTCATTTCACCAGATCGTAGAGTAACAGACCAAGATAAGTAGCCTGACTAGTTGCCGGTTAACCTTGAATACAAAATAACAATTTTAATATACCTTTTCAAATCATTTCAATATTATCTGATTTCTTTTATATTATTCTCTACACTCACCGTTGTAAATATGTACCAATTCTAAACATCAAGTGAAGTAACTTATTGAATAAGGCGTTATAGTAATTGCAAAGACAAAAACTACTTGTATCCCATTGTCTGCAGAAGCGTTCCTGACGATGCTATATGTAGAGGTGAAACACGTGTCAACGTATAATTTCGTGGCCAGCGTAAAATTGTGTATTAATCACACAAATATACTGTAAAAGAGAATTTACAATTGTTTACGATTGCGATTTTTGCCTGCTGCTAATTTAAATTTCTCAGCTCTTCAAACAATCTTCTACTATGTCCCAGTCATTCTTCAGCATGTGTCAACTCTTCTTTCATTATTCAGTCTGTTCTCCTCTGGAATGCTCTACCGCAAGAAATCAGGATGGCACCTAGTCGCCTATCTTTTAAAACAAAGGTTTGTGCTCTCCTCTTCCGTAAACTAAAAAACTGAAAATCATCAGAACAGTAGAAAGATATATTTATGTATATATTATTTATATAACTATATTTATATATTCATTCATGTATGTATGTATCTATGTATATATTTTCCCGTACAAATACATTTATTTCTTCTGATATTACACTCATTCGTATACTTCTTAATGCACATACTTCATTAGTTTCTACACCACCTTAAGGTAGACTGGCTGAGAATGCCTTAGGCATTAAGTCCGCCTCTGTACATATTGCGCATAAAGTATTTAAAAAAAATCCTTAAAATTGTACTTTGGTATTGTATGTGTATAATTAGCTCAGTTATACATAAATGGATAATTTCACCAGGATAGAGACGAGTGTCATTGATACGAGTAGTCTGAACGAACTTGGCAAGGATGCTAGTTGTGACAAATTCACGGTATGCGTAAACCGTTGTAACTGTGAGATCGAATGGTATCTCTATGTACACAGATGCTAGGTATAAATTTTTTACTAAATATAATTAATGTTACCTAAAGCTTACCAAAAACTGCAAAAACTCTAAACTGTAAAATTTTCATTATAAGGAAGCTTATTTACGTAACCCATTCACTTAGTATTTTTATCTCCTGACTTTTAAATAGGTACACACCTGCCACGCACGTATCTGTATCATCCAAAGGTTGACTGGTAGAAAATGTGTATTACATTCATATGTATTTGCAGGAAGTTTAAATAAAATAAAAATAAATAAAAAGAAAAGCATGTCATATGAGGCGTTCAAAATAGTTCTTACTTTATTAAAAGTCCATTAAAATCATGATTACTTCGTTAATAAGTTTACCTGGAAATGAGAACTCAATCATGGCGGTATTAGAGTGAGAATTCAAGGCTTTTGGAGTATGTCGACAGTCGCGTTTAGACGTTCCTCTACGGCCTATTATGCGTAGAGTAAGTGGAAGAGTTTAAAAACGATTGCAGAATTTAAAGTATGACCTGAAACAGATACTTGTTAAAACATATTGTAAAAGAACTTGACCCGTGACCAAAATGGGTGCCATGCGATCGAAATCGTCGAGTAAAAAGGATCGCATTTTATTAATATTGGCGCTGCTGAGTCCCGATTTACGCATCTAATACGCGTACAAGTCGCAAAAGTTTAAAAATAAATTGTATGATAAAAATCAAAAATATTAAAAATGCCTTTTTTACCACTAACTGGTTTGACAATTATAGCTATTACATTAAAATCCCATTTGTATTAGGATACTTAGTTGTGCGATGAATTATGCATATCATAGATCGTTTAGCACAGTTAAATCTTAATAGAATATCAGATACAAAATTGTATAGCATCAGTAACATAGTCAGTGAACATGATCTGAATTAATGTCACTATCAATAATATACACTATATTCGAGAATGCAAAATAGTTCACCGATTATCTTAATTTGGTTAAATACTTTAACATCTTCTTACTACATATAAGTAAGAACACATATTATGTACATACGAGTACATATTTTATATCAACTTGCAGAATTTCAGCTCGCCGTATCTTTAAACTCGAAGGCTTTTCAAGTCGAGGCTACAGATATTTCTGTCCGAGGAATGAGGACATCCATCGGTTGCGTAACATCGTATTACTGCCGGCTTCATGCCCCGCCATTCTACTACCAATGATACCAACAATGCGGTTAAATATAGAAAAGGTCCCTCAGATAAAGGGACTTCGGTGATGGGTAATATTAGGCCCTACACGAAGAGAGAAATTATTCCAGACAAGGTCGTGTGCTTTGTGTTGAATTGGTTTTCTGAAAATTACGGTTCATGAGACATTACTTTTGAAAAAATTGGCTTTTGATACTTAGAAAGTATAAATTTTTTAGTTGTGTAGTAAAGTTAAGATAATATTGGAGGGAAAACTTAAACTTGACATTTCAGGTGTTTTTAGTTCTGTAAGAAGATAATTTTAGCACTATATTTTTAGTGCTTTAAAATAACAAGGAAAACATTGTAACAGCGAACTGTGAGCTTATAAATCTACTTAGTAATTTAGAACAAATACAACTGTTGTATAGTATAGTAAATAAAACTGGAAGACACTCGGTAGAAAATACTGTTAATTTAACATTACTTGGATTCATTTGCGGGTATTTCAGATCCTGCTCCTAAATTTAGATGTGGGTAGCAAGACTATCTTTAATTCACGTTGCTGAAACAACCTTCTCTTCTCTTAGAATTTAGACAATGACAAGTAAAAGATACTTGAAGTAATCTCCACTGTATATATGTATTTTTGTAATACAGGTCGATATAGAATAACTCTGTAGAATTTAATCTCGAACATCCCTAAAGAAGCCCTCAAAAAGCCAATAAACACACAGCCAACCACATCAATATATTAACATTGCCGCGGATAAGAACCTCACCGCATAAGGCAAAGTTCCACTTTCACATGTAGATCTTCGTCTGAATATTAACCATATTTTGACCCTTGACATTTGCTCAAGGCTCAAGTATCGTAGCTCTATTGTACACACGTGATAGCTTGACGTTTGCATTGGTATAAGAAGTTTTTTCTCACTCTAATGCGTTGAGGCCACGCGATGGGCGTAAGACTTACGAAATGAAGATATTTAGTTTATCACTTGTAGTTGATTCTATCTCGAAAGCGGTAAATAGCTTAGAAAACTTCTAGATATTCTTTTTAATTGATTATTTGTTAGTGTAGACAGGCTCGAAAATAATCGGTTTTAAATTCGAACGGTATCCAGCCTCCAAGAAGAAAAGTCCTGGATATGCCAGTGGATGTAAAAGTTTAATTTTTAGTTTCACTGAGTCTTTCATAACCTGCCGTCTATAGTAACTACACATAACTTTCTTCATACAAGCGAACCCACCCCTCTAATGAAGCGCTCTTGTTTATTATAATTTGTTCCGTACGTACTTGGCCCAATATCGTGTTTCTGCTTGCTATTTATTAGATTTTCCTGTTATGAGACAGAGGGAAAATATGGTATCGTCTTCAGGTGTTAATTTCTAGCAGCAACTATGGGTAATGGATATAATGAAAATATGTATAGGTACTTGACCAATTTTCATAGCGGTCCTCTTTAACCAAAGTTTTTTTTACTGGCACTAAAACATTTTATTTAAAAAATCTGATTGTGCACGCTTGATGCTGATCGTTTACACCGAAGAAATTATTTCGTCAATTTTTCTTAGAAATTATCATTATTAACTAAGACAACGGATTTTAAATCAAAAATCAATCCATGAATCAGTAATCCTCTTTTTCATTGTCTTCCATTTCCAAATTTGTATCCAAAATACAACTATTTCAAAAATTATTCAATCTCTACATACCCATGTTACGCAACCAAAAGCAAAAGTTACCCACATTATCTGCACTACAAGTTCCAAAAACTATAAAATATAACAAGTTGCCACTAGGTATTTAAAATGTTGCAACTTGCATTCACCGAGTTTTAAAAACAACATCAAAGCATTTCAAAAAGCCTTTCCGCCTACACACATACTACCTCTGGTTGTACTCTCGCACAAAGCGTGTACAAACAAGCAAAAACTGTTCAGTTCACATTTGTATATAGTGTTTAGTTGGATATGCAAATATTTGTGCCGGCCGTGTACCGTGGGGTGGGGAACACTGTAACTGGTAAATTGTTGGTATCATGCGAATATGTAAAAATGAAAAAAGAGTGAAATTTTACTAAGAGTGGTTGGTTACTATTGAATGGTATTCTTAACAGGCTAAAGGGAAGGTTTTCTATTTGACTGAATATTGTTCTTTGAAGTGAAAACTTTTTAAAGTTTATTGCGTCTTCTGTGGTTCTGTTGTGTAGGTTAATGATTACTTGATATTTATTTCTGTTAAAATTATTTTCCTTCTTAATGTTTGTTTGCAGTCAATTAGCATGATTTTACTTTGAATGATTCACGATTCTTCTGCTTCCTCTGCTTTAAACATAGAAATTAACTTTTGCCATCTTAATCATAAAGGAATAACCTATAAATGATCATGCTTTGTACCGATCGTTTTGGCTGGTACTCATTATTTTAGCAGTACTACACAGAAACCGTCTAACCAAAGAACGAAGTCGACTGTATAATATATGAAAACAGGTCACAGAAGAGTTGCAGTTTTGTATTGAATAAATTCTGCTGAGAGCTTTCGACCTACAAGTCCCTACTCATGTCCAGAATACTTTCCGTGGAACTTTGACCATTACCAAGTACTATGTACGTGAAACGATCTACGTTGAAAAAAATTAATCCCACTATCCCACTAATAATATATTATGAATGTGATAGTTTAGATGGATGGATGGATGTTTGTTACTCTTTCACGCAAAAACCACTAAACGGATTGCGATAAAACTTGGTACGTAGATAGCTGGCGACCTGGACTAACGCATAGGCTACTTTTATCCCGATATTCCCAAGGGGTACTATATGTATAATACAAAGTAAAATATTCACTTTAGTCACAAGGAGTTTTATTCGCGACCGCTATTTAAATAACTTGAAATCGGTCCAAGTTAGTACACCGTCTCTGCCTGATAATGTACCAGTGACGTTTGTAGAAGACATTTGTGATAATACAGCTTCAGTCTCTAACGCTCTAAAGACTCTTTGTAACTTCTACAAAGTAATATATCTATGGATCCTTGCTTGTATTCTCGGCTTTGACTAGTATAGTCCATTTAAGAAAATTTTAGTCTATGAGTAAGCTCTCCAGTTGAAATAAAAAACAAAATTCGGCTTTTACTTTTTTTTTTACTAGCAACCGTCACGTTCGACAACAATATCCAATTTTTACAACACTTGGATCGCTTTGGCCTTGCGTCCAAACTGTTTAATCGTGAAAATATTAAATTGGTTTTATTAATTCTTTCTGTTATTAAAACAGCAAATCAGGGGTATTAGCTAACCAGGGCATGTCAATGCTTATCACACTGCATTCGAAAACCATAGGCACTTTTACGACTCATTGTTCAGTATTCGATAAAATCTACCCAAAGTATTAATCCTAACTAACATATAACTAACTGTTGCCCATGACTTCGTTCGCGTGGAAATTTTGGTGAAATCTATCCCATGGGAACCATACATTTTCCGTGATAAAAAATAGCCTATGTTTTATTCCGTGAAAGTGTAACAAACACCCATCTATCCACAAAAACTTTCGCCTTTTTAGTAATAGTAAGTAAGTAATTTGAGGTTGTTTTTTTTTTCGTTTTGTTTTTAGACAAAAAAAAAATTATAAATTTAGATTAGTATTTCGCTATCACGTCTTAACTACTCAACCAACCAATCATCATGGAATTTTGAATACGCGTTGACAGAGGCACAGAAAAAATCATAAGGTACTTTTCATTCAGAAAAAGTACAGCTCGCTTAGGATACCTAAATTGATTAAATACATCTACTTAGCTATGTATACCTATAAATGAGATATGAATTATTTTTTTAACGCGCGGAAAATGATAATGCCTCATAAAAATAGTCGAAAATCAAACTTGGCAGTCTTGTTGGACGAGAGTTCGTTTGGTTGAACTTTCACCCACTGAAGCTGTGGTGGCCTATGGGCCTACGCTCGTAGAAAAGGTAACCTCATCCTTTAATTAAAGTACTTTCACATTAAAAAGAGATCAGCACCATAAGCTATTCCTTAAAAATCATTTGTGAGATTTTCAGACATGTCTTAAAAAATAAAACGCAGTTGTATTTATAGACTTAAGTATACCTATGTACATACGTAACATGTTTGTCAACCTCGTATTTGAAACAACTTGTACATACAATACGATTGTGCACGTAAAAATTATTAAGAGTAGGTCATCGAGGAAAGATCGCTGGACCGGTTCCGTCCAGTTACACGTGGCCGACCTCTTGCCTCCGATGTAGGTACCGCGTCCGCGACACAACAACTTGTGTTACTACAGAATACAAGTACGAATAATAGTACGAATACCTTACATTTCTGCTTTAATCTATTCATAAAATAATACCTGAATATTGCAATTAAAATATATTTAAATTTATTTGAAATATTTAAAACCATTAAGTACCCCTTCATAAGTTATAAAAACCACATTCAAAATATTTAAAAGCAACCTTTTTTCCGAGCATATCGAAGCACCTATATACTTTTTTTTTTTCTACTTTCTACACAAGCCTGTTATAAACTGTATCTAAGGGAGTCTAACACCAGCAACAGCAGCATATTAATACATATATCTTTCTAAATTAAAATCTACCCACTAAAGAAACGTTAAGCCTTTAAGCCAGGGATTCCCAAACTATTTTGGGCAAGAGACCCTTTTTCCAAAATGAACTGATATCTCAGACCCTCATAGCCAAGTTCCTATCTCTAGTTATTATCCTATTGATATAAATACTTAGCAATTTAAAAACTTTGCGGTTCGTTAAGTGAGTAAACTTGACATAATTTTCTCATCAAAATTTAACAAAATAAGTAAACACAAAACTCAGTAAATATCAAGTGTAATTAATAAATAATTATTAAATAATACAAATAATGTAAAAATACTTAAGTAATAGTGATCGATTTTTAGACCTCGTGGATTCCCAAGATTGGGTTTCGTTTATGTCGACCCCTGGGAAATCTATTTCGACCCCAAGGGGTGGATATCGACCACTTTGGGAATCCTTGCTTTAAGCTATACACCATTAGTACAATTACACATAGGTACTTAATCAGACCAGACTGACTGTACAAAATAAATTACAGGAGCGAATATAAAATGAATCAAACTTCCAATTATGAGCTAGAGACTAGAGAACTCGCTCGAATATTATTATTTAAAATATTCTTATTTAAAAAAAAAAAACACTCAGTTGTTAACGGATGATGTACTCAATTCAAATTTTTAAAACGTGATAACTTTTCCTAGCACAAAATATGACCGGACTTATAAAATATAAAATTCTATCCTTGAAGAATGTTCACAAGCGCTATCATAAAACTATTTTATGTTCTGATAACGCTATAAAATAGTTTATAGCATTGTATTGTAAATATTTTGTAAGAATTTCACTAAAATAGATCATTCGACTCACGTGAAACCTTCACGATTGAATAACTTTAAATGTCCAATAACCTTCACGGTGATACGGTGTATTGCGTTCATATTCTACACTATTCAAAAGTTCTAAAAAATTGTTCTATCTCTCTCATTTTCACCAATAAAAGAGAGATAGCATGAATATTATGTATGTAAATGAAACTTCATACAAAATACCGGTTGATCGGCATTTACAGTTATATGTATATTACATGATGATTTCAATTATAATACTCTTAGATATTTATTGTTTTTAAAACTAAGATATCTAATATAAGTTTTTTTTTAATATGAATATTGCCGATTGCAAAGAATTCTCTGGCGTCCGGTTTCAACAAACGTTCAATCTAGTCTTAGACAACACAACTAAGAACAGAAATATTAGTACCTATAATTTAAAAATAAAGAAATTGTCTGACAGACAAATTCTCACAAAGGAATAGGCTTATCTATACGTTTTTTGTAATTGCAATAAAATTTGACACAGAGTCGACTGTAAGGCTGTACAATAAGTACTTTCATTGATAAAACGTGCATTCGAGGCCACTGACGCCGGAGCTAATATAAAGCTATGCCTGTAAGGGTTCATTTCAACCTCAATAAAACACACTTGTTTCGATACTCGATTCGATTCAACAAATTGAGTTGCGCGTCCGCATTGCATCTGCTGATTTTCCGGTTTGCGACAATTCTGCTCGCACATGGTGTGTAAAGATAGCTTTCGTGGTTGGATTATTCATGGACTTCCCGTGCATTTTAGTGTAAACATGGCGTATGAAGAGGTTGTAGTTGTATTAATTTAGATTTTTTGGAAGTCCAATTGCATAATAACTAGTTTAAACTTGAAATGTTCCTGCCACTGCCTGTATGCAAATTATATTAGTTGATTTCTGAACATAACGTGGTCTCACTGATAATACGGTATTTTACTACAGTTCAAATTAAAAGATCTAACTAAATTAAGCTAAGCAAAGGGCAAACGAAAACTTAGATGTTTTATACTTTTTCGTTCTTTTTGTTTTTCTTAAATTAAACCAAGACGAGAAACTAAATTAATTAATTGACTACAGTGTAGTATAACGTCACAAAACTCTATTTTGTACAATTTTCCAAATCTATATCTAGTTTGTTAAAAAAAAGCTATTTTGACTTATCAATCAACTGCCGTATTATTGTGAGGTTTGGTGTTGGTTAACGTTATTCATGCTATTGCAATATCCATATGACATACTTATACATAAATTCCTGGCAAAAAAAAAACTAAGTTACGAACCAAAGAAGGAAGGCATGATGTACTATATAACCTAGGAAGATACAATATCTTCCGAACTCTGGACAGATCGCGTTCAATGAGACTTTCAAAAATTGAAATTCAAATTTTAATTGTCATGCATTAATTTTGCGATTTAAGTAGCGTCCAATAACACTATAAACTCTTCCTGTTTCACCACACGACACGGCATTGATAAAAATCGATCTTTATGTTTCTCTCCATCGTTGTGTTGCTATAGTTTGGCGGTTTTGCAAGTGTTATTTATGACTTTAATATTACAATGTCGGTGGTTGGGTGTGTGTGTAGGTTCCGGCCCCATGTTACGTGATTTTGTATTATACCCATCACCAATTGTCACGCTTAGATGTAACTGGTCGATAACAAGTGAAGGAACAGGCTGTTTTGCGTTTGGAACCTTTTTTTTTACTCTGTTTTTATATCGTCGAATGATTTTATGAATTTATTAACTCTATGGTAGGTACATCGTTGAAGGATGTGGTGATTTGAAAACGGAATGACTCACCGTTTAAATTATAATTCAAAACGTAGTGTACAATGTTTGCGTGGCTATTATCACACTCAGGGTAATATGCCTACCATGTTTAAGATTTTTTGCTGATATAGTGCTAAATTATAATTAGATTATTTGGTAGGTAATAATATTAGGAGGTGACTTTATATACCTAATGTATATTTAGAACAATAAACAAACAGTCAGCGAAGCTAATACAACTGTTTAGCAGAAGTTTTAAATAAATAAAAAAATCACTTTGCCTTCTCCTCTCCGCTATGACGGTTTCCACTATTCCATTGAAACTAAGAGGAGACGAGAATTAGACTTCAATCTAGTATATTCCATTCTTCTTTTGTGGAAAATCAGTTTAAGCAATTGTATGTATGTGAAGAAGAGTAGAATATTTAGTACTAGTTTTAATTATAATAAAACATTAACTTATCTTTAGTGTTTTCGAAAAGGTACTCATAATATATACGTATATTCATATACATTATGTCACCGTTCATATTTCAAACCATTATACACCTTTGAAAGGCAGTATTAAATTTGATATTTTTCACTATTGTTCAATATCGACACATCAATGGTCACCAAGTTATTGTGTAGAGTATTGTGGACATCGCCACCATTGTCTAAGTCTCTCCATGCAAAAGTGAGCATTCAATAAAGTCCCCATTCATCGGCCATATCAGCATTCATAAAAAGCAGGAAGCGGGAAGTACGTGACTGGTGGAATGGGGCCATTAAATGCGCGGGCGTGGGTCTATAAATATAAGTCTATTTTTGTCTTTGCGCTCTTCATGTGCTATTTTGGAAATTCCTCATCATTCAGGAAACAGCCTGAGGTACGCGAGGAATTTTCTTTTGTAGTAATAGTAAAGATATGCGGAATTAGTATTGTCTGTCGTTAGATATATTATGCTTGCTTAATTAAATTGAGAACATTGGTTGAATAAAAAGGCTACTTGTGTCGCCAGAATTGTATTAAAGACTTTTTCGGGTTCAAAAAGTGTTTTGCTTGCCTACATATATTCTTTATAAAAACACGTAGTTGTGGGCTTTTAAAGTCTGTTTTAACACTTGTAGCAGTATAAATGAATCCCCTAACGGTATCATTGAAGAAACATAATGAAAATGATACTACTTTAAAAAGAGAACTGGGTAGTTAAAAAAATATCTGTTTGTGTCCAGTTTACTTATTGCAACACTTTTTATAGACACAATAAAATTTTACTTTATATATTTGATTCTGCAATTACTTTTAAAATTCAATATTCCTTATTCATTTCAATAGTCTTTATGCGGCCTTCAGTTGCTGTAATAAATATAAATAACAATTGATTTCCTATATTTTATATTCTAGTAAATATTTATCAACCTAGTATCTACTATAGTATTTTATCAATTACTTTATCTATTTATAGGAACTTGATTTTACGCTATCATAATAAGTATATTATTATATATATATATAATTTCTTCGGAATATAATTTTATGTAGGTGTCTTTAATTACCAAGCGAATGCCAGCAAATCAAGTATTCTTTGTTTAGTTAGTACATAGAACCTACGAAATCCGCTTTTTCTTAAAAATCAGTCGCAAATTTCGTAGCCCTTATAAAATGAATTGTCACTAAGGCAACCGAATCCCAACACTGGACAGTATCGGTGGCGACGTCTGCTGAATCGATGCACGTTCTATGGTCTTCCGTCTCGTTTTATCCACTAATGTGACAAGGATAGATATAGTCCTATCAATGCATTCTGCGCTTAAAATGCAGGTGGACGGATTTTTAAGTAGTGGTTCTTAAGTACTGGCTTGGTAGGTTTTTGTGAAAGAGGAATTTTATTGACGCCAAGCTTTAGTTCAATGAGTTTCGAATAAAATGTCTTCTTATTGCTGATTAATGTTTTAGCTGGAAGCTGAAGTCACTTGTAATTTTTATGAAAGTATCCCCGCTTTAAAGTTATTATTATATCTCTCGGGTACAGAACATACAATACACTTTTTTTCTAGAAGAAAGGTAAACACCGATGCGTGAACGACACACCCTGCACAAGCATGACAGAAGTTTGCGGTTGATGTCATTGAGCCACCTTGATGTACCTACTGTTTGTCTCCTTGTCAGCTAGTGCATCGAACCAGGCCACATCGCATCATAATTTATCGCCATTCCGTTCGCTTCTTAGCAAGAATTTCCCATTTTTGGTGGTCAATTCTGAAATATAAAACTGTAAAATAAAGTACGCTGAGTGACTATTCAGTATTTGGTAACAATAAAATTAAAATTATAACATGTCAAGGTTAAAGAACTGATGCAGGCAAGCAGTTATCAACCAGGGCCGATATGCACATCCATTAGGGTCAAGTCAGATTGAGCGGCAAAATGAAACTCGAACGCCGCTGTCCGCGGGAGTACATTATACTACTTGCATACGATTTTCAGCTCTATTTTAATGGAATAAGGTTCATACTTTATTCACATTTTTTTTACTTTACCTCTTCTCAGTCTTCTTTAGGACCTACTTTCTTTAGGACAGAAATCTGGTATACCATGCTCCTTTCCGATTTAAAATTAATATAATATTTATTAGTTATTTGGCCAACGAAGCCTATACCGACTCTTCAAAGGGGGAATAACAATTGCTAAAGTCATTACGGAGTTTATTTGTCTTTTATGTTCGATGTCAGAAACTTTAGGCTTTTGACGTACGGAATCTAACTTCAATACTGTGTAATGAGTTGTCCTAAGTAAATACATATAACCTTATTGTAGTATGATAAATGTATGAACTTTGGTTTTGTACGGTCAATGTTTTTTGTTATATTAAATGTAATCTAGTATCTTAAGCGGCGGTAGTGTAATGGCTAAGTTGTCGGACTTGCGATGAAGTGGTTGCGGGTTCGAACCCCACCCACTACTAACACAAGCATTTAGCTTAGCTGGAGGGGTTAACAAGAATACTAGTAACCTAGTGTGACCCACGTTACTAGTATTCTCTTAAAAATAAAAAATCCATAGATTTCGTTTGTTATTGTCATCTGTTTGCAACATTACCTTTAATTGTTTGAATCCATGAATTAAACTAAGCAAATACGTATAACACAACACAATTAGTTTGTTTATCATTATTAAGACTGAAGCAATTATACTTTCGATTTTTTTATTGTTATTTAGTAAACTGTTAAAGGTTGCCTAAAGGTTTTGAAGCCGCATACGCATAAATGCCATATATATGTAAAAACTTTATTCCTGTCTGACAAACAAATAATCTGTATTAACCATAACAATGGGTAGATTTGTAATTGTTGTAATTAACTAAATCACAGCCAATCACAAATAAGTACACGTGTAGAATTAATTCGGTACCGCCAAATATTCCCCGAAGGAGGATAGTGCTATGCCAGCACTTTTATGGGGCCAGAAAATGGCGTCTGGCTATTCTTTCTCGTTCACTTGTTATCCTATTGCATGGGGACGGGACCGTAGCGATTAACTGAATAAGCAACTTTATTTACGTTTCCGTAGTATTTTTATTGAAACATATAATTAAATATAGGTGTGTATTATACATATAACATTTACACTTTGATTTTAAAAATTCCTGTACTTTTTAAACGTTTATAAAACATTCTCGAAGGTTCGTATAATCTGCCAATTAATGCATTGGTGCTCGCTGACTGCAGCAACATCATTGTACGAAATACCGTGATTAATCAGGTTACTAGCCAGCCGAGTGCGGGTTTGAAGTTTTCACAAATCTTCAAGAAGAAGGTGGGCACGTTTTAGTTCTTCGCCGGAATTTATAAATATAGTAAGGTGGTGCTGATGATTTCTTATAGGCACATTAACTTCGAAAAGTCAAAAATGTATCGGTATGGTTAGAACGCTCAACTGTCACTGGTATGTGCTATTGAGACTCATAATTTTGTTATCATCACAATCATCATTCAGCCGTAGTACGTCCATTGCTGAACATAAGTAAGTGATAGGAATCAAAATTGTTCTACAATTTTTTAATTGCGTATATTTTTCTAATATTTTATTTTTTAATAAGTTCAACCCTTTTAGATGTTACAATAAAAACGATGACGATGTTACAGTAGAAACGTATGTCCCGATGCCATCATAATATCGGGATAAAAATGTGCCTATGTGTTAATCCAGGTCTCCAGCTGTCTCCATACCTTTCATCGCAATCGGTTCAGTAGTTTTTGCGTGAAAGAGTAACAAACATCCATACATCCATACATCCTCACAAACTTTCACGTTTATAATATTATAGTAGGATGTACGGTTTTACCCGTGTATGTATTTCGGTAATGCCAGACTAATTTCGGACCTCCTTCACTTCACCCCTTGATAAAGTGGGTTCATCAAGGGGTGAAGTCAACCGTGCGTACATTTTAGATGTGATTAAACCCGGTTTTATTAGCTTCACTTGTGCATAACAACGTAAACAAATATTCACTGTCGAATCTAAATGAAGCTTTGTATGTATATGTTTGGATGATAATACTTTAATTTGGCATCTTGGAGCTGGTCTTATTATCTGGCCAAGAGGTTGGAACTCTTCAGTGGCGAGAAGAGATCGCCGTGAGCGATAAGACCGCCAATTGTTATGCCTGAATGTTTGTATTGTTTTTTGATTGTATCTCACATGAAAGGTAATAATAAATAATAAACTCCACACATCTCACACACGGCCGTCTGATCCCAAACTAGGCAGAGCCTGTACTATGGTAACCAGACTGCTGATAAACATACTTATATATTACTAAATACATACATATTATAGATAAATTACACCCAGACACAGAACAAATTCTCGTGGTCATCACACAATTATTTGTCCTGGGTGGGAATCGAACCCACGACCTCTGGCTTAGCAGTCAGGGTCACTAACCACTAGACCAACAGGCCAGTCTACAATAAAGGTGTACAATAAAGAGATAAATAAATAAATAAACCCCTTAAGTTTGGGTTCAAATGATTCGTTTAGACAAGTCCAACAGATTGGGCTTAGTAACGATAGGTCTGATGATGGAGGCAATAGGTGGACAAAGGAACTCTCTGGTTTATTAGTTCAGTAGTGAAAAAAAATTAAAAATCATGTCGTTTAATCGTCCATTAAGTAGATTGAATCAACTACGAGCTTGTTGGTACCGCTCGTTCTAACGTAGTGTTTCTATGCTCTTTGCCACTCGCGCGCTCCAATAATTTTGTTGAGTGACATAACACTAAAAAACAAAAATACAGTCGGGTAAACTTATTAAGGAGTGTCATGCTCTAGTTAATTTATAAAATGAATATCTGCTGCAGTGAAATGAGTATATTACACTTCTGGTATGCTAAACAAACATACGGACTGCTATTTATGTAAGTATGTAAATTGGACGGTGGCTAGTAAACACTCGGCCTACAAAGGTCTGATTTTTGTACACAAATAAAACGTAACTTTAGCTGTAAATAACGCTTGTCGTTTACACGTGAAATCTCGTATTTCGAATAGATAAAAAATTAAGTGAATTTTATAATTCAACAGTTTAAATACTTTTATACACAATTGATATGTTCAGAGATTTTTTCATGAGAACCGAACTGTTTCATGATAATTTATTAACGCGCTCATTTTAATAAAATGATGTTACACAGGCAAAAAGAAAAATATACTAAAATACAATACGTGAAGTTGTAGCTAATATAAAAATTTAACAACAATAGATTATCATCATCGGCCTATCCCCGTACACTGCTGGACGAAGGCCTCCGCCAAGGAGTGTACTATCCCGGTCTTGGGCAGTTCGCATCCATCCGCTGCCAGGCACGTTCTTTAAATCGTAGATCCATCTTGCCATATATTATTACTACTTTTTTAAAACGTCAGTGGAGCTCAGGTATTAGCCACTCAAGAGCGATTTGTTGGCGCGTCTTCTAGCGCACTATGCATGACATATCATGGCATGGGGTCTAGCGATAGCTTCTTTGCCAATCTAGTTGTGAAAAAATTAATATGCTCCATACTTGAGTGGAGTCCGAAGCACCATAAGATGTTCATTAAGTCTACAGAAACCACATCATGGAGGATGTATAACTGTCAAACATGTTTTATTACCTTGGAACATAAAACTAAATGCACCATGTCCGTTCAGGAAACTAATTTGGCATACATTGAAGGTAGCTTTTGTATTGCCAACATTAGATTACATGCATAGTAAACTTTATGAAATGGGATTCATATCGTTGAATGTAATTTGTACTTAGCAGCGTTTTGGTTTTTCTTTTTTTTTATTATTATTATCTTATAAAAAACAAGCAATGTAAAATTGTGTTATACATAGCAAAATAAACAACAATGCCAAAAATAACAGTGGGGAAAACATTACACAAATATACATACTTAATTCGCATTAAGACCTCTCTCTCACGAATTGTTTTACTACTAAACAATAATGATACCTATATTATTTCTTGCTTATCATATTATATTTTTACATAATTATGATGTGTAAAGAGAAAGGTTTTTAATTTATGTTTAATGTTGCTTTCTGTAGTTGCATAAACTAAATCCGAAGGTAGTTATATTGTTGACTCGCTTCGTACACAGTTGCATAGTAACAGTTACGAAATATTTATACATTCATGCAGTTCTTTTTAAACTTACTACACTACGATAAACAACATAACAAGTATGGACAATCTCGATAGTTGTACAAAATATTGTTAGTCCAGAATTTAGAACTGGTCGACCCAGTGTTCCGACTGCGCAATTCAATGTCCAATGTCAGCCAATGTGTGAAAGTCTAGCTGCACGAAAGTGAACACTAAATTCTTTTTATTTTAGCTATGTCGTGACTCGTGTGACACTTAAAAATTGCGGCCCATTTTAAAAGAAATTCTGTTGCGTTTTTTTAGAACGCCGTATTTCTGTAACTGTACTCATATAAAGAAACTGCATTTGTATACCGTCTTTTCATGGAATTGTGAATTGTGGATAAGAAATTGACCTGCAGTTGTAGCTTATAAAGACTTTTTTTCATAATGCTAACTACATACTTAGTCTCTAGTTTTACAAAATCTAAGTTAAGTTTTTAGTGCTTTATATACACATACATATTATATACTTGTTGTATATCACGGACCTTACAATGCTGAAATAACTTAATACAGTATTCTGATAAATAAACCATTATTTTTTGCTGATGAAGACCTCGATCGATTTTACAGCTCGGTTTGATCCAAAAATGCTATTTTTTGTTTACACTTGTCCTCAACTGCCAACGAGTACCAAGGCCAAAATCAGTCAACTATACTCATTCGTGTTTGCGCCGTAAAACCGCAATTCCAAATGTTGCCGAATCATAACATAAGCTAACAAAGCAAAATAAACTATGAGTATAGTATACTCAAATAATAATGAATACAGCCTCATTAATCTATATTTTGTAATCAGACAAATTGTTGCACCTATTTATCCACGTACAAACTTTGTGCGACTTTGTTTGTTTTCCGGATATGCTGACGATACAATTAAACAGTGTAATATTAATTAATTAAATACATAACAGGTAACACTTTTAGATCCCCACTTTAGATTGGTAATAAATAAAGTGGGGTTTCGATGAGTAGTGTACAATATTATCAATTAATACGATTTTAATAAGTTTTGGCAACTGACGGTTAACTTATCCAAAGAGTTTAATCGCGGGCCATAGATACAGCTATAGCGACGCGATACTCTATATAGCTCTTTAAAAGATTCAAACGTCTTGTCTCAGGTGACTTATTTAGTTGTATACGGAGGTCAGGCAATCGTACCTCACAGTAATAAATAGGTAGAAAGAATCAATAATTCAACTACTAAATTAAACAGCCAACCTTTTTTGGCGTAATGAAACCCACACACCTCTAAGTGCCATGGAGAATTGCTATAAACTGTAGGGCATCCTGTGATGGAGGAGGCTCTGGAGGCTTAGGTATATAGAAATTCCAAGAAACGGGTCCATCCCTTTCTGCTAAATATGTTAATAGGTATACCAAATTAGTGGAGACTAAGTAAACATACAATTTAATGTAATTTTAAAGTACTTGATGTCAGTGTTTAGTTCGGATGGTGGTAGTTGCAGCATCTCTCTTGCATAGTTAATTAAAAAAGTAAGGCCATGAGTTTATATTTTATACTAACCGATTCTTTTGTAAATACTCAACTATTGCGTTGCGAATAAATGTAGTTGTGAATAGAAGAGTAGAAATGTGGCCTACATGAAGTTACTACTATTAGTACAACTACGTAAGAATCCATTTACCGGAAAAACCTAATTACAAATCGCATACGATAATCAGTTTATGGCTTTCCAACGATTGTGCCTGTAATAGATTACTTAAACCACATGAAGACAGAAATGCCATCTATAGAGGTCTCTAAAACCTACAAACCTTGTTAGACTAATAAGTATTAGGTATGTACAAACTACAATCCAATCCGACATCAGCCTGATTGGTGATGTTTGCTGCCATACAAACACGAGCAATCGAATCAGATCGATTTATTTATCGCTTCGGGATCCGTTTTGATACTACGCTCAAATTAAACACCAGGGTCGTATGCGAAAGTTTTTACAATAAATTTTGTTTGATTGTATGAATGCCTAGAAATCGTGTTATGTTTATATTTATCTCATCAAAAACACCTAACGAAAACACAAAATAACCTAACGAAGGAAAGGAGAGTTTAGATAGTTAAACAAACTCAAAATGTTGAGATAAAATTGCGTATATATATGTGTATAATTTTTAAGACACCTTGTGTGCCATGCATCAAACATAATAAATGATTGTTCTAAACTAATGAAACTCACCTCATTACCTAATAAAAACAAAGAAAAAATTCACTAAGTTGGAAATTAATATATTTTTGATATAACACTAAAACTTAGATGACGGTAATGATGGTGGATCGGTTGAATGTAGTAACTTAACTGGCAACACTAAAAATTGGCGAACTCAAACTGCTTGACAATTTTTATTACTTACATTATTTTTCAAACCTTTTTTTCCATTATACTGGTCAAATTTTTTATGTAATCAAAATTAATAAACTACGTAGCTATATGTAAACATAAATATTATTTCAATTACCATTGTAATTGAGAAGCGTTTAAGCAATACTTAAAACAGAGACATAAATAAGAAATAGTACAACCACTCAACGTAATATTTCCTAATACAAACCTACTTCCTTACTCCAGCGGCCACATAAAAACAAATGATGCACTCGTATACATTAGATAGTCGGTCCGGGCGATATTTACGAGAAATATAAACTACTTACATTCCTTCCTCCTTCGGTACTTCGGTACTTCGGTAAAGGTCATACCGACAACCTTTTTTATTGTTTACTTCTCTTTGCAATAAAAAAATTGGGGACAGTAAATTTGATTCAACCCGCGTATAAACAGTTTGAATGAAATGTTTTTCTAAATAAATTAACTTTTTTGTACGTAAAATGATACAGCAATGCTTTGTTGTACCTACTCTTCCTATCTAGAAATAACGTATCGTGTTTGTGTTTCTCATATTTATTTAGGTTAGGAAAATAAGCGCGGGAACGTACTTTTTTAATGGTTTATTACGTGTGGCAACACTCATTACTTTAATTTTTTAAATAATAACTGTGAAACCTATTTGTAGATAAATTTTATTGCTTTTAGTATTTGCAAAACTTTGGATTTGTCCGATATAGGGCGCGATTATGCTGTAAAATCATAAACATAGCTATATATCTACATACATTTACTGTTTGTTGTGTTTGAACAAATATCTATCAAACTTAAATGGCACAAATTCAATTTGAATATTTCAAGAAATATTTATCTACAGTATAATACAGAAGGTGTACTTTTAATTAGGTAACCATATATTACATATTATTATTACAATGGCACAGATTTTCAGATAGATAGATTAACATTCATTAACAAAAAAAACTCTCAGCATTCCCTCAGCACGTTATCGTCTAGTTAGCGTCGTGTTCCGTCCCTCCCCGACCCATATATGAAACCAGGCCTTAAAAGTAAATTATGACGTACCTTCAAAAACATGACCTACTTCAAAAAACGTAACCTTTTAGTTAAATGTTTTTTTAACCTTGTATAGAACTGATAACTATAAAAACTGTTTAACTACAAGTGTAGTTAGTAACAAAAATAAGCTTGTGTGTCATGGCGCCGCTGTGCAAGGCTAGCTGGCTCATCCGACAGCCTAGATTCCTCAGCACCTAGTAACGTTTATACTATATTATACATTGAGTTGAATTGTTCTAGTTTGTAGAAATTCTTTAATGTAACTCACTTTAACTATTACAAGACTATTTTTGATTTCGCAATTTTGGATAAGTTTTAATCTAGTAACGACATCGCATCGGTGAAGTGAGAAGCAATGAAATAAAATGTAAATAAGTAAAATATAGTCCTGGACCGTTCAAGTGTAGAGTGAATAGGTTTCTTTTGGATAGGCGTGTATAATCTTCGTCTTCTCTTTCCATCACGTGAATTGGAAGACAAGCGCCTATTACCAACTATTTAGTATTTTTCGAAATATTAAAATTTATTGGACGGTAAAGCTAAATTAAGTACTTAAGTTCTTTATTCTTTTGTTTTATGATTTACCACATCAGGATGCAGTATTTTAGGTTATTTATAAGTTTATTTACTGGCTACTACTGCGTCATGGTAGCCAGTCATGATATGTATTGTATCTGACCCATTTTTTTTTATGGTATAGGGGGCAAACGAGCAGACGGGTCACACGGTGAAAAGTGATCACCGCCTCCCATGGGCATCTGTAACTCAAGAGTTACAAGTGCGTTGGTTCGTTTAAGGTGGGAGTAGGAGAAGAGAGGGAGGGCCGAAGAGTGGGAAGAGGGGAGAGGGGAAGGACGGGAATAGGCGAGAGGGAAGGGTTAGGGCTTCCGGTAACCTCACTCTCGCGGCGAAATGCATTGCAAGCATTTCTTCACTGCCGGTTTTCTGTGAGGCCGGGGTATCGAGCGGAATCGAACCGGCCCATACGTGCCGAAGCATGGCTCTCTCACGTTAAAACAATACCATCAATTAACGCGTAACACAACAGGTTTTGTATATTATACACAAATATATAAAAATTTTAACCTTTCGACGAATATGGTATTCATTCAAAGCCGAAAAAAGGTTTCCTAAATGCCTCCTCAATCAGACACCTCGTCCATTCCGCCGTTATTGAACTTCTAATTATAGATTTTTTGTTAAATAAAGACACAATATTAAAAGACAGCTATAACCAATGCATTGTTTCTAAACAAGTTTAAGCAGTCTGTTACACGTGGTCCATCCTCAAACTAGACCTACAACTATTCAATAGACTTTTTAAATCCATATACTTACATAAGTATGAGCAAAGAATTCCAACAACGGATGTCCTTTGACAGCTGTCTTGACACCTGCGGGCCTCGTTGATGTTGCCATGTAATAAATAGCACACGTTATTATTGATTCATAGCGTCGGTAATGGAGTTATTATTATTATAATTTATTTTAAGTATATAAAACACGCATAGCCATTAGGCTTTTTCTCATAGGCTGTTAGGTAAATCTTGATTGATAAAGAACTAAGCGATTAAAACCGTGAAAATTATGTTTATATCATTAGCATTCTGTAATACAAGGCCGTTTACTGATAAGCCTTTAGATTCATTATACTATATTAACTATCGTAAGTAGTTTTCAACTTACCTATAATATAGCTATTAGTAAGGTGAAACTTTAGTGTGTTTTATGCATAGTATCAAAAATATAGAAATCGGGACTTATACTTTAATCGGTGTAGACCCGTGACTATCGGCACTATTCGGTCGAAACGTGGGTCGTATAAACATTGAATATATACCACGTATACCCTATGAATATTACCGCGATAAAGTCGCGATTTATATATTTAATTAGTAAGTCTATTGATAGTTGAGTCCTTTAGAGAAATTGTTTGTGAGAGTGTGTGTTTGAGTGAGTTTGAGACAAAGTAAATTCAATATTTCTTGAAGTTCTGAAATGAAAATCTATTTTTGTTTTGAAAACAAAGCCGCGGTCCGCCCCTCGCGTTATCGTCATCACAACAATATCTGGCGTGACGAACTCGAGATAGTCTACCCGCTGATAAGCCAGTACTAGTACATTTTTCCGACAGTGCACACCATTGCGGAAAAGTCTTTGTACGGACTGAGTAGTGTTTGAAATTTAAAAATGACGTTTGTGTGTTGCCAGTGAGAAGTGTTAAAAATCTAAGTTAAAAATGACGAAGGTTCTGCAAACATTGAACGCTTACCTCTTGGATACGCGCAATTGTTGCATGAACGTGGACAGATTGAAACAATTCTGCTTATGTCGTAGGTACCAAGGTGATAATGAGGTAATTTGATAGTCAATTTTGACGTTACATATCATCGGTGTTATTCATCATCACACACACAAATCAATCATCATTTCATCTTCCACTGTTGGACATAGGCCTCTCCTACACTACATTTCTCTAGACGCGGTCTCCAGAAATCGTCTACCCCAGCGGTTATCGTTTCTGCGGGCAATGTGGTCAGCCCACTGCCAATTCAGCCTGTTAATTCTTTGAACTATGTCGGTTACCTTGGTTCTGTGTTGGATCAGTTCGTTATAATGTTATTATTCGGTGTTGTTCTAAAGCTGGTTATTAAAAAAAATAATGAATTTATTTGGTATTGTTCATTGTTTTAGTTTTTTACTTTCTGGGATGAATATTTCGTAACCATTTTTATCACCTTTCTCAAAATGTTGCATGAGATAGCGGCTATCAGAGTGATAGTGTATATTACTTTGTGTAGATAGGTACATAGCAAGATCAGCACTATTTATTTCGACGCCAGAATTTGTCGTGTCACTGCTTACGTTTTAAGTCGAAGCGTTTGTTAATAAAAATTGGTCATGTCACTTTTATTGCTAGTTAATGATAAAAGTTTTGGGGGCTTCGAGACACTTTTACTTTGGTTTCTTAAATATAAAAATTGCAATTGTTGGTCTAGTAGTTAGTGACCCTGACTGCTATGCCAGAGGTCGTGGGTTCGATTCCCACCCAGGACAAATAATTGTGTGATGAGCACGATCATTTGTTCTGTGTCTGGGTGTAATTTATCTATAATATGTATGTATTTAGAAATATATAAGTATGTTTATCAGCAGTCTGGTTACCATAGTACAGGCTCTGCCTAGTTTGGGATCAGACGGTCGTGTGTGAGATGTGTGGAGTTTTTATTGTTATTATATGCATTACAAGTAAATGCAAACACTATCAGTTTTTTTTTATTTTTTTTTTTTTATTTTTTTTTATTGGGATCTCCAACAAGGAATACACCTTACATGCTATATTTAATTCTAAAAAACAATAAGTAATGTGCTTCCGTAATTACAGGAGACCACATCATGCCAAAAATTATACAACATCCTAATGGTTTTTTTTTTTTGTTTTTTTTTTTTACAATAAGAAAAATAGTGCTTAAAATAATAATTTAATAAGTAACAAACATTAGTCGGTAGTATAGCCGACTAAAATTGAGAATTTAAAATTAAAATTAAAAATTAAAATTATAAACTAAATTACAAGTTGAAGTAAAACACCTACTCGTACATACCAGTGAGCTGCGCGCGGATTAAGGATTTATATTTTCCCTGTTTGTTTGAGAAAACGTCTATGTCTTCCGAGGCACATGAAACAGAGTTGTACTGATGAACAATCCTAGTAAGCGGCGAGTGTTTTCCCAAATTTGACCGGCAACGCGGTGGTTTGAGTAATGGGCGGGGGTAGCGAGGGACTCTGAGAGGAACGTTAATACTTATTTTACTAAGTAAATCCGGACAATCTATGGCATTATTAAGTTTTATTATTCTCTCTTACTAAGTTGATTGTTCTTTGTTCAATGTTTTTATAATAAGGTTCCTAAGTTATTATTATTTGAATAATTTATTGAACAGAATTTAAAGAACAGATAAATGTATCATTGAAGTTAATAACAGGTAAATACATTACTTTTGATGTTACATTATTTTAATTTTTAATGAACTGATAAATGTCATGCAATATTTCTTCTTGTCACATTGATACTGGAGTTCTAGCACCTTTGCCTGGCAAACATTACACAATAACTACGTCACAGATTTAGATTTATTTACTTTATCTGCTGGTTAATTTAGAAATGCATTGTTAGATATTGACGACGTCATAGTTCAGTGTGTACCTATATTTTTAAACAAACAAATTTAATTATATTATTTAGGTACTTACACCTACTATATACCGTCATTGAGCTTCAGAGAGCTTTCATATATTTGAGGGTGATAGATTAACAATGTTGCCATAAAAAAATAAGTTGAAATTATGGCAGTTTCAGAAAGTACGAAAAAAATAGGAGTGGCTCATTAAAATCGTGTCTCTTTCATATGTCTATGACCTATACATGTATACCTTCCCCAATTATTTTATTACTGTTTGACTTAATTAAATGTGTCTTTTCTGATAATTGTTTCACCTGTGTTCAATTAGTTCCAAATTAATGTTTTATAGTCTTTGTATTGTAATATGTTCACTAAAGTTCCTTTAGTGACGTAAAACAGTTTTTCCCAAATTTATAAAGTACCTATGCTCCCTTTTAAGATTTTCGCTGCAGTAATTATTATGTTCTAAACTACATAAGTAATACAAGAAAATGTATATTTAAGTAGTCTCAAGATCGCGTTTGTTTCTTGAATACATCGATTATAAATGCATTTTACAACATCATCGAGTCATTTTATAGTTTTCCCTGAAACTTTTATAAAATCAAATATTTCCTACATATAACAGGTACGTTTTACCATGGCGACATTTCTATTTCTGTCACCTTCAATAGATTGCCCTACATCTCTATTGTTGTGAAGGCTGTTAGTGGCTTCTGCAATTTTTTTTGTCGCATGTCTAACAATTGTTAAGGTTAAATAGAAGGTTAGGGCAATGTTATTCAATAGATCGATAAATAGTAGGAAATAATAAGTAATTTTTTATCAGCTAGTGGCTAGCTGATAAAAAATATACTTATTCTTCAAGATCGACTAGCTGCTAGTCGATCTTGTTGCGGCTGACTGAATATAATTCCGGAAAATTAAAAAGAAATAATATAGTTACAACTAAGTAAAGGCTGGCTGGAATCTTCAATAATTCTAGTGAGAAACAAAAGTACACGGTGTTCATTCTATGAACATAAACAACATTTATTTCACGTCTGTAAAGTAGGTACTTCACTCATAGTTACTTATTTACCCGACATGTTTGTGTGTTCTACGTCAATTATAATATTAAAAAAATAATAAAATAGAATATATCAACATTACAAAAACGTTTATTTTCTTTACGTTACGCTATATTCATTATTTAACATTTTTTTCAGTATCAGTAGAATACTCTTTCCCAATCAATCAACTAAACAGTTTACCCTAAAAAGTCCATTTAAAATGGATGTGTTTATGCGAGATGAGTAACCTCCGACACGTTCTGTTTGTCCGATCGCCGTGAAAATTTGCACACCTAAATTGCCGAGTTATTTGGAGTAGGTTGCTGTCCAATAATCAAGAGAGGTGGATCACGTTATAAGCGTTTTAGAAGTAGTGGCACTCAAGATCTGAGCCAAGTTTACCTAAGTCGAGGACATAGTGATTTTTCGACGTTGTGCCGGATAAATGTCATGCAAACGACAACAAAAACTCACGAATAAAAACAAACGAACAACGTAGACGTTACGCTGAAAGCAAGTTTGCTTTTGTTTGCTTTCGCTGTAACATTTGTTGGTTTGTGTCCGTTGGCCAAAAGCAAATTAGCTCTTTTTGTAGCGTGCTCTCAATTCATGAGACTACTTTCGCTCTCATTGGCTTATTCCGTAACCGATGATAAGCTTATATTTCTTACATTATCTTTCATTTATCAACACTAAATGTCGCCTATAGACAGGCAGTAGACAGCTTACATCATTTATTATTTAAGTATTCTCATTATTTTCCGTCGGGTACTGTATGTAGGTGAGATATTAGGATATTTTAATACACTTAAAACTAAACAAAAGTAACACATGTTATATTTTATGGAACTCCTTTGTTATTCTAAGTGCATTACATTACACCTTACACTACGTGCATCGCTAATTTGTTAATATTTAATTTCAACTGCTCGACTTTGTGTTTACTTACAATTTTTTATAGGTACTAGATGCTTGAAATTAAAATTTTAATACATATTTTAATTTAATTATTGAGAATTATATTCCACGTCTGATTTGGCTGACTGTGATGCTTATACTTATATTGAGGTTGGTAGAAAGAATGACCGAAATTCCATTGCTTTAGTGTATGATAAGGATCCCTTATCCTTCATAGTGCCGACTTGTGGAGTTCGAACGTCCAACCTCTTGATATAAGCAAGCACATTAGCTTCATTAAACGAACACAAAATAAAAGAACTAAAAAACTTCGCTTACATTGATGAACTTCCACATAGTTTGTAGAAAAATAATGATATTAATCGCTTAGTATATTTTCACCCAACATCATTTTAGTAAGACGGGACTATAGACATTTATAGACATTTATAGAGATTCCATTATTAGATTTACATTAATCTACATTTGAAATCCGGATGTTTGATACGATGTAGTTTTTAAATCAGGTTTTTATTTGGTTGTATTTTATTTCTGTATTATTTTATGTCTCACGTTATTATTACATTTTTTCTTTTTTATTTCATTGAACTGTTTTTGTAAACAATAAGCTATGCATAGCTTTTCTACCATGAAAGGTCAAAAAATATACTGGACGCGTGTAACTTGACGTAGGCGTTTTCACATTATTTTATTAATTTGTAACACATATTGTTTAAAAATATTATCATGCTTTTTGCACTTCTTCTATTAATTAAAGTTATATATAAGTTTATATAACTTTAAGTAGGTATTCCAAATTTCATGCTTCTCCGTTCGCGAAATTTTCTTAAAATGTTGTATAAATAATTATCTTCCCGTATCTATACTATTATTATTAAGAGGTAAAGAGTAAAGTTGTGAGTTAATCTCCGTTACTTACTATCTATCCGATTTTAAAAATTGTTTTAGTGTTTGATAGCCCATTTATCGAGGAAGGCTATAGGCTATATAACATTACGCTACGACCAATAGGAGCGGAGCATCAATGAAAAATGTTGCAAGAAACGTAAAATAAAGTTGCGCGGGTCAATTAGTTAATAAATACATTACTAGCTCTTGCCTGCGCCTTCGTCAAAATCTACATACGTACCGTGAACCGTAAATTTTTTCGGGGATAAAAAGTAGCTCATGTTCTGTTCCAGACCATAATCTACCTTTGTGCGAAATTTTACCCAGATCCGTTTAGCTGTTTTTGCGTGAAAGAGTAACAAACGGCTGATCCGTCTATCCATCCTCACAAACTTTCGCCTTTATAATATTAATAATATATTAATATTTTTGGATATGTATTTATAACAACTAGAGAAATCGGTCGCGGTTAACTTTCCGTAAGATCACAAACAGTTAAGTAATCATCACCCTCCAAAGTTTGTATTGAAGAAAAGTCGATCAGTGGAACATAAGATACAATACTTACGTATACGTTACTTTAATATCTGATCTGGGCAAAACCCAACACGGTATTGTGTAATGGGCTCGTGCAGGTACTTGCTGGCAATAGGATTAAAATCCGCAATGGACGCTCATCTCATTATCGTAATGGTTCCTTGTATTTATATTTTCAATAGATTTTGTTTATGTTTTAATTCTTTTTTTATACGCTTAAGACGACAAATAAGTATATATGTATATAATATTACAAAATATAAAATAGCTATATTCCAGTCTTAATTGACATATATACTGGACACTTGTAGCTTGATGTGCCCGTTTCATATAATTTTTAAATTTATAACACATTATTAATGTTAGCTCTCACATTACTCCGTGCGTGAAATTTGGTTAAAAAGGGGTACAAAGAATTCTCTTCACGTATCAATGTATATAGTTGAACAGCTTCAATCTTCAGAATCATATTATAATTTTGAATTCACGACTCGTGACTGTCGTGACCGCTCCACTCAAAATTAACAAAGAATAGTTTTCAAGGTGCCCAGTTAGTGACTGGAATATTTAGAAGCGTATACCATCAATATGAGATAAAGGTGATAGAACATGTATCAATTTCTGTATCTACCGATAACAAATGATCCGCATTCTTGATTAGAAATGTTATCGTTATCACGCTCTCGGCAATGATAAACCTGTTGTTATTTTTCCTTTTAACCCATATTCAATATTAATAAAAGATCGTTCTGTATTTCCCAAGGATTAGATAATATAGTTATAAAGCCATTGGTTTCTATAAATATCTTTAAATTCAATCTCAAGAAACGGGATCATATTTCCTACTTGTAGATATTCCTAGTAGATATCAATCTATTTTCCAAGAAAATATTTCTTCTAGATATAAATATATATTCCAAGAAATCTTCAGGTACTTTACGATTTTAATCCAACTAGATTTTTTATTTTATTTTATAGGGAGCAAACGAGCAGACGGGTCACCTGATGGTAAATGACTACCGCCGCCCATGGGCACCTGTAACTCGAGAGTCACAAGTGCGTTGCCGCCCTTTAAGGCCGATTTTACAACTATAATAATACTAATAATAATAATGACTTGACATATCTCACACTCGGCCGTCTGATCCCAAACTAGTCAGAGCCTGTACTATGGCAACCAGACTGCTGATAAACATACTTACATATTTCTAAATACATACATATTATAGATAAACTACTCCCAGACGCAGAACAAATGATCAGGCTCTCACACAATTGAAATTAAATAGCAACGTGGGTCACACATTACTAGTATTCTTGATAACCCCTCCAGCTGAGCTAACTGTTTGTGTTAGGAGTGGGTTCACGTCGGTAGAGCACTGGGTGGGGTTCGAACCCGCAACCACTTGATCGCAAGTCCGACGCCATTACGCTACCGCCGCTATATATAATATTAGTATCATAGTATGGATGAGTTTATTTTTTTTATGGACAATATTCTTACCAATGTCTGTTTACCAATACTGTTCTCGCTGAATTTTCAATTCAATCTGTCCTCAACCACAGAATACATAATAGTACCAGCTCAACAATCGCTGCCGACAATTGATTAAAATATATATAAAAATGAATCCCTATTTCCCATGGTCACGGCAACACGCGTGAACGGCGTTTTTTTTTAGTGTTTGTTATTGTCACGAGAACGTTCTTATCAAAAAAAAAAATATTAAGAAAGTTGCGCGAGAACTTAAAAAATTTAGGAAAACTTAACGACCATATTAACTTTTCTAATGTAGGTTACATTAGAAGAGGATTACATTAGAAGAACATTACAGTGCTTTTGACATAACTGTCAGTCGTTTGACAGTTGGCGCGATTGACAGAATGCGCGCTGCAAATTATACCAATTCGAATTCAATATTCATAGTTAAGACAGGACAACGTCTGTCGGGTCAACTACTAATGAATAATAAACATTCCCACAATTTTTTATAGTTTTAACCTATTTTTTTTCCCACATTATTAAATCTTGTCCGCTTATAACTTGAACTCTAGTGATGGACGTACGCATGTTTGTCGCCGTGGTCGTAAACGTTATATAGGCAGGAACTTAACAATAAGCAATGACAATCGTTTACTATCGGGTGGGCCGTTTGTTTCATTACCATTTAAGTAGTAAAAAAACATCTCTAAATCCGAATATAATCAGCATATAATCGACTATAATCGAACATCAGACTATAATTAGCAGAATGCGATAGTGCTGAATGTATAGGATATAGAAACCCGAACATACAGGAATCTGTTGTATAGATGAAATTCCTTAAAACTAATACGTGTTCAAATATGGTAAACTTTGAAGCTTCTACGTTTGAGCTAAGTCAATCTAAATAGTTTACCTACTAGTTGTTATGTATTCGTATTTAGATCTTAGGCGAACCAAATTTAAAGGTTACGAACTTAGCAAACTATTGGTAAACAATAAGCCTTCTTCATACAACTAAAGAACTTTGTCGATCGCTTCACGACAGAGCACGGCTCACCGCCCCTTACACTCACTCCTGGTCATTGTTCTCTATTAACTATCAACACTTTAAAATATAGCATGTTTAATAATAAAGAATTAATAAAACCAGTACAGAGAATATGAAGATATAAGCGTGATATACGCCCCAACTAAAACCTCCTTATTTTAAATTGATAAAAAAATTGGTTGCATTGAAGGTACGTCTTTGTTAATCATTCTACTTAGTAGTCTTAAAGTTAGGTAAGCTATGCCGGGTACATAACTACATACAGATGAACAAATCACAAAGGAAACTTACTTCGGTGAATGAAAAAAAAAGAACAAGTAAAAAACACACACAGTTTTTGTGCACCATTCAGCAGCAGAGACATTGTAACATGACCTTATCATCCATCAATGTAATGCGTAGAACGAGTGAGAACGAATAGAAAAAAAAACAGAACTAGTGTGGACGTTACGGCGAAAGTAAGTATGCTTTTGTCGTAACACCAACCTTTGTTCGTTTGTTCCCAGTTGCTGTCAACATTTGTTTGTTTGTTTGCGGCCTTACCTTTCCTTCATGCGGTCTGTACTTGGCTAAAAAAAACAAATTTTACAAATAATTCCTCGTTATCGTCTTTAATATGTTGCCTTGATATATGAAGTGTTAGGAAAGAGCAGCTTTATGACGTTTGATGAAAGGGGCAAAACTAAAAATAAATTCGTCACTTGCCTCTTTTGTAGCTTGACCTTTGACCTCAGATACCGTCGACTGCCCTTTTCGTGACATATGTCTGGAAGGCTTTGAGATATATTTTATATTACGGAATTCGCTATTTCCGTTCAACTTATTCATTTATTTTTAAAGAACGCTTACCTCGGTGTTCTAACAATATTTGATCTATATTAAAATAAAACTGACAAAATCTGTGCATATAAAACAGTTAATAGTTAACTTATGGGTTAAAATTTCTCATGTTTCAGACAAGCCAAGAATAAAACCTCTGTAAACGATACTAGCGCGATATATACATATCGCGCTAGTATCGTGTACAGAGGTTTATCGAATATATGTATGAAAAAAATGTAAGAAAAAACTGCTTTGAGATAATGATATAACAGTTACAGCTTGAAGATTCATAGTCTCTTTAATTAAAATAGACACAAGCCCTGTTACGCAATACACAAAAATAATCTTGGACGCATTCAGAAAAAGTTTATCGATCACCTTAATTTTGAATTTCATCACTGCTTACATGATTACAAAGAGAATTGTCGTATATACAATCTTTTAACTCTGGAGGAGAGGTGTATCCTGATGGAAATGGGGTTGCTATATGACATTTCACGGGGACGGACCGATCGTCCTATGCTTTTAAATAAAATTCAGTTTAATGCAAACGCACTAGACACACTACAATGTTTTGCCCTCCATGTCACTCCACTAATTACGGCATAAATAGTGAAATATCACGTCTACTTGACTCTTAAAATAACCACTTTAATAGTGTGGACTTATTCATTGGTTCCAAGGACAACTTCAAAAACGAGTTTTGCTTAAACTACTATCATTATAGACTTTTCATATCTCAACAATATTGCGCTGGATGGCTGGTTTTATATGTTTTCTAGAGAATAGAAATGTTCTATTGTACTTATCTAAGTTTATTTTTCCTCATATTTATATAGGTTATTTATAATTATAATAATTTATTATATGTCGTATTTCTCTCTCTCGTATTGTATCTCTTCAAATTTCGCCAATCAGCTTTAATATTAAGTACTGTTTATAGCATATTTATCCACTCAATGCATCTACCGAGGATAGCTATTATTGGCTACTCATGTAATCTTTGTTAAGTAACTAGTTAAGAGTTGGCAGCTGTTGTTATCCCTAAAATAAATAAATAAACAATGAAAACCTATCCTAAATCAAAACCGGTATCACATACAATTGAATGTGATATAACCGGAAAATAAAGCTTTTAATGCTGTATGGATGAACTACAAAATATAACATATTAGATATTTATTTAAAGAATAATTTCAAGTTTTTCTTTTTTACTTTCTAACGTGAAACTATTTACACTTATACCAGCTGAAGAAAACTTTTGATATAATATGTAATTCAGAACAGCGGGTGGATATTAATTTTCCCTCCGTTTTAATTAGGGGTGCAAATAAATACTGGATAAGGCGGAAATTAGAGCATGAGAAAAAGTCCGCGGGCGTCTTTGGAGAACTTTTCCATACATTTATATTTCATGAATGGATTGTGTGCAATGTGGTCGAAATGGCGGTTCTTTTTGCAATACCTCAAGTAATCTGTCACTGTAAGATTTATCGGCTTACTCCAAGATCTTTTCTCTAGTATCCTGCAAGAGTGCATAGACGAATGAATTTATAACTACTGTAAACCATAGATTTCTTTTTGGACGTCCGAACATCCATCTAGCTTTGTGTTTTCCGACAGTCTCATCTTTAAAAATAGTCTGTAGTCTATGCTCTACAGAAAGCGTAACCATCAATGTTTTACTTAAACATAAGGCTATTGAATATTCTCCTTTCACTTACACGTGTTCAAAAGAAAATTTTCAATTCAGTGATTTTAGTTAATGTATAAATTCTGAAATTTGAATTGAATTCAAACAAAACGTAGACAAACAAATAACTGAGTATTTAACACAAAATAACCGTCTCGGTAATAAGTAATTGGTATTACTAAAATGGCTAAAGTACCTACATTGTCGTAAGAAATAAGCTTGTACTGCCAGATCACTTAAAATGTATATTTATTTGTGCTGGTGATGTGTCTGTCAAAAGATTCCTATGTAAATAGGTCAACGTACTGTTTAATTTAAAAAATACCAATAAATATCATACTTTTTTAATACTCTGGCATTTTAATCTTATTTCTCAAGAAAACTTTAGACCAAGTCACAGAGTTATTTCCAAAAGCTTTATCTTTGTAATTCGGTCTCATTTAGTAAAAGAATTCAAGGAAAGAAATAACCATTTAAATTGTTCCGCCAAGACTTTATTGAAGCAATTTGAAGGTTATCTGCGCATTCATTTTATTTGATACGTGGATCTTAATAGAGAAAGGTTCAATTCGTTGCTAATCCCGGCGGATTTGATTAAATTGGGAACGTCACTGCTTAGAAAAGGTCAACAAGTCTTCACATTGCGCAATAGAAACGGTTACGAAGTGATAATTAACCTTTTAGTTGGTATCAACTAGTTTTATTTTTCAGGTTAAGACTAATCAAATATATAATAGACATTTTTAGAGTTTTTTGTGGTTATTGTACGCGCTAATCGCTGGAACTACGGCTAGGTAATTTAACATCACACTACCGCACTTAGAAGTGGAGCAGTCGCCATAAACGCGGTTGTATAGTAGGTAGTTTATAAACACTACCGCGATCAATTAATTTTTAAACTTAAAATGGAACAATAAGTAAGTATTAAAGTGTTTAAGTCAAGTTTTAAAAACCAGTTAAAACCAGAATAAGGTAACACTTATATTCGTGGAGTGCTAAGTTGTCCAGCACAAGCTTTGGAGAATAAAACTCTTGTCCTAGAGGCTTCTTACAGGTGAATAATTTCGAAACTTCTTATTTGATTCGCGAACTGAAGAAATGCAACCATTTGAGTTACGCGGATGGAAGCCAAAACTAGTCTAGTAGTAGTTCAAAGTTGGTTTTTAATATCCGTTGAATGGGTGTGAGTTATTTGTAGCAATTCACGTGTGTTGTTTTATAACATAGTTTTAGTTACAGCTTCACATGCTTTTAATAACAAACTTTTATCTCGATAGCTATTATAATATTCTAACATAATACGTGGGTAGATGCCTATGTTCAAAATAAGTTATTTCGCTAAGTCGAGCAATAAAATAATGTTGAACCCGAAAAATGTTGTACACGAAATTAAATTTAAGCCATCTGTGAAAGTTGCTGTAACTAATGTGGATAATTAATTAGTATACAACAACATCAAAGTACATTAGTATCGCGCAGAATCCACAGATGGTGTAAAAAAAAAATCAACTGGCGGTCAGCAATTTTCGTTACGTTAACATTTTTTTCTGTCTAGCCCGCCATCGGCCGAGCGTCTGAGATGTAACGTAGGTGTTAATTCGTTCCAAAAAAACTTCTTATATTTTAATGGCGCTTTTCCTTACATTATTACTAAATTTAGTTTTAATTGAAGAACAAATTTCAATTAAACTTTTCTTACTTTTTACTATTATTACTTACAAATCCTTGGTAAAGAGCTTGAATCATAAAACATTGACAAATAAAATATGGTCCTGGTATTCCTGCAAAATAAAGCTGTGAGGGAATATTTTTTAAAATGCTATTATAACATACTCGTACACACATTATGCATTTATGCACAAAGTATTTTGTATCTAGAATCTAATGTTGACATAATAATGTAGCTTATTAAAATTCATCACAGTGTGTTTGTCCGCCATATTTCTGCGCCACAATGCAGCCAACATAACAAAACAATACAGCGTTTATGCATTCGAAATTCAAAATCGTATTACGAAAATTTATTGGCAGTGTCATCGTACACCGGCCAACGCACGTTTTTAATTTAATTCCAAGTAGCCAATAATAATTAATTAATGAACTATTCAATTTTATACATTATTTACTACAAAATGAGCCGCGTAAATGAGGTGCACTGTTTAAATTTACTTGTAAATCTTTATTATCTTCTGCTTACACACTTGGTTAATATTTTAATAGTAGTAGTTGTTCCGTAGATATATGTAAAATAAAATTAATTCATATTTGCATACCATTACCATACCATACCTGAATTGTTACATAGTTTACTAGCTGCGCCCCGCGGCTTCACCCGCACAAGTCCCGATGCCGTGGGAATATCGGGACAAAATAGCCTATGTGTTAATCCAGGTGTCTACATACATACCAAGTTTCATCGCAATCGGTTCAGTAGTTTTTGCGTGAAAGAGAAACAAACATCCATACATCCTCACAAACTTACACGTTTATAATATTTGTAGGATAAGACCTTCATTTGGAACCGCGTTTATACTTAAATAAATGAATTCTATTCTATATTTATGACTTAATGAGCGAAACGAGGAAAGTACTGTTGAACCTGCAGTTGACTTGATCCTACAGTCAAACCGACTGCACGGTTTTATGGGTCTAAGAAATATATATATTTTAGCATGATTTGGAAGGTACATAAGTGCTTACAAAATATAAACACTAATATTTTTAAACTGAAATGTCTTTATTTCTTTCCAAAATGTCCGTTTTTATATACAATTTTAATTTATGCTTGTCTATACTAATAACTCGTTTGTTTGCATTGAATAGGCTCCGAAACTACTGGACCGATTTAAAAAATTCTCACTGTTGGGAAGCTACACTATCCTCGGGTGACATAGGCTATATTATATTTTCAAAAAAATTAGGGATCCTTACTAAAACTCCAATAATCTAACCCAAAGTGTAAAACATTACCTAAAATGTCTCTGCTAGCCGTGCGAAGCCGGGGCGGGTTGCCAATATATTATAAAAAAAATAGGCAGTCATGGGACTGCCGACAGAAGTGAATCTATTTAATATGTATTATTGGCGTGACGGTCACGAGTTCAGTGCTCTTTCCCCATAGCAAAAGTGTACAAATGTGCCTAAAGAAGTTTTCACTTCAATACTATATTTGGAATGCCTGAATGTCAGGTTTGTAGTGTAGAGAATACAGTATGTCAGAATATGGAGTCGTGTATCAGGTTATTGTGCAATAAGTTTTGTGTAATACTAGGTTACTTATACTTACTAACCGTTACTTGCATTATAATATTATTTATGTATTTACGGGAATTAACTCGATCACGACAAGGCATTACATACCTCTGAATTGACCACGGCCAGTGCAACCTGGTCGAAACGTCAGGCAATTCAGAGGTATGTAATGCCTTTTCGTGATCGCGTTAATTCCCGTAAATACATGGAACGCGAAAGTTTAAAAGTTAGTACAGCAAACCGTTACTTGCATTATTTTTTTAACTGTTTCAGATTGTTTTGGAGTAAAAAAGTATTCAAAAGTGCTAATAAATACTTTACTAAATTTTAACACAACAATATCAATGGGTTCACAACAAACATTTTTTTTTACTGTCCGGTATTAGTAGTGATACTTCCTCAGGTGCTAGTAGGCAGCTGTTACCAGTCATCATAAGATTGTGCAAACTAATTAGGTGAACGTGATGAATGACGTACCTCATCACCACCACTCTTCATATCCATATACAATCTGTTCACCCGTGTCCACGATCTTGGTATCGTATCTTATATATATTAATCTTTACACATTTAGGTTAGATATCTATACCTACGAGTATTTATGCTAACGTATGAGTAGAAAGGCTAACTCGCTTCATATATTAACTTATTAAATCCAGCGTGATTACATAAGTACCACGTAACGATACAATTGGATTGTACACGTAATGACGATAGTAATTATACGTAACTTATAAGCATAATCGTATGTTTGGTTAACGTTTGTTTATTTGGCTAATACATCATTAACATCATTGCAATATTATGACGTAACAAGATCATTAAATTAAAAAATATTGAGATTAAACTGTCATTGTGTCTTCTTTTTTTATTATTACATAAAGTATCATTTTTAAGGTAAGTTAAATGGTTTTTCCGTGTTATTCGGCAAGTTAATTAATGTGAGTTTTATATGCACGTTATGACGTGTTTTATATGAATTTTATACAATGAAATTAAAAAGAAATCAATGTTTTGTTAACACACTCCACGAAGTATATCTAAGGCTATATTTTATTTTGTGCGTATGGGTGATGCATAATCCTGTTTTATTCCGGATCACAGAAAGGAACACACAAATATTTAAATAAAAAAGTAGGCAGTCATGGGACTGCCGACAGAAGTGAAAACATAAAATAAAATATAAAACGGCGTTGTAAATTTTCACCTTAATTACATGTTTATATTATTATGTTTTTGTTTATTTTACCATATGAATTGCGCTCACAATAAGTACCTACTTTATTGAACGAATTATATTTAAAAGATTAAATATTAATAAGGAGGTGACAGAACTCAATGTTGAGATTAGCGCCCTCTAGTGGATCTATATATATAGATATTATTATTAGCGAGACGGTCACGCGAGTTCAGTGCTTTTTCCCCATAGCAAAAGTGCACAACGTGCCTAAAGAACGTATATACGAATCTTGGTATGGAAATTGCACAGATTGTCTATTGGTTTCGGGTTTGACAATATATCCAGCTTTCATCACCTTTGATGACGTCAAATACCTACATACTAAGCGGCACCCATCCAAACGACGGCGTTTTTGATCTTCCATCAACTTATGAGGTATCCATCTAGTACAAAGCTTTCTGACGCCCAAATGTTCATGTAAGATTTTATTTTACTTGACTCATACCAATGCCTAAAGCTGCCCGAATGTGTTCATATGTCACCCTTCTATCAGCTTCTATCATTAGCCGCACAGGCCGGCACAGCACTCACGTTATCTTCAGTAGTCGTTTAAGGACGTCCTTCTCCAAAAACGTCAGTGAGTTTGCTTCGACCACGTTTAAACTCATTAAACCAGTTGTAAACAGTGGCACGAGATGGAGCTTCGTAATGAAATGCCAATCTATCGTAACATTGTTGTTGAGTAAGACCGCAACGAATGTCGTAATAAATCATTGAGTGAGAATTTTCTCTAGTCAAATCCATTTCGATGCAGGAGTTGCACGACCGACACTTTTTAAATTGCCGCCAATTTGTAAAAACAAATGACACATAAATTATCATTAAACATCTACAGATTCTCAAGAGTTCCTAATCTGAAATTTAAATAAATTTTTCATCGGCTGTTTTTCTTACTGGCCTATTCTTTCAGTACCATGACCTAAGTAAATTACTATTATGCGTAAAAGTTACCATTATATTAATCAACAAAACAATAATTTACTACCCAATGAACGACGCAATTGTTATAAGTCTTTTAATATTCATAATACATTTATTTATATAGTAGAAATAGTGTATATCAATAAACGTTCGAATAACATTTTAAAAGTGCAATGTGATATGGAGCCCGTCCCCACTCGGATAAACCGTTACACGAGCGTATAGATCGTGATCTATAGATCATGGTGTCGTCATCGCCGCGCGCGCAAGCCCGCTCGCAACACGACGTCGACCCAGAAAGAATAAAGGCCTACTCTGTGAGTATACAAGTTTGTTTACTATGTTGTGCACTGGAGTTTCTCTTCGTTACGTAATTTGTAACTGTCACAATAATTAAAAGTCCTTCAAATCCTCGTAAAAAATCCCACTGTATAATATTATAAATGTGAAAGTTTGGATGGATGGATGGATGGATGTATGTTTGTTACTCTTTCACGCAAAAACCACTGAACGGATTGCGATGAAACTTGGTATGTAGATACCTGGAGACCTGGATTAACGCATAGGCTACTTTTTATCCTAATATTCCCACGGGATCGGGACTTACGCGGGTGAAACCGCGGGGCGCAGCTAGTATAGTAAAGGAGGCAACTTCTTTAGATAGAAATTAAAAACTACTAAAAATGCCATATGGACTGGATCAAAGGTGGCATTGCGGTTTTATACAATACAATAACGTCATGATGCGGTCGGTGAAATAACTATCGATAAATTATCTACCATTATCGATAATTCGGCGTCACATACAAATTAGATAGCCCGTGTTAATAATATATTTTTTTATATGTATATCTACCTATGCATATTATATATGTATAGTGTCTGTAATGTATTAGGTACGTAACAAATGTGTGCTAAGAATAGTATCGGCACTGCTACTAGTATAGTATGTTACTCGTATCTGTGGCACTTCATAGACTATTGTTGTTTGATATCTTATTCCTATATTTATTTTATTGATACCTTGGAGATTCTTACCACTACTTAATATAATGACATATTACTGTTAGTAATTGTTACACTAGAATACCTGTGTTGTAACTGTATCCTTTAAATGGAAGGTAGAAAGAAAAAACAATACCATCGGTAGTGCTCCTCCAATGCGGTACAGGAAACTGGCTCTAACCTTCACCAACCACCTTTTGGCTCCCCAGGCGTTGAAAGAGTAGTGCTAGTGCACTCTCTTTGCCTTACTAATATACAAGCAACTACTACCGGCTTCGCACCGATAGTTAACAAATTATACACCTAAACCTTCCTCATGAATCATTCTGTCTATTGGTGAAAACTGCAATTTTTGTCTTTTGTTAGTAGTCTTTTAACTCCACCATAATATTGTCACTATTCCATGGTTAGTGCAATACATCAACTTCTCTAATGACAGATATAAAAAAAAAACACTAATTTGGCGATTAGGAAAAATTTTAGCGTTGGTGCCTTACATCTTTATATGACCCGGATTCATAGCTCTCGAATGTATTTAGGACTTAGCTTGTCCCCGCCTGCTCTACATTTTCTATAATTTATATTTATGATTTAATCCACATACAAAACATGTAATGCAGGCGGGTATTATATATTTTTTAACAAAGATTTATTGCTTGAACGCGCAATCTCTGGAAGTAATTAATAGACTGATAAAAAAAGTTCGTTTTGAATTGATAGCCCCGATTCTTAAGGAGACTTATAGGCTGATTATCATCACGTTACGACCTTGTAAGTCCTACCCTATGTGCGTACGACATGATAGTCTTAAAATATAATATACAATGGTCCCAATTCTGTTACTTCACTCGCTAAATTAAAATTCACTAAATTTTCTTCATATAAGATGTAAACCTTGTACACTTCAAAACAAGGTCTTATTTCAAATTGAAACAAGTAGGTAACATATGTCGCTATCGAAATAAGCAATTTATTTGTCGACGAAAGTCTGATACGCTTAAATAAACTTTAATACCACGTAGCGAGAGCCGCTATCCGTTGAATGCCATCTCTTTTGCTCTGTGTTTTTAGTAAGCGTCTTCGTAGGTGTAGATTAAAAACACGTCATCCTTGTTCGTTTTGAACAAGTTTTTATACGGCAATTATATAGAGTTTGAATAAATGGAGACTCTCGCTGCGTGGAAATAAAGTTGAGTATACGTTGACAGAGTGTTAGTGAAATTTAGCGGCGCTGAGAAATAGATGCTAGTAACAAATAGACCTTATTACGAAGAACACTAGGTTGATTTCATATGAAGAAATTAAGTCAGGTTTTAGTTTAGTCGAGTGTACAATAGAATCGGCACCAATGCCTGCAAAAACGGAACCAAAAAAGCATTTGTATTGTTTGAAACAGCACTCTATAGTGGTGATCTATTTAACACACTCTCGCTACGCCCACGCAAGCAACGAAGGTACATAACTATCGGTTGTACAGTAGTAACCTGTTTGTACGCTTGCTACATTTTGCTTCAAGCGTTTCTAGTTCAGAAAGAGTATTTGTATTTATTTGACTACTAGCAGCGCCCCGCGGTTTCACCCGCGTAAGTCTCGATCCCGTGGGAATATTGGGATAAGAAGTAGCCTAAACGTCATCCAGGTCTCCAGCTATCTACATACCAAGTTTCATCGCAATCGGTTCAGTGGTTTTTGCGTAAAGAGTAACAAACATCCATCCATCCAAACTTTCACATTTATAATATTTTTGGGATTAGTGGGATTAGCTGTTGTAATAACAGTGTTTTTCAAGATAGTAATAATTCTACAACCCTGACTTAAGCGTTGCGTGACAAAGCAGCTTCAAGGCCGTCAACCTGAGGACATTATTTTAGTATTGTTAGAAAGTCACTGAAGAAGCAAAAGAGATCACCATTTCGTCATAAATCCTAAGTCTACACGACATGATCGTATAACTTATAACGTCCGTATTTTAGAGGAAAAAGTCGCACAATACTCGGTCCTAAGAGGTCAAGCAGTGAGGAGGTCTGCTTCCTGCGATAGGCGGTAATAACTGACAGTTGAACTAGCGAGAAAAATTGACGATTTAGACTTATTAAAATAGTTTACTCAGAAAGAAAGATTTCGATGGCAGTCAATATGGGGATTATTTTTGAACATTATCTATTAATTCGAACTAATATTATTAATGGAAATGATCATAATTATGTATTTAAACGGGAATTGTATTACATATACCGCGCACCGCTCAGCCAGTCAGCCCGTGACCACGGCCAGTGCAACCTGGTCGAAACGTCAGGCAATTCAGAGGTATGTAATACCTTTTCGTGATCACATTAATTCCCGTATAAATACATTATTATATCATAGAACGCGAAAGTTTAAAAGGAAATGATCATGTTTTTCTGCTTAAGTGGTATACCGCTGTTTATTAACTTAACTGTAACTTACCAACTATGTAAACACATCTTAGAAGTTAATTTTAACCTACTTCTAACCGTCCTATCGAAATGAAACTATGTATGTATGTGTAGTTTGGATGATAATACTATAATTTGGCATCGAATCATATGAGCCCGAACTCGGGGGGGTTTGGGCTCATGTGATTAGTTTACGAGTCCAACAGATTGTGCTTGGTTACGATGGTCTGATGAAGTAAGTAGCTAGGAGTTGGAAAGTAAACAACTTTTTACTTTTTAATTTAGTTCGCCATTAAAACGTGTTCTTTTAGTTTTGATTCAATTCAATTCATTTTTATTTCGAGAACTGTGGACTCACAGTAAATGTTAGTAACACATAAAAACTTAGCCTATGTTAGTATTATGGTACATAATTACAATGAGATGCATGTAGCCGACAGCATCGAGTTATATATGGACAGTCCATTCTGTCGCGTTAATAAACTATAATTTTACGAATAAACCTCTGATAAAGAGTATCAGGCGACAACAAGCACAAATACGTGAATCAATACTCAAGTCTGGATGAATGGAACAACAATTCAGGTTTTCAAGTAAAATTGAGCTTTTTAACCATCTTATGAAAGTCGTCACATGAAGTAGTTTTTAAATTGCTTGGTCTCTAAAGGTTTATTAATTTACTTTTCAGTTAAGGCTGTGAACAATCTATTTATCTTCTGAACCCATTGCGTAAAGATTTCAAAAAATTAAATGACATCTCGTTGCCTATGTCAATACAAAAAAGGCAGAAAGTAAACTACTTGATCAATAAATTTATCAGCAACTTTAGCACTCTTTCAGAAATTAATTGAGTGCTTTTATACTATGTTGTACTTTTTTACTGCTATCACGAGTGAATTCAATATTCGTGCTATATCCACAGCCGTTATTTTTAACTTACTGTAGAATTAGTAGAAATAGATCTACAACACAAACTGACTATTATAAAAAAAAAAACTTATTTACTAATAAATACTTTTGGTTATATCATATCGGCAGTTATTTATGCATTAAGACTAAGAATATCTTTATTTATAAAAAAATTGTGTCGCGTTGTTTCGCGATGAACTCCTAAACTAATGAACCGATTTTAATGAAATTTTACACAATGTCTGCAGTTTGGTCCAACTTGAGAGTTAGGATAGTTTTTTTTTATTACAAATTACCTAGCCACAGCAACGCGTGGAAGGTAGCTAGTATCATATAAATATTTAACAATTCATTTAGAAATAATACAAAATGTAAGCAACTCTTAATCTCGTCATAACTTCCCCACTTGACATTTTATGTCTTTGACGTCACACTTTGAGTACCTATTTGAAGCGTTTAATCGCAAACTCTTAATTAAAATGCTATAGTAGCAAAAAAGGATTACTAATAAGCTTGTTACATCTTATTTACGTTTACAACAGGTGTCGCAAATTTATAAGCCTGTAATTCCATAAAACAAAATTACATAAGATTTCTCAAGTTAATCTAATTTTAGCAACAAATATGTTTGTGGAACGGGGTATGGCCTTCTTAGAATTAACTCACCTATGGATTTATGTTTAACTTTTTTCTTCGTAGTGAAAGATCATCTTCTAAAAAAACCCACTTCTCTTTCTTTTCATTTCTTTTCTGTTTAAAAAGACAACTCCATCGCTATAGGATTACTACTAGGACTGATTCCTGTTTCGCATGACTTTACAATCATACAAACAACGGACACAATGAACTCCCAGACCTTGTCGGACCTTGACCCATGTCCATGCCATGCTTTGTTTCAAGGCGACCACTTTGACCATTGCGCCATGCGTGCAGTCAATCCCTGAACTAAAATATATTTATTTAGTAATTACTTTAAAGTTTACAGTTTCATTTGAAGGTACGCTTTAGAAAAAAAATTGTACTTGACACAGCTAGTACAGTTAGTGTCATTCGGATGCTGTCTGAAAATTAACACAATTTCTTACTGCGTTGGTGCAGTTCGTTGTATGCACTTGCGCTTATGTTTGCCTCAATATTGGATTCGTTTCTCGGGTCGGCCAATTTATTATTGAATTTTCTGGAAAGATTACGCGGATGGCGCAATGGTTTAAGTGGTCATCCCGCCATGACTACGCCGCGCCGAGCGTTGTCGGTTCAAAACCCACACGGGACAAAAATGTGTGTGATCCCCAAATTGTTGTCCTGATTCTGGGTATCCTTTGTGTCCGTTGTTTTAATATTTGTGGAGCCCCCTGCGACACAAAAATATTCTTAATGCGGGAGTTGTCTTTTCAAAAATAAATAAATAGTCTTAGTATTTACACGGAGTTTAGAAAGTTCTCTAATAGACGACAATAGACCTAAAAACCATGGGCACGTATACCTCTGTCTGCTCTTTCAATTATCTAAGCCTTTAATTATATATAATAATAATAAATACTTCACACATCTCACACACGGCCGTCTGATCCCAAACTAGGCAGAGCCTGTACTATGGTAACCAGACTGCTGATAAACATACTTATATATTTCTAAATACATACATATTATAGATAAATTACACCCAGATACAGAACAAATTATTTGTCCTGGGTGGGAATCGAACCCACTACCTCTGGCTTAGCAGTCAGGGTTACTAACCACTAGACTAGACTAGAGAGGCACAGAGGGATCTCAATGTGTTAAGCATGGTCACGCATCCCACTATACCTGGCTAGTATTCCTTAACCTTGCAATGTCCTAACCTAATCGGTTACCACTTAGCCACTAGCCACTAGCCCCTCCACCACTAGTAAATATTGTTTAAACAAATTATAGTTAAAAAAAACTCGCTTTAATAACAAACCGAAGTAAACAGTACATACAAAAATTCGCCCTGTTAACTTTAAGCAATAATTTTTTTTCATATCCTGATGACTCTGATTAGCAGAAAGGTGTAATATTATTGTATTATCATTGGCTATTGACGCCTTTAAGTTAGTGGAAATAACGTTGAAAATATAAGTTAAAAGCATGAGGTGCTTTTAACTTCGTTTTTATAATACCTCTAATTGTGTAAACCAATGAACTTTTTGTAACAATTGTAACATTTGATGTGAACCCACCCATGTAATTTATTTTTTGATTTTTAGTCTTGTATAGTCATCGGCCCTTGCTACGTGTGAAGATTTTCTTTTTTCATCTTGAATTTTGTAAAAACTATGTTGAAAAATTCACTTACATAGATAGATAAATAGGTAGGTACAGTTCAAGCTGATATAAAGCGTGTAAAATATAGACATAAACATCTGCAGTCTGACTGTACAAGTATATTTTAAGTGGACGCGATAAGCTTACAATCTTGCGGCTAAAGTTTCATGTTTGTTTTCTTAAAATGTAGCAGCGTCCTACATTTGCTGATTTCATATGAGATCATAAAATATTTTGCAAATATCTTATAACGTTGTACTTAATTAATGCGAACAGTTCACTGTTATATGCTTTAAAGTAATTATGTAACATGTTAATAATAATGATAAAGATAATATATTATATTATCTTCTTACATTTGCACCTAATTCAAGAAAAAAATTCCCGTCCCGTATAGTCGTAGTAGTAGTGTCACCCTCGTTAAATTTGCGTGGATACTTGGTCCGTTCATACAGCATCAGCAGTACAGTAGTAGTACCTAAGCATATTGATAAAATAGGGGTTAACATAGAACACCTTCCATAGATCATAGCGTGATTGTATATTGTCGGTGACAGCCCCATACTGCCTAACTAACATTGTCGTATGTGCAAAAGAAATGTGATTTCACGGCTGTGAGTAGCCTGATGATGAAACAAAATTTTGAATAGGATAACTAGCAGACCAATAATCGTAAAATAACAATACCGCGAATCTAAAATCAAGGAAGTTAAAAACTGCGTCAATCTGCAAAATTTGCTGATAGAGTAACAGTATTTGTGACGTTCCGACTTAAAAAATATTTTTTTAAATATTTGTTGGACAATTCCTGAGGTTAGTACCATGTATTGATATAGTAGTACACATAATAAATGAATGTGTGATGTATTTTATTCTCAAACTGTAGATTTTTAAAGTTCTTTTTGCTTTCAAAAATTATAATTTATAGTCCAATATGTCGTAACTAATATTGTATAATACCGCGAATTTGACAATGCTAGTTACATTGGATTATCTAAAACTAAAATAATTTCTTAACTAACATACAAGCTTTTCAGTAATCTTGACGCAGTCAAGGTTTTTATCTATTACAAGGTGCTATTTGATCTGTCTTTATAAAGTAGAGAATCTTCTATACATACTAGCGGACCCGACAGACGTCCTGTCGGAATGTAAAAAATATTATTCCTGGAACCCTATCGCAGCGCCATCTACCGGGTCCAATTAATAATCTAAACCATTCTCGAATTCACCTGAAGACGCACAAAAATTTCATTAAAATCGGTCCAGCCGTTTAGGAGGAGTTCAGTAACATACACAAGCAAAGAATAATTATATATATAAAGATTATCTTCTATACCTAAATAGACAAAAGCCAAACAGCTAAGAACGATTTTCTCCCGTTTGCCGTTTTGATAATTTTTTTTTTTCAAAATAAACAATGATTATGGTCCCATTTCAACCACCTGGCGAGGACTAGTAGATGTTATTTTTTGTTTTGTTGTAATATATACATAGTGTAGTGGCAAGACACATCTGTTGGACATGTCTACAAATTACATTTTCAGCGAAGTGTAAAACGCCAGTCTCCATTCCAATTTGACCCGTTGAAGCAGCTGTGAAGAGGGTAGCCAGAACACCTAATAGAGGGGATAAGATCAGCATTGCGCAAGTCCTAACTCTGATGTTGGGACCATTTATGAGCTCCGTTAATCATTTATTTTGTGCTAATTTGGCCACTCTTTCTAAATGTATAAAAGGACAAAATAATTGTTATTTAACCGTATTGTTTAACTTTAACGTGATTTATTTTTTAGCGACTACATCTGTGTATTTCCGGTCTCATTACAAGTTCAAACCAGTAAATTTGAACTAACAGATTATTCATTCACAGACATTACAAATGCTATTTCCATCTATATCACTTTACCAACGGATGTGAGGGTGAATACCACAATTATGATTATCACAATATCATCTCATCAAATAATACATGAACGGTTTATTAAGTTCCAATGACTTTGAAATACCTTCGTAATTTTTGAAAAGTTGACATAATTAAAGAATTTATCTCAATTTCGGAATGCTGTTTTTTTAGGAGTTTTGCTGACTTAGGTAAAAAAAAACAAACATTTTCTTATTGCATTTCACATAGTAGGTCGGATCTTTTTTGTGACTGCTTTAATTTACAAAACAACATAATCTTTGTAATAGTTGTGATGTATTTAGATATCTAATTAGTTTCTACAACGAAAAGGCTACGACTATAGCCCAAAAACTTAGAATCTTAAATTACTTAAATTCTTCTGTTTTGTAACAAAACAAAATATTCCAATAAGAATATTCATAGCTTCAGTTATGCGAAAACTCGTCCAAGTTTACTACAACTATGACGCGCCATTAGATCGTAAAAACCCAACAACCAAGAAGAACGACACACTCTTCACCCTTAGCATAAGCGAGAGGTCCGAACACAATTAAATAAACTAGAAAGAGACAAAAGCGATTATTATGAAGTCTTAAGGACTGACGTACACGACACGAAGCCGTAATAACGCAAAAACATCGTGTTGTCCAAACCGTTTGGCGCGAAATGTTGTGGTACGGAACTTTGGTCAGCATTGTGGAAATTGAAATAATGACGTCATCTGTGACGTAGATAGACAGAAAGCTATTTCTGATTGAATATAGAACAGATGCTGATGAGAGGCGGGGTTGACGGACGTTGACGGACTTTACCCTCACCTCAGATGTGAGGGCAAAGTTTGACTAGTTTCTTAGTTAACACAGAGTAAGTTGAGGAGTTTTAGTGTTGTGAACTTGTGACTATAGAATGAAAATTATGATAGTAAGCTACATAGATTTTTTATCCGACGCGACCACAAAAATATGAGGTGTTGGTTTCTGACTGACTGAATATAAAATGTTACTCGATTTCTTCGCTATTCGTAAATTGATTTTAATAACATAGGGATGTTTATGATAAATAAGTTAATAACTATTGATGTTAACGGGCACTTTTCTTTAAATATATATATATTCTTTCAAGGATAAATAATGATTTTTGTAACTTAAAATTATATGAAGGCCTTTTAACCGCAATTCTCTGTAGGATTGAGGCAAACCGAAACTCTGTCGTACATCTCTCAATCGAATGAGGTTTCAGGGAAGATTGTATACTAATTTCGGCTGTATGCCGTTTGAATCTTAAGTCTTGATCTCTTGACATATCTATCAATCTCACATAGTTACAAGTTTTGTAAGAATAAAGTTGATTGTGATGGATGACTTTCAATATCTCAAGCTCGTAAGCAATATGCGTAAATGGTTTTAGATATTAATTTGTTGCACATAAATCTCGGAGCGGACACATCGTACACTTTCTCTGTTACATAACCGAACTTACTCAACGGTTAATAACAACAACAATTTGTAGTTTATGCCTTAGAGCAAAATATATAAAAAACTTTTTATTATTTTGATATACTTTATAAATATTTCGTTCGTTGTTTCCCCTCTGGAGATGTTATTTGTCTGACTTATCATGTCTCCTTTTAATTTACGATAATAATTCAACGTTCTGACTCTTCTGTTATGGAGGCCTTTTACAATCATCATGACTATACTCGAGTCATCAAAACTCCATGTCGTTGTGGAGGTTTATCGACTACATTGGCAGTGCGGAAGGGACCTTAAAAGTGTTGCAAGTGATGATTTTAAAAGGCCCACATTACAGAAGAGTGACTAGCACTGACGTGGCAATCACTCAACCATAAGACGTTGTTAAGTCTCTTGCTATTACTGTCACTTTAAAATACATTTTAGCATATGAACGAGATTAGACGATCTTTATTAAAAACTATACGGTTTTACTCACGTTTGTATTTCGGGGATGCCCGACTAGTTTCGGACCCGACGGGGGCCCTTTCTCAAGGAGTGAAGCGTCCGTTTTTATTGTGATTTGACGATCGCACATTTAAGCATAATTATTAGTATATATTATTTAATAATATATATATACGAGTAATATAGACTAAGACTATTACGTGCATCATCCTAAACCCTGTGGCAGACGAGTAAGTAAAGTGAATGACATAAAAGCTACTCCAAACAATTGGTATAATTAGAATGGAATGCTAAGTGCAGCACATCCAGGCTAATGGACAATATTTGAAATTGAAGCGAAGTTTCCATTCCGCGATTAAAACTTTGTTTGAGAATCGGACGGCTTAAATTAGCCTTAGTATTTGAGTGGTTTATTACCCAAATAATGAACTGAAATGCCATGAATGGTCTAAAAATTAGCAATAAGCTAAAAAACTTTTTGTTAAAGCTATTTTTCATTTATTTAATTTATGTTACTGGGCTAAGGGTAAAACTCTTCAAAATCATAGTAAAATTTGCTTTTAATCGGAGATTATTGCTATTTTCGCATTAGTGAAGGATAAATTGGGGATACTTTTTCGTTTCACAACTCGGTGCGAATCCAGGATCTATTTTTCAATGTATTTTTTTTTTCTAGTTTGGCACTGCAGTGCGAAACACCGAAAGATTATTTAGACTCGGTTGAGTCGATTGAATTTCGTTAGTTTTAACATCTGTTCAACCAAACACTGCCTGCCATTATTATGTTCTGCACTGTATAAGGATTAGCCTAAGCTGTATTGCGTAGGATAAGCTAAGCTAAATATCGAAGGATAAGCTAACCTAAATTACGTGGAATAGTCATCATTAAGACATTTTATTTAATAGAAAATACACGCGCATCTGGCGTGACCTATGAATTTTTTAAACTGTAAGCAAATTATTGATAGTCAGTCATACACGTCGCTTTAACTCGCGTTATAAATGTAGTGATTAGGTACATAATATATGGCGCGTGTGACGTCTTTATTTATCTAGCAATTGCATTTTTAACGCGATCCACCCTATTCATTCATTCATCGTTGTTACTCTGGTAACCGATATGATGCAGGCGACGCAGTGCAGAGTTAATTTAGTAACTTATTTACGGGCGGTTCTGTAATGGATCTACATTAAATCTGTATTATAATGTATGATTATGTACAAAACCGTACTCTCTATTCTACCTAATCTCTGTACTACGCTGTACTGGACCGCCTTGTCTACATTTTAACATACACTTAGCATTACTATAGCATGATGTTTACTGTGTGTAACATCGTGACCATGAATATCATAGTCCTAAATTGTGCAACAGGCAATGAGACAATAAAGAATAAACAATGTAGTTAATTATAATATTCAGAATCAAAAATTAAACTCTGCATGTAGTTGACTTTTATAATTCGCGAATTAACATAATTATAAGTATGTAGATGTGTGTTTAATAAATGTATTTTCTTTCTTCTTCCTTTCTTTCACATTGTTATAATGGATGCATGCACCCATTCATCATTGACAAGCGAGTACTCGTAGGAACCACATTTAAATAAGAGGATAAGTACCCAAATCGCTAGAGCCGTTTCCGAGAAGCCATTCATACAAAAGTATAAAGTAATATGTATGAATCATAAATGCCCGTTTAAAGATGTTTCTTTAGATCCGGTAGTTTATTTAGAGGATAGGTTATTTGTTTTTTTTGGGGTATTGCGTTTAATTTTTTTTATTGTATACGTTATATTTCTAGATTGGTTCCATAAGAAAGGTTGTGCCTAGGGCTGCTAGCTAATGAAAATTGTAAGTAGCATGATTTAGACGCATTGAAATCGGTTGTACTTTTTTTCATCTTTAAATACAGATTCTTACCTCTAAAATCAACTTGCTGTCATAGAAGTTTGATGTTAAAACCAACGGCTGTGTGCACTCAGCACCACCTGTTTTATTTATTGAATTTCCAGTTCAGGAATTGCGGCAGAATGAGGTCGTTCCGCGGCCTACTCACTCGGAAGTTCAATAACTGCAACCGATGATTAGATTTAATCGAAAATTAAGTTATTGTATTTCTTCAATGTTTACTGAGATTGTTGACAGATTGGTAAGAGAGATATGAATTATATCCAAGCCAATCCAAGGTTTTAGTTTATTTTAGTCTACTATAACCATCTTTTAACAATTTTAATTTTTGTTTCAAATTCATATAAATTTTGTTTTCTTCCGAACACCTAAATACACCAACTATGAACACATAACTTTAGCTAAAGCCGGGCCATTTCCTCTGGCCGTGTTTGTTTAAGAGCTCTCTGTTATGTCTGACGTCATAGCAATATGGCGCTGGTCACCATTGTATGTTAAGCACCAACTAAATGGTACCATATTGGTTTATATGTCATGGTTTGCGAATTTTGAATGTCATTACACTCTTAACAAAATAATTTAACACGCTTGTGTTTTGGAAAGATTACAGATCTACCTAAATAATACAGTATATTTACTTAACTAAATACTTAAAAAATAATGGAATGGCCATGAAAGTCGGGCGTATAATAGGGCCCAGAAGCCTGTGGTAGTTTCTAATAGATATAGTAATGAAAAGAACATCCTGCGTGGCATGCGGCACCACACTGAATTGAACTGCGCCCGGTCATATAACGTACAGTGGACTGCTGAACTGCATGTGCATACAGTTATAGAAATAAAATAGTACGAGATTAATTCAAATTCTGATACCTATCTTTTCGTTCTGATTTTCTACGAAGTTCTTATACCAACATGTGAAGACGACGCAAGAAGTCAATTACAGAAAATCCCATTGAACACTCTTCTGTTTCTATCTGAATACTCACATACTATCTAAATTCTAGAGTACCTTGCAGCCCTCTAGAAGACTGAACTTAAATTAATGCATATAGTTCAGAATTAGTTGCTAAGTGCTATCTGCTAGCTAGATAGATGAAGCGAACGGTATGTGCTGTGGTAAAGTGATTCTACCCGATATTCAGGCACTACCACATCCGATTAAATATCTCTTGACGGACATTTTCCATTGTCTGCACATTTTCTGAAAAATTTTCGTAGGTACGTCTGTTTCAGATGACTTCGATTGAGAATAAAATATAAAAAGAAATTAGGGAAATAAACTTTGTGGCCACTTTTAAGATTGAAGGTCAGGTTTACCACCTCATAGGCAGTCTTTTACCGCAATCAAATCAAATGCCGAAAAAGTCGCGATATGTATCTCTTATAGTCACAAAATGATTTCCACGCGCTTCCACAGCTAGTCTATCATTATATTAATACGTGAAAACTATTATTTGTCCTTTTTATGAAAATTTGGCGCACAAACTTCTTCTACATATTATTATAAACTTTAGCACATTGGCGATAACAATTAAACATTACGGCGAAAGCTAAAATTTTAATCAATATGTATTATAAATCGAAAAACTATGTGAAAACAACTACGTAAACCTACAGGAGTCCCAGTATATGTGTGTATACGTTGACCTGTCAAAATAAGTTTATACAATGACACTTCAAGTTAAACTGGTCAATGAAATAAAACATTCAAACTTAAGGAATTATGGTCGACATTCGACCAACAGACTGTTTCTAGTTTTACTAATTACTCGAAACGGTACCTACAGTTTGACTTCAAAGAACTGTTCTAATTGGTAGTGCTAGTTTTAAGACTGACGTCTAGTAAAAGCATCTAGGACAAGTATGAATATAACCTTGGTCACCGGCCAGACGACGGTCATGTACTGAAACAATTGCTTTGCTCTAAAGAAGAGTTCTAAAGGCACCGTTTTAATGTTCTACTTTTTAAAACTATTAGTAAGGAATGAGTTAAGTGGATATATTTTTTTTTGGGAGCCTATGGATGTCAGCGAGGGACGCAGAACATGTAGATGACGTCATTGTCTTTTACCTGTCGAACTGTGTAAATAAAATAATATCATCTTTGCTTTTATTTTTGAGGGGCTGCAAATTCCTTTTGAACGCCCAATGCATGAAGAGGTGAATACAGAATTATGAGTTTGTCTCTATTTGCCTAATTAACCTTGTCTCTCAATCAATCAATCAATCAATCTCAAAACAATCTTAAGCTAATTTAATTTTGATGGTTTTAGCTATGTGTTGTACGATTACAAAACGCTATAAGTTGAATAACAGTTTTGTAGACACTACAATTTTAATATACACACGCATTAGATTGTTCTTAAGTAAACTGTTTTTTTTTTTTAAATTTTGACTCAATCCAGACGTGTTCATCGACTTAGAGTAACCACTTCTAAAAATGTACTTAACTGAATTAAGGAACATAAATGCTAACAAACATAAAACTCAGGTTTTAATGACGTCACGATTTTTTTTTTATGGTATAGGGGCCAAACGAGCAGACGGGTCACCTGATGGTAAATGACTACCGCCGCCCATGGGCACCTGTAACTCAAAAGTCACAAGTGCGTTGCCGCCCTTTAAGGTATAAGTAGGAGAAGAGGGGGAGGGGGTGAAGAGTAGGAAGAGGGAGAGTTGAAAGACGGGAATAGGGGAGAGGGAAGGGTTAGGGCCTCCGATACTTACAACGATACTTGTTTCTATGGACTTTCATAATTATATTATGCACAAAATACTAAGTGAGTTATAATACGACATATTCGTCCAAGTACATTTACAAAATAACCTTGCAAGTTAGGGTCAAGGGATTGTGCAAGTTTGGACGTGATCTGATAACTTATTGTTGAAGGTTTGATGTTAAGTACTACTGTAACCCAGACCTAAGACTTTTAATCCATCTCTTGCGTGAGATAGAGAGACATCACGAATGTTTATTAAACATACAGCTTTTCATATGTTTTATGCAGCGATGCACGATATTGCAGAGCCATTTGGTGAAGGTATTTTGGTGGCGTTAATTTGATGCCATATCTATAAAGACTTAAACACGAGGCAAATTATATTCGTACCTAGAATAGATAGAACAATTTAGGTAATAATGTAGATCCTAAAAGGATCATGTATACAGTAGCTTAGACGTAGACCTGATTCAAATTCAAATTCAAAAAATCTTTATTTCATAAAATTGACCATCAATTATTCGAAATCGTCGATTTAATAAATAATTATTATAATTAAAAATTATAGATCAACACACACAGAGTCACCGCAACAATAGTTTGCTTCGTCAAATGTAAAATGATTAAAGAAAACAAAATGGATAACATAATATCACATCTGCCTGTTTCGATCTATAACCGCCCGTTTCCAAATGGTTGAGCCTTGTGAGAAGAAATCGGGCAAACAAACTCACGGCCACTCTTTTAAAAAAGAAAAACCAGACAGTTTCAACAATATTCAGTAAATATCACATCATTTTGTTGTGTGCTATTATGTTTTTAAAATTAAAAGTGAATAAACTAGAAAAAGAATATGACACGAAAGAGACTGAAAATTAAGGAAAAAATTAAAAAGAAGAAAAAAAAAACAAAAAAAAACATGAGAGATGGAAAATAATAAACATATTAGCTCACATTAGATATCAATTCCATCCCAAGCGTTTTTATCCTGTATATAATCGCCTACTGAGTAATAGCCCTTAAGGCATAGCTGTCGTTTTACTGTAGACTTAAACTTGTTTATACTTAACATTTGAATATTATCTGGGATTTTATTATAATATCGCACACATTGACCTTGAAACGACTTGTTAATTTTTTGGAGCCTAGAGGCAGGTACAACAAGTTTATGTTTATTACGCGTGTTAAAAGAGTGTATATCACTTTTTTTACAGAAGTGATCTTTATTTTTATGAAGGTAAACTAGATTTTCATAAATATATTGGCACGCTACCGTCATTATGTTAATTTCTTTAAATTTCTGCCTCAGTGAATCACGATTTCCTAAGTCATAAATTGCTCGAACAGCCCTCTTCTGCAGCACGAAGATAGATTGAATATCGGCGGCATTCCCCCACAGTAGAATACCATACGACATTATACTATGAAAATAACTAAAATAAACTAATCTGGCTGTTTCAACATCAGTCAGTTCACGAATTTTTCTAACTGCGTATGCTGCTGAGCTGAGTCTATTCGATAATTTATCAATATGAGGGCCCCATTGAAGCTTAGAATCAAGAGTAATGCCTAAGAATTTTGTGGTATCAACTAGTTCCAACTCTTCTTCATTAAGTAGTATAGTCGTTTTCACCTGTTTAACGTTTGGAGTAGTGAACCGGATACATTTAGTTTTTTCTCCATTAAGAAGCAAATTGTTAACGTTAAACCAGCGAACCACTTTCGAAATAGCATCGTTTACGTCGTCAAAATTTGTACACATACGTTTTAGCCTAAATAAGAGTGAAGTATCATCCGCAAACAATACCATTTCGTGGTTGTTCTTAACAATATAAGGTAAGTCATTAATGTAGATTAAGAACAAAAATGGCCCGAGTATAGATCCCTGCGGAACGCCCATTTTTACCACAGACCCTGGAGATAGCTTGCCATTAATATCGACTTTCTGAATCCTATTACTTAGATAAGAAGTAGGAAGATCCAGCGCCGTATCTTTGATACCGTAGTGATATAATTTCCTGATCAGAGTTTCATGAACACAACTGAGTACCTAAACCGAAAAAGAATAAACAGATTAAGACGATTTAATATTGAATACTAAGTGGGAAACATAAATCTGTTTTATTATCCGTTTACAAAGCTTTATTTTTTGCGTGTGGACACCCCTCGGGCCGTCACCCCGCCGGGGTCTTCGGTGGGACGGTGTGTCGGAATCGAACCGACTAAAACCATGCCGTACTGCGCCTTAAATAAGAGGAATCCGGGCATTCGTTTACTGAGCCTGAGTTAGCTTAGAGAGCCTGTGTTATGGTTTTAAAGGCTAATTTGAACACACGACTTATTGAAATTATCTTTACAGGAACAACTACGTCAACGAAAAGAAGCAGAAGAGAGGATCGCTGCCCAAAATGAGTTCCTCCGCACTTCTCTCAGAGGTTCCAATAAACTTCAGGCTTTGGAGTCCAACCCTCCGTCATCAGGGACTGCCTTCGTCAACGACGCTTATGAAGATGATACGAGTGAAGAGTCTGCTCAACTGTATGCTGTTATTGGTGAGTAAAAATGCCTTGAAAACTTCGATTTTTCTAGATTCTCCCGTTTTGGCAATCTTGGTGCCTCAATCAATTTCGTATTTGCATTTTACTAATACTTCTTCTATATAAAGTTGCCGCAAATGATAAAGTTAGTCTCAATAGAAATCAATAGTTGTCATTATTTTTCGTCATTCTCTCTTTTCTTTTTCTTTAAAAGTAGTAGGTATACATTTTTGATAACTTACTTCCCGGTTACTAGTAGTACTTAGTACTTTTAACATTTTAGCTTAATTTTTATTATAAGTAACAAAAATAGATATAATTAAAAAAAAATAGATTTAATATTAAAAATAAAAAGAATATTAACGTAAAAAAGTGGCAAAAAATGTGTCATACATCGCCAATTATTTAATTTTTGCAACACCTCTACCTTCATCATCTATATAAATAAAAATGAATCGCTAAATGTGTTTCTAAGCGCAAAACTCGAGAAAGGCTCGACCAATTCGGCTAATTTCTTAATTTATATTTTCGTTAAGGCACAGGGAAGGTTCTTATGGAGAGAGAAAACGTAAAAATTGCGAGGAAAATAGTAAAAACAACACTGTTCCTATACAAACCACAGAGTAAATAATAATTAAAACACAGGTCCCCAGCTGTCAAACATTTGACGTCGTTAACTTTTGACAGAACGAAGTCTGTCGGAGCAGCTAGTTATTGGATAAAATTGAATTTATTACTTTCGTAGACATTATGATAATTCACAATAATTATTTTTTTTAATTACATTATATTTATTATACCTTAAGAGTGTCCTAAAACCATCTCTAAACTATAATTTTCAAGGACGAGACAAATTTCCTCAATTTGTAGACATAAAAAAATCGCCAAAATTGTAAGACCTATCTATCCATAGGGAAGTAATATCTGGATAATTTTACCCAATCATATTTATTCTAAAAAAAGTTTCACTTGATATATTTTAAGCCGCAATATAGTTCCATAGAGATGAGAAACGAGAATGCCGCAATGTTTCCAGTTCAGAGGGCACTCGTTCGGTCCTCATTCAACCGATATTAGTTAACCGGGACAAACGACTGCTAAAATATTGTGTCAACTGCACTGTAGTATGGAACCGAGGCTTTTAAGACAGCGTGTTTAGAGATTAAAACGAATCTAGTTTTGAAGTGGTTTGTATTCAATAATGAAATATTAAACAGAAGTATTACTATCGCGAATAACTTACAAAAAACGTCTTTCTTTGGATACTTATCACTATGCAAAAGTCAGTTCATCATAAAAATGCGAGATTAAGGATTTACAGTCCCTGTATATTAGAATACAGTTAGCATTTTCAGTGCCTAAACGAATGATGTTTTTATTTTGTAGTTTGTAGCGTTTCGTACCTTAAAAGGAATAACGGAAGTGTTAATCTGCCTTTTTGTCAGGAACCTGCGGCAAGTTGACATTATTATCTAACACTTAGTTCTATTATCCTTTGGAGCTAATGCAATCAAAACTACTACCATTCACTTTGTATATTTTGACATTCCAAGAAAATCAAAACCCAAAGGTTACTCACCGCTGATCTACTCGAATAATCATAATATTTTTCAGGTTGTTCTCACAGGACAAGTAAAGAAAACATTCTGAAAATAACTAATTGTGATTAATCAATTTATTCATCGTATATGTATAAATGTATACTTATCCTTGTAAATAAAAAAAAATTGTTTTCAAACCACTAAGTATAAAAATAATAGAAGTTAAAATAAAAAATTATTAAAGGCATACGATGACTTAATTTCTCAATATACTTAATCTCTTTATTGGCTTAAGTTTTAGAACTTCGGAGCAAGTAGGCCGCGGAACGACCTCATTCAGCCGCAATTCCTGAACTGGAAATTCAATAAAAAGCACATTCCCGCTTCCAACTCACAACTTCATAGTAATGTCATCAAACTTCGCACTCAATTCACGATACAAAATACTATTGTAGAAGGGGGACCTGAACAAAATATTGTTTGAGTTCATTTCCAAAACATTTAGCCAAGATGTGCTCGGAGAATTTGATTTCGTGGTTTGCCTGCCTTTTCTTTACAAATAGCAAAAGAAAGGCTATATAAAAATATACAAATACTTGAGATGCAGAAAGTTGCAAAAGGTTTTTTTGGCCTAAGATGAAATGAATAATAATTCCATCATCGCAATATTTAATTATCTTACTAATCGTACTAATATTATAAACGTGAAAGTTTGTGAGGATGTATGGATGTATGGATGGATGTATGGATGTTTGTTACTCTTTCACGCAAAAACTACTAATCCGATTGCGATGAAACTTGGTATGTAGATGGTTGGAGAACTAGATTAACACATAGGCTACTTTTAATTTCGATATTCCCACGGTACCGGGACTTACGCGGGTGAAACCGCGGGGCGCTGCTGGTATTTTATAAAATAAAGGCGAAAGTTTCTGAGGATGGATGGATGTATGAAACTCTTTCATACAAAAACGGCTGAAAGGGTCTGAATGTTATTTGGCAGAGATTATAGTCTGGAACACATAGGCTCATTTTTATCCCTGAAAATTTCACCAAAATTTCCACGCAAAAGAAGTCGCGTACAACGCTGGTAGTAGTATTGTATGATTTATCAATTGTATGAGTGCAAAATAAATGTTTCTTTATTTGTAACTATCACAGTTAATTACCAAAACTAAAATAAATCAAGAACCCTTACGTATCCCGTCAGAGTTTTGCAACTTGCCATTTTGGGATATTGTTATTTTCGGTTTTGGCGAATGTTGTCAGCTTACTTTTTGAAAAAGAGCTAATTAGGTAGCTAAAAGGGCTGGGTTCGCATAAACTGGAATTTAAAAAGGTATTGAAAGTAATAATGACCCTATAGAAATCTTTGAAAAACAAATTAGAATAACCACAATTAACAGTCAATAATTAAATAGTAACTGTAATTGTTGACGACAGCGGTTGATCGATGGGAGTTAAGGACATCTTTAGAAATACTTCTATTTTTTTATATTAGTATCACATCAGGTTTATTAAAGAAATACGGTTTTGGTTTTCACGTGTGTGTCTCGATGTTACCCGACTAATGATGGACCCTAGGACTATTTTGGATACGAGGGTGCGTTTTTGAATTCCCAAAGAGGCTTTTTATCACAGGATCATGCGACCTTCTGCCTCTGTGTCAGGCGCCAGGTCGCTTCAACTCTTGATAAAACTTTTAAAACATCTTCTCAACTACCTTTCACGAATTTAAAAACGCACGGTAACGCACCCTCGTATAAATAGGCAAAGACAAAACTGTTCAGTGCCATTTTCACATCTGTTTGTCAGTCGATTTTCTTCGTTGTTGTTTGTTTAGTAGCTATTGACGAGCTTCAATGTTCTTAATAATTTGATGCATTACCGTCGTTTGACCTCTGGATCACCACTAGATTAGGTCATTTGAAAACCATTTCGTTATTTGCGTATTCTTTACTAAACAGTTTGAATAAAATGTGATTTCCGTTTTACATAACTTCGATTACTATAAAATGGCTAAAAAGGGCTAAGTTGGAAACACTGGTAATATATTATGTATTTATGATTAACGGAAGATGTTCAGTGACATCCTGTTGGCAAGTGTTAATGGGCGACTTACTAATTATATTGTGCCTTACCTTTTCTCGAGAGCTAGTAAATTTGTTTAACTTTTTGGTACTGTTTAGCATCTCAATTAAATGTATTGCATTGATTAATTGTAATTACAGTCATTGAGACATTGTCGTACGTTATTGTTGAATTGACAATTACTATATATTACTAAACATTACTTCAACAATAATTATTTAGTGTTAAGATATTGAACCTTATCACATTATGAGTTATGATTATGAATGACACAATGGATTCAAATTTGTAATCTCAATGTAAATCAAATTGAATGGACGACTTCTTAGTATATTTTTAGCTGAGGTTATATTTCTGGAATATAATGAATTCTCTTTAACACTGCAAGATTGGTGTATCCATTTAGGAGTTACGATGCCACAGATACACATGTTAAAGTTATAACGCCCGTCCGTTTTTTGCGTCAGAGGTGTGTGTATGTGTAACTTAATATGGCAACTTTATTGTTAACCTTATGTATTTAATGTATGTTTTTATGTTTATTTTCTGGGTCAATGTAATATGTCGATGTCAGGCACGAAGGCACGTTGGCGAAAGTGTATAACTCGTTACTTTGCCAATGTAGAGGAGAACTGAAGCGTACGTTTATATTGATGTCCATATAATAAATACTTACCCCGATTACCTAATGACTCCAATGGTGCATTGCGTTGAGTATTCAGTTTCTTCTAATGACAGAAGTTTCGGGAATAATACGAGTGATGTATCTTCTTTCAGACTATCAAGAAGTATGTGCAGCGCTGACGCGAGTACAAAAGGCGCTTGGCGCGAGCGGGGAGGCTGCGCTAGCGGCGCGGGTGGCGGGAGCAGCGGGCGCGTTGTTGTGTCCCGCGTTGCGCACGGCGCTAGCCACGCGCTCAGCCGTGCTTACCGCCCTGCGTCAGAAGCGCCCCGGCCTGGCGCCGCCGCACACGCACCGAGCTACCGATAGACTGAAAGATGTAAGAATACTTAGAACAAAAAATCCTACTGAAAATGCGTAGGATTGACATCATTATAAGGAACCTGGGTCTGATACTGGATGGAGTGATACTTCCAAATAACTTACTATGGAGCCAGATTTTGGGATCCATTTCTAATTATGCTTTCATTCATAATTAGTCTTTTTATCCCGTGTCCCCTTAACTTGTAGAATACCCACTACTGAGCCTGCAGTCCCAACATCATTACGTTGCATTTTTTCAACGCTTTTTCCCAAATGTCCTTCCGAAAAACCGAATTATCGTCATGAGTTATAGAGGTATTCCTTGTAATTTCGAATATCAATCAAAGCAATAAATATCTATCTAACCACATCACACCTGGTAGACTGTCTACATCGATAAACGACCTGGAAACAAAAAAAATATATTATATTCGACGTGCATCCAACCATCCATCCGTTAGTTTAGTTTAATACAGTTTCCTTCTTCTGTACTACTTCCTTCACTTCTCTGTACATTTCTTTTACCTCTACGATTTCCTTCACATCCACATTCACATTTTATCTTAGTAGCAGTAAAGAGTTTCTCCCAGAATTAGTAGGTTATTATCTGAGTAATAACCTACTAATTCTGGGAGAAACTCTTTACTGCTACTAAGATAAAATGTAAAAATACTCATTCATATTATGTCTATCTTGTACCTATAAATGTGTCTGTCATTCCTTTGCCTTATGCATCAAAATACTACCAATAAGATAGCGGGACATGACTAAAGTTAAGTTTCTTTGGTTACCCAAATCAACCTTAAGATATTGGTATTCTTTATTTTTGCAGTGCATGGATGTACTAGGAGCACACACATCAACAGGAGGTGAAACGTCAGGGTTGGCAGCGGAGCTACTGTCGATACTGGGTGGACTTGAGCTGGAGAGTCTCATACAGGCGCACGATCAGGCTGCGGCACTACTCGACCCTGCCTGCTTTAGTAGGGGCAAGAGGCATAAGGTAGATGACGTTGAATATTTTGAATAAATATAATAAAGTTTTGAAAAGCTTGTCCTAACATTTTCATATTCTAACATACCTTATCATGACAATCTATATTTTATAACCTCTATGAGATGCATGCTTATAAGTAGTACACTAATCTGTTAATGTTGGAAAAACGGGTACATTCTTCCCTGAATTTAGGTTTTACCTATAAACCCTACCTACCTAAAGGTAGCTTTACCTAATACCTATAAACTCACGCTGAAAATTGCCCTCTAGGGTGGGGAGCTGTTGTATGTTGCTTCTGTCTTTATAGACATGAATTCGTATATCTTTATAACTTAGTTAGGTACTTAGTACTAGGTCTCGGGCTTTTGTTGGCATAATAGATATACAAAAAAGTGTTTGTGTGCAATTCGCACACGGCAGAAGTGAAACTTCAGAAAGTAGCCTACGAGAGAATGAGAAATAAAAAGTAAAATGAACACAAATTAATTAACCAACGAATTTTAATACGCAAATGCACAGAAAAGATACCACGTTGACATTGACGCAATTTCTGAAGGTTTCGTAGTACGCAGGCGCAAATACAAAGATTATAGGAAACACTGATACTTGTATTCTATCTCATTCTCTCGCAGGCTAAATCCTATTTATGAATGTTTGTCTCATTTTAGTGTGAGATTTTCGTTTCATCGAATTTCAAATCACAACGATTCTAAAGAAGTTTCACTTCTAACCTGAAAATGTTGCTACATTCCTTGCAATCGCTTCATAGCTTTAACCAAAGCGCTATCCTCCGCGCCGGCGAAAGGTAGTAAAATCCTATAATACGAGACATCAATTCGAACTTTATATCATAGAAACAAAGAAACGAACAATAGAGAGAAGAATATTATTGCCTGACAAAAAAGGCGATAAGAGTCATCGAAATGTTTTTGATAGCCCGTCGTTGTGTAAAACACCAATTTAAAGTTTCGTTGATCAAATTATGCGTAATGACGATCGTTCGCAACAGTCATGGAGTTTTTATTGTAGTCATTTATTTTGGATTTGCGTAATCGAATTTACGGCCTAGTTCACTCAACACGAAATATAAACAAAAATGTAATAAAAAAATTGCTACAAAAATCAAAGAGTGAAACTTCATTAGTTACTAACTGTATTTTTTTGTTAAATATATTTTACTGACTATTACGTCAACATTTTGCAGACTGGCAATAATTACAATCACAAAGGCGAAGACGATAAAGCGCTAACGGCGCAGTCGTCCGACGACCCCAGCGAACACATCAAAATTATTAAAATCGAAAAGACTAACGAACCACTTGGTATGAAATCAACTTTAAAACTTTATTTACTTTATTATTCTTATTCTATTTTATTATTCTTATTTCGCAAAATGAATATCCATTGCAGGTGCTACAGTAAGAAATGAAGGAGAAGCCGTTATTATTGGTAGGATAGTAAGAGGAGGAGCGGCAGAAAAGTCAGGTTTATTACACGAAGGTGATGAGGTTAGTTTAAAAATGTATTTATTTGACCTGACCTTATATTGAGTCACATAAAAAATATCTCATTAGGATAAGAAAGCATTGTAAAATTTTGGATTCTTTCCTCGTCCTTTCAGCTTCTAGAAGTGAACGGTGTAGCGATGCGAGGCAAGTCAGTGCACGAGGTGTGCCAGGTGCTGGGCGCGCTGTCGGGCACGCTGTGCGTGGTGCTGGCGCCGCGCCGCGCCGTGCCGCGCGCGCCGCCCACGCACCGCGTGCTGCACGTGCGCGCGCACTTCGACTACGACCCGGAAGACGACGTCTACATACCTTGTCGGGAGCTCGGTATGTACAGACTATACAAACATTCAAAACAAAAGTGCAAACAGTTGTTTAGACAGTTAACAAGTAAAGCTTTCTATACAGTATCTTATAACAGTTATAACTTATGTTAATCTGATTTGCTAAAAAAAATTGCATGCAATGTTATTTACTTTTCGTGACTATCAGAAACTTATTCCTGACCAATATTTTCTACTCGTAAACAATTACAATTTAATTTAATATTAAGTATGAGTCCTCCAGGGATATAACTTAGGACCGCAATTTAAAATTTAATATCTTTTTTACAGGTATTAGTTTCCAGAAAGGTGACGTTTTACACGTGATCAGCCGCGAGGACCCTAACTGGTGGCAAGCGTTCCGCGAAGGAGAGGAGGATCAAACTCTCGCTGGTCTTATACCTAGTCAGGCCTTCCAGCATCAGTAAGTGTTGTTTGAAGATCATATTTATTTTTTATTTTCGCATATGTAGTACGGTAACTGATTGAAAATTTATTATTTTTTATTGAAAGTGTGCTGGACGGTATTTAGAGATTAAAGTTCGAGGTTCCATGAAGTTTAAGTGATGACTTGGTTATATTCCAGGAGAGAATCGATGAAGCTAACATTAGCGGGGGAAGTAGCCGCCAGGGATAAGCCGCGGAAAGGCGGCACGTTGTTGTGCGCGAAGAAGCCGCCGCGCAAGAAGAAGGGCAAGAAGGCCACCAGCGAAGCCGGGTACCCGCTATACTCTACGTCTGGAGGGGATGGTGAGTCATCCGTGATAGCAACTATTATACTAGGTATTATTTATTCAAAATTACTATGGTATTGGGGTATATACTTAAAATTAAGGCCTACAGTGCTTTTGGTTTGGTAAAGATTGCATATTAGAACAATCGGTAGGTGATATTCATATTGATTAAAGATTCAGGCCGTCGGCTCGTCAAGGTCACTTGGAGCCTTGATAAAACACCTCTGTCGGGCTCATAACTCTTTCTATACTTTTACTAAATACAAATAAGATGGTGGGATTTCCAATTGCATTATCGGCCGGTTGAAGAGTAATTAAAATACTGCTTTTAGTATTCTGCTGGGCTTCTTACAGCTACTGTTTGCTTTAGTTTCCGATCAACAAAAGTGCTAACATCGTCTGATATTGCATTATGAACCCTTTAGTTTTCAATAATTTGTCAATACTATTTATAATTTTGTAGACACCATCTCGATATTTATCTATGTATATTTTATTTTTTAAATAGCTTTCTTGCAAGAAAGGTCTATTTTAATAATAGTCGCATTATACACTAACGATGCATATTATACATGTCAAAGTTATTAACTTATTTGACGGTGTGTGTCGGTAGAATACGAGCAGGAAGAGATCCTGACGTACGAGGAGGTGGGGCTGTACTACCCGCGCGCATCGCACAAGCGCCCCATCGTGCTGATCGGGCCGCCCAACATCGGCCGCCACGAGCTGCGCCAGCGCCTCATGGAGGACAGCTCGCGCTTCGCCGCCGCCGTGCCGCGTCAGTACACGCTCTTACACTTAAAACCATTAAATCATTTTAAGATATTTTCCCTGAATTATTTTTTTAAACCACAAACTAAAATAATTTATATGATTTAATTTTCAGTGTAAAAAAATAATATTTTGTTATCAAATTTCTTAATTCATATTTAATTTAGTTTTTTTGTGTGACATTCACTAACTATCCGAAGTTATTTACCTCATAAATAAATGTAATATGTACGTTGCAGACACATCGCGGCCCCGCAAAGACCACGAGGTGCCAGGACAAGACTACCACTTCATATCGCGCACGCAGTTCGAGGCTGATATACTCAACAGAAAGTTTGTCGAACATGGCGAATATGAGAAGGCTTATTATGGTAAGCATCTTATTATATAATCCTAATATTATTACTTACAACACATGTTCGCTTTGCAATAGACTTTACAGTTTTTATATGTTACGCCATATCTTTGCTCTTTGTGAAAAAAAAATAGATGACTAATTTTATTGGAAAGGGTTGCCATATAAGTTTTTACAAAATGTACCCTATAAAAAAAAGTAACAAAATGTTGGTATTATCGAGCCATTTTTGACTCTGTGGGTCTTTACTTTTGTCGGTAGTTCTTAGTATGTAGTAGTAGTTCTGATTATATTATCGAACTTTTGTTATGGCGGAAATTATATGAATTGTGTAAACTAGTTTTTTTTCGACCAATTTGAAGGACCTCGGCTCGGTCCACTTTTGGCCTTGTCACTTGCAGCTCGCTCGCTGTTTTGTGATCTAATAATTTTGCAATTACATCTTCCCGGAGTGATGAAATTTCGTCTTTACATCTCGAGAAGCGGACGTCATCAGAACGAAGGAAATTATTGTGTATTGACATTCATAATCTTATCTAATGGGAGCTAACCATTGACAATGTGGGACAATAATATTAAAGTGAATGAATGATCATGGCTAACTCAAAATATATATTTCCAGGTACATCGCTAGAAGCAATCCGCGAAGTGGTGAACTCGGGTAAGATTTGTGTGCTGAACTTGCACCCGCAGTCGCTGAAGATCCTCCGAAACTCGGACCTCAAGCCCTACACCGTGTTCGTGGCGCCACCTAGTTTAGAGAAACTCCGACAGAAGAAAATCAGGAACGCGGAAGCTTTCAAGGTAATGTCTACTTCTTGTATTTGTTTTGATTTTTTTTGTAACCAAGGAATGAACGAATGACACCAATACTGTCTCAAGTGTTGTAGACTTATGGTTCTAATCGTTTTATTTGAAACACAGCGTGTATAAAAAGTAGATTTAGTTTTGAGAAATATTATTTAATCCTCTTTTCATTTGTTTTTTTTTTTTAATAGTAGTAATATTATAAATAATTTTATGTGAATGAAAATTTACTTCTAGAGTTGATTGATACAAATTGATCGATATCTTAAAAAACGTTTTAAAGTTAGCAACGATTGTGACACAACTCGTTGCTAATTTCAATCCGGTGAACTTAGAACTGGACGTTTCGTTACTTCAAATAACATTTTTTTTCCGATGTTGCAGGAGGAAGAGTTAAAAGAAATAATTGCGACTGCCCGCGACATGGAACTACGGTGGGGCCACTTATTCGACATGATTATAATAAATAACGACACACAACGTGCCTACCAGCAACTGCTGAACGAGATCAACAGCCTGGAGCGCGAGCCGCAGTGGGTCCCGGCGCACTGGCTCAAGCACACCTAGCGGGCCCCGCGCGGCCCAGGCCACCCCCCCCATCCCCCCTACCACTTACGCACTATCGACCTCAACAATCGCCACTATCGATTAACGATAGCGAGAGATTTCGCCGTGTCCAAACTCTTGCTAATGTTCGATATTATTACGCAAATGGTTTTACATTTGCTTTTCTACTTCCTAAACGTTTGCGACGTTAAAAGAATCAGTAGATTGAAAACGGATATGAGAGTACTCGGTAGCGATAGGGAGCTAAGTATCGACACAAGTATATTGTCGGATCAAAATGATGTAGAAAATATAGAATTTAGAAATGTGTTCCCAAAATCTTGTTTAGTTAGAGAACGTGAATATTTAAATCAAAACGAGAAACCGTTTGCGTGACTTTATCTCGAGGCGATGACCGAATCGATTTCGGTTCATCGATTGTATTTTTACTCGTTTCAAACATCACTTTAGTTTAGAAAATATGAATTTATTTGGAAAATATTGTAAGTGTTACAAGTGAGGTGCAAATTACTTATGAAGATGAGTGTAAAGGTGGTGTTATGAAATCAAAATGAGAGAAATTATATAATGTTTATCCATTAAAATCGATAGACCACAAAATTCATACGTTTTTATCTATTATTATCGATAGGCCGTTACGATACAACAAAATACTGGCAATAAATTCACTATCGTCGGATGATCGTTAGGGATATATACTGTTCCGACATAATAATGTAGAGATTTCAATAAAATTGTGGAGTTTTATAATCTATAAAATCATAGGGATTTCTTTTTAAATTTTAACAAAATATACTGCCTTATTCGTGGATGTTACATTTTAAACTTCTAAGTAATTCTTTGTTAAAATTAGAAACTAAGGAAAGTTTAATTTCATCCTTGTTTCTCATTTTAATAATATTTAGAAATAGTTATTATATTAAAAACCCCGAGAGTCAGTCATTAAATCCTTCGGTAGTTTAGATATTTATATATTAAATCGAAAGAATACTTTAAATATTTTGTCCTGACTGACTTAGCAACGCACGCCCCAAACCTTTTAAACCTATAAATGAGTGTATTTAAATGCCAATAAAAAAGTATTAAATAAAATACACTTTAATAAAATATATGTTTATATTTACGCTTGGTCTTATGATTATTTTCTATCATTTATTTTAATTTTGCCTTTAAATTGGCAACAATGTAAAAGACACAGACAGTTAAAAATTAAAAAGTTAATATAATAAAACGCAAGATCATAGTTCGATTTTGTACTAAGTATACATTCCAAGAATACTTAACAAATACATTCCTTTTAGCAGTATTAATAATATAATTAAACATATTGGCAAATTCTAAAGACTGTCCAATAAACAACCTTTTATATTTATAGTTATTTCTTTGCAATCTTAAGATGATGTGGTTTAAGTAAGAGTGAAATATAATTTATGTTTACAGCTAAAAGCGTGAATTGCCGATTCAAATATATATACATAAATGCTGCTATCATCTACAATAATGCGATGGAATTTATAGTTTGCCATTAAATTAATAAATAAAATAATAAAAAAAAACCATAAAATATTTCTCTATTGCCAAATTTATACGGTAGTATTAAAAAAATAGAATTTTTTGGAAAATTTCTCCTGTAGACTTCTTGTGGATTTCTCTTTAAGAAAATGACTCGATGGTAGCAAGTTAATAGATCCAATAAAACCAATTAAAATTAACACTGCTATTATAGTGTGTAGAAAAGCAATATTTTATATCCATATAATCAAATTTACCTACTGTACAACGACATATCTGTTTTTTATAGTATACCTATTTCAATTAATATTTTCGGCCAATAATTTTTTTTTTGGCAAATATACCCGTTAAATATATTACCTTTAGAAAAAAAAATTAATTAGAGTGAAGTCGCGAAAGTTTACAACATAAAGCAGTAACAGAATGTGTATCGTATTGTAACCAGAAAATATTAATTCACTGAAATAATACTTTAGAGCAGATTTATGTTCCGTACACTAATTTTTTTACAAAAATGTGAATTACTGTTAGTACAATGTTTTAATAAGTCGTTTTACTGGAAGGATTTTACCCAGGACAATAAATATCATAGGATAAATTCGAAAAAAGGTGATTTTACCAACGATACTTTGAATAAAATCCACAACTATTATAGATTTATTGTTAGTATTAGACAATGATCACTTTGCAATAATTACAAACCAGGTACAAATTTTTAATACATCATTTTATTTATAACTCATCAGTATTAATATTGTCTGGTTACGAAATTATTTTGAAGCAGCGATGTAGTTCATTGCACCTAACGATTTTTTAAGAAACAACAATTTATATGTCCTGATTTAAATTAGTTTTGTATTTGTATATCTATGTAGATAGACATGTGCATTCCAAATAATTTAGTGCCAAATATATAAGGCCACGATGACTGTGGGTTTAATATTCATTTGTAACGTAATCACAATTTTTAAATAATTATGTTATTTTATATGTATGTTGTAGAAATTCATCATTACCACTTACATGTTACGTGTACTGATTTTTAGACATTGTGTCATAAAGTTTTGAATTTGTGAAAATAAATTACATTAGTTGTGTAAGTTATTATGTATTTGAATAAAATAAATCAGTTGTAACCTGTGGAGGTGCTAAAATTTGTAAACTATGATTTGTCTCTTTTTCATAATTCTGTGTTTTTTAAGTTATTGTACATCTATTGTGATTATGATTAATGTTTGAAAAGGACATAGGTATAACAATTTTGAAGATCAGAGAACAATTATTCAAAGATTACTCATTTTCATAGTATGAAATTGTGGATTCGTCGAACTTCACAGTATTGATATTATCTTATTTATAAATAGCCATGTATATAATTTATTAACAACTGAGGAAATGATAAAAATATTATAAATAATAACATGTTAATAGTGAACAATTTATTGTAAATAATAGAATACCTATTAAATTTAATATCAGATAAGAACATTTGTTTTATTTTATCTTTCTTCTTAAAAAACTAACGAGTATATGTCACACGCACAAAAATAGAATACAAATGTCACACAGAGTGAATATGAACGCTATACAAGCCCTAGACAAGCCCGAGGAAATAGATACTCAATTTGTGTAATCTAGACTCAAAAGAACGTGTTGACGCAAAGAGAACGAACTTGACAGGCGCGTTTTGCGCCAAATACGATTAATAAAACATTATTAATAACAGTAATTTCTTCAGACTTTAGCATAAGCCCTAACTTTATGGATGGGAAATCTATGAATGCTCTTTTGATAACTAACAGTAAACAGTATAAAGATTGGAAGTATAACCCGTCTTTTACTAGCAAGTGACTAATGAGAATTAACAAACTACAAATATAAACAAAGTTGTTTATTTGTGAAAATAAATAAATAATTTTGTTTATATTTTTAGTTGTTTCTTTCGGGTACTAGTTTATACATGCATAAATAAAATGAGGCATTAAATTTAAAAATGAACGTTTTATAAACTGTAAAATGTAATTATACTTATATCTAAGAACTTGTACAATCATTGGCACTTGAGCACAGTATATGGCACTATAAATTATGTATAATCATTGGCACTATCGTAAGTCTTATATTCCTTGGCACTATTGGCAGTCTTAACTAAAACATTTGAGAGTATTATAACTTCGTCTTGTTTTGGTTGTTAATTTCAACTTTGTCTTGTTTTGGTTATCAGTAAAAATTTTTTTCTGATATTGCCTTCTATTTGCAAATTGACGTATTCCCGGTTTTGCATAAAATCAGAAGGAGTTGTCTTTGAAGACAAACTTTGCATGGGAATTTTTAGTACGCGATGTTTATAAATTTCGAATAGCGTTTTGGCTTCTAGTGATTTACCGACTATCTGATTTATCATTTTTCTTATCAGCTGTGGTCCGACTATTTCTTGGATTTTTTTATGGTATAGGGGTAAACGAGCAGACGGGTCACCTGATGGTAAATGACTACAGCCGCCCATGGGCACATGCAACTCAAGAGTTACAAGTGCGTTGCCGCCCTTTATGGCGCGTTTACACGCTGGCGTTCAAACCGACATTCAACGAGCACATTCAACGACGCAAGCGTGTGAACAGGCTGTTTGTGCATGCCTGCGTGAATGTGATCGCGCTTGGCGCCGATCGGGACGACTAACGCCTGCGTTCACACGCTCGCGTTCAAATCGACATTCAACGACGCAAGCATGTGAACAGGCTGTTTGTGCATGCTTGCGTGAATGTGCACGCGCTTGGCGCCGATCGGGACGACTGTCGGTTTTTTGACACACTTCAAAGGGTGAATGTGCTTGTGTGCCTGTTTACACACACACACACACACGCTCTCGGCCGCGTTAGTATAGTTTTCATCTTCGTGGCATACAGACGACGTAACGATCGAAATTAATTTTTGACGACACCAAATATATCGGAGTGGTCTGAACCTTTATCATGCATGAATCGAAAGCAAAAGAAGACTTCAGAAAGATGTTTCTGAACTATTCTTTTAGTAAAAATAAATATTGTTTATCAGGGCCCAAAAAAATATGAAACAAAATAGTTCCAATTCTTAGGATTAAAGTTAGTATTGATTGATTGACGATTAGAGAATTGTAACTAATCGCATATCAATGATGTGCAGTAAATAAAATAGATTTATGTATGCCTTAAAACAGTTACGAAACACATTTAATGAAGAAGCCGCCCCCAATGCTTATCATGGTTAATTATGTTCATGTTTATTAGAAATAATAAAAAAATATATTCAAAAGTTAGCGAGGATAGTAAATTCATTCAAAGAGATCCCACTAAAGTAAGAAACGATTATGTAAAAGCACTCTTCGATGTAAAAATAGTTATAACGCATGTCAAATAAAAAAATCAAATTTACAGTTTTGGCTACTTGAAAAGTGTTTTTACACCATAAATGAATTTTAATTGTAAAACCAAATAGTTTTAAGTAAAATTTCGCATGCATAATTATGACGGGCTGTTTTTTTTTCAATAAAAATAGATCAAGCCCAAAGCAGTAGCTCCCACGAGATCTACGTCTACATCGTCTCCCATGTTTGCACTGACTACCATGTCCACGGAACACTAATACCCTACGGACCATGCCTGCAAGTGTGTGAAACAGGGCTGCCAGATTGTAAATTGGATACAAAATTGGTATAATATCGGTTATCTTTTGTATCCTGTTTGTATAGTAGATTGCATTGCATAATTGGACACAATGTCATTGCTGATGTTATAGCGTGAAAAGTACGTACATACACATAGAGATACTTAAAACAAATCATGTCTGTGATAAACTGTTAAATCCTTATACGTTAAAGTTAAAACACCTTTTACTAAAATCCCCAAAGAGTGACGTTCTATAGTTGTACAACACTGATTTTGTATAATAGTACATGATTTTGTATAATTTCCGAGTCTTAGCGGTATAAAATAAGTTGTCTTTACTGGCAGCCCTGGTGTGAAAAGCTTGCGTGGCACGCTGCGTGGCAGGCTGCCCGCCGAGCTGCCTGCCATGCTGCTTGCCAGGCTGCACGGCGTGCGTGTAAACGTACCATTAAGGTGGGAAGAGAGGGGAGAGGGGGGAAGAGCGGAGGGGGAAGGGTTAGGGCCTTCGGTAATCTCACTCACGTGGCGAAAAGCAATGAAAACATTGCTTCACTGCCGGTTTTCTGTGAGGCCGTGGTAATACTCCGGCTGAGTGCCGAAACATAGCTCTTCCACGAACAAACCTACACTTTTCATTAAGATTTAACACACTCGCCAAACACATTTTCAGCCGCCAAAGAGAGGTGGTTTACTTTGACACCAAAATAAGCGTTGCCAGTATACGAGATTGTATATTCTACCAATTATCTGTTGTACGGGTCACGTTATCACGTACACTGCTTGATAAAGGATAGAAAGGATAGATATTTTCCCTGTAAACTATTTTATTGATTCACGCACTAAAATGATATGATATATGCTAATGAGTACATGATACGCTTGCTGAAGGTGAACAGAGTTGCACTTGTTACAAAATCATGCTGTCGGCGTAAAATGCTGACCGCAGCAAAATGTACGGTCGTTAGCCCGTACATCTGTGTTGGAACAGCTTTAAAAAAGGGAATATTCTTATTATACAGAACATTATTTGCATTTGCTAATTTATTTTGTAATCATAGGGGGGGGGGGGGGGGGAGGGGGAGGGGGGGGGGAATGCCCCCCTATGATTGGCACTTTGCTAATTTATATATTATATTTAGGTTTAGGTTTAAATAAACCCAATTCTTTAAAAAAACAAATACATGTCACTTACTCGAGAACAATTTTTAACATATATAAATAGTGTGATAACAGGTTCGTCTAATCAGTCTAATGCATCCTAAGTGATTGCAATAAATATTGGTTTAGTTGTCTTAAATGCACTAAACGAGTCGACAGTTTTTACATTATTGTAAACCTGTGCTCCTTCAAAAGTAATATAGATAAAGCAATGGCACGTTAAATGTATATCGGATAGGCAACCGGATAGTGAGTGGTAATCTAGACCTTAGAGTGGTACAGAGCCCCCTCGTATCAGTTGACTCCAAGTGGACTGGGGCATGATATGGGGGTGGGGCAAAATATTTTTTTTAACGAAGCAACCGGATAAAAATGCGGTTGCTTGAAATGTATTATAAATAATAAAAAAAAAAATTGTGAGGCAAACGCTTCAAAATTGCAAACACAGAATTTAATCAAAATCGGATAGCATTCATACACACCATTATTTGTATTAATAACAGTTTAAATTTTGAATGCCATCCGATTCATGGTGGATTGATCTTATTGACATAAATTTAGGAAAAAATGCTGGTAAACATTTAATGTTTATGGCAGATAATTTTTTTGTTATATAAGTTTTTTATTTCCATGCTATTTGTATAATACTAGAAATAATTATATATGAAAAATAAGTGCACTTCTTCTCTTATCCTTTATCAATGGGCAAACTCAAAATTCCAAAATCTTGACGTTGACATTTCTGACGTATAGGAAAGTGACAAGTAAAGTGACGACTGATGGTCTACTTTTGAAAGGGAGCGAAAATCAACAAACTTTAAGTCTCCCTCGTAAACGTACTAAAATTATAAGAACCATATTATATATCTCTTAAAATGCCGTCAATGAAAGTAGAGGGTGACAGTGATGGGGACGGTGATATGTCTGGGGGTGATACAGAGCGTTCCAATGGGTCATCTCGAGGACCTGATAGAGATTCCAGTGCTGAGGAAGCTGATGAGCCTGATTCCGATGATTCGTCAGAGATGGATGAGAGCGAGTGTGAGCGGCGGAGGAACGACTGCCTTGAAAACTTGTGTTAGTACTAAAACTTAAATTTTGAGGTTATGTTTACAAAACATTGCAAAATCTTAGTTTGTTTTTGTTATAATTTTTTACTTGAATCTCTGTGTCTAAAAGTTTTGTGGCATGGTTAGGACTTAGGGAAAATCATAATTATAGGTGTTACGATTATATGAATAGTCTATATGGTAATTAAATAACATAGCATCCAGTGGCTTTCAATGAAAAATATGTGGTTTGGCCTCTTACCATTGAAACCAAACCATAATTCACACCAGGTGTCAATTCTAATCTCAAGCCCTACATAACACAATGTTATTGAATATTCAACAGGTATAAAAGTTTGTTTTTGTGATCTATATTTTCTATGGTTACTTTATAAATAGTAAAATAATAAATAATATGGTGATTAAGATATTATAGTAGGCATGTTGTATCTGGTATAGGTAGATCTGTGGCTATCTGAACATTTTGAAGTAATTCTGGGACGATTCAAATGATTCAGTTAAAAGTCTAGAAGAAAACATTGAAAGTGAGGCAAAAGCAATTACTTGGGTATTATTGCTAACGCAGTAATTAGTATACAAAGGTGCGAACATTCGCCCGGCGCACAGCAGTTGTCTCTTCACAATACAATGACTTAGGTAGTGAATTTAAAAATGTATATTTATAAATGGTACCAATATGTATGTGAAATATATATTCTATATCAAAAAGTCTGCGTATTAATGAACACAGTAACCCAACAGCAACAATAATAGTTAACCATGCAGAACCCCAAAATATTCAAGAAATACTCCCACGTCATGATGCATCTATCATGTGTTGTCATTTATGTCTATTATCATTGTATTGGTACAGGAATAGATAAAACAGAGGGCCCCTGCTCATATGTGCTCATATTGCACAGAGTCAATGCTTGTAGCAAAATTTCAAAAGAATCTTAACTTGTTCCTTCATACAAGTTTCCATGGAATCTCTCATTTTTTATCTATACTAATAATTATATAAAGCTGAAGAGTTTGTTTGCTTGAACGCGCTAATCTCAGGAACTACGGGTCCGATTTGAAAAATTCTTTCAGTGTTGGATAGCCCATTTATCGAGGAAGGCTAAAGGCTATATAATAGCAGTGACCGTAAACGCAGGTGAAACTGTGGGGACGGCTAGTATATAATAAACAGGCACTGATTTAACTTGACAATCAGTTACCATAGTTACCAAATTATTTGTTTGTGTTTGGCTAGTCTAGTAAATAATAATAATAGTAATAACTTGAGACACCTCACACACAGCTGTCTGATTATAAACTAGGCAGAACCTGTACTTGGTAACTAGGTTGCTGATAAATATACTTATATATTGCTAAATTACACCCAGACCCTGTCCCCAACAGTCACAGTCACTAACCACTAGACTAACAGGTACCATGTACCATGTCTATGTCAATATTTGGTAGGAAGGGACATCAATTCAAAGTATAGGTATTTATGTTTCCTTGAATCTCAGCTAAATTCCATATGTTCATCCCCAAAATACCCACATAAGAATACAACCATATATCCTTAATACATTTATTATAATGTTTAAAATAGTATATTTTCTGTTTATGGCACTTACATATTGAGACAGACCAATGAACAGGTTGTGGCCCCCCGCCTATTACTATTAAAAAAGTACTTTTTTAATATGGACCATTAAGGAAATATTATCTACCACCTTCATATGAATTCACCTTAAATATCTGTCATTTCCAGCAAACCTAGAGCGTCAGTTCACCGTTCTCCGCGAACAGTTGTATCACGAGAGAGTTAAGCAAGTAGACCATCAGCTCGCAGAAGTTCGGTGTGGAAGATCGCAGGAGTATGTGGGGCCATTGCGGAGACTGCAGGAGAATATGAGGATCAGGTAATAAGATTGTGTTCAGTTATGTTGTTGCCAGATCAAAAACTCTTATTTATATTATTAAAAAGAGGGCCAAACTATAATAGATGATAACATAGTTCACTATTTAATTAAAATAAGTTAATAGACATTATTTTGACTGGTTATACCGGTAACGCAATACTATTGGTCGATTGATAAATATTAACGAATAGTGGGATTATAAAAGGGTAGAAATAAGTTGAGATCGATTGACTTGAGGGCGAATAGAGATACGAACAACTTGGCAGTTACTGTTAATTAGTGATTTTCATAGTTTATATCCGTGGTTGTGAGACTGTTTCTTACAGCTATTATATGTATAATGGAAAAGCCACCCTTCTAAAGCTTTTCCTAGAGGGGTTTAAAACAATTTTTTACATTACCAACACGTAAATAACACTCCTTGTGTCACAAGCGCCGATTGGTTGAGGTGATTTTCTATCAGTCAGTTCGTTTGTTTAATTGCCACTGTAGTGGTATAATAATATTAACTAAACTTGACACATTTCACACACAGCCTTCTCTATCTATTGTTTTTCCGTACTCAGGATCGAGGTGGCCGGTATCTTAAAGCAGATGCGAATAGAGAATATCAAACACAAATTCGAGGCTGAGGAGCAGGCAGCACACCAGCATTTTAAGGTAGGAATAGTTTTAAGTACCTACATAAATGGCGCGGATAATCTATGAGCGTACTCTTGCTGGCTCTGTAACTGATTTGAGTCTTATTACTCATAATTAAAGCTCCAATTCGCGTAGTCAATGCCGACCGTAAAAGAACTGAGAGGCATGAGCGCCGTTTATTCTCCCTCAGAAATTAGATGCTATATCCATATATTAAAACGTGAAGAGATTTTTTTACGCATTTTTAAGCAAATTTCGCGCACTTAGAAGTGTGAAATTTGAAATATTTACTTGAAGTTTTTATGTAGACGAAGTCCAGAAAGCTAATTTTAATAAATTTAAGTTATAACTTTATAAAATATGCGAAAATGTCCACAAGAAGCTACAGGCGTCCAGTAGGTATATGAGTTGATCTCTCATTGTACGGAAAGTAATAATAATAATAACTCCACACATCACACACGGCCGCCTGATCCTAAATTAGACAGAGCCTGTACTATGGTAACCAGACTGCTGATAAACATACTTATATATTTCTAAATACGTACATATTATAGATAAATTATACCCAGACACAGAACAAATTATCGTGCTCATCACACAATTGTTTGTCCTGCGTGGGAATCGAACCCACGACCTCTGGCTTAGCAGTCAGGGTCACTAACGACTTCACCAACAGGCCAGTCTCTAAGTCTAGCTATACTTTGACATTTCAAGCTATACTGTTATGTATACGTACGGGAATTAAAGCAATCGCGAAATAGGTATTTACATACCTTTGAATTGCCAGACGTTTCGACCAGGTTGCACGAGGTCACAGGCTGACTGAATCAGTGGTGCACGCCCTCCGTCGTCCATTTCACGGCCAGTGCAGCCTGCTCGAAACGGCAGGCAATTCAAAAGTATGTCATACTCATTACGTGATCACGTTAATTCCCGTATTTACACATAATTATATCATGCAACGGCAAGTTTTAAAAATTTGTTCCAGTTATGCTGGCCAATGACGTTAAGCAAAACAGTTAAAAATTAATGAATTTGGGTCCAAGCTCGATCTCTAGTTCATATAAATACGCACTTATATCTTTGAAGTTACGTGGGGTACACTGAAAGTTTTGAGTAACTCATTAATAAACAACTTACGGTGCTCAAATGAGGTGCTTCCCTCCCAAAAGCATTTTGAAGACGAGCAGTGCAGTCTTGCGGAGTCAGTGAACTTTTAAAATCATAAAAAAATCATCGCTCTTAAATCTTTTCGCGTTCATTCCATTTTTTCTACGGACGACGAACTTTAACTTGTGATAAAAAACAATTGACACGCGATTTCCCTCCAATTTTTTTTAAGTCAATCATTGAGTTTGATAAATTAAAAAAAATATGACATTCGAAATTCAAACATTTATGAGCGGCCAGGAGCGCAGAACTTTCAGTGAGCCTATGTATTATAAATATAAAAAAATGCTTTAGAAATTGGCTTATGATTGGGACTAATTAAAAAAAAAAAAATTCTTAAATTGGCCTGTACGTCAAAGGAACACTCACGCGATTTATTTCGTTCGAATACTAAATTTCTTTTAAGCAATCATTTTTCGTTGTATTTACTTCAATTGCACGTCAGAGACCTTTGATGTATTGTGTTAAAACAAAATAGAACTTCCAAAAACTATTAGTGTTTGGGATCAGACGACCGTGTGTGAGATGTATATATTTTGTACGTTCAGCAAGTTTTCCAAAAATTAAGAAAAAAAAACTCAAACCTTGTTAGCAACTGTGTTTTTGTTGATATAGTACAGTAATATATTCAGATCTACTGTAGATATCCAATTATTCAAATCTATTAGAAAAAAAAGCATATTTTCTTTATTTTCTACTGCCTAGCCTGACACGGCTGTCAACGTGTAGTAAATAGATTAAAAATAGACAGGATGGCTTACTTAATGTGCTATGCCCCCTGGATGGGGCAAAGTGCGTCCACAGTAAACCTCCATCGCGATCGCTCTTGAGGATTCCAATACAGTGCCTGCTTGGGGATGTGATCGGGATCCCTTCCAAGAGTGTGGCCAATCCAGTTACATTTGCGGCGCTTGATTTGCTGGTCGATCGGGGTTTTTTAGCAGCGTTCCAACAGCTGTCCGTTGGAGATCTTCTCTGGCCAGTATATACTGAGAATTCGGAGGAGCGATTGATGAAGACCTGAAGTTGATGCGAGATAACTTTGGTGATCTTTTACGTTTCGCACCCATAAAACATTACGGATTTGACGATGATTAACATTTTTAAATTAATAGCATACTCACAGCCAATAAATATAGTTCAATATTGATCGCACGCTTTTCCACACACAATTTAAATAAATATACCTAGAGGTTTATTTATTTATTATGATTTCCCAACATTTGTTTACACGGTTACAAGCAATAACAATCACATTCAATTAGTTTTAAAGTGAGTGTAACAAATAATTAGAGGTAATTACAGAATGCTATATTGAACTAGGTACTCAAATTATTTTCTAAACATTTTTGTGACCTATACCACTGCATGCATGCGCAATCTAATATATATCTTATCATTACTACACGGGAGAGACTATTTTACAATGATTACATTCGATGATTCGACTATCAGTTCCGAACTACGGCTGTCATTAATGCGTTCACTGTGTACGAGGGTGAAAATACTAACCATATGAGTCCAAACTCGAGGGGTATAGTAGCACAGAAGAGTTCCATTATCCACCTCTTGGCTCGATAATCAGATCAGCTCCAAGATGGCAAATTATAGTATTGTATAAAGTAGGTTAAAATTGTCTTCCAAGATTTCGTTACAAAGTAAAAATAAAAGTGAAGTAATATAAAACCGTGTTAATAAAAAGAACGAAGAATCACCCACGAAACACATCCGTGTTTCCTTTTGAGTGAATTGCTGAGTGCAGGTCTCACACCAGCTGATTCTCCTGACAGTTGAGTTATTTTACACGGAGACTATTTCATGGTAAGGCATATAGCCTTACCATAAAATAGTCGCAGTCGTAGAAAAACGGCGGATGTGATTTTTTGACGATTTTTGATTTTGGCATAAGCTTACTGAAAACATGATACTCTCTCATAAAACAAAACATTTTCAAAGCTCATACACACAGTAACATTATCAGATTTCATTAACAGAAACAGCCGTTTTCAAAATATTACGTAAAACATCATTTGAAAGCTTTAAGCACTTTAAAGTCATCGTAGAATAACGACGGATTTGATTTTTAGTAACTTTACAGGAGAGCACTTCTGTAAAGTTACTAAAAATCAAATCCGTCGTTATTCTACGATGACTTCGAAATACTCATCGTCGTATCGTCATATCATCTTCGGCATGTATTTTCTATAATTTAATTAATAATTAAATAATTTAGGATATTTTAGTCAGTTATTTTTTAGTCGACGTAGTGGTTAAAGAAAAGTAGAAACGGTAGTTCGTACTTAAAAAGCAGTGTGGAGCTACCACTTTGCTTTATTGAATTCAGACACAATATATGTATTTAGTTCAACAAACTATGCATTTCCGGTTTTTACTCGACTGCGACGAATCTCAAAATGAGGGTGTTTGACTTCTATGTTTGTGGGTCCTTTTCTTTGTTCCCTAAATGAATGAATCGATTTTAATAAATTATTAGTCGTTAAATTCGTGTTCGCAAGTATCATTAGATACATGATTACAAAAAATTTAGCAAATTTTCGGTGAAGGGTTTTAAAATATGATTACAAACATATCTAAAACTTATATATTTATTATTTAGTATTTTTTAACGTCAGATTTCTTGTTTAATTTATTGATTTTTTATCGTTTAGCTGTGTTCCAACCTGTCGTTACGCATGAATTTGTACCACAGTAAAATGCCACATGTTCTTCGTACTACGAAGTAACACAATGCTGATATTCTTCTCTTGTTTTGTCTCTTATTACGTACCCATGTATTTTATTTATTGCTAGCTTTTACCAGCGACTCCGCTCACGTAAAACAATTTTTTTCTATCCCTCGTTAATAGTACTTTTTTTCTAGATTAAAGGTACCTGTACCCTTCTGTTCTTCTTTGTATCCCTGGCAGCGTGTATGAACAATCTTATGATGATCGTATGAAGGGTACGGCGTTGCATAAAATACGAACAAACATACATTGATGTTTATTGTTTATCATCTTTGCTTATCAGAAACTATAATGTTTAATAAGTGAATAAATTGACATATCTCACACGCAGCCGTCTGATCCCAAACTAGGCAGAGCCTGTACTATGGTAACCAGACTGCTGATAAACATACTTATATGTTTCTAAATACATACATATTATAGATAAATTACACCCAGACACAGAACAAATGATCATGCTCATCACACAATTATTTGTCCTGTGTGGGAATCGAACCCACAACCTCTGGCTCAACAGTCAGGGTCACTAACTACTAGACCGGCCAGTCTATATTGCTCGTACTGTTACAGTGATAACAAAAAAAAAAATATACGGTCGAATTGAGAACCTCTTTTTTTTTCGTCGGTTAAAAAGTATGTTTTAATTATTGCTTAAAATATACTGTTAGCATTTTCGTTAACCCTTGTAGGTGTAGGTGGTACTTAAACATCGTATGTTTATTAGAAACTTTTATAATCGAAGATTTTTTGCCGCTTCTAGAGCTCCTTTACAAAGCGCTTCAAGTCACCCTTCGCGAATATATCAAAGACAATTCACATTACATGTTGGTATCGTTTTATTAATTGTACATGCATTTAGTGATCATAATAAAATTGTTAATTACTCAGCGTTTGACATTACGTGCTTTTATTATACCTTCGGCAATAATTTCAAACAAATTGTCCTTGGAAAGTTGTCACCAAGTTTCAACAGATGTCGCTATTCTCAATAACTTTACAACTACGCAGTTATGTCAAATCGTACCGCTAGAGGTCACTAGTAGTTCCAAATTTGTGTAATGACCATTTATGCACTGAAAATATTTTTATCGGTATCCAGTCCTTTTACTGGTTTTGCATAAAATACTATGTTAACATATATAAATGTAAGTTTTATGGTATTTTTATTACCTCTTCGATTATGTTAATATGAAATAATATAATTTATTTAAATTAGTGTCATGTAACAAGCACATCGACGTTCTTATCTGCTCGTGAACATGCAAAGAAACTATCAACATAAAATCAATTACTTAGTCTTAAAAAACCCATAAGATGGCAACTCCATGCGTGACGTAGCATTTCCCATAAAAGACTTCAACGCAATACGTACTACTTCGGTCTTACTACTTTTTATTTTTAATTAACTATATTTACAGATTAAATACATGTATAGAAACACCATTAATGTAATAATTAAAAGTTACTTTATTGGGTGTTTATGTGGTAGCGCTTAACGAAGATTCTTTTCACAATTGGAGTTAGAAAAGTCCCGACTAGAACAATTTCAAATTACTTTCTGAAAGTTGTACATATATACATACATATAGAATAGAATAGAATATTCTTAATTGTACACAAAATACATTAAACTACAATGATTGATCTTAATATTAATGTTATGTACAATGGGCGGTCTTATCGCTAAGAGCGATCTCTATCAGACAACCTGAGGATGGATTTAGTGGCAAAATTAAGTGGTAGTTGTCGGTGTACTACATATATACACATACCTAGTTTTATACATAAGCATACAATATACATATATATCTATATATACATATATTTTAATATATACCGAAGCAATAATATGAGTAATTAAATACTGAGAGAATACATACCAATATATATATATATAGACGTGAAACTTTGTGAGAGTGAATAGCTGTTTTCTTACTCTTTAATGCAATAACTTTAAATTTACAATTTAAAATACCTGAATATTGAATTATCTAAGACCACTCTAGACTAATTCACCTTTCAAACAAAAAATAAACAAAATCGGTTCGGGAGCTACGATGCTACAGACAGACACACACACACACGTCAAACTTATAACATCCGGTCGTTTTTGCGTCGGTGGTTAAAAATGAAAATAGGAATTTCGTTGAAACTTTCTACATAATCCCACAACAACACATCTATAATAATTTATTTATTTATCTCTTTATTGTACACCTTTAATGTAAGATACAATCAAAAAACAATACAAACATTCAGGCATATCAATTGGCGGTCTTATCGCTCACGGCGATCTCTTCCAGACTAATATTATAAATGTAAAAGTAACTCTGTGTGACTGTCTCTTATGTTTTCACGTCTAAGGCTAAATCGCTGCATACATTTGATGAGAGATATAAAGGTTTGTTGGTTGAGGATTTAAATTAAGATTGGACTTTGGAGAAGGATTCCTCCTATCTAAGGCGCAGTACGGCACACCGTAGTAGTCGGTTCGATTCCGACACACCGCCCCACTGAAAACCCCGGTGGGTGACGGCCCGAGGCGGTTTCCACACGCACAAAAAAAAAAAGGATATACAGGGCTTACGCGTACTTTTTATAACGATTATCTCGTTATAGGTTTGTACGGGACACAATCATTGCTTAAGTTTGAAAGTAAGTACAGAAAGTACCATTTTTTTTTCATTAATATGTCACAGGTACGTGTGGCCAATATATTTTCTAATTTGGCCCCCAAAAGTGACCCCTTCTGTGAAAGATAATCTTATAGGGGTTCCGCTTTTAGTTCGGACCTACAAAACCCAAAAAAACACGTGTGACATGTTGAAAATAAAACCCAAATAATTGAATTGAGTAAAATTTTATTATTCCATCCGTTAAATAACGTTGTTTTGAATTTATATTTTGATTTAGATTTACGATACATGGCCAATGAAATAAACCAAAAAAAAAAAACACTATGAATTATGGACAAAATTAGTTCTCCAGGCGATCTCTAGTATACACAGATAATTATGTGAATCATTTTCGGGAGTCAGATATGTATGTGTCATCTCATAAAAATTAATAGACGCTGACAAACCAAAAAGTCCCAGTTCGCGCGACAGACAGTCACGTGGATGGTCGTAAGCATAATAGTGTCAATGTGTCTGGAACAAAAAATAAAAGATCTTAAGGCATATGTATTTAATTATATTATCACTTTTCTGCCGCTCCCGTTATAGTTTTTGACGGCCTTAAAGATTTTCGCCGTCCATACATTGTGGAAGTTTTAATCTTACTTAATTGAGAAAATTTAAAAAAACATTAACATTCTTTTGCCAGTTATTACTTGTATAAATTGGGGTTTGAAATGATAATTCTTTCTTTTTCTCTATCTTTCTTTCCCTGCTGAAGATAGGCCCCACAGAACCCGGTCCTCCACCTTTCGCATCCATTCCTTCCCTGCTACCTTGTTTCGATCGCCAGTCCATCTGGGGGGCGTCCTACCTTCCGTTTACCGATTCATGGTCTCCACTCTAGGACCCGTCTGCTAAGTGACCTTTAATTCTAATAATATGTATGTCCAAACCGCTAAAACACACGTATATTCTAGTTTATTTACGTGTATTTTATGCTTTATACTAGCAACCCTGCACGGGTAGTAGAGACATCTTTAGCAATCATCATCATATTTCAACCAATTTACACAAAATGTTAACAAATTATACACCTAAACCTTTCTCATGAATCACTCTGTCTATTGGTGAAAACCGCATGAAAATCCGTTCAGTAGTTATTCAGTTTATCGCGAACAGACAGACAGACAGACGCGGCGGGAGACTTTGTTTTATAATAGGTAGTCATTATTTTTATTGTATTCACATACAAAAACTTTTCTCTTGTTTATTTGATACCGGAAAGTACCTAAGTACATAATTATGTACTGTCATGCAGTTTTATCAGTATTTGTTATCGTATTTACTATCTTTGGCTTTGTAAACGTGAGTTATGTAACATTTTAAACATCTTTATACAACCAGCTAAGCCATTGTAACAGGGATACTTCAAAAATCGAGAGCATCGCTGACATTTATTCATTTTAATCCTCGATGCATAAGGGCCTTTGTCTGTCTGTCTAGTTGTGGCTTTGAAATTCCCAAGTGGATTAACCAGTTTCAATAGAGTTTTAGGTTCAGTTTACGAACCAATTAAAAGATAAATGGTTTTTAGGTTTAGAACGAGTTTGTAGACGTTTAAAATTGTTCTATATAAAATAATGATTATCTTATAAAATAAATACTACTGACTTCGAGGCTTTTAAATCATACACCGTAAAACTTTCATAAAGCGTTTTGTGGTATTACATGAACATGTAAATGTATTTTAATAATATATGTATAATATATTTTTAAATAATTTATATTAATGACTTTCCTAAAGAAAAAGATGACTTAAATTATTCTGTGTGCTGACGATATATCCATTATATCTCTCTGTAAAGACGATGCAAATTGATACCACAACTTCTCTAAAATTGTAAGTTGGATGACCCTGTATAATTTAAAAAAAAACTTAAAAACAAATGCAATACAGATCGCATCAGAAAGAAGAATTAATTATTAATTATTCATGGAGCTGGCCTGTTGGTCTAGTGGTTAGTGATCCTGACTGCTGAGCCAGAGGTCGTGGGTTCGATTCCCACCCAGGACAAATATTTGTGTGATGAGAACGATGATTTGTTCTGTGTCTGGGTGTAATTTATCTATAATATGCATGTATTTAGAAATATATAAGTATGTTTATCAGCAGTCTGGTTACCATAGTACAGGCTCTGCCTAGTTTGGGATCAGACGGCCGTCTCTGAGATGTGTAAAATTATTATTATTAATTAATTATTCATAAATATTTCAAATACACTGAGTGGATGATTTCTCTCTTTACACTGAGTAGATGGATTCCTTCTCTCAATGAAGGTTTGACTGTAGATAGTGAGACACTTTCATAAACTGGAAGGCTCATATACCTACAATTTCTTTTAAGTAATCTATCTATATTTACTTATCTATATGAACTTAAAAAACCAACAAGGACAAGTGCGAGTCTGAGTCGCGCACCGAAGGTTCCGTAAGGTCCATGTCGGGAATAAATTCTAGAATATTTTTGCGCATCTTTTCCGAAAGACAAACTTAACTTTGCGGTTGCGATGTACGACAAAGTCAACTTTCAACCCAAAATGTAAATTTGTAATCACAAAACAATTTTTTTATGTGGTATAATAATAAATTAACGACTTTCGGATTTTTTCCTTTACTTGTGCTATCAGACCTTGCTTGTCAATGGGAAGTACCATATGGGTTTTGGTTTACCTTTATTTTTGGAAACCCCCATGGGTCATATTAAGTAGCCATATCTTTTGATTGCGTTGACTTAGAAGCTTGATTTTTTTACAGCTTCAAGGGACCGCAGATAAATAATTTCAACTTGATGTGTCCACTGGTTCCTGAGAAAAAAGGTCTTGACAGACGGACAATAAAATGATTCTATAAGGGTTCCTTTTTTGTCCTTATGAGGAGCGGATCCCTAAATAGCAACAAACTTGAAAACAGCCATGACAGCATACTATGCTGACGCGTACTCCTGGTTAAACTACGGCATTATGCTGTGGGGTTATTACTCCACGGACGCTGAAAAACTCTTTCTCTTTCAAAAGAAATGCATTGGGATCTTGGCAATTCTTCAAAATGTTCAAAGTTTTCACCTTAACTGGCATGTATAATTGTAAATCAGTAAAGTCGTTAAAAAACATTCATCACTATTTCCATTAATTAGCAGAAATATCCTCATGACCTCACAACCAAGTTTATTTTGTATGTATGTATGTATATATATATATGCATGTATTTATATGTGTTTATATTTATCTGCAAGGATGTATATGTATTTTTTGTATTCGGCTATCTATTATTATGTAGCATTGTAAATTGTCTTGTATATATAACAGAATGTATTATCAGTTTATTGTCAACTATGATTTTTTTTTCTTTTCTCCCTAAGCACCTGCCGTGTCCCTCACTGAATCATCCAAAGGTTGACTGGTAGATAATGCCATGTGGCATTAAGTCCGCCCCGTGCAATGTAAAATGCAGGAAGTATTAAATAAATAAAAATAAATAAAATTAATGACCAACGCCCAGCAACGTAATTTATGATTTAAAAATAAACTGGTCATACCAAGCTTTACGTGTTTGTGCTCTACGAGTCCTATGGCCAGTATTTTAGAATAGAATAGAATAATCTTTATTGTACACCAGTACATATTGCTTAAGGTTACTTTACAGTTTTGATATGTACAAAGGGCGGCCTTATCGCTAAAAGCAATTTCTTCCAGGCAACCTTGGGATGGAAAAATAATGACAAGTAATCAAATAATTTTATGGGTAGTTATGGTGTGGGAATCAAAACGTGTTAGGCTTAAAACTAGTAAATGATAACTATAAACATAAACAATATAATTAGATAGGTAATGCAGGGAAACAAGTGTAATCACTTTGTAACATTTAATATATTCATATACACACATAAACATATATAATAAATAATACATATATATTTCTAGATTAAAAAGATTATATCCGATAAATGCAGCAAATGACAAAAAAGAAAGATTAAGAAGCCAAGTAATATTCTTTGACCATTTTCTTGAATATGGCCAGTATTTTACTATATATTTCAACTTTACTATAGCATAGACAGAGTACCTTAGTATAAGCTTAGCCCAATCCTCCATGTGCTACATTCAGGTAGCGATGGAAGACGACTGAAGCCTTACAGAGTCGTGAAAGTAAATCAATAACGCCACGTACTGGCTTTTGTAAATCCAATATGTACATCTTGTTACATAAAAAGTGTAGGTACTTTAGGATCGAATAGTAAACCCACTGAATAACGCAAAGCGTAAAAAAGTTACAATTTTATTTTATTTTGAAACGATTGAAACGAATATTATAATCGATTATTACAATCGATTATAACAATTGCACTTTCTGTTTTCACTGGGTTAAATACATAAAAATTTATCGTATGACAATGATTAATCAATTGCCATCTTGCAACCCTATTGCGCATCTATGGATGAAAATAAAAATATAGATATCGCTATTAAGAAATAGGGGTTGGTGGTGGAAAGTTGAAAAAAAAATTAAAAAAAATCTGGAGAGGCCACACTTATCACCTAGGGGTAGAAAAAATTGCCTACGGCCTATTCTCAGATCTACCAAATATACACAAAAAATGTCATAAAAATCGGTCAAGCCGTTTCGGAGGATTACGATAACAAACACTGTGACACGAGATTTTTATATATTAGATAATAACTTAATACATTACACTCACAGCCGTCTAATCTTATATATTTCTAAATACACACATATTAAATATAAATTACACCTAGACACAGACCAAATGATCATGCTCATCACACAATTATTTGTCCTGGTTGGGAATCAAACACCACGACCTCTGGCTCAACAGTTTGAAACTTATGCATACACACATACACTCACGCCGGTATCCCCAAAGGGGTATACAGACGCGGATTAAACACCCACATTTTGCCAACTAAAATTTGGTCCCACACACGTAATAAGGGACAAGTCTATGTCCTTTAAACTTAGGTTCAGCAAAAAATCTTCTATCATTTTATGATTTCAATTACACCTACACAACAGTACGTAGTTTCGAAGGAAGGAATTTTAATAAGGAAGCCCATTATAGATATATTCAATTTAGTCGTGTTTAACATACAATGGCATGGGGCGAGTCTTTTGTGGGCACTCACAGGGACACTCACATTTCATGTTACAACCTACATTCGTATTTATTATATTTTCCCTTATTGTGGCAACTATATTACTATGACTGAATCCCACTAATATTATAAATGTGAAAGTTTGGACGGATGGATGGATGGATGAATGGATGGATGTTTGTTACTCTTTCACGCAAAAACCACTGAACCGATTGCGATGAAACTTGGTATGTAGATAGCTGGAGACCTGGATTAGCGCATAGGCTACTTTTTATCCCGATATTCCCACGGGATCGGGACTTACGCGGGTGAAACTGCTTTACGCTGCTAGTATGAAATAAAAAGGTTAATAGTTATTATTAATATCAAATTTATTACTTTAGTGTCTTTTTTTATACCACGTCTGTGGCAAACAAGCATACGTCCCGCCTGATGGCGTTATCCTGGCCTATGAACGCTTGCAATTTCAGGGGACTCGAATGCGCGTTGCCGACTCTTTCAACAACTATACACTCCCTTCTTGAAAAATTCCATACTGTAGTCCCTAGGGAGATACAACATTGTTGTTATGTTGATTTTATACTTTACTAGCAACCCGCCCCGGCTTCGCACGGGTAGCAGAGACATCTTCAACAATCATCGGTGCGGTATTTCCGGACCGATACGACCTTCAAACCTTCAAGAAAAGAGCGTACTCCCATCTCAAAGGCCGGCAACGCACTTGTGACTCTTGAGTTGCAGGTGTCCATGGGCGACGGTAGTCACTTACCGGTGACCCGTCTGCTCGTTTTGCCCCCTATAATATAAACAAAAAAAATCATAATCATATTTCAACCAATTTACACAAAACGTTAACAAATTATATACCTAAACCTTCCTCATGAGTCGCTCTATCTATTGGTGAAAACCGCATGAAAATACGTTCAGTAGTATTAAAGTTTATTGCGAAGAGACAGACAGACAGACGCGGAGGGGGACTTTGTTTTATAATATGTAGTCATTATAATAAGGTATCTCATAAGCTCTCTTAACAGATGGCAAAGAATAAATCTGTAAGGTATTCTGACCACCACTTCGTTAGTAGTGCTTATAGCATACCGTAGTCTTTCATAAGGTGAAGGAGTAGCCTATTTTATAGAACTACCAGGCCCTAACCCTTCCCTCTCCCCTATTCCCGTCCTTCCCCTCTCCCCACTCTTCCCCCCTCCCCCTCTTCTCCTACTCCCACCTTAAAGGGAAGCACTTGTGACTCTTGAGTTACAGGTGCCCATGGGCGGTGGTAGTCATTTACCATCAGGTGACCGTCTGCTTTGCCCCTATACCATAAAAAAAAAAATCTGGAGCCACCCGACTCGAATAATAACACTAGTCAGATGGCTGCAATTTTAACAGAAATCTTAAAACAATACAAATTGCTTATATTTCAATGTTAAGCCTTTGAGATATTTCAACCATATCTTTGTGAAACTACCCATTGTAGGATTTTTTTAAATTTAAGTGGGTCCGGTTACGATGTTTACGATTGTCGTTGATTTGACCTTTAATTCAATTAGAATGACGATTTTAAAGTCTTCATAAAAACATGTCTTCACATAGCAAGCTACTACTATTTCATTAACATTGATTTTATAGTTAGTACCGGTGATTGCACTAACAGAGGCGAGAAACTCGACAAATTTCTAAGAATTTGTTATGTCTATCCGTGAAGTGTATAATCATTTTTTAAATGCAAGACAAAGTAAATTGAACTTTATTCATATAAGTACAGTATCTCAAAGTTTCCTTTTTTTTTTTAAGTCTACGATAGAGGACAACCTGAGATTTATTTCTAAACATTATCAAAGGACGAAACATTGTAGGCATTCCTACGCTCAAACGACACCATAATTGTCAGAAAACAGAGATAACATCCCAATGCATAAAAGGTTCACGGTTTTTGGTTTGTATTTAAGATTAAAGGTTTAAGTAGGCACAACTATAATTCAAATTTTTTTTTTTTATGGTATAGGGGGCAAACAAGCAGACGGGTTACCTGATGGTAAATGACTACCGCCGCCCATGGGCACCTGTAACTCAAGGGTCACAAGTGCGTTGTCGCCCTTTAAGGTGGAAATAGGGGGAGAGGGGGGGACGAGGGGGAAGACGGGAGAGGGGGAGGAGAGGGGTAGAGGGGAAGTACGGGAATAGGGGAGAGGGAAGGGTTAGGGCCTCCGGTAACCTCACTCACGCGGCGAAAAGCAATGTAAGCATTGTTTCACTGCCGGTTTTCTGTGACGCCGTGGTATCGAGCGGAGTCGAGCCGGCCCATACGTGCCGAAGCATGGCTCTCCCACGTAAAAATTATTCTTTTTTTTTAAATTATATTATTCTACGAAACACTTAAAATATAAAATAAAAAAAAAACAATAAATTTCAATAAAGGTTTCATAAATTAGTCCCGTGAAAGTAGACAGTCAAGCTTGTAGAAATTCGTATGTAGCTGAAAATTAGTACGAATGTTGGGGACGCCGCGCCATTATAAACAAATGGCCTGTTGGTCTAGTGGTTAGTGATTATGGCTGTTAAGCCCAAAGGTCGTGGGTTCGATTCCCACCCAGGACAAGTAATTGTGTGATGAGCATGATCATTTATTCTGTGCCTGGGTGTAATTTATCTATAATATGTATGTATTTAGAAATATATAACTAAGTTTATCAGCAGTCTGGTTACCATAGTACAGGCTCTGCCTAGTTTGGGATCAGACGGTCGTGTGTGAGGTGTGTGAAGTTATTATTATTATTATTATTATTATTATTAATTGTGGAGTCGAGGAGAAAAGTCCTCATCGATACTGCGTGTGCAAAAAAAAAAAAATATGCCAAGGTCAAAATCACAACCAAAATTCGCAAAACGTTTGCAAATATGGTTTTTCAGCATTTTTCAGCCAAATTAAACTAAAAAAACAAACGCCAGATAAAAATTGTAGATCAAGCCATTATCCATAAAAATTCTCTTTCACTATTTTCCTAAGAATTACCATTTCTGAGAAATAGCGATTTAAAAAGTTGAAAAACTCGCAAGCTTACCGATATTTTTCGAGCTAATTCGACCGGACTGTATGTATAAATCCAGGAATAATCTATGGGTATGTACTTTAAGCCTTATGGTTTTGTTTAAGTAATTACTACCTTCATAAATATTCACGTGTCCAGAAACTCCGTAACACGGCTCACGAATATCCCGTATGCCTGTGTGTCAATTTAGAGTATAAGCTATGAATATGTTACATTAATACATGAAGATTTGATTACTTCAAACTGATTTGTAAATCCTGTAGCTATAGATTACACCATCTTTCTCATAGTCAATCATAATTATAATAATAATAAGAATTAGAATTAGAGAATATTTTCTTCATACTGATGTGGGTGTGCATTGTAATGTGGTTGCAGTGGACAACGGACTCACTCCGCTCGCTCTGGCTAAAGAGAACTGGCGCAAACCTGTAGTTCTTAGTATTAATGAGCGCAGGGAGTTATGGAAGGGCAAAGCACTTCATGGTCGTTTTTATCGGGCCCTAAATGGGCCTGATATAGACTTAAAAGCGTCCACATCTTGGCTACGGTTCGGTGATCTCTTCGGAGAAACCGAAGGTTTTGTCTTTGCAATTATGGACGAAGTTGTTATGACAAATAACTATCGGAAATATATCCTGAAAGATGGTACGGTTGACATCTGTCGGGCGTGCCACCGCCCCGGTGAATCTATCAGGCATATTATTTCTGGTTGTTCTTGTCTTGCCAATGGTGAATATTTGCACAGACTCAACCAAGTGGCCAGGATTGTACATCAACAGCTAGCCCTTAAATACAACCTTGTGAATTCAGAGGTGCCATATTACAGGTATGTGCCCGACCCAGTTCTTGAAAATGGTCGAGCCACATTGTATTGGGATCGATCTATCATCACTGACAGAACTATTGTTGCGAATAAACCTGATATAGTGGTGATAGATCGATTAGAGCGCCGTGCAATGATCATCGATATCGCTGTTCCTCATGACGAGAATCTCGTGAAAGTTGAAAAAGATAAACAAATCAAATATTTGGATTTGTCTCACGAGATTGTCGATATGTGGAATGTCGAATCGGCGATCATTGTTCCGATTGTCATATCTGCTCATGGCTTAATAGCCAAGAGCCTCGATCAACACCTTCAGAGGCTCGCGTTAGACGGTTGGATCAAGGGACTGATGCAGAAGGCAGTTCTTCTCGACACGGCCCGTATAGTGAGGAGGTTCCTGTCTTTGGGGCCCTAACCACCGGTATCTTGGTCCCTGTACCCGATGTCGGTGGTCTACTATTTTTTATATTTTTAAATATATATTTTTTTATGTACATATTTAAAAATGTAATTTATATGATAAAAAATGAATAAAGAGAATAATAATAATAATTGTTTATTGCTACAAAAGATACATCCTGGTAAAACTTACAAATAAATAACGGTCATTTGTACAACTTGTTGAACACTGGTACCCAAAGTAAGATTAAGCTTGTGTTATGGGTACCAGGGCTCCCGCATTTTGTTTCGACGACAATTACTTTAACCTAATTCTAATTCTACCTCACAGCAATATTCATAGCTATGAGTAATATAAAACATGCAACCTAATAAGATTGTGTGTGTGTGTGTGTGTGTGTGTGTGTGTGTGTGTGTGGATGTGTGTGTGTTTGTGTGTGTGTGTGTGCGTGTGTGCGTGCGTGTGCATGTGCGTGTGCGTGTGCGTGTGTGCGTGTTACAAGATACTTAGTTTAATCAAACTCTCAGTTTCATCATAGGATTTGGCCATAAGCCAACTTTTTTTTTGCAAACGGATCTAGAAAGCGGATAGATATTACATTTTTCATTTGCGATGTTGTATAATATGGTGTCGTACTGCGAGTGCGCTCCTAAATGGCTGGGTTTGACAAACTCTGTGACCGCGCCGTTTTTTTGTCAGATCTACATCATATGCAAGACAAGCATGCTTTCTGCATACAGTTTCAAGCACAAATAACTGTCTGACAGTAAGAAGTTGGCACTCCTCATATAGTTGGTGCGTTGGAAATCTATAGGGCTTAAAAGTCATTACTTTGAGGATTGCCCGTTGTGCTCTTTCTAGTGGCAGAAGGCATGTTTTTGCAGCTCCACCCCAAACCCCCAAACAGTTAAACAGTAAGTAATTACAGATTGACCTAGTGCCATGTATACCAATTTTAATGTGTTAAAGTCAGCAGCAATGTCATTTTGCGCAATCGAGCTGTAATGTTAAATATTTGATACTTCCATGACATAAGATAATCGATATAAACTCCGAGATATTTTATATGGGCAGACCTATTTAATACAGGACAACCACAGGATTCTGTTGAGGGGTATATTGCACAGTTATGAGCCTTAAGGTTATAGGTTTCAACAGATGGTTGGGTTATTGTAGTCTTCGAGAATGTGAGGTAAGTGGTTTTACTCAGGTTAAGGGTTAAAAGATGTTGTTGTTCATATTCATGTTGTTGCATGTTCAGCGTGAGCAAACACTTCTGGCCAACTTTTTCCTCGCTCAAGCAACGCAGTGTCATCTGCATAGTTAAAGGTGGAAGTATAGGGAAGGGAAAGGGAGCATAGAGAATTTATGTAGAGGAGGAACAAGGTAGGCCCAAGAACCGAGCCTTGTGGTACGTGAAAAAGTACAGGGACATTGTCACTAATGGATCCATCTATTTTCACACTGAGTTCTGTCAGAAAGATAATCGCTGAAAATTTGAAGTGCATAACCACGGATACCCATTTTCTCCATCTTTAACAGGAGATGTGTAACAGAGACAGTGTCGAATGCCTTAGTGAGGTCGAGGAAAATCCCCAGACATTTTTGATTACTATCAAGATTATCCACTATTTCGTCAACCAGAGAAGCCACTGCATCTTGAGTTGATTTTCCATCCCTGAATCCAAACTGATTTGGTGCTAAGATATTGTACCTCTTCAAAAAGTTCTTAAGGCGGTTGTTTAAAAGTTTCTCCAAGACCTTGGACGAAGCAGGCAGAACAGATATTGGCCTGTAATTAGTAATATATCTCTGTTCCCACTCTTGAAGATGGGATGCACAACAGCTCTTTTAAAAGGCCTAGGGAAGACACCCTTTGCTATGGATATGTTGCAAATATGAGTTATAACTGGTACTAGTATATTGGAACAGCTTTGTAATAAGTTAGTTGAAATTGCGTCCCACCCAACTGCAGTGTTTCTGCGTAAGTCTCGAATGACCAGCTCAACTTCTGCCTCATCCGTAGGGAGAAGAACAAAAGAATTAGCATTAATGCAATCGCTCGACCCTCCTATGTCATTTCGGGTGTTGCAACTAATATCTTGCGCCAAATCTCTACCAATGGACGAAAAGTATTCGTTAACTTTGTTGATAGACACTGTAACATCTTTTCCCAGATTTAACAGTTCACTAGGAGCGCGTTTAGTGCAATCTGTGTGAGTAATGTTTTTTATTAATTTCTTACTTACTTTGCGGAGTTATCCATTCTGATAACTATGTTTTAATCTTTTAAGTAATTTGTTACAAAAATTTCGGTATCTGACATAAGTTACTTTAAGAGTATAATTATGAGGATCACTTTTAACCTGTCTACACATAGAATCCCGATTACGAATTCACCTGAGCAAGCCCTTGGTTATCCAAGGCCTAAATATTCTTTGTCTGGATAGGCGAACCTATAATTAAATAAATAAAATATTCAAATACAGACGTTTCAGGGTGAAGGAAGTAACAGGCATACTAACTTAGGGCACACACTATAAACCAAATTATCACAATCTTTAACATTTATAATGCACTGGTACTCCTTCACCGTATGACAGACGAAAGTGTGGTGGTAAGAGAGTAATAAGGTGATGGTGTACAGATGATATGTTCATTGGAGTTTGTTAAGGGAGTTTATAACATATCAATCAGTAAAAAAGTATAAGATCGAAATAACTACAATATTATATTTCCCAAGGGACTGCAGTATGAGGCTTTTTAAGAAAGGAGTTTTTCATTCCATTCATTAACAAACAATAACCTGCCGATGATGGCGTATGTGTCGGGTCGTTCGGCTCCCTTTGATATGGTTGAAGTGGACGATGGCTGGCACCCGCATCATTCTCGTGAACGACTGCCGTCGGTTGGGACTGGTCATCTCTGGTCTGTTACTGGTCTCTATTACTTACATATAGTAGTAGTTTGCGCGACTGTTTATTGTTTAGAACAATACGTTACATTGTCCTAGCTCACATTTAAGTTGCGCATATAAGCAATGTAACCAGAGTTGTAAAAAAGATGTTGAAAAAGAGTGTCCTTGGAGTTTCTTGCCTGTTATTCTCCACAGGATCTACTTATTGGAACAGGCAACTAGCTTCACGACTGACTTAGTCTGACTGACTACTACTCCTAACAATTCAAAAATACCTATTATTGGTTTAATTGAAATAAATGATTTTGATTTGATAACTGAAACTATTAAGCCTTAATATGTTAAGAGAAAATTGTGTACCTCTTTTAAGGATATTGACGCACAGATGAGAGTAAGATTATTAAAGGTACGGAAAATTATTTGTCAGAATATAATTCACCAGCTGCGCCCCGCGGTTTCACCCGCGTAAGTCCCGATACCGTGGGAATATCGGGATAAACAGTCTATGTGTTAATCCAGGTGTCCAGCTATCTACATACCAAGTTTCATCACAATTGGTTCAGTAGTTATTTCGTAAAAAGAAACAAACATCCATACCTCCTCGCAAACATTCATGTTTATAATATTAGTAGGATGTGGTGGTGTTACATTGCCTATACTAACATATTAGGTTTCTTAAATACTACTATTTCTAGTGTACGAATTTTTTTTTAATGTATAAGGGGCAAACGAGCAGTCGGGTCACCTGATGGTAAGCGACTACCGCCGCCCATGGGCACCTGTAACTCAAAGTCACAAGTGCATTGCCGCTCTTTAAGGTGAGAGTAGGAGAAGAGGGGGAGGGGAGGAAGAGTGGGAAGAGGGGAGAGGGGAAGGACGGAAATAGGGGAGAGGGAAGGGTTAAGGCCTCCGGTAACCTCACTCACACGGCGAAATTTAAATGCAAGCATTGCTTCACTGCCGGTTTTCTGTGAGGCCGTGGTCGATCGTGGATCGAGCGGAGTCGTGCCGGCCCATACGTGCCGAAGCATGGCTCTCCCAAATCTCCTCCTCTTTTTATTTTACAATATTTTATACAACATTTTATTTCTTATCACTAAGAAATTCCTCTGCTGAATAATAACATTTAATTAATAAAAAATCAAATTTATACAAATTTCAATTCAGGCCTTTGAAGGAATTGAAGAATCTATATATATATAAAAATGAAAACCTATTTTCCTCGGTCACACCATAACTTTAAAACCGACTTAAACCGATTTCATTCATCTTTTTTTTATGTTTTCTAATACTTTTTAGAAGATTCTTACGGAATGAAAAATTAAGTTTATACTCAATTCAATTTTGAATTTCTACGCGAACAAAGTCGCGGGCAACAGTTAGTTTATTATAAATGATGAACATACATTAGTTTTTTTTTTTTTTCAAGGAAACAGTATTTGTAAACTACATTTACTGTAACTACGAATACATTTTAAAGAAACAAGCTTTGTAGAATAAAACAAGGGTCTAATATGACAAAAACATTATATCCCACAATGGATAATAATGTGGTAACTGAAGTGGCTAAGTATACAGTTTGTGGCGGTGCGAATTATTAAGGGGTTAGACTATATTTCCCCGTATTGTTACATCATCTTTGAAGGAGATACAGAAATACTCGTACATACATTTATCATTGAAACGAGGCATCGTTTCTTTGTTTCGCTTTAACAAACTCTCGGCAAAAGATCTCATTCCGAAAAGGCTGACTTTAAATCGCTTCTACTCCGATATAATCACTTTGTTATGTGTTTAGTGGGAACTGGGATAAGGATTAATTAATGATCTTTTCGAGTTTACGTGATACTAACACAAAACAATTGTATGTAGTAAAATATAATAATACATATTAGTACCTAGTAGTTTCGTTATAATTATCTTCCCGGCAAAGAAAGTGTCATAATACAAAAACAGCTACTTCGAGAAGACACGACTTTTATTGCCTGCCTGAATTGAACGAAACAGCTCAGTGAAAAAGGGAACTTTGTTCCATTTTTCAAATTTGTGTCCCGTCTGGGAATCGACGACCCGTTATTCGACGCGGCGTTGGCGAGGTGACCACTTTAACTTTACTTATAACCCAGTAAATGTCAAATAGATAGATAATAAATAAATTAAAGCATTCCTTATAAGCATCGCGTGTCACATATAATATAATAACACATATAAATTATGTACATACATACAATGAACTAGTTCGCCGCGACGCGCGACGTGTAAGCGCTCAGAAGCGCAATGCGCCCGCGCACCGGACGTGTCGTCACAACTTCATGAATGGCCTTAGTGTCGATGACACGGGACACATTGTGCCTATACCTACATATTTCGCGGTTATCGCGATATTGTACTATCACTCTGTGGTTTTATTCAACTTTCATATAACGCGACACTTTATAATTTGGTATAAACAAAAGTCTTAGATAAGTATCTAAGACTTTTGTAGTTGTACAATGTAGTGTTGACAACATAAAAAAATCATACTTTGTTTTGATATTATTGTAATATAGATAAGGATACGGAAGCTCAAAAATAGGTCGTGGCGGCCTTTATACTTCAACATGATGAGGTATAGTGCGATAAGTAAATATTGTAGTAAATAAAAGTATAAATATTTAAAAGTATCGACTTTCAAACATGTCGTCATCATATATTATTTATAATACAATTATACATAAACACGAGTTCTTTTGGCTACCCTATAAAAACTTTTTATGTTATAAATTACCTGTAAATCTGACAATTGAAGCCAACAGTAATCGTGTTATAGGGATCCATGGATACGACGTGTCATTAATTTGAAAATTTTTAAATTTAAATTCGAATCAACTCACGCAAATATCACGGGTTCCTTGTACTTGTGACTTTCGCTATTTTAAATTACAAATTAAGCGTAGCATACTAAATTATTAAACATTTACCGTGTCTAATGATGAAAAGAGAAATGAAAATATTCATCTACCATGAAATTATTATGAAAAAATAGTTAGGCAAGTGACATTATTTATTGAATCAGTTACATGACTCAGAGGTTAATAAGATGAGTATCATACTAGCCGTTTCCTTCACTGCTCCTCTCGTAAGGGTCGTAGGGTGTCGTTAAATAGCCTATAGGGTAAAACCGGGAAAGATGTCCACTTTTTCAAAAGGCCCCCTAATTTTAAAAGTTTTAATTCACCATAAATAACTCTAAACTCTTATGGATATAGCTACTTTCATCTATTAGGTTACATGAAAACTTGTTTTGGTTGATTTAACAATAATGAGTTATGAAAAATTTAGTTTTCCCAAATCTCTGTTTTCGAGGATAGGTGCCTACCTATATGGATAGATGCCCCACCATGATGCAAAAACCCAAATGCCCAAATTACCCAAATGCAAAGAATGACAGATGCCTGTAGTATAGGACAGATACCTTATGGAATAAAATAACTAAAATAAATAGTTTTAAAATGTTTTATTTATAATTTTAAGGAGATAATTCTAATCACAACCATAATTAACAGCATTTGTCCAACAATAAATTAACATTTAAAACGTGTACAAAATGTGTGTACATAAAATGAAAATAAAAAACATTTTATAGATCAATCTTACTTATTTTATGTTGAACTTGAAATTGCTTTCAGTTTTCCACACATCTTGTGTGTGAGGAATGTGATGGCCAATTTCAAGTTCTGGATGGAATCCCAAATTGTCGCTATATTTCCTTGAATCTTTCCTATGTTTTTTGTTGTAAAATTATTTAAGAGTACTTTTTACACACGCTAGCACTATCAGGATAAAGATGTCCCGTAGAACATTCAAATCTGTCAATATGAGATGCTTAAAAGAAAAAATAATTTCAAAATAACACTGTCATATGTAGCTATAGATGCGCCAAAGGCACCTATACCGCGGAAAATCGGGGTGACATCTTTTTTGATATGAATATTATTTTGGAACTAAAATAAATACGAAAGAACGATTATAAACACTTAGGTGTGTACTTAATGAACCAGTGTATTGATATAATAAAAAATCAAAGCAAAATTAAGAATACTTATAAAGTTATGCAGTAGTAAACACTTACCTTTAAAACTTTGGAGCATTTTTCGTGTTCGCTGCGGAGATAATCACACGTACAAACGAGATATTTATGTTCTGTACAACGGTTTGCTGTGGACCGAGGTAAGTGGCGTTTACGCTACTTATTTAAACTATTAATTCCATGTTGCGACTTTGGGAGCCAGGACCTCGGCAACGAGGAACCGGTCCCACCGCGGCATCTATCCCGGTTTTACCCTAATACTCCTCAAAAGCAATCCTAATTCTTGATTTATTCTCCAATTTATAAAAAAATATATTTTTTATCCGACTAAGCTACAAAGCTTAATCTTTCAAGTAACTAACTTCAACTGTATTCTATTAGTAGGTATAGATACTGTAATGCCAGCTTAACGTGTAGGATGATGAGTTCTCAGCTTAAGAATGAAAAAAAAATACCAGATACATAACTTATTAAGTAGGTAAGGTCTTTTAAGGGCATTTCGCACGAACAACTCAATCTTCAAAGAACTTAATAATGAAGTATGACTTTCATCAACTGGGCTACTGCAAATAATTAAGTTTGTCGGGCACTAAGAAACGGGGCTCTATTGGACTTTAAAACTATTTTAATGGTATAGTTAACAAAATACAAATATAAACTGTCTTCAGTGTAACTACGATACGGCTGAACTTCGATATATTACGTGAAGCGATTGCCATCAGACCTCCACAACCCAAGTACTAGGCGATATCGAAGTTCTGTAGTTAGACCAGGTTGTCGGACTTCTTAGGGCTCCAACTACCCGTAACGAATGTCACATGGCAAACGGGACCGACGGCTTAACGCGCTCTCCGGGGCACGGAGGGGTCTCAATGTGTTAAGAATGGTCACGTATCGTAAGACTGACCTAGCTAGTATTACTTAACTTTGTAATATGCTAACCGAGTCGGTTAGCACATTACAAAGTTAAGTACCACTTAGCCCCGAGCCCAAATTAGTATTACAGTTATTTGCTTATGTGATCCTTTCATACAATTGATTAATTCTTCCAATGAATTAATTTAATAATCCAATCGGAGAAGAACTGTATATTAACGTATATTAAAGTTGGGCTGCTACAAGAGTTTTAGTTTGTAATGCCGTTGTAAATCTCAACATAACATTAAAGCCATCCTAGTTCATCTAAACTCAATCTTTATTAGGTGCGTAAATGTAGACCTAATCTCAGTAATATTTCCCGATCCACCCGTGACCACCATCGGTGCAATTTGAACGAAATGTCGGACAAACGAAAATATATGATATCTAAATATTGCCGCGATTAAGTCCTAATTTATACATTTAATATCCATACAAGTCGCGATAGTTATAATAAATAATAACAACAAATAACTGACAAAGGGTCTAGTGGTTTGTGATCCTGACTGCTGAGCCAGAGGTGTGGGTTCGATTCCCACCCAGGACAAATAATTGTTCATTTGTTCTGTGTCCAGGTGTAATTTATCTATATATATATAAATATGTATGTTTTTACTAATATATAAGTATGTTTATCAGCACTGTGTTTATAATACAGGCTCTGCCATATTTTGGGTCAAATGACACGGTCATGTGATCCTAAATATGGCAGAGCCTCAAGTTATAAAAAAAAACAACTAATTAGAACAAATTCAGCCACGTGGATAAATAATGACCCCTCTTATACTGAGTGGGAGCTGGTGCCGTTCGTTTAAAAGTTTATGAACATAATTATTGAAATTGTAGTAGTCCAGCCTTAATACACTTTACATATTAACAAGAACTAGAAATCGCCTGGTGGTCGAATTACGACCATAAGTAATTGGCCTGTATAACTTGAACTGTCACTGTATAGACTTACGTACCATGACAGAGCAACATATATACTGGACGCATGTTAGCTTGAAGTAGGCGTATTCACGTAATTTTTAAATTTGTAACATATTGCTGAAAAATGTTAGTTTTCTGTACTTCAAATACATAAACTTCAAGTATTCCAAATTGCGTAATATATAGATAAAGAGACATACCAAACCAATATATAATCAATACCTAGTAAGCGTATGTGTCTTTACAATAGCCTGCTTTGAAATGTATGATATCGAAACAATGGTTTTGTATTCTAGTGTTTCGTTATTGCTTCGTTTCCAAGTAGATATAACAATAAGTCGTTGATATTAGGTGTAGTTATTGTAAAAAACATGTTTTATAAAGTAGTGTGTTTTCAATGAGGCCCATGCAGAACTTATTATTTTCACTATACCTAAATATTAATTTTGATTTGCTTTGATTCAACGTTTGTTTAAGTTTTTCTATGACTACTGAAATATGGTGTTCTGGGTAGGTTGGAATAGAATTTTTCAGGGTTTTTCAACTGGATTCCGGATGGGTTCGAAATATCCCAGTAATAAAATACCAGTATTCACAATAAATTCGTGAATTTGAAAGATTTGTTTACCTGCACTGATTTCAATTTTATTTTATTGCATTTCAGAATGTTTGTAGGTATCATTGTGAACCCTTATTCTTCATCGATCGAAGTAGCTTACATCGGTTGATGTATTCAGCCATTTTGCGACTACTATGTTTCTATTAAGGGCTTTTATATTTCTTACTAGCTGCGCCCCGCGGTTTCACCCACGTAAGTCCCGATGCTGCGGTAATATCGGGATAAAAATATAGCCTTCACCTAGATTAGCACATAGGCTATATTTTCATAGGCAGCTATATATAGCTATATATATATAGCTTCTAAGAAATAACCGATAGCCGAAGGGCTATCTACATGTCAAGTTTCATCGCAATCGGTTCAGTAATTTTTGCGTGAAAGAGGAACAAACATCCATACATCCTCACAAACTCACGTTTGTAATATTAGTAGGATAAGTACAATAACTTGTTAGGAAATATTAGAATATTAGGTAACGGGTCGTGATGGCGTTTAACGTCCCAATTCAGTCAAGGACCATCTAAATGAAGCAGGGTTACAGTAGCAAAACTCCACATAAATAAATCATCTATAGAAAATTCTAACGTAATTTTCTTCGCTTGACAAAGTTAGCCTTCAGTCGCGAAGTTATTAAAACATGAGTAAATCCTGAAATTTGTAGGAACAGTTCGAAACTGGGACGACGAACTTCAAACAAACTTAAATTGTAACTTTGTTCAACTCCATATTCTTTGAGACAGAACATTTTGTTCAGGAGCCGCTCGGTGGCTATCTGTAAGACGTTAAGCATTTTTCCCTGGACAGGGTAAGTTTATGCTGGGCATGCATCATTTAATATTAGGAGCTATACACATCCTTATACCTATTTTGAACCTAATTGTATAGTACGAAGAGTTGCTATTGATTGTAGTGTCTTTAAAGAGTGAAACTTTTGTACTTAAGAATTATTATGAATCTTCCTATAAAATCGAAGGGGTCATCTGACCTTACCCTAGCCGACCACTAAAAGGAAAGTAGGTACCACCTTTACTTATTAATGGCTAAATTTTTTACAATTTAATTTTCATTCATTTGTAGCAATAGCAAAGCAAATTAATATGTGTATAAAACAAATAATATTACTAGTTATACCATTTCTTTTTTTTTTTTTTTATCGTTGTGGAAATCCCCTCTTGTCATCACTCCACTGGGGCTGCCAGTGAGGTGGTATGTAGGAATCGAGCCGACTAAAACCACACGGTGTTCCGTCATAAATAAGTCTGGCAGACCTTGGCCGCCTCTTAAACAAAAGGCAGCCACGCCCTTGCGAGCGGGGGGCCTTGCCCCCCTTCCAGTGTAGAGAGGCACGCGCGGAACACGGCGCGCCACCGTCTCAGGCCTGCTTCTGCTGGAGTAACGGGCAGCCTCACCCGTTACCCCCAGGCCAGCGCTCATGGAGGCCGGAGATCGTTCTGCGCTCTCCGGCGCCTGGTGCCTCTCCTTCGGGACGGCAGAGTACTAGCCCTCTCCCGTTCCCTTTCCGCTGCCTCTTTAGCTGACATCACTTCCACACAAATTACTAGTTATACCTACAGAATTACGGAATAAAATGGCGTCGTTACTTGTTGTAAACAAATCGTAAGCTAATTTAGCTTACGATTTGTTTACCTAATTTTTACATTTCTATTTTTTCCTTTTAAATAAATAATGCAATTTTTAGTTTAATTTTTAGTCACTACATTTAAAACGACTTATTTTCTTAATTCCCATTTCTTCAATGTCTACTCGCTCATTGTACTATTAATTACGCTCGCACTAAATGGTAATATCCAAAATGGCTCTTGTCAATTAGATACAGAGTTCAGGCTTAAGCGCTTTACCGTTGTAATTGAATTTACCGTGTACAGGAAATAATTAAATTTAGATCCAGTTAGTATTCTGTAATGCAGTTTATACCTTTAAACCATTAAGTTTTGGGTTTTAATTTATTTGAGTTATTAAAAATGCAATGAAAAAGTCACTATGATCTCGATATAACTGAAGTAGTCTTTTATAATGATAATTTGAGAGCTTATTTAACAACTTACCTTTCACAACATACATACTCATGCCTGTATCCTGGGCAGTCAACCGGCACTTTATGAATTAAAGATGGGAAAAAAATTGTTTTTGTAATGTTACAACAGTTTAAACCAAAACTATCCACGAATTCTTTTATTGATTGTTCTTTAAAAGTTGCCTCTAAGAAGTTGCTTTCAGCGATCGGGCCGCCCTTTGTAAGTTACATTCACCTCCACATACATAGAGCATACAGCCTAAACTAATTACAAGACAAGAAGTCTTTATAATTCCTGAATATATATCTAAATCTAAGTGAAATGTGTTATCCAAGCCCGTTCAGCGGATAGGCGTCATTGATTAACATATTTTTACATACATATTTATAACGTTATTAAGATTGGAATTAGCATCGAGTATAATAACATTGAAGATTGTACTATGATATGTGTATAGTAGTTCCTATCTACTATACATATAAACGTAGTCATATATACATTCATCACATCACATACATTAATTATAATATTGTAATAATGTTACGCTAAATGTATCAAACGGAAATGTAATACCGTTCAAGTAATTAATCTGCTGACTTGTAAATTTAGCTGTCTAATGGAAGTTATTATTGCGAATGCGTATACCAATTGGTTGTACGTGTATTTATCTTAATGAAAGAAACAATACCTTAGTTGTACCCACTGTGTTTCAAATTCCACTATATCCTACTAATATGATAAATGTGAAAGTTTGGATGGATGGATGGATGTTTGTTACTCTTTCACGCAAAAACTACTGAACCGATTGCTATGAAACTTGGTATATAGATAGCTGGAGACCTGGATTAACGCATAGGATTCTTTTTTATCCCGATTTTCCCACGGGATCGGGACTTACGCGGGTGAAACCGCAGGGCGCTGCTAGTAAAATATTATATATTATTAATATATAAATAATATTATAAATGTGAAAGTTTGGATGGATGGATGGATGTTTGTTACTCTTTCACCAAAAACCACTGAACCGATTGTACTGTACTGTCAACGTCAACGTCAACTGTACATTATTTTACTTTGCCACCTTGCCACTATAGAAATTGAACCTGCGGTGGTAGTCTAATTGCTGAAACGTAAAACTTGCGACCAAAGGGTTTTACTCAGTATTTTTTTTTTATGGTATAGGCGGCAAACGAGCAGACGGGTCACCTGATGGTAAATGACTACCGCTGCCCATGGGCACCTGTAAGTCAAGAGTCAGAAGTGCGTTGCCGCCCTTTAAGATGGGAGTAGGGGAAGAGGAGGAGAGGGGGAAAGAGCGGGAAGACGGGGGATTAGAGAGGAGGAGAGGGGGGAGAGGGGAATTACCCGAATAGGGGAGAGGGAAGGGTTAGGGCCTCAATAATATATAATGCCTCAATAATAGGGGAATAGGGGAGAGGGAAGGGTTAGGGCCTCAATAATATATAATGCCTCAATAATAGGGGAATAGGGGAGAGGGAAGGGTTAGGGCCTCAATAATATATACGTCAAGTCTACTAGTCTACTTAGTTTCATATATACTCACGCCTATATCCAGGAAAGTGTAGACAAGCAAAGGTGTAAGCACCTAAATTTTTACAACTATTATTTAGTGGCACTCACATAATAGCTGGCAGACTTATTGCCGTCAGTTTGGGAGTTAAAGATACGATAACGTCCTCTTCTCTTGTACCCGTCATCATAAAACTCTTTTCACGACATTTTGCTTATCCTTCCGCATCACATGTCCATACCACGATAACCTATTGCTCCTTAGCTTTTCATCCACTGGTGCTACTTTCAGGCTAAAAAATCCAATGCTCTTATCAATTCTGTTGACAAGATTTTGAATCGAGATTTCAAGACGCTATGTGAAAAATACTGTAGGGTTACAGTTAGTGGTTATAATTATTATAATAGGCACATGTATAAATATCGACAAGTCGGTTTGGCAACGGTATTGTTTGCGCAGGCGCGGCCGCGGGAAGTGACGTAGATAATTGGTGCTATTGTTTTCTGCAAGTAGGTCGAGAGGAAATACAAGGTTTTTGTTACATTTGAAAGTTGCCATGATATGTGTTCTTCAGCAATCAAACTGTTCGACTATCTGTTAGTTTTTAGGGGCGAACTTATAGGTTCGTCGCATCCATTTGGAAATAAAACCTATCGATTTAATAAATTCACATAGGTGAATCAAAGGGCTAACAATATTATAATTTCGTAGGAGAGCCATGCTTCGGCACGTATGGGCTGGCTCGACTGGAGTGATACCACGGCCTCACAGAAAACCGATAGTGAAGCAATGCTTGCATTGCTTTTGGCCGAGTGTGTGAGGTTACCGGAGGCCCTAACCCTTCCCTCTCCCCATCCCTCACTCTCTCTCTCCCCCTCTTCTCCCACTCCTACCTTAAAGACCGGCAACGAACTTGTGACTCTTGAGTTGCAGGTGCCCATGGGCAGCGGTAGTCACTTACCATCAGGTGACCCGTCTGCTCGTTTGCGTACCATAAAAAAATCTTCTAAGATTATCTGCATAAATTCTCCTATAGCAAATGTTTTGTATTTTCGTCCACAGAGTTGCATTGGTTTCTGTGAATCTTTTCTTCACACTGATTCCTTGAGATATTTGTTTTTAAACTTTCGCGAGTTTGATACATATTACATGTGTAACTCGGAACTATCGTAACTCATTGCTGAACATAGACGTCTCCCAATGCGCTTTACATCACCCGGTCCTCCGCTTTCCGCATCTAGTCCATTCCTGCTACCTTCCACTTTTTTTAAATTTTATTTTAATGTTATATTTAAGGGATAAAACAACTGAACGTCAGAAAAAGAGACAAAAGTCGAAATAATTTTCAAAACGAAACGATAAATTAATCCACCATGAGATCAATCCTCATGAAGGGATCCATGTGGACTAAACATACAGTGGGGTTCCCCAAATGGATTTAAGCAAGGAATTTAAGTGGACGGAACCGTGAATTCTTCGATCACCCAAGTAGCATCAGCAGACAGTCCATTAACAACTCTAACCACATTTCCTAACCTTCAATCAATCACTGTTTTGATTGCACGGATTGGACAATCGTTTAAGTTATCAGTTTCTTTACTATTGGGATAAAAAGTAGCCTATATGTTAATCCAGGTGTCCAGCTATCTAAATACTAAGTTTCATCGCAATCGGTTCAGTAGTTTTTGCGTGAAAGAGCAACAAACATCCATACATCCTCACAAACATTCACGTTTATAATATTAGCAGGATAATTAATTTTAATTTTTTAGTTTTGTCTAAGCCTCGACCGCCATCACCATTCGGTCGTGTTACGCGGAGCAGTGTACCTACCTATACCTTATTAAAATTATCTAGTAAACCGCTGAATATTTTATAGTAGCCTAATACATTTTAAAAATCTGGTGTGTGACCTCTACATAATGATCGTAGAAAAAAAATTGGACAAAAGTTAATTAAACAAAGTTTTCTTATTAACTTTTCCTCTTACTTTTTGGCGAACGCCATTTTGACATCTTATACCCTATGTCACTCCCACTATTAAGACCATTTAAATGATACCCCACATGTCAAAATCCATCAAGCCGTTTCGGCTGTAGGGCCGTGAGAAAGAAATCTCATACATACATATAATTATGTATTTACACGGGAATTAACGCGATCACGAAATAGGTATTACATACCTCTCAGCAGAGGTATGTAATACCTATTTCGTGATCGCGTTAATTCCCGTGTAAATACATAATTATAACATGGAACACGAAAGTTTAAAAAAAAAGCTCATAACATACATGACATACACTCGAAAATCATAACCCTGCTTCTTGCTCAGTCAGGTAAAAAATACACAATTTAAATCTACAACATATCATCTCAAGTTATCACAAGTAGACACTGGCCCCAATTCTGTTACTTAACTCGCTAAATTAAAATTCACTAAATTTTCTTCATATAAGAAGTAAACCTTGTACACTTAGAAACAAGGTCTTATTTCAAATTGAAACAAGTAGGTAACATATGTCGCTATGGAAATAATCAAATTATTTGTCGACTAAAGTCTGATACGCTTAAATAAACTTTAATACCACGTTGCGAGAGCCGCTATCCGTTGAATGCCATCTCTTTTGCTCTGTGTTTTTAGTAAGCATCTTCGTAGGTGTAGAATAAAAACGCGTCATCCTTGTTCGTTTTGAACAAGTTTTTATACGGCAATTATACAGCGTTTGAATAAATGAAGACTCTCGCTGCGTGGAAATAAAGTTGATTATACGTTGACAGGTTTTAGTGAAATTTAGCGGCGCTGAGAAATAGATGCTAGTAACAAATAGACCTTATTACGAATAACACTAGGTTGATTTCATATGAAGAAATTAAGTCAGGTTTTAGTTTAGTCGAGTGTACAATAGAATCGGCACCACTGTCGAGCATGACGATTATATATCAAAGAGGAGATTTTTTAATGTTATGGTACGCGGGATTTTCACAAATTGTGAACAGATTTTCGTGATTATCTCTTATGCGACAGGTTGTATCTCATGCGTGTTCCCATAAAAAGTAAAAAAAAGAAATCCAAACCGAAGCGTGGCAAAATAGGTCATTGAAGTTTCGGGTGCAATGATTTAGATGTACTAAAGTCGAATGGATTTTTGATATTTATTGGACCATTGGCCTAACACCCTTGAGTATATTTAATATAGAAACCTTCAACAATACACAGAACTATAAAAATGAATAGCATGACGTCAGCATAAGAATTCGTTGACGTCACAGCATTGATTTGAGTTTATTTTTTACACGAATGGAGAGTGGCTGACAATGGAAACTTTAGTTTCAGTTGTTAATGACAGTGCAAAACCTTCAAACACATCGTCGTTGTTTTTCATCGTATATTTTTTTTTTTATAATATAATTTTAATTATTTTATATAATATAATTAATTTGTTCGTGGGAGAGCCATGCTTCGGCACGTTAGGGGCGGCTCGACTGAAGTGATACCACGGCCTCACAGAAAACCGGTAGTGAAGCAATACTTGCATTGCTTTTCGCCGTGTGAGTGAGGTTACCGGAGCCCCTAACCCTTCTCGAATGGGGTTAGACCACCTCTCCCCTCTCCCTTTTTTTTAAATAGGAAATATAGATTAAAACCATTTTGCATTTTAAAAATACTAAATATTTATACATACCAAGCTCTAGCTACTGACCCGCGCCACTTAATCTGCGTTTGTAAATTTTCCCCGTTTTTGCAACATTTTTCATTGATGCTCCGCTCCTATTGGTTATATAGTCTATAGCCTTCCTCGATAAATGGGCTATCCAACACTAAAACAATTTTTCAATGCGAAGCAGGAGTTCCTGAGATTAGCACGTTCAACAAAACACAGGCTCTTTAGCTTTATAATATTAGTATAGATTTCAAATAAAATAAATTTTGAAAATAGATATTTTGAATTCGCATACCTTCTTTGAAATAAATCACATCTTAGGCTACCAGTTAGACCATAATATGGTGAAATGATCTGTCGTCTACTAAAAGCCTTTGTACTCGTTATACAACAACATAAATCTGGAAAGTGATCGGTAGTTGTCTGATCTAATCAAATTCACTCCTGGCATAGATCCTTCTACCTTGTAAAAGTCTGCGGTTCAAAAATAGGTCTAAATACTTGTAATAATACTGTTTGTAAGAAAGGGTGCAGAGTGCCAGTGGGGGGGTTATAGATAAAAATTGTTTTTGTAATGTTACAACAGTTCCTTTTAAACCAAAACTATCCACTAATTCTGTTATTGATTGTCCTTTTAAAGTTGCCTCTAAGAAATTGCTTTCAGGGATCGGGGCACCCTTTGCGTTCAATAACACCGCTTAGCTTGCCACCAGCAGCAGGAGAAAAGAAAGAAAGGGAAACATTTATTCTGACATTCACAGGACCGCACACAATTTTTACAATAAAAATAAAAAAGAAATATATCCGTAGTAATTAAAATGCCTTGTGCAATGCCTGAAAAGATTATTATGATAGGGCCTGCGCCCGGCAACATCACGAGCCTATTATGTATATATGTGTGTACAGTAAAAATTAGCAAATACAACAAACGCTAGTCTGGCCGTGTAAGTCGTGTGAGCAGTGCAGCGAGATGTTTATAGAGGTGGGATACAATTGATTGAAATTGTTACAATACAGGCAATATTATCAGGAGCAGTGTCATTCGTACATTTACAAGAATAGGAACAAAATTCTTTGTTTGTTTTTTAACGAATTTTGAAAAACGATTTTTTTTATTTTTAAATTGCTTTTTCTAGTGTAGGCGCACATTTCTAAACAACATATTATGTATGTTCTTCACGTCACTTTCAATAATTTTGTTTTTAAATTTTTTAAGCGGACAGAATCTGGACATTCCATCTACATCCATAGTATTAAATACAGATAGTTTCATTCATGGCAGCTTTCTCTCTTACGATTTTATATTAACTATATCGGTCAATTTTCAAGTTTAATTTGTCAGTTTCAAAATAACAGTTACAGTACAGTACAGAGTACAAAAATCACGAATTTTCCTAAAATTGTTAGCGCTTTACGTTATTTATACTATACGACCCTAATATATAACTACACTCTCTGTAACACTGTATATATATAGTAAAACTGACAAACTTTTAAACCCATTAAATTTTAAGAGTAAGTTTAAATTAGTTATGTAATGTAATTCTGTGATAAAATTATATTTATCTACGGGAGATTTGAGCCATTCGCTTGGCAATTGTAGTTAATTATTTTACTTATAACTCCAAAAAGGTGAAAACTTTTTGTAATAAGGTTGCAACATTTTTTTTTTCTAAACTGTTAGAACTTTTTCGTTTCAAAATATAACAATATCCTTTTTTTAAATAAATTTATTTGTACTTTAGTCTCATTATAGTCGTTGTCTTGTCCTTTAGTCTCATAGATTTCAGTTACCAACACATCGATGTTATTCATGTATTTTCGTCTAAGTTAAGTAGGTTTTTTTTGGAATTGTTACACGCCCCCCCTTGACACAACACCTCCTCCCATAAAATGATTATTTTTAACCGACCGACAAAAAAAAATTATTAATTACTTACGTAGGTACATATAAAATTTTGAAAATTAATCAGTTTGTTGTTTGGCGCCGACTCAAAATAAGTTTATATAAAATTTGATAGTTTATGTAAATAAGCTCAATACTTAAGAATTAAGGTTTATTTATTTCTTGCTTTTTAGTTCTTTTCGTCGGTTTAATTTTTTGTTAAAAATATTTTTATTATAAATATTTTAATCTAGAGTCTAGATCATACTTAGTGCTTATGCTCAAATTCACAAAACACAACACATATATTTACAATGTTTATGGTCTGGTTTAGGAATATAAGTATCATATATGAAAGAAAAAAAGAAAGAAAGAAAATCCATTTATTTTGGTGCTAAAATACAAGTTATTCCAAATAATATACCTATATCTATAAAAAAAAATAAAAAAAATCGGCATAAAAAAACGAATAAAAAACTACACATTTTGTGATAAAAAGAAAATGTCCGTTTAATGTATTATTATTATGTATTATTAGTATGTAATATTATTCAGTTTATTATTCCAACCATTTATTTTGTACACACTTAGTAAATCGCAAACAACGTAAATCAAACGAGTTCATTTTAACCGTGAAATATTTAGAATATCAAGCATCGTCAATAACATTTTTCAATATGCCATTCATTTATGGAGTCTTGATGATTATTTGGTTTACGAATACCTCTTCTGGCTTACACATTTAGAAGTGGATATTTTATTAATTACTAGCAGCGTTCCGCGGTTTCACCCGCGTAAGTCCCGATCCCGTGGTAATATCAGGATAGAAAGTAGCCTATATGTTAATCCAGGCCTCCAGCTATCTACATACCAAGTTTCATCGCAATCGGTTGAGTAGTTTTGGCGTGAAAGAGTAACAAACATATATACATGGAAACATCCTCACAAACTTTTACGTTTATAATATTATAATAACTATATTGTCTAGAAGGAACGGTGCCCTATACGTTTAGATATACTGGTTATTTTTAGCATCCATTAGTTCAATAAATTTGCTTTATTTTACATACATACATACATAAACTCACGTTTATATCCCCGAATGGGTAAGCAGAGGTAAAATGAGGGCAAACGTTTTGCCCTCATTTTGCCACCTATAACTTGATCCCACTCACGTAATATGCGGCAAGGCTATTGCCGTCAACCGGGCACTAAAGGATGGCAAATTGGGAGTATGTTAAAAGGGAAATGTAGTTAAGAAGGGAAGGTAAATGAAGGAAATGAAAGGGGATATTGCTTATACTGATAGATAGTGTTAGCAATAGCTTGATCAGGTCATTTAGTTTGAATTGGCTGTTGCCGTAAAGTCCAGGGAAGTTACTATTAATTTTACCTTCATCATTACACAGACGTTCGTAGAAAAACTATTTTCCAAACTTAATCCCTATAATACGAATTTTTTGGTATATATTAATATCTCACAGAAAACCGGCAGTTTTCCCATTTTCCTATTTAAACCTACTCTCACCTTAAAGGCCGGTAACGCACTTGTGACTTTCGAGTTGCAAATGCACATGGGCGGCGGTAGTCGCTTACCATCAGGTGATCTGTCTGGTCGTTTGCCTCCTATCGCATAATATATGTATATATAAATGAACACTCGTAGAAGAAACAAAAAGCAAGTTCAGATTGCACCCTAGAGACTAAATTAACAACAAGAATACAGAGTAAAGTTATTTTAGCGACCGGAAAAATTGCCTAAATGAGTCCAAAGACCCATTTAGGCAATTTATCAACTAAATTAGTAACTAACAAGTATTTTAGTGTTGCCCGTATCCATTCTGGGTCACAGACAACATTAAATTTTGAATACATAAAAGGGCGTTGCTTCTTTTCTATCTTAGGAGAAATTAACAAAAAATATGCTTTATCCAAGAATACCTAGAAGAAGCACTCAAACAAAGAGATAAGTTAAAGTTTTCACAAATGGAGTTAAACAACTAAATGTTAATAAACTCCATTTGTGAAAACAAAGCGAGAAAATTTAATTACATCTACAAACAACATCACGAATACCCTCTCAAAATAGAGCATTCTTAACAGTTCCTGCGGGTTTTTGAGATAAATGTTGTTTTAAAGTAGCTGAATTAATGCTGTCCCACTTATATTATAAATGTGAAAGTTTGGATGGATGGATGGATGATTGTGTTACGAGCTCGAAGCCCAATGTGACCACTATTTCTATAAACTATCAAAATTGTGATTTTGATAGTTTATATATGAACAGTGACTGCTATGTTGTTCGTACCTTAATCAGCACTCAAGTGATTGTTATCAACTTATAATGCATACCTAGCCTTTAATCACCCCACCATTGTCAACCGACCAATAGCGTTGTGTTACTGGCAGAACTAATCGTAATAATGTCTATTAACTCATTTTAAAAAAATAGGCGCAAACTGTATAGTGATCAAATTGTTATTTTATCACTATACAGTTTGCCCCTATTTTGAACCCCCGACGTAAAAAGGGAAGCAATTGTCCCAGTTGGATGAACCGATTTGAGTGCGATTTTTTTGTTTATAAGGTTGATCGAGTGTACTGTTAGATATATGTCACTAAAATCTGTTCAGCCGTTCGAAGATCATGAGCTCTTTTGTAATCGTTAAAGAGATTGTCGAGTGGTCAGTATTTTAAATGTTAAATTTATGACTATTAATAAAATAAAATGAGAGTTTTTGACGTGACGACAACATACAGAATAACTACTCTGAAACTCATAATCTTACTTACTGGAAGAAGGAGGGCAGAACACATTTATGACTGTTATCACCAACCCCTATCTGCACAAGAATTCCTGAATTCATGATAAGCACTACTCGTTTGCAGAAGTTTATAGGCATTTGTAAATGTTTATCAACATAACATAGCCTGTAAATTAATTGATCCTGTAGATTGATTGAAAAATATTAAATCCAAACACCTCACCTCGCTTGAAATCATTATAAATGTAACATAAAATTGCTGTATTGGTATAACTTAAAAAATTAATAAGCCATTTCTCTCGTAACCATGTATTTTATTTTAGTGTCAGTTAGCAGTTTACTGCAACGCATGCTGTAGAGTTTATAGCTACTACGAGTTAACAAAGACACAGTTGAGTAGGTATGTTGATTAACTGCGAGAAGGGAACTTACTTTTTTTCTGATCACTTTTGGATTGTTTTGGTTTTCACGAAATATGATTTCGAACAAGAATTCGAAGCTGGACATCTATCGGTCTTGTTCAATAAATCTTTTGATAAATTCAAGAAGCATTTTTGTATAAAAGATTATCTCATAGAAGATTACTTACTACAAGTAATTATGCATCCGATACTTCCTATATAGGTAGTGAATTGCTATTTTTTATGCATAATGCTCCGTCCATTGAAGGTACAAGCACGAAAACACGCCTTGCGATACCCAACTCGTATAAAACTATCTTCTCATTCAGAAATACATCCTCAAAACATTCGTTATAATACTGAATAAAACTAATTTGCTGTACATTTAACTAACTAAAATATTAGAGTGCTCGTGCTGTCAATTAAGTTTAGAAACTTCGAGCATTGCCAGCGTAGGCCATCTCTATTTCCACTGCTAACTATATTAAAGTGATGACCGTATACATATTTCATGTTTATTCCGGTTTATTTTGCTTTCGGACATCGTGTAAACTTATTATTTGTTTTCATTTCACTAATACAGTTGGTATTCTGTATATTTACTTTGCTAAGTATATTTTTCTTTAGATTTAGATTACACATTGCCCTAACTCTGAAATAAAAGCATACTTATCTTACTGCTCTCTAAAAGAACAGTAGCAACATTTTTATTTGTGGACACAACACATTTATGTTGCAATACGTAGAAATAGAAAAAAGTCTGGTAAGGACCGGAGCACGCAGAACATACCCTGATGAAATTGGAGACGTTCTGAAGCAAGGGCAGGGCAGAAGTTTTTTTTTATGGTATAGGGGCAAACGAGCAGACGCCCATGGGCACCTGTAACTCAAGAGTTAAAAGTGCGTCGGGGGTTGCAAGGGAAAGAGCGGGAAGACGAGAGAGGGGGATTCGAGGGGAGGAGAGGGGGGAAAGGGAAGGATTAGGGTCTCCGGTAACTTCACTCACGCGGCGAAAAGCAATGAAAGCAGTGTTTCACTGTCGGTTTTCTGTGATGCCGTGGTATCGAGCGGAGTCGAGCTGGCCCATAGGTGCCGAAGCATGGCTCTCCCACGTAATAAAGTATCCGAAACCGGCGGTCACGTATGAAAGGTTTAATGACATGTTCGTGTATACATATAGACCTGGTCGTAGAAAGAAGTCGCGAAATATCCGTGAATGGACGGGTATAAAGAGTGTGGACAAACTTGTTCACCTTGCTAGAGACAAGGTCAAATATACAGAGCTGACTGCCAACCTTTATTAATTGGAGAGGCACCCAAAGAAGAAGAATTTACAGCCAAAAGAATGTGTCACCAGGAGAAAAATATAAAATATCTCTAATTCTCTGAACACCCGGTGTTTCAGTGTTAATAGTATATTTTGGTGTATTTAGACCACTGTATACATGAACATGGCTGACAATTGAACCACAGTGATGTTGGTTCCGTGTGGGTGTTTCACACTCTTTTACGCTATCGTCTATCTCACTCTTTTCTTATTTTTTTCTTTATATAATATGATGATTTTTAACCCCCGATGGACCGATTTATATTTAGTTTTTTTTTAAAGGTGCCTTGCTTACATGCTTAATGGAACTCTCAGATATAGACAAAATATAAGTAAATTTTTTGCTAACAATAAATATGCCATTGATTTAGGTAGAGTAAATATTTACAGTGGCATTGAACTAATGTAATATATTCACGCCTTTGTTTATACTATGGTTCAAATGGTGGATGAACTATTTAAAATATTTAACATAGAAATAGGTAAAAAATATGTATTACGTCTTTTTTATTTTGGACCAAATTACAATAATCAGATATGTACATTTGTATATGCTTTATTTTTTTTTGTTAAATACAATATTTTTTCTGTAATTTATTCAGGAACTGTTTTTACTATTATTCTCCATGAAAGTATACGGAAAGAAATAAAATAGTTAAAGCTTAACGTGGTACTTAAAAAGAACATGTTATTATTCTGTTTTTACCTATATGAAGGTAAATATGTAACAGGAGTGTGCTTGTAAATCATAACATCATTTATTTTGAAATTCGTCAACTCGTCCCAATGGGCCCAGTTTGTACAACAAGCATGAAAAAGAACTGTTCCCATTTTGTTTGTTTATAACACTTAAGCTCGTCTGATCGCTAATAACTACTACTAAAAATCAAAAGCAAATCCCTTGACATACAGATTAGAAAAAGGTACTGAACTTTTTTAGTATTGCTTATTTAGATATTAGGATTACCAAGAATTAGGTAGTACACAAGAAAACACGAGGTCAATGTGTATGCATGCATGGTGATTTATCTTATTGTCTCGTTATTTTTATAACACCTGCTGTACCTACTAGTTTCCAATGTTGATTATATTAAGACGTGAAATAGAACATAATGAAACCTATTAGTTACTTTGTTTTATAGAAGTGTATGATATTTTTTATGGGATAGGGGGCGAACGAGCCGGACTTTGAAGTTGGGAGTTAGGGAAGGGGGGAAGAGGGAGTGTGCGGGAAGGGTTAGGGCTTCCGGTAACCTCACTCTCTCGGCGAAACACAATGCAAGCATTGTTTAACTGCCGGTGTTCTGTAAGGTTGTGGTATCACTTTGGTTGAGCCGGCCCATACGTGCCGAAGCATGGCTCTCCCACAGTTATAACAACAAACATGCATATAATATTTTTCGTATTTCCACCAAAAGCGTTTTTGATTTCTTAATCCTAACTTTTATATCATATTACTATATAATATTAAAGTTACAACACAACAACAACATGAAAGTTACAACACCTTAAGTAGTTAAACAATCATCGTGAAATTTAGTTGCCATAAAACCCCCTGTTTTAAGCCCTGTTAAGCACAGAAAAGGACATAGGGAAAAAAACTACTACACACCAATAACCTACAATAACGCAAGCGAAGCCGCTGGCAAAAGCTAGGTATAAATAAACCACAAGTCTATATTAAACAAGCCCTTCAAACAGAGGTACACACGTCTGAAAACGACCGCGCGGTCGTCAACCCGCGGGCCGTTGAACCTATTTCGGGGCACGGTACAGTCTCTCAGTAATTTAGGGTCATTTTGTTACATACGAACACGATTAATTGCTTGGAGGGGAGAGAGTGTAGAGTTTTTTTCAATGCCAAAGTCTAATTATTATTTCGTTATTTATTTGTATGAAATGAAATATTCAGTGTAAGATACCCTGACTACAAAAACTTCTTCTATTGTAAAAGTTACTTAGGTATTTTTAAATTTTGAAGGTAACTTAGGTAGCAAGTAAGCACACGTTTCGTGTGATGGTAGCTGGAGATGCTTGTAGTTGCAGTACAATCTATGCAACTCCCCTTATCGAAACACAAATGGTGATTATTCAAAAAAATCTGCTGCCAATCACTAAAAACCAATGCTAATACATGTTACTTTTACAGGTACATTTCCTATTCTGAAATCCAAGAAATAACAATATATTAACAATACCTCAGAATGAATTTCGTGAATTGAATTGCACTGGACTTAATTTGTATTTACATATTCAGTTCCAATATTAACGGCTGAAAGAACGCGGTTTTTGGTAAAGTTTGCCCAAGAAATTCGATTCGTAAGTTTCTTTTACTAAGCTGAAATTTCAAACGAAATGTTCTTCTCAATTCCCTTTGTGTATTCTCGCGGTTGTAAGTTGCCGTCAGATAAATTTACATTGTCCTAAAAATCGCTCAAACGATACGATTTTACATTAATCATTTTCTTCACCGCTATTTAAATATGTCTCTGATTATGAAATGTAGAAAGTTTTACAATAAAAGTATTAAGGAAAGTTTTTTTGTACTACATAATTTGTCAAACTAGTACGCAGCCTTCCAAAAAGCCACATCATCTATACTGTCACTTTGTTCCGGTCTACTGTAGTTTATCGAACTACCTAAGTAGGTAGAATAGAAGGTAGAAAACACTCAAACATTGTGATACGACTAGGTGTTGCCAGCGACTTCGTCCCCGTGAAAATTTTGTTGAAATCTTTCCCACAGGAACCGTACATTATTCCGGGATAAAAAGTAGCTATTTGCTATACCAGACTATATTCTATCTCTGTGCCATAAATTTATCCAGATCCGTTTGGACGTTTTTGCGTGAAAGAGTCACAAACATCCATCCTCACAATTTTTTTGCCTATTTGATTAGTTTTTAATTAGTTATTACCTTACTTCATTACATTATTTTAATTATTATTTATCACGACCTCACTAATGTTATTATCACTTATTAATATTAATAATGTCTATGGCTATGATTTAAGGTATATACATAGACAGTCTGTTTCACTATACTCTTTTAGCAGGTAGAGTACAGAATATTATCCGATTGACAATTAATTTCTCAAAAATAAAATTATGCTTAAATATTGTAAGAAAAATACATTGTAAGAAGCTCTTGCTTTAAAGGGAAATTATATCCGACTGCGTTAAAGTAATCAACGAATAGGGTTGTGGTGGTAAGTTCGACAGTTATCGGAGGACGCGGGTTCGATTCTCTCTCAGAGCAAATATTTGTATGCATGGATATGTCTATTTGGATTGAGAAACATCCCGAGTTTTTATGTTTTATATGTATGTATTTTCAAAAAAGGACCTGTGTGTGTTTCTGCTATCTGATAGTGCTTTGTAAAAGTCCTAGAAAATTTAAATATTTATATGTAATGTAATGTCAAGTGATAGAAGTAGATCACTAATGAGAATTTATCTATTTAATATTATCTACGTATTTACGGTAATTAACGCGATCACGAAAAGGTGTTACATACCTCTGAATTGTGACCACGGCCAGTGCAACCTGGTCGAAATGTCAGGCAATTCAGAGGTATGTAATACCTTTTCGTGATCGCGTTAATTCCCGTAAATACGTAGATAATATTATATCATGGAACGCGAAAGTTTAAAAGTTAGTAATTTATCTATAGTTATTAATTAATCAAATTAAAATTCGCACGTCATTGTAGGCAGACATGTCTTGAACTTTCTCCAACTTTATTTCTTGCATGCGATTGTTTATTGTATGTACACATGTGTTTGAGCGAATAAATAAATTTATCTTATCTTATCTTATCTCTGTATATACTTATGTATTACCATTTATTGTCTCAAATTACTTTTAAACATGTAAGTCGTAAACATATATATTTTTTAATCGCCTTTTTAATCATAATAAGAAATTAGATGTAGATAAAATTATAGATAATTTAGTATAACTAAATAAAATACGTTTTAATTACGAACCGAATTAAAAAGTTCCACTATCAACCCCCTGGCTTCATCATCACCTCATCATTACCAAGCCTAATCTGTTAGACTTGTCAAAGTGAATCATATGAGCCCAAACTCGAAGGGTTTGGTAGTAGCCACTGAAGAGTTCCTCTATTCATCTCCTGGCTCCATGATCAGACCAGCTCCAAGATCCCAAATTATAGTATTTTCATCCAAACTACATATATGTAAATAAAAAGTTTCATTTCGATACAACGAGACATTACATATAGATTAAAATTTACTTCCAAGATTTGTTTACATAGTTACAAGTGAAGCTAAATAAAAGAGAGAGGCTCGTGGCTAAGTGGTAACCGAGTAGGTTAACACATTACAAAGTTAAGTTATACTAGCTAGGTCAATCTAGGATGGGTGACCATTCTTAGCACATTGAGACCCCTCCGTGCCTCGGAGAGCACGTTAAACCGTCGGTCCCGGGTGCCATACAAACATCTGTGGCATTCGTTACGGGTAGTTGGAGCTCTAAAAAGTCCGACAACCTGGTCTAACTACAGAACTTCCATATCGCCTAGTACTTGGGTTGTGGAGGTCTGATGGCAGTCGCTTCACGTAAAATATTAAAGTTCGGCCGTATCGTAGTTAGATTGAAAGCCGACCCCAACTTAGTTGGGAAAAGGCGCGGAGGATGATGAAGTGAATCTAAATAAAAGCGTGTTAAAAATACAATATGATTTGGTTTACCCGACGTTTTGATCCAATTGCAGCGATCGCGGTCACGAATGCACAAAACAATCAACATCAACATCTTTGTCGTATCTCTATCGTCTAAAGCTTTCTAAATCAATGAGTCACATAATATATTTGACTGGCCTGTTGGTCTAGTGGTTAGTGATCCTGACTGCTGAGCCAGAGGTCGTGGGTTCGATTCCCACCCAGGACAAATATTTGTGTGATGAGCACGATTATTTGTTCTGTGTCTGGGTGTAATTTATCTATAATATGTATGTATTTAGAATATATAAATATGTTTTTTTAGCAGTCTGGTTACCATAGTACAGGCTTTGTCTAGTTTGGGATGTGGGCCATGTGTGAGATGTGTCCAGTTACTATCACTACATAGTATAAAACAAAATCGCTTCCCGTTGTCTGTCTGCACCTATGTATGGTTAGATCTTTAAAACTACGCAACGGATTTTGATGCGGTTTTTTTAATAGATAGAGTGATTCAAGAGGAAGGTTTATATGTATAATACATGCATAATATGAATGAACCCTACGAGATAGATCAAAATAATGTACTACATTATTGTACACCTTAAAAAGTCTACAAAAAAGTCCGCGATGGTATCTACCTCTTAGGGATAACCCAAAATAACCATTTTTATCTTTTACTTTTTACAAGAAATAATGGCTTATTTACGAAGCGAATTTAAGCAATACAGCATTAATCCTTATCCAATTCAGTACCTTTAATACATTGTGCATTTAATATAGATCAATATGGCCCTTTACAGCATGTAATTTAAAGGAATATTTTCGAAGATAGATATTACAGATTTAAAATGCAGACTTACCTCTCAAGAAAACACGTTTATATTGTCTAATGATAAAAAACCTGTGAACGTTTAAAAGACACTATATTTAGTATCAGCATTGCACCCGTGCGAAGCCGGGGCGTGTAGCAAGTTATTATATATAAACCTTCCTTTTGCAAATAAGAAGAATTCTCTAATCTAATAAATAACACGATTAAAATCTTGTTTTGACCACATATCCGTAAACATACCCTAAGAAGTGCTATAAAAATATACTTAATTATAAGAGTATCGGAATCTATGGCCTGTATAACCAAACCAAATAGAAAATATATCACACACCTTTTAACTAAATCAAATTATACATACGACTGTGTACATAACGTATTTGAAATTCAAATCACATACCTATTAGACATCGCGGCTTATGAATAAAGTAACTTGTGAAAATATAACTTGGAAGTTTTTTATTTTTAACTATTTTATAGGATAATCATAAGATCGTCTGATGGTATACGGTTATCAGGGCCTACAGGACCGATTCCATAGATAGAAAAAGGTTGACACCGCGCGAACAACATGCTTTGTCAACTCCTTTCTCCCCGTGGAAACCTAGAGTTGGTAGGCGTCAGCGGAAATTTTTAGCAGTGGTTAACTGGACTGGATGCACGTATTTTTGAAACTTTACATGAGAAATATATTTTGTATAAAGCTATACAGTGTAATTCTATTTGTATGTCCTGTCCATTGCGGATGTTCGGAGGTCCATCGCAGATAACATTGTTAAAGGACCAGTAACTCTCTAATATTAAGGGTTTTTATGAGCCTGGGTGAATACCCAGGCGAATTACCATTAGGTCCGTGTAAACAACCTATTTCAATTTACTAACATCCAACATAGTTCTATAAAAAGGGAAAAATGTCTGCTCATTTTCAGGCAGGGGTGTAAGTGTAACTAAACTTTATAATCCGGCCCCTCCGTGTGTGTGATGTGTAGCAACAATCGCCTTGGGCGTAGCTAAGAATAGGCAAAGTTATTTCTTACCTCCAACCACCTTAAAAACTACTCTCCAACCCTCTATTCCATTTTACTGGTAACGGTAGATCCGTTACCACAGTGAAACAGGTCCTTCATGGAATGTGTCGGGAATAAAATGAACGCGATTCGCTGCTGTACGAGGTGATGAATATAGGTTTAATTCAAAACATTTTATTTAAGTCGAAATCAGAGGTGGCTAAAAAACTCGGGTCATCTTTGAAAAGTAGTTTTTTTTTTTGTTTTTGTCACCCCACCGGGGTTTTCAGTGGGGCGGTGTGTCAGAATCGAACCGACTAAAACCACACGGTGTGCTGTACTGCGCCTTAAGTAGAAGGGATCCGGGAACAGCTTTTATTACGACATCCGGACTAAGCTAAGTAGGCCTCAACAATGTAATACGGTATGATTTATCTGTCATGTCCTTAAAGGACAAATGACAAATAAAATCCTTGGTACTGTATTCCATGATAAACGACAGTAAAATTAAATCTGAAAAACTTGACGTCATTTCTTAACAGTGTGACAGTATTATAATATAGTTTTGATAAAATGCGTTGCGTCACTTCCTTAACTACTTTTTTTCGCCGAAACAATACAGTTCATTGCTCGAACAAATTAGTCCAATTTATGCAAATATATAACTGAATAGTATCCCGTACGGTTGATGTTGGGCAATTTGCATTCTGTCCGGCTGCACCAGATGAGGCTATAAGAGATCACAGTGAGTACGATGACTGCATACCAAAAAGCTGTAGGACTGTTTCGGATATATGGGCTACTAAATATAAAAAGAAAGCACTTCAGTACTTCGGTTCAATATATCACCTATTGGGCAAAGGAGTAGAGCAAGAGCTTCCATTCCCAGTCCATGTAAATACTTGTGTTAATGAATACTAGAGATCTCCTGGCTCCTGAGATTGCCTTGTTTTATTTCATTGGCCCAGTATAATTTGAATTGCCCCTGAATAGACTTTTGTACTGAACATCTATAGCTTTATGTTCCCCCTTTTTACATAACTTTTATAGCATTTATTTTTTAAATGCGAACATGAATTCTCCTTGCCTATTAATTATATAGATAGATGTCTCTTTGCATATTGGTCTGGGTGCTGCGTAAAAAAAAAAGTAATTAAGTATGTATGACCCATAGTTACTATTGTTATTTGTGCCCATAGTACAAGCTGTGTTAGTTTGAGTCTAGATAGTGATGTGTAATATGATATATATATACTATGCTTTGAAATTGGTACACATATCAATTATTACACACATACAACGTCTAAATATTGTATTATGTAAATAGCCTAATGTTTACCTTGAACGTCGATGGCGCAGATATCGGATTGGAAAACATGTGTTTTATCTACACACTGCCTTCTGTATATCTTCAGGTTTTGTATTAGATGTTCGCTGTACTCATACTTCTAAGACCACGCTGGTGTAAAACCACCAAAACTACCTGAATTCAGTGGAACGTTAGTTAGTATCATCGTCTGTCTATTTCCTGTCCCTTTTCCCAAATTTATTTTGGGATCGGTGCGATATGTTTTCTTCTTGCATTCTACTCTGTCCCTTAATTTGGATGGGTACTGGAGTGGGCCACATCCATCGCAATAAATGCCTCTGCATTCGCTGGTTGTACGCCATGTCCTACAAATAGGTAAGTTCTCTAACCTACCTATTTGTAGGACATGGCGTTCAACCTTCGTCAATATAAAATTACTTTATCTTGTATACTTACAGGCTTATATCTGTGTTAGATAAAAAGGCATAAATGATATATATTTCTTTAACCGATATAAAAATCTGGTCCATTACCACGTCAACACGCCACGTCATGCGACAGATATGTCACCTCAAAACCCTACACGGTCTTGAGGTGACATATTGGTATTTTTATACACCATTGGTGTTTTAGGCATCTGCGCGATCGAATCAAAAATGATAAGATTCGCTGACGAAGGTTACCGTCATGCCGAACGGGTCAGCAAATTGAAGTGGTAATGGGCGGGGCACATACCACGTAGAACGGAAAATTTCTATGGCTGAAATGATGATGATGATAATTGTAATCTTCTTTCTCTAAGTCTTCTTTCTTTTGTATTCTTACATAAAGTACGTTTTTCTTTTCACTGCTTTCTTCTTTTCCAGTCATCCCTTTTTTCACGCATTCTATCCACGACCGTTAGAATAAGTGAGTGAAACCCGCTGTCAACATTTTCAGTGGCAATATTTTGTATAAGAAACGGCTTTCCTGCATTTTGCATTTAAACCAAGGACAACCAACAAAATTTTAAATATCATTAATAATTAATACACACATTGTTAATCATTTTAACCAAATTAAAATATAAAATATTTATGAAACCACATGTGTGCATAAATTAAAGATTAGGTAGAATACTAGTTCCTGTCCCCGCCAGCAATCATTGCTGCCATCCTGGCGGGTGAGGAGGGCTGGGGCGCAGTGGTCTCTTTCTGTGAAGCTGTAATGCTCCAGGAAGAGACCGCTGAACGGGATCGGGAGAGGGCCGATCCCGAGCGTAGAGGACGTCGGCGGCGGTATCAGCCGTCGACTCGGCCGCAGGCTGCCAGAGAGTGGGGACCTCTGGTGGCAAATTAATTGCTGCGGTAGGCGATAGGATGGCGGCCCGATCGGGCCGCAACATACATTGATTAGGCCGATAGGCGTGGGGAAGCCTGCTTTCCCCGGGATAGGGCCTGGATAGGCCGGCGTCGATCCGGGGGGGACCTGAAATAACATGGTCCGGGTCCTCCCCAGAGTAGGGCGCCTGAGACCGGCTGTCGGGGTGGTTTTTAGTGGAAATACCACATACTCCTGGCTACTGCGTCCCCGAGGAGCCGGAGATCCGAAGGGATTTTCCACCCCGTCAACAAAAAAAAAAATGTGTGTCAGCTCCGACGCACGACTGGAGTTTACAATTTACTGGAGTCCCCCCCTTTCTCCCTCTCTCTCTCTCTCTCTCTCCCTTTCTCTATCTCTCCCTCTCTCCCTCTCTCCCTCCCTCTCTCCCTTCCTATATCCCTCCCTATATCCCTCCCTCCCTACATCCCTCCCTCCCTCTATATATTCTGTATATATTTACACATATATATATATACATACACATTATATATATATACATACACATTATATATATATATACACATATATATAACATAAAGGTATACACATATCTACTTACATGCGTCTAGAATAAGTAGTTTTTTTTTTTTTTAAAAGATTACTAGTAACGTGGGTCACACATTACTAGTATTCTTGTCAACCCCTCCAGCTAAGCTTACCGCTTGTGTTAGGAGTGGGTTCACGACGGTAGTGCACTGGATGGGGTTCGAACCCGCAACCACTTGATCGCAAGTCCGACGCCTTAGCAGCCGCCTCCGCACGAGTAACCTGCGATAAAGCATAAAAAGCACAATAAAGCGTTACGCTGCCCTCCGATCACTAAATTTTACTCTTCATATTTTTTTCATACCGGGCGCCTTATATGCAAATCGATTCTTAAGGAGTAAACTCCAAAAAAAAAAGGTACAATACTAGTTAGTTACGTACGTTTGTAAATTTAATAAGACAAAAAAGCCTTTTTTTTCAGAGTATTAGATTATGCAGTTTTTGTTATTAAATAGGCAGGTATAATACAACGACTTTTAGGCTTCGAGACAGACCTTTTTTAAAAATAAAATAAAAATGAGAAGAGAATTTCAATAGAACCAGTAAATGCCTAGAAATGGTGAATTGTAATTTCTGGGAGAAGAATGTCTTTTGTTCAGTTGCGAATTACGACTAAGCGATTCCAATATGGCCAGTCTCATTTTACATTTTGATTCCACCCTTTCATCCAAATATTACTACTGCTACTATCGCCTTTTCTCCGTACATTATAATTATTAGTAGATAATACATTATTATTATGGGTCTAATTTATCTATATAATATGATTATCAGCAGTCTGTTTACCATCGTCGTGTAAGATGTGTCAAGTTATTGTTAATATAACTTCCGAATTAAGCACTGCATCAAGTTGTAGATACCTGCGGGTCACAAGATTCGCCTGCGTCTCTAGGCTAAGAGCCCCAGTGACCCTCGAGTAATAAATCGGGTGGCCATTGCGTGATTCATTGCTATATCACAGAGTCTTACGCTTGATAAGATGTTTCCATCAATTCTGCGACCGCTTAAGCCGAGAATCCGTCTGTTGTTTCGTGGATTGTTATTATCATATGTTTATTGAATTTAATATGTAAAATTAAGAATTTAACCTCGGTGATGTAATTAAATAAACACGGGTTTAACCAAGTATTCAGATGACATATTCCTCAGTCAGTAGTAGTCAGTAGTCAGTATTAATGCAAAAGAAAGAAAAATGATATTATTCAGGTTTGTTTTATTAATCACAAAGTGACTTCATACGTCATGCGTCAGTTTAAAACGGTTGCCATCGCAAACAAAAGGCAAGATAATGTTTTCTCATTGATATTCTTCGTTTATCTCAGAGCTGAGCATTTCTGTCTTGTGATATATATATATATATATCATGGAATTTTATATGACTACCTCCGACATAATAGTCAATGAAATCCATTGTGTGTTGTGTGTGTTCAATGAATGGGTGCAGCCGAAGCTACAATATTTTGCCTAAGATATATATATGCCTAAGATATATATAAAATTCTCGTGTCGCGGTGTTTGTAATTAAACTCCTCCGAAACGGTTTGACCGATTCTCATGAAATTTTGTGTGCATATTGGGTAGGTCTGAGAATCGGCCAACAGCTATTTTTCATCCCCCTTAATATTAAGGGTAGTCCACCCCTAATTTTTTTTTAAATTTTTAGATATTTTTTTTGAAACAGCATTAGAAAATACATACAACCCTGAATTTGCAACCCTCTACGATCAACCCCTGGTTTTTAATAGCGATATTAGTATTTTAATTTCATTGGGACAATTTTTTTAAAGTATTAAACCCAGTGAAAATATAAAGTGCGATTGTTATAATCGATTGTAATAATCGATTGCCGTCAAGTCGATGTCAAACTTTTTTTTTTATGGAATAGGAGGTTAACGAGCAGACGGGTCACCTGATGGTGACTACCGCCGCCCATGGGCACCTGCAACTCGAGAGTCACAAGTGCCTTGCTTGCCTTTAAGGTGGGAGTAGGAGAGGAGGGGAGATGGAGAGATAGGGGGGAAGATAGAGAGAGGGAAGGGTTAGGGCCACCGATAACATCGTTCGCTTGGCGAAGTACAACGCAAGCATTGCTTCACTGCCGGTTTTCTGTGAGGCGATGATATCACTCCTTTCGAGCCGGCCCATACGTGCCGAAGCTGGCATCCCACTGTTAAACTTTAAATATGTCAGTTAAGTTAATGAAGTACTTTTAATTAAGAAAATGAATGGTTTGGTGTTTTGTTATTTTTATAGGCCGTCAATAGACCACAGCGCTCCATTCTTCTTTCAGTCAATGACCCCATCCCCACAATAAGTTAGTTATTTTTTATTTGACTACCAAAATATTCATTACAAATAATTAATATGGCAAAACAACGTGTGCCGGGTCAGCTAGTATATATATATATATTTATAATAGTATATTTGATCATAAAGAGCGCATTGACGTATCGTGAATGTCGCCTTATCAATATAATATATAATGTCAATATTATTTCACTTGGTACAAAATATTTTGTTAGATTACTTATAAATGGCTGATGTTTAATTCTGACTAGTATCTAGGTTATCTTTCATTTTATTTAGATTCCAAATTCAAATTAATTTTACTGTAATCACCTACGATATTTCTTTTACAAAAATCATTTGCTCATTTGTTTAGCCTAACTACGGCCCGCGTAAGTAGGTCAATTGTTAACAATTCAATGGAAGATTTTACTGCAAAGAAACTTCTTTCGTCTGATTCTGTATTCTATTTCATAAAACGAGAAAACCCTGGACTACAAACTTACTGTAACTTAAATTGATTATCTTTTACAATTATTAAAACACTAGCAACCCGCCCCGGCTTCGCGCGGGTACAAATTATACACCTAAACCTTCCTCATGAATCACTTTTTTGTAGATTTATCTGTCAGACTCTGTAGATTTTCGGTTTATCGCGAACAGACAGACGCGGCCAATTTTATTTGGATTGGTTTCTTTATAGTACCATTATGTAAGTCAGTATTCTAAGTAGATACATACCTTCAAAATTATGAGTTTGCAAATGAGAACTACGTTACTAAGTAAGACGTATTGAAGTCACTTATGTACATTATTGTTCATTAATTATCCTTTTCGTAACGCTAGTGGTGAAACCAGAAAGGAAGGGACTAGGCAATATGCCAAGGCCACATTGTTACAATTGCTAAGCTATAATATTTCGTGTATAGTGAAAAAACCTTACCTCGTGTTTTAGTAGATATTATTAATAGGGAAATACGGTTAAGTAATTGCGGCCCATCAAAAGGTGGTCGTTTAAATATATTTTTTTATCAAGATGTACTGTAATTATACAATTTAAAGGAAAACTATGATATGCCTTAACGATGTACAAAGTATAGTTCGTGTCTTAACCATATACAAACTATTAAAAAACAAATAAAAAAAAACAAATAAAAAATACATACGATTTAAAATCCTGAACTTTAAACATTAGTTTTATGAGAAACGGAGGCAAAAATACCTGGAAATTCAAACGGTCATAAATTGTAAACGAACAGTTTAAAAAAAATAATCTTGTTATTACTGCGTGCTAGAGTCATGCCTTTTCAATGATTTAAGTAAGTGCTCCTTTTTCAAATACATCCTGTGTACGTAAAGGTAATTCTTTGTACCCCTTTTTAAACAATTTTCAGGCCAGACGGAGTATTAAATTTTGCATTGTTATAGTTTGCAGAAGTAGTGCAGATCGCAATTTTTTTAATTTAATATGTGTTATAAAATGTATACGAAATCGGCTACAAAAAGCTTCAGGGGTCCAGTATACATACCGTAGATACTATGGCCTGTCATGGTACCGGAAGTCTATACAATGACGGTTCAAGTTATACTTGTCAATTATAGTACAAAACATTTTAAAGGTAATGAATTATGATCGGAATCCGACAACCAGACGATCTCTAGTAATTATTTAAAACGTACAAATGTATTTCTTAAATAAAATATTTGTTTCTGTGTTTTTTTCTTAATAATTTGTCGCGACGAATCCTCAATATGTATGTAGGTATGGCTCAAGTTTGCTTAAAACCAAGTGAAAAAAATCGAGATAAATGTATTTTTAATCTGTACCAATATGATAAAGCTTAAGAATTTGTTTGTTTGTTTGAACGCGCGTTAAATTATTATTGTATTGCATAGAGTAGTCATTAAGAAATATTATAGGCTATGTAGCATCACGCTACGACCGTTAAGGAGCGGAGTAGTGACCATGAATACAGGTGATACGGCGGGGAACTGCTAGTATTGTACAAAATTTCTAAAAAACGACGCCATCAATTAATTCCAAAAGTAGTAGATACTTTGTTAATAAGTACAACAAATTAATTATAATTAAAAAAAACTTTTATTCGAGAAATATCTTTTTACCATTAAGGTGACAAAATAACTGATGGTCAGTCGTAAACAGCGCATTGCTAAACCAGTTTTTGACAAAATCAAGAAACTTCTCTAGTGATAATGGTCAACAACATACAGTGTAGTGTTTCACGTTTTATTCAATTTGTATCTATAAAAGAATATAATCTTTTCTAGTAACTGCAATCAACATCATCCTCCGCGCTTTTTCCCAACTAAGTTGGGGTCGGCAATTCAATTCAAATTCAATTCAAAAAATCTTTATTTCATAAAATTGACCATCAATTATTCGACATCGTCGATATAATAAATAATTATTATAATTAAAATTTATAGATCGACACACACAGAGTCACCGCAACAATAGTTTGCTTCGTCAAATGTAAAATGATTAAAGAAAACAAAAATTTATAACATAATATCACATCTGCCTGTTTCGATCTATAACCGCCGGCCGGCTTTCAGTCTAACTACGATACGGCCGAACTTTGATATCTTACGTGAAGCGACTGCCATCAGACCTCCACAACCGGACCGACGGTTTAACGTGCTCTCCGAGGCACGGAGGGGTCTCACTGTGTTAACAATGGTCACCCATCCTAGACTGACCTGGCTATTATTACTTGATTGAGTATTAAGGCTTATCCTTTTTCAACAGTTGCAAAGAGACTTTAAGTGGGTTTTTTTTGAAGTTAAATATTTAAGTAAGTAAGTTTATTGACGTACAATCTATATCTTCTATACATTAAAAAAAAATCTATTACGACTCCTTCTGGCCGTGTGTATCCAACCGATTTGCTTAATTTTTAGGGTTCCTCACAAGGAACCTTTATAGGATCACTTTGTTGTCCGTCTGTCAAGAGCCTTTTTCTCAGGAACCAGTGGAGCCTTTAAGTTGAAATTAAAATTTAATACTTATGGCTACAGTCCCTTAAAGCTTAAAAATTCAAGCTTCTCAGTCAACGCAATCAAAAGATACGGCCATTGAAGATTAGACGCCTTAGATTTTAACAAATTTCAACATTTCGCAGATAAATCAAAACCGATAGGGTATTTGCCATTGACACAGAATCATGAAATTTGGTATGCAGCAAGATCTTAAAGCACAAGTAAAGGAAAAAAAAAACGGAAATCGTTAATTTGTTGTTATATCACATAAACAAATATTTTTGATGATTACAATCTTATATTTTGCGGTTGAAAAGTTGGCTTTGTCGTATATCGATGTATGGGAGAGTATTTTTAGAACTGCAAAGTTTATCTTTCGGAAAAAACAGGCTAAAATTTTCTAGAATTTATACCCAAAATGGACGTAACATCTACATACAAGTTTGCTTGTTTCCGGAACCCTCGATGCGCGAGTCTGACTCACACTTGTCCGCTTTTTTTAAATGAATGGGATTGTAGCACAGATTTATCATCAAGCATTGGAAATCACCTTACTCATCTCAAGTTATGCTCAAACGCGATTTCCTCCGGTGGTTTCTTGTTGTCATGGCTTTCTTTCTCTAAATCTCCGACTTTATCCGGAGGTACTTGGTTAGTTTTAGATTGAGAACACTCGCTTTAACGAGCTCCTTCATTTGAGCTTTTGCTCACGTTAATTGAATGAGTTGGAGGGAGCTAGGTGTAAACATTCTGTTGAGTTTCAAAATACATTTTAAATTACAAGAGAGTGACAATCCTCCATTTTGGTTCGTATGGTTCGTATGGTTTGCTGTGGAGCAGCACGGTCCTCTCGTAAAATTATTTAAATAACTTAGTTTATTATTAAAGAGGCATTTGACTATAAAACCTCCACGCACATGAGCAACGAAAGCGTCGACTCATATCGACTTAAACAGAGGCGTTGCTGATTTCAGTTACTGTCCTCCTTTCCGTTGCATGTCCTATTCTCCATTTATTCAACCATAAGGTAATCCTATCCGACAACAAAACAGTGACAATGGCCCAGAAATAAAATTATGATCACACTAGGATCACAAAACAAAAGCGTTGTTTTTATGACGACCCAATATTTTCCATAACATTCATATAACCGTAAAGTGTATAATGAAACCCGTTTTTTTTTTCTGTATTGGAATAGGCGTTTGACTTCCTACTCACCTGATGAAAAGTTAGTCATTTTAGGAAAGGTACTGTCCTATCCACATGCATTGATATGTTCGATAGTCATAAATTATTTTCCAGTTATTTTTTACGTCGGAGAGCCATGCTTCGGCACGTATGGGCCGGCTCGACTCCGCTCGATACTACGGCCTCACAGAAAACCGGCAGTGAAACAATGCTTGCATTGCTTTTCGCCGCGTGAGTGAGGTTACCGGAGGCCCTAACCCTTCCCTCTCCCCTATTCCCGTCCTTCCCCTCTCCCCTATTCCCGTCCTTCCCCTCTCCCCTATTCCCGTCCTTCCCCTCTCCCTCTCTCCTCCCCTCTAATCCCCCTCTCCCGTCTTCCCGCTCTTCCCCCCTCTCCCGTCTTCCCGCTCTTCCCCCCTCTCCCCCTCTTCCCTTCTTAAAGGGCGGCAACGCACTTGTGACTCTTGAGTTACAGGTGCCCATTTGCGGCTGTAGTCACTTACCATCAGGTGACCCGTCTGCTCGTTTGCCCCCCATACCATAAAAAAAAGTATTTAAATATAATACCATATGAACTTGGAATCTAAGTAAAATGAAAGATAACCTAGATGTTTGTTACATCTGAATATTACTTTCTATCCCGGCAAAGTGTACGGTTCCTGTGGGATAGATTTCACCAAAATATCCACGCGAACAAAGTCACGGGCATCATGCGGGCTCAACCGATCATCATGAAAGGTTGCATACACTTTGTCAGGGGTACAGAACATATATTATGGTACCTTTCATCCAGATAAAAGGTATTTCTCCCGAGTGGTACCTAAATTGATCGACAAAAGCTATAAGCCATCTATAGTCAATTAATAACACTCATTTGTCTACGTTGTGGCTTGGGCCGCCTTAACAAATTCTGGTAATTCCAGCTCAAAACTATTTCAACAAATAAAATGAATAATCCCACTAATATTATAAATCCCACTAATATTATAAATGTGAAAATTTGGATGGTTGGATGTTTGTTAGTCTTTCACGCCAAAACTACTGAACCGATTGCGATGAAACTTGGTATGTAGATAGCTGGAGACCTGGTTTAACATATAGGCTACTTTTGACCCCGATATTCCCACGGGATCGGGACATACGCGGGTGAAACCGCGGGGCGCTGCTAGTATTTTATAAATGTAAACGTAAACACAAGTGCCAATAAAATCCGTAATCGTAATCATAGTTTCTCTTAAATAAACTCTTAGTTAAGATCAAGTAACCAAATTAATAAGCTATAATCTTAACCTAAAGGTCTTTCTCGATTAGTAAGACTAGTAAAATCTTTTAAACAGTATGGCATGTACTGTAAAAAGAAATATTGAATTCTGCATATAATATTCAACATGGCAATTTTTTTTTCAAAATTTTTCGTGGCTTTTTTAGGTTAATAATGTGTTTTTTTTTCTAGTATATCCTATACTATAGGACAACAAAGACTAAATATCTTACAAATATATTCGTTAGAGGACTCGGTCTTCCCGGGAACACCCAGTTCGAGTCCCAGGTATGAAACTCTGCCCTGCTCGAGCTTACACCCCCCAATCCCTTTCCTTCCATTGCCTTTCCTTCTTACCTACCTTCCCCTTTCAATTTACTTGCAATTTTCCCACCTGTAATTCCCAAAGAGCCCGAATAACGGCCCTATTACTTGAGTGGGATCAAATTATTGCTGACAAAGTGTAGGTGTTTAATACGTCTCTGCATGCCTCTTCGGAGATACAGGCGTAGTATATGTATAATAATAATAATAATAACTCCACACATCTCACACACGGCCGTCTGATCCCAAACTAGGCAGAGCCTGTACTATGGTAACCAGACTGCTGATAAACATACTTATATATTTCTAAATACATACATACTATAGATTAATTACACCCAGACACAGAACAAATGATCGTGCTCATCACACAATTATTTGTCCTGGGTGGGAATCGAACCCACGACCTCTGGCTTAGCAGTCAGGGTCACTAACCACTAGACCAACAGGCCAGCCATATGTATACTGTCCGATATCCGTTGATATGTTAGGTAATAAATTTGTTTTCCGGTATTTAAATATAAATTATTTAACGTCAGTTAACTTTTAAAATGTTCTGCGATGAATAAATCTTCAGTAAATAATAAATTTATACTTTAAACTACTAAAGTCATTATTATAAAATTTAATGTCGGTATGGGCGTTGGCACACAGTTCCCATACTCGTTATCTGGTATGCTCATTAGTTCATTATGCACCGTGATATCTTTTAACACAGCAAAAAATGACGTAACAACAGTCAGCTCATGAAAACCCAGATATAAAATTCTCCACACACGATACCACCAACTAATAAAATTTCCCATTTTTCCTCAACCAATATAAATGTCAACATGATATAAAAATATCGTCCACGCGTTCAAAAGCAACCTGAACGTGTATATAAATAACTGTACTGCAATGGGCTTATAGACTAACCTTGTCAGCAGTGAAGATCGTTTTAGTACACCAAGTTACACACTAGATGGCGCCAGTGGTCGCGAAAGTTTTAATCTTGAGACTATTTTCAGGTTACGTCACGTTTTATGTATTTTAGTTGTATATAATTACCTTTTTCAGGTGTTATATACAAAAAGAAGATAATGATCCGTTCGTTTTAATGAAATATTTTACTTTGAGAACAGTTGATCAGGTTTTCTTAAGCAGATTTCGTTACTACCTCATATCTTATCTGTTTAGTGTATTGTGTATTGAATTATTCAATATTGTAATGCGCAATTACTTTTAATATCTTGTCAGTGGTACATTTGTGTGCTGTGTGACGTAACTTTGCAATGGCATCATTTACGTCACTGCTAATCTACGTATATTGTAAACACTCATTGGACTCATTGAAATACAATGAAAGTTTATCAACAAGAGACGTAATTTCTAACAACATATAGTGCCTTTACCAGCCATATGGTTTTGAAAACAGTCTTGCAAACCCGTATATAGATTATATATTCTTGTATATATGGTTCATCTAACATAAGTAAGTACGGCCATATACGCAAACAGAGACGATTGAATAATTATATTCGGGGTCATCTAAGATTAGAATAACAAATAGCGTTGAGAAATATTCAATCAAAAAGACGTAATCAAAAGACAAATACAAAGATGTAATATACGTAGCCTTTAAAAATAATGCAAAAGGTATGAATGCACGCCCTCACAAAAGAAAACATCAAAAATAAGGTCCTTAATTTAATATTTGTCGACAAAAGATACAACAAAATGGCGGCGGCGACTAACCCGCGTAGCGTTTCTGAAAGCGTCTGTCTACGGATGCGTGCGTCTCTTTCCCGCGCGGTGTCTACGCGACCGTAAGAACGTGATGGGTATAGTACCCCGATGGGCCTCGTGTCAAGGTGACGTACCCTTGCGTACGCGTCGCGCAAACTTGTGCCAGCGAGGTTGTTGAATTTTGTTTTATGATTCGAGGTTCTTTTATTTATTGCCAATTCGTTCAGATACTTTAATGAACTGAAATGTTATTAGATGATTTGGTTTCGTCGAATTAGGTTCTTACGACATTAAGTATATTTGTTTATTAGATGTTAAATATAGTAAGGAATCGATGTGGTATTAGTAATTAATTAGAGATAACATTAGACGATACAATACGAAATAATAAATAAGCAACATTAAATTACGAGTATGTGTATTTGTTAAATTTAGATAAATGAAAACCTTGTGAACGTAGAACAATAAGAATGGTGCAAATATACATAAATATATTTAGAAGTCAAGAAATATTATCGCCATGTCTATAGATGGGTAACCATTAACTTAAAGATACGATACCAAAATGTTAGTGGCTCAATCACATGTTCATAAGAAGTAGATCGGTTATATAAACGACATTTATACTAATGATGGATTTCATTTGACATCTGTAGTTGTCAATTCTGACATTCGGAATGCTTTTGGATTTGCCAAAATTCTCTCGTAATATAAATTGACAAATGACAGGATTCGATCTTCAATCCAAGAGGGATCAACGGGGTCAGACGGTCTTGTGCTTTTTTACTAACTTAGTTATTTGTTTAAAAATGTGAGGCATAAAGGGAGTTTTTTTCAAATTAACTCTGACCGACTGGATGTGTGAACTGCAGTTAAAGTACACTACTTTGATTTTGTTTTGACACGATCGGTGCAATTTGGTCGCAACGTCGGGAAGTCATAAAAGGTGTCGTACTTTACAAATACTACTTTAAAATATTGTAGTTATATGTAACAGTATGTAACAATAGTTGTATGTAAATTACAATAAAAAGTAACAAACATAAATCCTATAGCTGAAATGATGATGAAATTTTTTTTATGGGATAGGGGCAAACGAGCAGGCGGTTCACCTGACGGTAAGTGACTACCATCACCCACCTGTAACCCAAGAATCACAGGTGCGTTGCCGGCCTTTAAGGTGGGAGTAGGGGAAGGGTGGGAGTAGAGGAAGGAGTTAGGGCCTCCGGTAACCTCACTCGTTCGGCGAAGCACAACAGAAGCATTGCTCTCTATCACTCCGGTCGAGCTCTCAGTAGTCTTATTTATTTATTATAGATACGCCAACAGTATACATAATACAACATTAAAACACAATGTGGCACAGTTCTTGTATGTACACCTATAAAAGGCATGTACAGTAGGCATACACAAATAGATTGACGGAGGTTTGACTAGAAATTATGAAGCTGAAATTACAACAATCTGAAATAAAATAAGGATGTAGACAAAAAAAAAATGTTCGAATGAAAAAATTCGTATTCGTAATGAAAAAATTAAATGTAAAAATTGTTTTTAAACTTTCGCGACTTTGATACATATTAAATGTGTAATTCGGGACTTAATACGAAGAGGTATTGTACCTTTTAAATATTATCGCGATTAAGTCCCGAATTACACATTAAATGAAAAATATAATGAATAAAATAAATGAAGTACAAAAGTAGCGATTACACTAGCGATTTCAATATTCTATGTTCGAAGTTGTGAAACGCGAAAAATATAGTATACTAACTGCCCGCGGTTTCATCGACCCCGATGCCATGGGAATATCGAGATAAAAAGTAGCCTATGTGTTAATTCAGATTTCCAGCTATCTACATACCAAGTATCATCGCAATCGGTTCAGTAGTTTTTTGGGTAAAAGAGCAACAAACATCCATACATCCTCACAAACTTTCACGTTTATATTTAGGATTGTCTTGTATATCTCCTATTGAAGATAATGTTATCTAAAGTAAATTATGTTCTTATTTTAGGTACGTACACATTTGGAATGTTTAAATTAAAGCGGGAAGAGAAGGCTTTGTACTGTCGAAATTCGACCCTAATTCATTATTAACACCACTCTAGTTCCCATAATATATTTAAAATTGTTCTAATTATGTTTATTAGGTAACACAAAAGCTCATGAATAGTTACGAAACAAAAAAATAATAATTGATTAACAAACAAAGGCTGAAATAACTTTTAAACTTTCGCGTTCCATGATATATTTCGACCAGGTCGCACAGGCTGACTGACGTCAGTCAAAAATATGTACCAAATACCCATTGATCGTGCTAATTCCCGTTTAAATCATTAGTACCTAGAAACCTAGCCAAATCGATTTATCGTCTCCGAAACCCCCTGCATACTAAATTTCATGACAATCTTTGTAGCCGTTTCCGAGATTCAGATTACATATATATATACATATACACAAGAATTGGTCGTTTAAAGGTATTAGATTAGATAAATATAGAGGACGAACGGATGATGAACTGTTTTGTTTTTGTTTATTTATACATACGTAGTTATATACATTCCACCCATGAAGGAGTGTGAGAATTAACATAGCTAAAGTTTTTATAGAGAAGTTATGGATTTACGGGTATTTTGTCCCTCCAACACAAAGGGAGGATCTTCCGACCAGCCAATGCCTGGCGGACCTCGGCGCAACGGTTGATGTTGGGAAGTTGTATAATTGTATACTAATCGGCGCGAAAACTTTCATTGCGCGATGGAGAATCAGTAATTACTACGTAGTTCAGACCGTCTACGCTAGATGGTGTTGATATGTTTTTGTTGTATGTCTCAACAAAGGGTTACAAATACTTTAAAGAAAATTAAATTTTATTTATTTATTTATTTATCTCTTTATTGTACACCTTCAATGTAAGATACAATCAAAAAACAATACAAACATTCAGGCATATCAATTGGCGGTCTTATCGCTCACGGCGATCTCTTACAGACAACCTTTGTACGGATATTAACAAATATATTTCAGGGTAATCTGTGGTGTACTGAGATAGGTTAATATATATTTTAATATTTACTTAGTATACTATACTTATATTACCATAAACATACTACATACATACATAAATATATAAATATGTACCTATATGTATATATATATATAGCAGATTAAAATGAGATAACCCCTTATAATGATATATATATATATATATATATATAATTAAAAAGTATCTATAATGACAAATAAAAATCCTTCACTTGTTTTTAATTTTAATTGCAAATACTTGAAAGAAAATAAAATTTTAATTGTTTACGTTCACATTGCTAATGTCAAACAGTCAAACACATAATAATAGTCTGTCATTTGTTTACGTGTTTGTGTGTAATGTACATATGGCTACATACATATGGAATTATGGTAGAGGTCTTTGACAAAAAAACCTCAATAACATGTAAATTTAAAACATTAATGATGAATGATTATAATTTTTCGAACAGAAGAAATTTAACTTCCGTGTACTCTCTATTGGGCCATAACACGGATTGGCAATTCATTTTTAATATGTCTTTGAACTTTGAAAACTCAGAGTTCGCGACTGGGGATCTAACTGTACGGACGCTATTATTTTCTCAAAATTGTGCCGGCTTATTACATGTTTTTTAATTATCTGTACTCTGTTTTTTTAGAATGACTACATCCTACTATAATATTATAAACGTGAAAGTTTGTGAGGATGTATGGATGTATGAATGATGTAGATGGCGACCTGGATTAACACATAGGCTACTTTTATCCCAATAATGCCACGGAATCGGGACTTAAGCGCGTAAAACCGCGAGGCGCAGCTAGTTTCTAATAAGTCTTTCATGCAAGTTTGTTTTATCTTAACTCAGTTTTAATTTATTTCAAACTGTACGTAATATGCGTATAGCCGTATTTTAGCAATACACACTGACCATTTTACTGTTATTAAGACGTAAAAACATTTCGTTGATCTAGGTCACACTTTTGAAAGTTAAATACTTTCATTTATGTGCAGCGACATTCATAGTTAAATATAATAACAAAACTCACGTCGAGTATTTTTTCCATTGAATTGAAATATTAAGTGATCCTACTAATATAAACGCGAAAGTTTGTGAGGATGTGTGGATGTATGTAGATGTTTGTTACTCTTTCACGCAAAAACTACTGATCCGATTGCTATGAAACTTGGTATGTAGATAGTTGGAAACCTAGATTAACACATAGGCTACTTTTTATCCCGATATTCTCACGGTACCGGGACTTAAGCGGGTGAAACCGCAGGGCGCAGCTAGTAATCTACATATTAATACGTGAAGGGGATTTTTAAAAAAAAAATATTTTTATTCTTTTAATTTTTTTTTTTTTTAAAAATCGCTAACGGCGGAGCGTGCACTTTGGAATACCGTACTTCCCACTAATATTATAAATATGAAAGTCTGGATGGTAGTATGGATGTTTGTTACTGTTTCACGCAAAAACCACTGAACTAATTGCGATGAAACTTGGTATGTAGATAGCTGGAGACCTGGATTAACGCATAGGCTACTTTTTATCCCGATATTTCCACGGGATCGGGACTTACGCGGGTGAAACTGCGATGTGCTGCTAGTAAGTTATATAGAAGAAGTGCAGAGAGCTAATATTTTTCAACAATGTGTTACAAATTTATAAATTACCTGAAAACAGGTAGATCAAGCTACACGCATCTAGTGTAATATGTAGACCTGTCATGGTACGTAAGTCTATACAATGACAATTCAAGTCATACTGGCCAATGACCAAAACAATTGAAATAATAAATATCCTTGTGCATATTAAACATCGCTATCCAGACCTTAGCTAGGCAGAGCTTGTGCCATGCGTTCTAGAACACGGATAAACATACATTAATACATATTTTTAACCGACTTCAAAAAAAGGTGGAGGTTCTCAATTCGTCGGAATCTTTTTTTATGTATGTTCACCGATTACTCGAATACCTACGCCTGAACCAATTTAGAAAATTCTTTTCATTTCAAAGGGTATATGGTCCCATTTAACTTTATCGAAAACAGTCGAGCGGTTTTAAAAAAATCAACAAATATCTAAAAATTGTAAACATCGATGATAGTAACGTTTGCTCCGAAACATCGCTGTCTCAGAGCATTGCGTTTAGTTGGCCTACCCATATTATATTTAAACAAAATACATCTATTTTCCACTAAAAAGCACATTGAAGTCGGTGATGCATACATATCATACATAGATGCACCCAGAGTAATGCGAATAGACATATTCATACATACAAATATTTGCACAGCAGGAAACCGCGACCTCCGGCCGGCAGTCGAATGCACTACAGAGGTTAAGCAGTAAGGCGTTGTCACTGCATTAATTGCATTCACGCTACAAATCATTTAATCCTTTTCGCACAATGTAACTCTTATTATGTTGACTTTGTAACACCGGTCTTCTTGTTGTAGGGGCTTCTTCAGTCAAAGGAAATACAGGACACTCGGCCTCTGCGTGCAGTCTCATTACCGTTTCCCATCCGAGACTTGTGGTTCCTTGCCCTAGGTTCCTCTCCCTACCCATTCCGTCTCCCACTCCCTTCCCGTCTTAAATGTCTACATTCCCAAGGAGGGTTGGTGTTAGGCAGGCGGCTGGCTGGCCATAAAAGAAATCGGCCAAACCCCTTTGTAATGTTACACATTGCGCCGGACCCAATGATTATGATTTGTAATACCTATCTGGTTTCAATAAAGGGACTGGCAATAATAATAATAATAATAACTCCACACATCTCACACACGACTGTCTGATCCGAAACTATGCAGAGCTTGTACTATGGTAACCAGACTGCTCATAAACATACTTATATATTTCTAAATACATTCATATGACACATAAATTACACCCAGATACAGAACAAATTATCGTGTTCATCACATAAATATTTGTCTTGGGTGGGAATCGAACCCACGACCTCTGGCTTAGCAGTCAGGATCACCAACCACTATAAGAGGTCACCTCGCTATAAGAAGAGAAGGGTTATTAGAGCTGTACACGTTTGCAAGCTTGGTTAAGCAGCTCACGAGTGATAAGTATCTATAGTTTTCTGATATTTTCTAATATTTCCTATCAATTTTAACACTACTGTAAATGCATCTAAAAAAATTCTAATCTCCTTTTTAGATGTTGTTTGAAAACTAAAAGCATTTTATATTATGACTTCACATAAACTTTATTACATAATGTAGCGTTATATGCCTGACTTTATGAGCACTAGAGCCTCCAGTCGTAGCTCGAGCCTTCAGTCTACCTCACAAGTAGAACCTCAGGAGACGGCTTGTCATTAAATATTCAAGGAGTCTTATATTTTCAACGTCTAGAAGCACTGCTGTACGAAAATTTTGTGTTCTATTTTTGATTGTAATCTTTAAACAAGGAGGGATTGAAAACTAATTGGTTTTATTCTTAACTGACTTAAAATAACAGTAACAGATTTATCACGGAGTTTTTTCATGATTGTAATTGAGTACTTTTGTGCCATTACACGGTGTTCTATTATATATATATATGTAAAACTAAATTTCTATCACAAACATCTTCCACTTTTGTTTTCATTTCGGTGCTCTTTCTCGTTTTGACCTTCGAGACTGTAATCTTTTATATAGGATGGTAATGAGATAATGAAGGCAGGTTTGAAAGCTACAGTTCCGATTTTATATTTTAATGTGTTTATAGTTGAATTAATTGAACTCAGTTGGTATTTAGATTGAAAATCATCAGCTGTTTTCCTGGATCTCCTATAGATTCCGAATTTTCCATGCCATCCCGGTTATGTAGCAAACACTACGTAGATTATAATTTCTAAACTTTTTCTATTATGTTTGTCATAATACCGGTTCTTTCGGTGTAAAATATTTGATTCCTAATACTATAAATACAAAACTGTGTTGGTTAGATTTTTTCAAAGAAATTGGTATCTATTAGATTTTTTAGTTTATGGGTTGGAGAAATTGTTTGTGACCGTGTCTGTTCAAAGACAAATAACACCTTTCAGACCTTTTAAACTAAGTAGGTAATAACAAAATGTAGTTAATCATTGCTATTAGATTAAAATGAATAAAATAAAACATTCTTTATTGAGGTCAGTGTAATTAATCGCAGAATCTTAAAACCTTTTATCTGTCCGTTAGTTCATGTTAGACAAATTGATTGGATTAAGTAAGGCAATTATACAAATTATGCAGACTTTAACTGCTTAAGATGTATCCAACAATCTATCACTTAACTCTAGACACGTGTCAGTTATTTACTTCCCGTTGCCAGGATAAGCGCAGCAAGCCAATAGCACTATTGGTTTGCCTTGTTTGACTTAAATTTATGTCTACTTATTTTCAGAAACCCGAACAGTTGTTCTTGTTCATTATTTGACAAAAGCTTTGTTTTTATTTCTTACTAGCTGCGTCTCCGGCATGCGTTGCAATGCCATTTATTTCTTTTTTAATATAGATTTTTATCATTTAGAGGACAAACATACAAACATTGATACATTACATACGTATATATACATATAATCTGAATCACGGAAACGGCTCCAACGATTTTCATGAAATTTAGTATGCAGGGGGTTTCGAGGGCTATAAATTGATCTAGCTAGGTTTAATTTTTAGAAAACGTACAAAAAAACGAGCAAAGCTCGGTCATTCAGGTACTTTACTCTTTAGTAGGTAAGTAATTTCTGCGCCATATTTAAAGTTTTTTTTTATTATTACAGGTACGTTCCAAATTTGCAGTATTGGACATTTACGGGTAAGGTTGGTTAAAGACTTAAGTTATTTATGTCATGTTTTTGATGGGATCTCATTTACTTTTGTAGGTGGGTATATTAAACAAAATATCGATAGTCAATGACACTGTACCTACTTATACTATTTATCTATCTCTTTAGGTAGTGTGAAGTGACAACAAATTGTATGAATTGAAAAAGTAACTTTAATCCGATATCTATCATAATTATATAATATAATTTAAAAAAAGTGTGTGTGTGTGTGTGTGTGTGTGCAATTCACACACGGCAGAAGTGAACCTTCAGAAAAGTAGCCTACGAGAGAATGAGAAATAATAAAAAGTAAAATCAACACAAATAATTTTAATTTTAATAAATTTAATTTTAGATAATTTCTATAAAAGTTATTGGTCAAATTATTTTATTTTTATTTTATTCAATAGGTACAGATACAGACAACAGATCAAGATATACAAAGCATGGCCTTAATAATAAACAGTAAACAAACCTGAAGTCCAGTTACAACTGTACACAACTTTCAAAACTACTACACTACTAAACACTAGTTGTGTTAAAAATTTGAAGCTTGCGTGTCTGCTAGAAGTACCATAAAATTTTGGAACATAATAAATTCTTGAACTACAATTTCAAATTAAATGTAATTTGGGAATATACATAGTTCCATTATGCCTACTTAGTTACAGGAGGTCGAAAATGTCCTGATTGGCTTCGAGAAAAGATTGGTACGGCCTTTGTTTTTCTTCTACTCAACTTGGCGGGGGCCGTACCGTGCCCCTAGATATTACAAGCATTTTTTAATGTCCTTGAAATTTTTCCTAATTTTGTTTTTAATATTTTCACAAGTGACAGTCTGTCTTTCTATGAAATGATTTCCTCGTAATATTAATGATGGTTACTGTTTATTATCAGGCTGGCCAATGGCTATTTTACCACCTTAGTAGTAGAAAAAAAATTAAGCTTCATGGTCCAGTATATAACAGCCGCTCATCGACGATTGTGTCTGAAATACATATATTATGCACAGATATACATAGATATATGTATGTATATGTACATACATTATTATGCTTCGCTCCTATTAGTTGTAGCGTGATGTTATATAGCCTATAGCCTCCCTCGGTAAATGGGCTATCTAACACTAACAGAATTTTTCAATTCGAGATTAGCGCGTTCAACCAACCAAACAAACAAACAACCAAACTGTTAAGCTTTTATATTATTAGTAGATATTTACAACCCTTTCTCAGTAATCAATGACAGGCAGGTGTTGATAACCTGTTTGCAATTTGTCTAATTTCAAAACGATTTATATTCGTAAATAGGATCTATGTATTTGAAATTAAATGAGCCAGAGGGTGATATAATAAAGGGAGACCCAATAAGAGTGTAAAGTAGACAGTGTTCCGATTATGTATGGAATGAAATATCCGGCATATGGCCCCCTCGGCTCTGAACACAGGCTCTCTCGAGACGACCGGTTCGGTAAACAACCAACCAACACCTTTACGTCAAAGGAACGCCAGATGCCGAGAACATCGCCACTGTACGTGTGTCGATTTCTCGCCGTGCACAAGAACTCGGCCTTTCGCAGACTTCAATTTGGCGAATTTTGCGTCGGGACTTGGGCCTGCATCCGTACAAGATCCAACTGACCCAAGAGCTCAAAGTTAATGACCATAGACAACGCCGTGTGTTCGCTGAATGGGCCTCGGAACGCTTGGAAGAGGACCCTGATTTTGGCCTAAAAATAATCTTTAGCGACGAGGCACATTTTTGGATGAATGGTTTGTTAATAAGCAAAATTGCCGTATATGGGATGACCACAACCCACATGAGGTTCACCAGGTGACAAAGCATCCACAAAAAGTTACCGTTTGGTGCGGATTTTGGATTTTGCCACACAGCGAACGACACAATGGACATTCTGCATGAACGGTTTGAGGGTAGGGATATCTCTCGCAGAGGTGACGTGAATTGACCACCAAGTTCGTGTGATTTGACTCCGCTAGACTTTTTCTTGTGGGGTTTTCTGAAGTCGTAGGTCTATGCCAATAAGCCACAATCGACCGTTGCCCTGAAAGCCAACATAACGCAGGCCATCGCTCAGGCGGATCTATGCAGCAGAGTCATTAAAAATTGGACCTTTGGATTCATGCCACCATACGAAGCCGCGGCGGACATTTGAACGATGTCATACTCCATTAATAATGGCATAAATGGGCCTTTCAAACAAAAAATAAATTTCGTTAATATCTTACACACATCTTGTTTTATTCAATTTTAACATCGACCCGTCCTTGTTGAAATACCCTTTATAAGTGCAGTATAACACACCATTTTGTTTAAGTCGATTCCATTCCGATACACTGCCTCACTAATAACCATAATAAGGGTCCCAAATTGCATGAGATCAGTTGCAAATTATCCACATTAGCAGGGTTTTTGGGAAGGCTTAAGGGCCTTTCTCCAACTGCAACCAAAACCCTTCTTTCAATTTATTTAGAGTACAGTAAGTTTATTTCTTTTGTAATATTTTTCTATGTATGCGATAAACAGCTGAACTATACTACAGCAATGCAGTAAATAACCTCAATGTTTATGAGGTCAACTGAACAATATTTACATACATTTTCAGCTATCACGATGCCACAGGTTACTTAGAAACTTAGAATGTCACTCTTCATATTACGAATCATACAGTAACTTTAGTTTTAGTTATTGTCAATATACTAACGGTTACCGTATGCTTCTATGGTCACATATGCACTTTTAAAGACACACACATAGGCTTAAATTCCTTAATAATTGATGTATATTTAAAACGGATTCTTCAAATTCGATTGAGCAGTTTCAGATAAGCGCGTTTAACCAAAAAAAAAAACCAGATAAGTGCGAGTTTGACTCGGACACCGAGGGTTCCGTCCAAATTTGTATGTAGATAGAATAGTTCGTCCAATCTCGGGACTCTATTCTTAACGATTTCCGTCCGTCTTTTATGAGACCGTTTTTATCATAGACAAACTTAACTTTGCCAGTCTAAAAGTACTCCACCTTACATATACGATATACGTCACAGTCAATTTTACAACCGCTTATCGATATAAGTTAGTAATCACAAAAAAAAGAAAATCTAATATAACAACATATTAACGACTTTCGGATTTTTTCCTTTATTTATGCTATGAGCCTTGTTCCTCACCAAATTTCATGATTATAAGTCAATGGGAAGTACCTACCCTATAGGTTCTAATTTACCTGCAAAGTGTTAAAATTAGTTACAATATATGGCTTAAATAGCCGTATCTTTTGACTGCATTGGCTTAGAAGCTTGATTTTAAAGCATCAAAGGGTCGCAGACGTACTTTATGTTAATTTCAACTTAATACCTCCACGCGTTTCTGAGAAAAAGTTTCTTGACAGACAGACTGACAAACCACAAACAAAGTGATCCTTTAAAAGTACCTTTTTTTTCTATTGTGAAACGGAACCCTAAAAACAAGTTCTTCAGCTTTATTATATAATTGTAGAATGTGATAATGTAGTTTGAACTCTTTTTAACGGGTAGTGGCGTCGTGGTCAAAGCAAACAGTGCAATCTGTTGTATTAAAGACTTTGAACAAGATCAAATTTTTACCATAAACTTTACCTGAAGTAGGTTTGTAATCGTTTAAGAGTAGACAAAAACTTCCCAACTTATTGACTGTGTTGCAAAAATGTTATTAAGATTGCTCACCCAAAGTAAATACATGATCACAGTATTGATCAATAGTTTACATAATCATGATAGTCACAAAGTCGATCAAAACCATTTATTCTTTAAGTTAGTCACAGTTACTTATAAAATATGACCCCATATTTCTGTTACACATTGTAATACAACGGTGAATCATATATTATTGCCGTTGTCGACCCTAAATATAAATCAACTTGGTTCTTTGCAAGGAATGGGTCACTGTTACCTTTCTTTCTATCCTTTTCGGATCTTATTTTTTAATAATATGAATCTAGTCGTATCTCTGAATGACGGAAGTAGGGTGCTTACTCCTACTCGAATTGGAGCCACTCAATTGAAGAAGCACCTCCACAGCGTTATCCTTCAGAAGACGCCACCTAAACAGTAACATTGATGTAATAGTGTATTTCTGCTAGTGAATTGTGTACCCAGATCTCCTTCGGGATTGGCAATGTGTTGGTGACGCCACTGATGTTGCGAATGTGTATATATGTACTAGTTATCGATCACTTTGTTTGTATAATAATAATAATAACTCCACACATCTCACACACGGCCGTCTGATCCCAAACTAGGCAAAGCCTGTACTATGGTAACCAGACTGCTGATAAACATGCTTATATATTTCTAAATACATACATATTATAGATAAATTACACCCAGACACAGAACAAATGATCGTGCTCATCACACAATTATTTTTCCTTTAATCGAACCCACGACCTGTGGCTTAGCAGTCAGGGTCACTAACCACTAGACCAACAGGCCAGTCGAAATTGTATTGATTGTGACAGTTGTATTGATTTGAAGATTGTTTAATTAATCCAAAATGTTCACCGTCGTTTTAAATAGCGGGGCTCAGCTGGCATTCGTATAGAATGGAACTGATAATTAGGTAAACTACGAAGCCTACATCCATTCATCATCAGCTTAGTTATACGAAGTCCACTGCAGAACACTGGCTGGTACTCTAAGCAAATATATACTTATGCTTTGCTTTCTGTGGTGGGTATTCATTTTAGTTCGTTCCATGATTTTGAGGCAGAAACTTGATTCATATCAGAGATGCTCTAAAACCAAAAAGTCATCTGGTCACAAATAGGTTCCAAAAACCAGAAGATAGGACAGAATCATGACTATGGGACCTTTGAGGCAACCGTTTTACAGAGGAAGGTAAATCTGAATCTAAATTATCCGCGCAGAGCCATGAATATCTGCTTCTACCTACGCGCCTTTTCCCACTATCTTCCCCCTGAATGATGAGTTAGAGCAGTTTGTATTTGTCATTTCTCATGACGTGACGTGTCAAAATACGACAACTTGCGCTTAATACAATTATTCATGAGCTTCAGGTGCTTCTTAAGCTCATCCAGTAGTACTTCGATGTTGGTAGTTCGATCGCGCCACGAAATTTTTTAAATTTCTTTAGTTTTTCTTCCTGTTTTTTTATGTCTTTTGCGTGAGGATTCAGGTTTCGGCGCCGTAGAGCAACAATATGTAACCTTGTACTGAAACACGTTCATTAGTCATTTACTTATTAGATGATAATCAAATAAGGAGTTGATAGATAAGAATTTTAGACAAGAATAATTTTCTTGTTTCGTACATTTTAGAGAGCGACTTTCTCCGTGGTCCGGTTTTAGTTTTTAAACCAATATTTTTATTTATTAACCACCTACATTTTCTCCATCCCTAAGGAGCTTCCTTAAGCCTTCCCTTTAAGGCCAGTTGAAAAGAAATCGTCTACACGTTTATTTTCTATTTTTAACTGAGACGGTTTCATTAATACATGAAGAGTAATCGCAGCTCATTCAAATGTAAATAATATATCAGTGTGGGTGCAATTCCGCGAATGTTCACGCTTGGTTCACACGCTAAAGTCACAATAAGTGGGCACAACAGTATGATGCTTCATTAGATCGTTGCGTTAAGTTGGGGAAGGCAACGCAGTAAATACTCGTTATGTTTACACTATTGAATCTTGTAGCCGATATAAATAAATAGTTTAAATGGTTTCCTTAGACGTATTTTCTTCTAACAAGGCTTAACCACTGGGAAACGGGCGGTTATTGGTTGTAGATCGACACAGGCAGATATATGGTATTCTTGGTATTTTTTTTTATAATTTTACATTTGACAAAGCAACCAAGTGTTGCGGGGACCCCGTGTATGTCTATATATATGTATCTATAATTTTTTTTTTAAATTAACATCGAGTAATTGATGACCAATTTTAAAATTTTAAGAAATAAAGATATTTGAATTTATAATTTTATAAGAAGTACCTGTACCCTAGAGAAGACATTGGTTAAATAGCAGCATAATACTAACATGGTGATTTTTTGCTAATAAGAAAAATGTCTTAGTCCCCTTACTCAAACCTTCCCCGAACAGAGCATTAGACTGACAACTAAAGCTCGGAAAGCTTATACATTATGCAAGACAGAAGAAAAAAAGGATAAAAGCAAGTGGCGAGCTGTTGTCTCTTCTTACTCCGAAGGAAGAAAGTCGAGAGTTTATGTATGTACATATGTAACATAGATGTATTCACTCTCTTAAATGAATTCTTCCGAAAACAAATCGTTTCCTTTTTCAAGAATGGCGTAAAAGGGACTTCGGCGGGAGTGTCTACGATGTACATGTTTGCAATTTTGACGGTCTAAAATAATTAGGTAAATACTACATTGAGAAGGTCATCATAGATATGTTTACATGTAACTCCTTAACGAATGCATCGATTTCAATGTGATTAAATTTGTAAAGTTACTTGGTACTGAACCGAACATAAACAATTTTTAATGCAAAGGTTCCTAAATAAAAATAAGAACAGTGTTTATTTTCCTAAAAATACATACAACTTTTCTCGTAACTTTTAAAAACATTTCAATCTTGGAAGTCAATTTTAAACTCTCCTAATTGTCGTATTGATATAAATCTTATGTATGTATGTATGTATGTATGTATGTATGTATGTATGTATGTATGTATGTATGTATGTATGTATGTATGTATGTATGTATGTATGTATGTATGTATGTATGTATGTATGTATGTATGTATGTATGTATGTATGTATGTATGTATGTATGTATGTATGTATGTATGTATGTATGTAGTATTGATGACAATTCTATAATTATTAGTTTTTAAACTTTCGCGACTTTGATACGATATATTAGATGTGTAACTCGGGGCTTATATAAGTAAGGTAAACTTTTTGTTTACCCGACGTTTCGATCGAATCGCAACGATTGTGGTCACGAATGGACTCTACAATCCGTCTTAAGGCATCTTGAAGCTGATCTGTTGATGGAACCAGAGGGGGGATCGTGGAACGCTTCTATGGCTACTATTAAACCCCACGAATATATTCTCTATAGTTCGTTTTGGCGAGTACAACAGATAGGGTTTGCTAAAGATGGTCTGATGAGGAAGCCAGGAGGTAGATAGTGGACCTCTTTTTTTACTTTTTAATTTGTTTCTTTTTTATTTTACTCAACAATAATTTATTTCGGTTTCTGAATTTGCTTTGCATATTTGTGCAAAAATATCCGACACTACAAAATATATTCTTTTTTTTTTTTTTATATTCATTTAAAGGGCTTTGTCGCTGTGCGACCACATCGCCCTATGACAGTACGAATACATTAGTTAACATCTAACATAGACACAACTCTACTAATTTATATAACATCTGGGCTTCAACCGACACAGGGTTGGCCAGAACACTATTACAAAGACCGATATTCATACCTCTCGAAACTCCTAAATGTTCCCTGTAAGTTCTGTTTCTTACACATTCAAAAATAATGTGTAATACATCATCGATCACACCGCAGTCCTCACAGTTGGGAGATGAGACTTTGCCCATTAAAAATGCGAATTTCTTAGAAGCTATAATACCTGTTCGCAACCTTAAGGCAGTTACCAAAGCTTTTCTATTAAGTTCCACGTTTTCGATGGGTATTTAGGTATTTGCGGCTGTATTGTACGGTACCAAATACCTTTCTCTCTCGATCTCTCATCAAAATATTCTTGCCAACACATATGACATTTTTCTTTTACGACTCTCGTGTAGTCAGTATGTAAAGGCAATACGTTTAATGTGTTGCCATCCCAACATGCTTCTTTTGCTAACTGGTCAACAATATCACTCTCCCCAATGCCAACATGTGAGGGAATCCTTTGCAGAACAATTTTCCTACTTTGTGATTGCAAATTTAGGATTGACTCCAATATTTGATAGGCACTCAATGTGCATTATGGAAATATTGGAATCAATCCTAAATTTGATTCCGCAGTCGTTGAATGGATCGAAAAATGCAGCACCACCAACTCGTCCGTCTTTGGATCCATCTGTATAAATCCTATGATACCTGTCGTATCGTTGATCTACAAAATTGACTCAAGTGTTTTGCAGGTCATAAGAGTTATACAAATGTTTACCTTTATTGACTGATGGGATAAAATCACAAACCACCCGCGTTAAATCTATACTGCTGACCCATGTTTGCAATGAATACATCTCTAACTGGTTACACGAATGTAGCACCATTGAATCTAAGGATTGGAAAATAGATGTGAGTAAGGGACGTCGTTTGTTGGCCCAATAAGAAGAATGCGTACTCTCCGATAGTTCTTGTCAGTAATTGTCTTATTATTGTTAAGCATTTTAGCTTTTAACCCGAATTTACAAGCCAAGTATTGCCGGCGATATTGAAGTGGTGGTAAGTGTAATTCACTCTCCATTGTGTGTATTGGAGTACTCCGGATAAAGCCTCCTATAACCCGTAATACTTGGTTCTGGACTTTGTCGAGTTTATATAAGTACGTTTTACAACTAGTGTCATACAAGAAACTACCATAGTCTTATCTACTTCGGATGAGAGATATATATAAACGTCTTACATGTTTTCGATGAAGACCCCATCCCCGTCCGACTAGTACCTTTAATATATTTACTAACTTGGATACCTTTAAGACAGTCTCATTAATATGTTTTCTCCATCTCAACGAGCCATCCAACCACATACCGAGATATTTCACCTGGTTGACAGTAGCAAGAGAGATTATTTAAATAAATGAAGTTATGATCCATCATACAATCGTATATCTGGTGACCCCTCTGATCAGATCGACATGACCAGTTGAGGTGATGAGCGTTAAAGTCACCAAGAAGCAGCGTTTTTCTATCAGAGAGTGAAAATAGAAAGTCCCAATCGTTTTGTGTTGTACGTACCGTGGATGGGCAATATACAGAAATTATATTTTCTATGTGTGGGCAGTTAAAAACTTTTACATGTATTAGTTCTATGTCCGGATTAGTGCTATTAATTAAACATGGGGTGCACTGAATGGAGTTGTGTGTTAATATAGCCACCCCTCCATATCCATTAGATCTAAATATGTTATAATTGCTTATACGAAAAGCACTTCCTTGCTCCAGCCAAGTCTCGCTTAGGACTGCAATGTGTACCTTTTCTTGTAGTAAAAGAGTTTCGAGAGATAAGGATTTCGGCCTTAAACTTTGACAATTTCATTGAATTATTACAAAATTTGTATTGACACAAGTACTATCCATAATTAACAAGGCTATTAAAAAGTGAACTAACAGAAGTACAACTCAAAATTTTTGACAATATCCAGTCTGTGCAAATTGCAACTACTTGTTTAATTTTGTTTTCCAAGGAAGTCTTACTAAATATAATATTTTTTAAACGTACAAGAAGTGGTAAAAAACATAAATTTTCAAATTTGTTATTGGAAGTCTTACTATGAGTCTCTTTTTCAACCCGAGGACCGTCGTCAGAACTTGTAAACCCCGACGCCTCTTTATTCCAGTTAGTCTCCATGCAATCTGCGGCACTGGAAGATGGAGGAGGTTGTAAAGGTGTAGGCGCTCGTTGTCTCTTTTTCTTTCTACGTGCTTGTGTTGACTTAGGCTGATCCGCGATAGGAGTAAATAGCTGAGAAAACAGGCGTTCGCTTTCTGGCCCATCGTGTTGAATATTCTTGTGTGTACTCTCCGAGACTGTGATTCGTTGTGATTGTATTTTATCTTCTTCACACAGCTTGTTAGGTCCTGTTAGGTTAGGAATCAGGCTAGGCGGGACATATATTAACAAGGCTTTCCTATAAGTACAATTAAACTCAGACATTAACTCCCTGATCCTCCTCTCTTTTTTAAACAAAGGACAAGATTTTTGCAATGCCATGTGATTTCTTGTACAGTTGACACATTTGTAGGATGTGGTGTCGCAATTCTCGTGGCCTTTTGTGCATTTAGGACACACAACTTTTTTTGATGGGCACATTCTCCACGCATGCCCGAATTTCCAGCAGCGTGAGCATTGTGTCACGGGAAATATGTACGGTTCTACTTTCACCCTCATCTGCTCAATATATATGTACCCAGGCAGTGATGAGGTTCTAAAGCCAAGGCGAATAGTTTCACTTTCAATCCAATTGTGATTAGTGGCACTCGTAGAACTCGGCTCAATATTATTCCGTTTGTTTAGTCTTTTAACCGATACAATATCATAATCACACGATAAACATTTTAAGATATCTGCCTCTGAAAGATCTAACTCCACATTTTTTATAATTCCGTAAGAGATTCCAACCTCCGAAGTTTTCTGGCTTCTCCATCCTAACTCCGTAAATGCTCTGCACCCAATAAAATCGTCGGCATCAGTTGCGCATTCAAAAGTTATTAAAATTTTATTTTGATGAACGTATTTGATGCGCTCAATTCCTTTTATAGTGTTTTATGTAAACAATCGGGCGAGTGCGAATTGTTTAGGAACTGTATTGTGTGTAACTGACACTTGAAAATTATCTTGCACTTCCTGACTGTCCCACTTTACTCCACTTTATTCCTTCTATAAACTGTATTCCATTCCTCTGATGAGTTATCCTCTCTAGTCCTCTTGTTTAATCTGTTTTCTTCTACCTCCTCGTTTGTTTGTATTTGTTCACTGCATTCCATTCTGTCTTCCGTTTCATTCACAAGGTTAGTACTGTTGACACGCGTCCTTTGATATTCGACCCTATCGTCGACAGCACAAGAGCGATCACTCATCGCGCACGAGCGGCGCCCCGGCCGTATCGCACGCTTATCGCAGATTTTATTATTTTACTATGTGCCGCAGCGTTAAATACACGACCTAATGACACGAGGTGGCACCGGCGAGTATGAAAATATATTCTTAAAGCAATAAAATAACAAGGTGGATATCGTAGAATCACTATTAACTGGTGCCGTCCCCAGAAGACTAACAGCTTTTCCAATACAATGGCTAGCTTTTAACCCAGTAAAAGCTACTAACGTGAAACATCAGTCAATATGCCAATTATTTACAGTGCTTCGGATCTCCAAGCATATAGAGTGTCATCGCTTTATGTTGTAATCTCGGACAATGTTGCTACATTTTTGTGCTATTTTAGAAATTTTCCACAGAACCATTTGCAGCAGGCAGCATAAACCGCAGTGCTTCGAAGATTGGAAGTTACATCTTACACTTATAGGTTTCCCAACTTCAATGGCAGCGCTGACATGTCGTCTTAAATATGAATTTGTTCTTCCTCGCGTAGACTTTGTCAATCAATTTAATTATCCCTAGGAACATTACTTTTTCAAGATGAAAGGTGGCCTATGTCCTTTTTTGTATACCTAACAATGTGTATGAAATGTCATGATGATCGGTTAAGCAGTTAGGGAGTGAAAGTGTCACGAGCAAACAAACTCACTTTCGCATTTATAGTTTTTTTTTTATGACCTAGGTGGCAAACGAGCAGACGGGTCATCTGATGGTAAGTGACTAACTGACTACTGCCGCCCATGGGCACCTGCAACTCAAGAGTCATAAGTGCGTTACTGACCTTTAAGGTGGGCGTAGGGGAAGGGAGGGAAGAGGGGGGAGGGAAAGGTTAGGGTCTCTGGTAACCTCACTCACTCGGCGAAACATAACACAAGCGTTGCTATGAGGCCGGGTTTCTGTGAGACCGTGGAATCACTCCGGTCCAGCCGGCCGGTACGTGCCGAAACATGGCTCTCCCACTTCAAGTGGTTTCAAGTTAGAATTCCTTTTTTTTGTAAATATTGTATCAGTATATTTTAGTAAACGGAAGTAAAAGATCATAGACCATTAAGCTATCTAATGCGACTACGATATTTTTTCTTTCTTTTCAGTATATGACTCCTAATTATTAATTACAATGTTTAATGATTAATCATTAAACAAGAACATTAGCTTTGTATTTGAAGACTAGTGTCAAGTCAAAATTACGCGACTGGACGTAAAGAGTATTCACTGTAAGTTAGGGGATTTTTATTAACTCAACTTTAAACCATAAAGAGACACATGACTTTTAGTGTTTTTCAATTTATTCACCCTTCTCGCCTATAACAAGAAATAATAATCAAATAAGTTTACCTTTTAACATAAAATGTCAAAATTCTAAAGTGTAAAGCTTCAGACTTGCGATCGGGTAGAAATAACGAAGCGTAAACTTGCTAACGGGAGCAGTTAGTTTAGTTAGAGGGGCTAACGACAATACTAGTTAAGAATGACCCACGTCACGCTATAACTATTCCTATTAAAAACTAGCTACGGCTCGCAATTTATATCGGGATAAAAAGTACCCTATGTGTTCATCCAGATCTCCAGCTATTTACATACCAAGTTTCATCGCAATAGTAGTTTTTCCGTAAAAGAGTAACAGACATCCATACATACTCACAAACTTTCACGTTTATAATATTAGTAGATTTTATTATTGGCTATCAAGCTATGGGTTATCATTATTCGTCAGTTGTGCACGTGTGCTAATTAACGTGTTAATAGTTCAGGTTTACCCGAGGTAATCATTTAGGTTAGTTATATATTATAGGTATAACATCAATCTATGATTCAGAGGAACCAAGTGGTTGAACTCAAGCGCCGGCAACATATCTTTTATTAGCGTTAAACAAGCATGCATGGGTTGCTGGATTTTTACTGACTCTAACTTGTCCTAAAATATTCAGATTATCAGTTTACCTGCATAACAATTGGTTTCATATCTTAGAATATTATTTATAAATAGACAGATAACTAAAAAAACCGGTATAACCCCTTTTTAATAAATACATCATAATTGTACCTATTTACGTCAAATAGTGATCGACCAGAGGTCGAAATTCGATCGTAATTAATATAATATTGATGGTAATAAGGCTACGTCGAAGGTTGGAAAAACCGGACATGTGCGAGTCTGACTCGCGCACCGGAGGTTGCGTAAGCAAACATACTTTTAAGTAGATAGTTCATGCATCTCGGGAATCGATCTTCGGAGCTTTCGGCCGCTTTTTTTTCTAATAGATTTTGACTGGCCTGTTGGTCTAGTGGTTAGTGACCCTGACTGCTAAGCCAGAGGTCGTGGGTTCGATTCCCACCCAGGACAAATAATTGTGTGATGAGCACGATAATTTGTTCTGTGTCTGGGTGTAATTTATCTATAATATGTATGTATTTAAAAATATATAAGTATGTTTATCAGCAGTCTGGTTACCATAGTACAGGCTTTGCCTAGTTTGGGATCAGACGGCCGTGTGTGAGATGTGTGGAGTTATTATGTGTGGAGTTATTATTATAGACAAACCTAACTTTGAAATTCTTAGAAATTCTCCCATATACGATACAGTCAACTTTCCAACCGCAAAAAAATAAGTTTCTAATCACTTTTATTTTTATGTGATATAATAACAAATGAACGACTTTCAGATGTTTAACTTTACCTGTGTTGTGAGATCTTGCTTCTTACCAAATTTCATGATTCTAAGTCAATGGGAAGTACCTTATAGGTTTTGATTAACCTGCGAAGTGTTCAAATTTGTTAAAATCTATGACTTAAATGGCTACCTTTGATGGCGTTGACTTACATGTTTGATTTAAGCACATCTTGAAGGGACCGCAGACATAAGTATTTGATGTTAATTTCAACTTGATGCCTCTACGGGTCCCTTTTGAGGAACAGAACCCTAAAAATTAAATCAAGGGCAGCAATGACTCAATTGTTTTGTTAAATAAAAATGATTTTTATTTAAAGTATCTATAAAGGGAAAACACTGACATGTCATATTATTTAATAAATTTTCATTATCATTATTTCTGAGGTATCGCAAGCAAGCAGTATATTAAATGTAAATCAAATGTTTTCTAAAAATCACCAACCGTTGATTAAAAGAGTAAATAATATCAATCCTTTTAAGTTTATCATTCGAGAATTCCCCAAGAAGCACCATGGCCGCTCGCATAGACAATTCGTCCTAGATGTTCAAGCAGACAGACTCAGCTGTGCTACTTAATCTAGTTAACCCGTGTTAAGCTGATTACGTCACTGCTCACTAAACTGATTGGTACGAGAGTGTACTCGTGAGTTGGACCTGAATTGATACTAGGACATATACTTAATAAGTTTGCCTTCTACTCTACTAAATATGAAATACTAGCTATGTTATTTTTCTATCCCTGTGGTAGTACTTTTTTTCTTGATAATAGATACGCTGTCTCTTTCTGTATCCATGACGCGTATGCAAAGTTTCATAGTCAATAGGTTAAATAGTCAAACCGTGAAAGTCTAACAAACATATTGATATTGGCTTTTTGTGATACAAGTTAGGATAAATGAAACTGCACTTCATTTCCTAAATAGTAACGCAAATAGATGTTTAGTAATCCTGACTGGTGAGCCAGAGGTTCGATTCCCACCCAAAAAAGACTGACTTGTTGGCCTAGTGGTTAGTGACCCTGACTGCTATACTACAGGTCGTGGGTTCGATTCCCACCTGGACTGGGTGTTCTTTGTGTCCTTTGTTTGTATGTTTGTAAAGTCCCTGCGACACAGGAGTAATTCCTAATGCTAGAGCTGTCTTTAAAAAAAAATGTGTGATGATCATGATAATTTGTTCTGTGTGTGGGCGTAATTTATCCATAATATGTATATATTAAGAAATATATAAGTACTAACTGCGCCTTGCGGTCCCGGTGCCCTCTGAATATCGGGATCAAAAGTAGTCCATGTGTTAATCCAGGTCTCCAGCTATGTACATACCAAGTTTCCAAGGTTCACATTACCTTTTTATAAATTGTGAAAAATGTAATATAAAAGATTATATTCTAAAATATGTTAAACCTTGTTGTGTGCCAAGTCCGCCTCTATACAATTTTTGCATTAAGTTTTCAATGAATAAATAAATTATTTTTTAACGGAGCTAAATGGGTTACCGTAGCTTCTATTCTATTAAAAGGTTTTTTGTTATAACCATATTATCTACTAGTCGTTCATTATTCATAGTGTTTTTCGGCGAAACATGCTGTTCCTAAATAGTGATATTTGCTAATAAATATTTTGTATTGCCATTCAATAACAACGAAGATTTTGACACCAATCACGAATATATGTTTTACGTTGTAATAAAATGATTAATTGTGAGGTTTTAAAACTTAAAACCACATTATTTCATTTAAAAAACTATAATAAATAAGAAGAATATTAAAAAAGGTTTAGGTTATCCCTATTATCACATGACTGCAAACACCAGCCAGATCCATTACGTCATTAACCGATGAACAAGCTGACAGCTGTCTGTTGTCATCATAATGTTACCTACGTGTATGTGTTCAGTAGGTACGGAATGGAGCACTGTCAGTTTATCGGTAAGTAACGTAATCAAACTCTTTTGGCAGATGCGAGTATTTTAGCAGGAAATTTTAAAAGTATCTTTACTTTTGTTTCATTCTAAGTAAGTTTTTTTTAATAGATTTTTTTTTTGCGTTAAATAAGCTACCACGGGATCGCGCAAATCCTAGTAGGGAGTTACACTGGATAGTGTGGGATCGTACTTTATTGGATTGAGATTCTTAACTCTGATGTATCGGACGGAAGTGAAATCGAACGAAACTTCGATTCGACTTCGAACAGCTACTTCAGTTTCATTATTGCACCTTGTTGTTTTTGAGGCAAACATAATATATATTTTTTAAAGTAAAAATATAATATAATAATATTATTTTTATATTCTTATAAATAAACGAATAGGATTTAGGAACTCTCATACTCTGTTCGAACTCAACCAGGTACAGACGCACGAAATATAATAATTTTAATGACACCGATCATCTCGTGGCTATACACAGACTAATAATTCAAGAATTACAACTTAAAATATCCTCTGTGTCGATTGTATGCACTCAGAGTCTTATCTAAATACCCGGCATGCATTTCGACGACCAAATAGATAAAACAATCAAGGCCAACCTTAAAAAATGTTAAACAATGGCTGTGTACGATACATTTGCTGTCGGTATTGGTGCTACGGTCGTAAAGGAAATGAGATGTCCGAACTAAACTCTAATTAACTAAACTCTAATGAACTAAACTCTAATTAACTAAACTATAATGAACTAAACTACATATTTCCGAAATAACATATGAGGGTCGCGTGCCCTGTACACTAACTGGCACCTGTTCTTTCAAAAGTTTTTTTTTCAGTGGCTTTTTACATTAGAATAACGGATTTAATTTCAAGATATTGAAGATACCTACTTACATAAATATTGTAATGCATTTAAACTTTGGCGACCAGTATGGATATCTCATATAATAATAATAATTAAATATGCTCTTCATTAGTAAACGCGTCACTAACAAGAACGTCTAGACGGATTTGTTTAAAAGTTTTTATGAATATTTATTAAGGTAAAGAAATATTGTAAACACGTTGAAGTAAATATTATAAAATTTGGGGGTTTAAAGTGTTTTTTTTTTATGGGAGAAAATATGTTTGTTGCTAGTTACGACATAACCGCTTGGCGACGGTAATTAACTTGAAAGGGACGACATTGGCTTAGATTGGGCACACAGGATTGATCCTGATTAGTAACAACATAATAGGTTTTTGATTTAGATATTAATCGAGACTTAATCGTTGTAACATTTATAAGGTACCATTTTTGTTTACCCTACGTTATCTAAATTCCGTAGTATCCTTCAGTCTTTTTTCTTTCGGGTCATTGTTAGCAACACAAAAATCTTAAAAATATTAACTAATCTCTTAAAATAAACTGGAAATATTTACATAATTATGTCACGTGCCTGATTTTAATAATAAAGTGTTTTAGAACAATAGGGAATATGCATGTATTTCTTTTTATCTTTTATTGACTTGTTCCATCATTCTACCCTAATAAAAAATATAAATAACCTTGGCAATGTTCAAATTAATTTTTAAAGTAACATTGAAAACATCGATAAAATTTGATCTGTTTGAACGCCGCCATCTTTCGCGGGCCTTGGATGACGTCACGTTCCACGCTTAGTGTTGGTTTCATAAACTTGCTTGAAGTGTTACAGTAATTTTATACTGATTTCCAGTTGTAATTAGTATTTATTGTAATTAATAGACGATGGATAAAGTTAAAAAAACAATTTTATAGGTATTGCCTTGTCCCTAAGTGTAAAAACACTATAAGAAGTACACCCAATACAGTATTTTTTTCTGTACAAAATAATAATGTAAAATACGAAAACAATGGTATACATTAATGAGAAGAGATGAAGTATCTTCAATATCGTGTTTAAATTTTTGTGAAGATCACTTTAATGGAAGCATATTACAATTTAATTGCTAGTATAGTGTGAATTAGTCAGCAGTAATTTATGTTTGTTTTAAATATCAAGCAGAAGGCAACTTGCTTGTCTACTTAAACTAGGTAACAAAAGTCTAATAAAACTTCATGAATATAACTAACTATACATATCTTACCTATCCTTTAGATTATAATATAACAAGTATTATAATAATTACCTTGCGGCTTTCACTCCTTTAACCTCAGCGGACGTAAAATCTGAATTTAATGCAAAATATATAGTCATCATGAATTATTTTCTGTAGATTGTCCGATTGTGCTTTGAAAAAACTACATTCAGTCATTGTGCTAGATGATTTCTAATATCACTAGAATGCTTAAATTGCACTAGCTAAGAGCAAAAACCACAGGAACACCTATCTTTCTCTGTAACACTACGAGTATAGGCACCGATAAATGACAGAATGTGGAATGTCACGTCATGTTTTGTTTCGACCAATGGTGAAGCGTTTTGCAAAGTTGAATTTCGCGCCCTTGTTTTGCATATTTTAATTAATATTTTTTGCAATTAAACACGAACTAAATAAGAAAATAATTGTTTAGGCATAATATCTGGCCAATAAAGATTCAAGGAAAAATTAATCAATAAAATTTAAACAACATGCATATTCCCTATTACGAATGATGAATTTATTTTTCTGCAGGAGAACAATGATGCAGAAAAATTAGAATTAAAAAGGACTAATATTCCCTTCTAGATTGTGAAGTCATTTCTCTTTATCTAAACTAACATTATAAAGAGGAAACATGTGTGTGTATGTTTGTAATGTTGTCACACATAAACTACTGGACTGATTGCGATGAAATTGGTATGTAGATAGCTGGAGACCTGGATTAACGCATAGGCTACTTTTATCCTGACATTCCCACGGGATCGGGACTTACGCGGGTGAAACCGCGAGGCGCTGCTAGTTTAACGTAAAAACCATACGTTCAGTAGGCAATTCTATGAAGTAACAAGTTTTGACGTCATAATTAGCTCAAACCGTCAAATAATTTACATATTTTTATTGACTTTTAAACTTTCGCGTTCCATGATATAATATTATCTACGTATGAACGGGAATTAACGCGATCACGAAAAGGTATTACATACCTCTGAATTGCCTGACGTTTCGACCAGGTTGCACTGGCCGTGGTCAGCCTGTGACCACACACTTCAGCGATTTTAAGAAGCTGTTCTATACATGACAATGGAACCCTTACTTAAAATCACTGAAAAGGCATGACTCAAGCATGCAGTTACTAAAAATATATATCTAGGCATTATGTCGCAAGCTTGAACGCTTTCGATGAGGCAGTGGGATAACTATATATTATGTCAGTAGCTAGTTGAAGTACACCCGAGTCACTGTTGCTGACCGAGTCACTGTTCCCTACTTGACTCTAAGCACTAGTAACAGAGGAAACAAACAGGATAGGCTTCAAAAGCTCCTACTCTACTAGAGAAGTAAATAAATAAAAATCTAAAAAATCTACAAAAAATATTTTCGAAATAAAAACTATCCGTTTACAAGTTATGGCCTTTTGAATTTCCAGGTATTTTTATGAGAAACGTTTCTCATAAAAGCAGCTGGAATGTGTAAAGTTATAGATTTTAAATCATCATTTATTTTGGAACTTTTCGCTCAGTTATTGAGAAAATCCATAAAAATTAACAAGATTACAAACGAAGCGGAGGTACCTCATTTCTTACATATTTCAAGTATCACATCGAAATCATTCGAGGTGATACATTGACGCTACTTGATAACGCAAAGGTTCTTATAAACTTAAAGGTGAAGAAATTTTCGTAATCGTAGTGTAATATCCTAACTAATATTATTAATGTGAAAGTGAGTTTGTTTGTCACGCTCTCACGCCATAACTGCTCAACCGATCATCAAAGATAAAGGATACCTTTCATTGATCAATTGATAAACAAAATGTATATTCACTCTAGCAAAACCACGGGCAACAGCTAGTATGATTAAAAGCAAATGTTTTGAAACTAAAATGGTCACTTACATTAGTAAAGTACACTTATGCCGCGTTCCAATAAATAAGAAACGATTCGTTTTGCTTACGGACGATAAAATTTCGTTAAATTTCAATGAAAATTTGACCGTCCGTAAGCAAAACGAATCGTTTTTTGTTTATTGGAACGCGGCATTAAACAGTTATCGGCAAGAGTGGACTATCGTAGTAGGAGCGATTATCGTAAGTTGGGCACTGAATTGACAATTGATTGATTTAAATGACAATGGAAACAGTCATTTAACGCATGAAATGAACACGTTCTGTGTGCTCGTTACATCCACCTGCATCTTCGTCAGTTGTCTGTGAACATAACAACTGTATCATTGCCGAAATATCTGAAACGAAAAGTTACAAATCTATCTATACTAATATTATCAACTGTAGAGTTTATTTGGTTGAACATCTCAGGAACTACTGGTTCTAATTGAAACATTATTTTAGTGTTGGATAGCCCATTTATCGAAGAATAAGATATTTTTAACCGACGAAAAAAAGGAGGTTCTCAATTCGACCGTATTATATATTTTTTTTTTATTTCGACACGATAATTAGAAGTGGCTTGAACCTAATTGACCTCCGAGATTTGTTTACGTAGTCAGCTAGTTTAGTAGTTAGTACAAGTGAAGGTAATACGAGCGTGTTAAAAATTATTGTGAAGCACATTAAGCTACACGAGTCTAGTATTTAGTTGGTAAATAGTACATATGGTCGAATTTCCACCACCAGGCGATCTCTAGTAAAAATAAATTTATATTAAATTGCATTATTACATAATAAGATAATGTTTAAAGGATAAAATGCCAGCAGATGTTCCTGTCCTCCAGTCACAGGAAGTACAGGACATTCGGGTACGGGATCCCGGCCACTGCGAGCTACTCAGTCCTGTTCCCCATGCGAGACTTGCGGTATCCCTTATCTTAGGTTCCTCTTACTATCCATTTTTCCTTAAACAAGTTTACCTTCTTCCTTCTTTCCGTCTTAAACGACTACACTCCCTAGGGGGGCGTCAGGCAGGCGGCTGGCATTACAAGGAACTAGACAAAGCCCTTTGCATTGTTACAAATTGGGAAAAGGGAAGGAAGATGATGATGTTTAAAGGATATTAATCTATTAGTTAATGATAAACATTGCTGAGCTTCAATATCTTTTGCTGGTTCGATACGTTCATTTTACTGATCTATGTTACAAATAAGCCAGGATATTTTACTTAATGGTTACAAGAAGATGCACTATCAAATATTCTGTTAGAAGGTACTTACAGCTTATATACTTTATATTAAACTTTTGAGTTGGTTATAAACTCAAACTCAACTATGTACTGATTTATCCCACATTGTCTATAGGTACCACCTAAATCGCTTTGTTACTGAAATATCGCTTGCGATGACCATGGCGATAATTATAACTAGGCGCAGTTTTCTGTTAGATGAATAAATTTTTCCACCAGGCTGGCTGGCTCTAATTCCAGCAGAAATTTCAGATTGGTTTAATTCCATACATGACTTAATTATAACATGGTATTTACACTATGGACCCTATGTAACTTATAAAATGGTTTCCAAGATTCCAGTCAAGCAATATCTAATAGACCTTTTCACAGTTGTATTATAAGCAATGACAAGCTAAGACGTTTCTTGAAATAAAGAGGTGTGCCTTTTCTACTTGCCCGAAGTCACTTCGGTCTCTTTTGTTTCATGAATATTGTAAGAAGCTATAATAGTTTTGTATGGTTTTTCTGCTTCGGCTTCAATTATTGAAATAGTAACTATTGACCGCGACTTCGTCCGCGTTTCAATTTTGCTGAATCTGACCCAGGGGAACTAATTATTCGAGTTCTTGAATTTAATATATGATTTTAAAATAGAGATGTTTGTGTGCATTCAGCATTTCAAAGTGCCATTTTCAATGTGTGGAGATTGAAGGGAGTAATCATTCTACCCAACGCTTTAAAAAAAATTTCACTAGATGGGAGGTCTATTTATACAGCTTTTACAGAGTTCCCTCTGGTGTTCTAAGAAACCAAATGTGCGGCAACCGCTTACCAACAGTTAAACGGTTTGTATGCTTATACCATAGATACACGATAGTTCTACTTGCATGCACTTAATATGCCATCGTTATGATAAACCAGACCATACAGTGGAAGTTTCTGACAATAAATGTGTCAATAGTTTAAAACAAAAACTGCAATGTATAGCGTCTGTACTTTATTACTTACCACAACGGAGTATAGTATTAGACTCGTGGACTCGTGGTACGTATTCCACACACACGCTTGCGAGAATGAATAGGACAGGTATGAGGTTTTTCATTTTGGAAATATTAAATCTTTTATTGAGAATATCCATAAAAACTAAGTTCAAAAATTATGCAAGTTGGTTTTTATGGATTTTCTCAATAACAAAGTGAATAAATCAGAGGCAAAGAAGTTTGCCTTTCCCTAAAGCGAGTTACATTAAATTCCTCTTCCGAAAAGAGGAGTAAAGCCATCCTTTAGAACACCGTGGTATAACGCCTAACATGGTGTATTTCTACTGTTAGGCTGGGACGACAGTCTGGGAGATAGATATGTTAGACAGCGATAACGCGTTATTAACATTGCACAAATGTGCTTGTGTCGCTTAAAGATTCTTCAGAGGTGCTTAAGAGCGCACTACTCGACGAGTCGTAAGTATTCTTCACTGGGAGCCACCAAAAGTCGAAGGGGACGGTTAATTTTTCGTTTATCACTGTCCTTCATTTTGTTTCACTCAAAGTGACACGTGTAAACAAAAAAAGAAACGAAAGTGACTAATGAATTAATTAACCAACATACACAACAATGTTGGATATGTTCATCAATGGCACTCGGCATATTTCACTCGCGTTCTAAATGAACGAGGAATTAACAATCAGGACAGAGGTAGAACGCAACCTGGCTCTAAGGAGAAGCAAAGAAGTTTACCTTTCCCCCTAGTGCCAGGCATAAATATTATTAGGCCGCCGATAATACAGAGCTATAACTGTCGCAAGCAACACATCTGCTTTAGGTAATCTTCTGTAAGATATTTCTTAATGGATTGGATCTGAATAAGGATTCTGCTGTTTCCTACCCTACTTAATTCCATATAAAATAGTTTAAGACTTCCTGTATTCTATATAAGTACAATTTCCATATTTTTCTCATTCTTTACAATGACATGTTAAAAATGCATGTTTCGAGGATGTTTTATCTTAAATAGCTCTCGGCGTTGTAAATTCATATATTTTATAACTGTCGTAAAATACAACATGAACATGCATTTATTAATAGCCTGAGAGCTCGAGTTGTAAATGTATGTATATTATGTACTCTGAGGTATAGTGTACAAGCTGCCCTGCGGCTTCGCTAGCATTCAATTTATTTTTCTATCCCTAGGCACATATTTTTTGTAAAGAACTTACCTACCATTGTATAACCTATCTACATAATATAATATATGTATTAGCCCGGTCAACCTAGCTGTTTTATGATCAACCACACATTTTTGTTTTTGGATAAATTGTAAAATGCGCTGATTAAGGATTTCGATACCCGCAGTCTGGACAAGTGGGCTTCATTTTTTTTTTACAATAAAAAAAAAAAAGGTTTTTTTACATTTCATGTTATATCTCATTTCCAGTTAGTTTTTCGTCATATATGCCCAAAGCATTTTTGTTCTCTATTAAATTACCTACAAAATGAGACCTGCTCAAAGTCACTAAATGCTTTTGTTTAACGGCAAATGAAGATCAATGTTAAGAAAGAGCGTATTTTTCAACATTTAATAGCTTTGAAAGGAACGTACGTAGAAGTCTGAAACTTTCTGAAATTATAGCTTGTGATGATACTAAAAAATGCTATAAATTTCATCTAGATTGGTTTTAAACTTTTTAAATTATTAACCATCATTTTATTTTCTTTGCCTTAATTGCAAAATGCGTACCTAGTCGGAGCAGGTTAGAAAATTCAAAAAACTATTTAGGTTTTGAGAGCCCATTGGAATTTATAAGAAATATCGATTTTAACCAATTTTATATTGATATTTTGAGTTATATCTTTTTTTACGCGACGTACGACTTTTACGTGTTAACCCTTCGGGGATACGGGTGTGAGTGCATGTACAGCGTACCTAGTTTTAAGCCCAAGGGGGACAAAATTTGTTTTTTGTCTGTCCAGGGGTGACAAATCAAAAAATTTACTCAAAATTACCTTAGTACTCCGGTACGGTCATGTACATGTATGTATGTTTATTTACTCGGCTGAACGCATTTTGCTGTCGTCCAATGGATTTGTGTTGTGGGTTTTGCCCAATATTTGCTGCTATCCATCAGTAAGTCGCTACTCTTACTTTTGGAATAACTAAACAAGGTACATTACGAGCTATAGTCGCCGTAGTACCTAACGTGAGCAAATACACCTAACGTGAGCAAATACACCTAACGTGAGCAAATACACCTAACCCAATTTTCTATGAACTGCATTTAACTTTACTACTTACGAACACGAGTTTTAAAGATTCGATATAAGATTTTGGATGTTTACCGTGATATTGATAGTACTTAATTGTTTTTAAACTTTCACAACTTAGATACATATTAGATGTGTAATTCGGGACTTAATCGCGATTATATTTATAAGATACTAGCAACGCCCCGCGGTTTCTCCCGCGTAAGTCCCGATCCCGTGTAAATATCGGAATAAAAAGTAGCCTATGTGTTAATCCAGGTCTCCAGCGAGCTACATACCAAGTTTCATCGCAATTGGATCAGTAGTTTTTGCGTGAAAGAGTAACAAACATCCATACATCCACACATCCATACATCCACATATCCATACATCCTCACAAACTTTCACGTTTATTATATTAGTAGGATTAGTAGGATATAGTAGGATAATACCTTTTTGGTTACGAGACGTTTCGATAGAATTGCAACGATCGTGGTCGCGAGTACTTTCTATTGCCACAGAATTGCAAATGCATTTAAAAAAGAACCGTAAATTTTCGTATGCGTCGCTTATATGAAGTTAAGCGGCTACACTTCTTCATTATTATATTAAGTTTCGATCTTTATTAGTAATTTAAACGAGAATTAAATAACTTTTACGAGTTAGTGATAAAATTGCTTTTTAGATTAACGATGACATCGTCAATCGTTTTAAGATTCATGCTTCGGCACGTATGGGCTGGCTCAACCGGAGTGATACCACGGCCTGACAGAAAACCCGGTAGTGAAGCAATGTTTGTGTTGTGTTTCGCCGAGTGAGTGAGATTACCGTAGGCCCTAATTCTTCCCTCTTCAATTCTCCTCTACCCCGCATCCCCTACTCTCATCTTAAAGGCCGGCAACGCACTTGTGACTCTTGCAGGTGCCCATGGGCGGAGGTAGTCCGTTACCATCAGGTGACCCGTCTGCTCGTTTGCCATACCATTGCTCGTGTCCCATAAAAAAGAGTATATGTGACGCCTTATAATGAGCTTTACCCACTAAAACCAAATACCCGGTTAAGTTACCGGCAAGTGAGAGAAGCCGCTAAGATGTCCTAATTAAAATTGTAAAGAGGGTATCGAAAATTGGTAACATACTGACAATTGTTTAATATTTTTCCTACAGTGTTATTGATGATGAATATTTGCTTTTTTTATTACTTGAGTTAACCTCCATCACCAGGGTTCATAACACCATTATAATCGAGCAAATTGCAATATGTGTCGTAATTTTAAACCTTAATATTATTAAAACAGGGTTTAAATATAGTAATCTGACTATGGATTAAGACAATATTGTGATACCAGGCCCTCGTAAAATGGCGAGGATGCGCGCCGCCTCTTGGCTTATATGAGTAAACCATGACGTGAATGTGTTTATTTTAAACGTACTTTATTACTATCAAAGTAATACGTATCAGATGAAACCTTTGTTTTGTTCACCAACATTTTTAAAGTGACGTCATTGTTCACTATAAATCATTAAAGGCTTCAACAATGTGACTTTAATTTAGTTTACGAATTGAATTATTCTTCTATATAGCATAACGGTTGTTGCTGATGACTAAACCACACATGAATTATTTTTTTTAACACTACAACTAAGGTGTACGACAGGGGTGTTATCAATCCGGATGGGTTAATGCAAGCTGGTCCCGAATCCCTCCTACGTTAGGCGCAGTACGGCACACCGCCCCCAAAAACCCCGGTGGGGTGACGGCCCCAATAGGTTTCCACATGCACAAAAAAAAGGTGTTATCAACAAATTCTTCTTCTCTATAGTAAAAGTATTGCATAGAAAGCCTCATATTACTTCATTGTCCAGTACCATAGGTACATATGTTCGTAGACGCTTGTGAAACTTGAGGTCGTAGGTTCAATTCTTCGGTCTAAAAAATTCTTATTGGGTTATTTCGTTCGTAAATTTTTATAAATTGTACGGAGTGTATCAACGTTTCTATAGAAGTGATAAAGCTCGCCCCCATTAGTGGACAAAATTAAAGCTGGCAAAATATGGGGGAGTGAATACTCGTGTGCCTGACGTTTGAGACTATTCTGAATACGAATATAATAATTATCCTACTAATATTATAAACGTGAAAGTTTGTGAGGATGTATGAATGTATGGATGTTTGTTACTCTTTCACGCCAAAACTACTGAACCGATTGCGATGAAACTTGGTATGTAGATAGCTGGAGACCTGGATTAACATATAGGCTACTTTTTATCCCGATATTCGAACGGGATCGGGACTTACGCGGGTGAAACCGCGGGGCGCTGCGAGTGTATAATAAAACCGGCCAAGTGCACGTCGGACTCGCGCATAAAGGGTTCCGCACCATCTTACAACATTTAATACTATGTAGGTACTTACTTTCTTTTGCCATTATTAAGATCGAGAAAAAAAAGCCAAAAAACACGTTTTTAGTAGGTAGGGCAGGCCCTTTGAATTTTTTATTAATTTTGATTTTTTATTATTTGTTGTTATAGCGTCAACAGAAATACACATTCTGTGAAAATTTCAACTGTCTGCCTATCATGAGATACAGCCCGCTGACATACAGACGGACGGACGGACAGCGGAGGCTACGTAATAGGGTCCCGTGGGCTACCCTTCGGGTACAGAATCCTAAAATATATGATTATGTTTGCAAAATTCAAAAATTAATCTTATACAAGTTAATTAAGTTTATTAAGTTGGTACTTGGTGAGATCTGAAAAACTGGTATCGGCATAATCTAGGAGGGGCGAAAACTAAGGGATGGTGCACGCGCAGGTTCTCAAACTCTCTACGACTATACTCCTGCAGCTGAGGACCCCAGGTCAATAACGATATACATTTCTAGGTTTTTGACTTTGTCACTGTAACTGGATTCGATGTTTGTAACCGTCACAGGATCAACTATCCTAGTAGTGAGTAGTAGTAGTAGATATAAGCCCTGGTTGCGGAAGAATGCAATAGCGATTCTCGCTCCCCTGATCATAGGCAAGTAGTGGAACTAGGGTTGCCAGATGGTCGGGATTCGTCTGCATTCTCCCGACATTTTCAGTGATCTCCACTCCGACGACAAATCTCAAAATCTCCAGACAAACAGCTTCTCCGAAAGTTTTCTAGGAAATAATGATTTAAAATAAAACAGTGACAGAAGATCGCTTTTTAAAACTGACTCAGTTAACAGTTGCAAACAGCCACAGAATCATAATAGTATCAGTAATACAGCGCAGATAACGCTTCAGTAAAACATGGCGTAAACAATTCGGTAGTTCAAAAATTAAAAGAGAGAGACAAACGATCATCTGATTAAAGTAAACTGTAATTGCCATGTTGTTAACAATTGTATCAAACATTAATTAAAACCTTATAACCAAAAGCCTAAGCCCTTTAGATAATAGTGAAGAGGTTGACGAATGCAAACAGGAAGGTATTAGAAGCGTAGCTGCACCTCAAGGTTTCACCCACGACAGTCCCGGTGTCCGTTTTTATAACGATATTTTGAGGGATACCTTTCTTTACGTGAAGTATAACAAGTAAAAAAAGTATACCTCAAAATATCGTTATAAAATCCGTTAAAATCTATATTTCTTATAAATTTCAACGGACTCATAAATTTAAAAGATTTTTAAAATTTTCTAAGCTGGTCCGACCAGTTTTAAAAAAAATGGTGCATTTTACAATTAAGGCTAAAAAAATTAATGATTGTTAAACAATTAAAAAGTTTAAAACCGAACTCGCTTACATTTATAGAACTTTTTATTATTATCACAAGCTACAATTTCAAAAAGTGTCAGACTTCTATACTTTCCTTTCAAAGTTATGAAATGTTGCAAAAAACGCTCTTTTATAACTTCGACCTTCATTTGTTGTTGAAGAAAAGCATTTAGCGACTTGAAATAGGTCTCATTTTGTAGGTATTTTAATAAAGAATAAAAAAGCTTAAGGCACATATAGCGAAAAACGTACTGGATACGAGATATCACACGAAATGTAAAAAGTTTTTTTTATTAAATTGTTGAAAAAAAAGAAATAGGCAGTATGGGATTGCCGACAGAAGTAAAAACTTAAACGAAACGACGAACTTAAAACATCACATTAGCAGATTGGTGACATTAATTAATAAGGAGCTGACAGAACTCAATGTTCAGATTAGCGCCCTCTAGTGGATCGTGACGGTTACAAGTTCAGTGCTTTTTCACCATCGCAAAAGTGCACAAACGTGCCTAAAGAAGTTTTCACTTCAAAAATGACGCCCCACTTGTCCAGACTGCGGGTATCGAAATTCTTAATCAGCGAATTTTTTCACTATTATAAAATATAATTTAAAAAGCGTGGTAATCTAAATGTCAATTTTTGATCATAAAATAGCTAGATTGGCTGTCTGTATGTTGAATGTCTTTTTGTACAATTTAAAAAATAAAGTTACATTTTTATTTTTAATATTTATTTCTCCCGACAACAATCCCGAAATCCCGACATTTTTAAATTTTCTCCAGATATTTTGAGCTTACGATCTGGCAACCCTAAGTGGAACACCGGGGTAGTTTTTAGTCCGACAGACCCCTTCGCCTCTCCAAGGCGGAGGACATCCATGTAGGATCTTCTTCCTCGTCAACAAAAAAAAAAAAAAGATATAATCCCTGGGTTACCAATAACAATGACATGAATCATTCCTTTTTTTTTTTTTTTTTTTTTTGTGCGTGTGGAAACCCCCTCGGGCCGTCACCCCACCGGGGTTTTCGGTGGGGCGGTGTGTCGGAATCGAACCGACTAAAACCACACGGTGTGCCGTACTGCGCCTTAAGTAGGAGGGATCCGGGAACAGCTTTTATTAAGACATCCGGACCCCCCCTAGCGCCTGCCCGCAAAAGCGCGGGCACCACCTTCGGGTAAAACCTCTCAATTAGGCGACGTCCAGGCACACGTGTACGCCGCCTCCTCGCGGGGGGCCACTATAGCGGGTGAAGGGGAAAAACCCGTCCCGTCCACCCGCGGCCACACTCAGGGCGGCATGAGGCGCTGGTAAGCGCGCCTCCGCCGCCCGGTTCGCCGGCGGCGAATTAGGTCCGAGTGGAGATCGTCCTCCCGGACCCTTTCCGCCGCCTCCTTCTGCGAGATGACGTCCTCACAGAAGGTCGCGACCGCGGTAAAATTCCTGTCGCTACCGGCCATGGAGCGTATGACGGCCGGTAGCGAGAGATCCCCTCCGATGACTGCAGTGAGGGCCCGACGATGCGTCGCCCAGGCGGAGCAAACCGCCAGCGTGTGCTGAGCCGAGTCCTCACTACAGTCGCAGTGGTGACAGGCGGGACTCAGTTCCCTCCTAGCGACCGAGTGCAGGTACTTCCCGAAGCAGCCGTGCCCGGAAAGAACCTGCGTCAGTCGGAAGGAAAGGGTCCCGTGCTGCCGCCCTGCCCACTCGACGATGACCGGCTGGAGCGCCTCCACGGCGGCAAAGCCAGCACGTGGAGCCTCCAGCCGGGACGACCAACGAGCCATGGTGGCTCGGCGAGCGGCATCACGCCATTCGCGTACCTCTTCGGGCGGGGGCTGACTGCCGCTTCCCGCCCGGAACTCAGCCGTTCGCCGATATACTTCGGCGAGCACTTCCGCCTCCAAATCCCACGGGGGAGTTCCGGCCAACGCGCACGCCGCCTCCGTCGACACGGTGCGGTATCCGCGTATGGCTCTAACCGCCATAACCCTCTGAGGGCGCCAGAGGCGCGCCCTATTCTGGGCGGTCAGAGCTCCCGCCCACACCGGTGCACCGTACAGTGCCATTGACCGGACAACCCCCGTGTACAACCGTCTTGTAGCGACGCTGGGTCCGCCCAAGTTGGGCAAGAGTCGCCCAAGGGCGGACGCAGCGCCGACCAGCTTCGGAGCAAGCTGTCGGAAGTGCTCGTCGAAGAGCCACCTACCGTCGAGGATCAGGCCCAGATACCTTATGTGGGCCCGAACCGGTACGAGAACCGAGTTGACTACGATGGAGGCGCCAGGGGGTGGACCACGACGAGGCCCATGAAATAAAAGGGCCTCCGTCTTATCCAGGGCCACCCGCAGACCCAGCGCCTCGATGCGACCGACCACCAGAGAGACACCTCTGGTGGCCAAACGCGCCGCCTCTTGGAAGTTCGCCCCCCGGGCTGTGACCAGTGTGTCGTCGGCGTAACAGATTACGCCCAGCCCGGGGGGGAAGTCGCCTCGAAGGGCCCAGTCGTACCCCATGTTCCACAGGAGTGGTCCAAGGACAGACCCCTGCGGAACACCGCACGACATGGGCCGACAACTCAAAACTCCATCTTGGTCCTCGTACATGACGGTACGCTCCTCTAAATAGTCTGCCACTAGCCGCCTCAGGTACCCTGGCACTCCGTGATAGTGGAGTGCTTCCCTGATGCAGCTGAATGGCAGACTATTGAACGCGTTGGCGATGTCCAACGACACCGCCAACAGCACGCCGCCACAGCTCACTACCTCTTCGGTCACGGCCCTCAGGCGCAACACAGCACCGACCGTCGAACGCCCCGCTCGAAAACCGAATTGGGCGTCCGACAAATCGGGGCCGATCTCGCACAGGTGCCGGACGATGCGGGCAGAGAGGACCCTCTCAAACAATTTACCCGCCTCGTCCAGCAACACGATGGGCCTGTAGGCCGCAACCGAGTCGGCAGGCCGTCCCGGCTTCCTTAAAAGGACCAGCTTCCCGCTCTTCCAGCAGTCAGGGAAGCGCCCGGACGCCAAGCAAGCGTCGAACACCTCCCTGAGGCGGTCGGACATGTGGTCGAGGGCGAGGGCCAACACTCGGGCAGGGATCCCGTCTGGCCCGGGGGCGGTGTTCTTGGAACGGATCCGTAGAACAACCGCCCCTACCTCCGCCTCCGTGACGGGCGGAACACCATCCTCCTCGTTCTCCCCGTCGCCTCCGGCCAAGGGGGCCATCGACGGGGGTACGTGCTCCACCCGTTGCGGGAAAAGGCCCTCAACCACTTCCTGCAGGAAGCTGGGCTGGAGAGTTTCCGTAAGGGGGGGGCCCGACGCGCGGAGCTTTTGTTGCGCCGCGCGATATGGGCGTCCCCAGGGGTCACCATTGAGACCCTCCAGCATCTCCTTTCTTTTGTCCTCTTTGGCGCGGCTAATGGCCAGCTTCAGAGTTTTCCGCGCCTCTCGGTACTCCTCATGAAGCTGGTCCTCCTCCCCCTCTTCGCGGCGACGCCGCCGGCTGCGAGTGTAGGACCTCCGGGCACGAGTACAGGCCGCACGGAGGTCCGCCAACTCCTGGGACCACCAGTAGACCTCTTTCCTTGGAGGCCGACGACCTCGGATGCGGGGCATGGCCGCATCGCAAATCTGCGTAATCGCATCGCGAAAGCGGCCCGCCCCCATGTCTGCCTCCTCAGTCTGAGGCCGCGGAGACAGCCAAGCGTAAATAATGGCTGCCTCCTCCAGTAGGTCCCTATCCACTTTTGTAACAGCCCACCGCGGGAAGCGGGAAGAACGCCGCGCCGTGTGACCCCTTCTGGGGTCCTGGATCAGGGAGAGCTCGAATCGGATATAGAGGTGATCCGAGAGCGTCTCAACCTCTTCCAGGACACGCCAGTTCCTTACTCGTGCGGCGAGAGCAGGGGTAGCGAACGAAAGGTCCACTATCGACCCCCCCTGCTGTCGCACGCACGTGTTGGTGGAGCCTCTGTTTAGGAGACAGAGGCCCACCGATGCCGCCCACTCCTCCACGGCATCGCCCCGTGCGTCCGTCCTGGGGGAACCCCATGCAATGGACTTTGCGTTGAAGTCCCCCAGCACTAGGACGTGCCCAGACGCTAGTCGCCGCATCGAGGTCTCCAAGTTGTTGAGGAAAACCTCGAAGTCGCTCAGACTCCGGTTGGGGGAGAAGTAGACACCATATATGGTGATACCCCCCCACTCGGCAGCAACATATCCGGTACCCTTGTCTCTTAGCGACAAGGGCGGGGAATGAGCCGCCGTGGAGCTGATGACTGCCACGGAGCCGTCCCGGTCACCCATCCAGTTTGGACGGGGAGGAACGTAATAGGGCTCCGAGGCTACGGCTACACCGATTGACCACTCCGCCATGGTTTGCAGGAAAAGATCCTGCGCACCGGCAGAGTGGTTTAGGTTCGTCTGGACAAGGAGGCTAGAGACTTGATCCATTTATTGGACCGTCTCTACAACCTCCTCCATGGGCGACGACGACGACGCCGGTATTACATCGGTGGCAGCCTGGGTCGATTGGCTAGCCTCCGATGATTTTTTAGAAGTGCGGGGAGGCTTGCAGCCCCCCTGTCCCATCTGGTGGTTGGCGGGCAAGTCACCCGCCGCACACGCTGGGCAATGAGGGGCGGCGGAACAGTCCGCTGCCTTGTGCCCCGGTCGACCACAACGGAAACAAAGTCCGCTGCAGTCAAAACAACTCGCGCACTTGACGCGGGTGTGTCCCGACGATAGGCATTTGAAACACCTCATCGGTCTCGCCACCAGGACTGTTACCCTGGCGTTCACGAAACCGATGAGGACCTTGCCGGCGTCGCCCAAAATTTTCGCCGACGCTACGGGACAGCTTACCCACACCGCGCCAAGGCCTCCTGGACCGGGGCGGATGGTGCCGACTCTGATTTTGTCCGCGTTGCATCCCGTCTTCTCCTGAACGGCAATGCGGACGTCCTCCACCGTCACAGAGTCATCCAGGCCCGAAATGCGTAGCTCTGCGCACTTTGTGGGCCTGGCGATCTTGACACCATCCGTCGTTGCAAATAAACCCCGCAGCTTCTCTGCGAAAGTATCGGCCGTTTTCGCGCCTTCAGCCCCGGGGAACTCCAAAACTCGAGCCCCCGTCTGGGCGAGGCGCATCCTCACACCTACAGCCCCGAACTCTCCGGCGAGGCTGTCCCGGGCTTTCTTGAAAACGGCCGCGTATGACAGCCCGCCGTCTGTTGCCTCCGTTGAAACCGTTATGACCACAGCCGCTGTCTTAGGCGGCTGCAGTTTTCGCGGCTTCTTTGGGCTGGCTACTGCCATCGATGGAGCCTGCGGTGAAGAGGCTGTTTTCTTGGCAGCCTTCTTGTTCCGCTTTCGGGACCTTTTGTCTTCCCCGACTTTCTGCCACCCGTCGTTGAAGGAAGCAGACGTCGGGGGGGCAGACGTCGAGGGGACAGGCTCAGTTTCAGCGCCAGAAGCAACGGGAGGCGCGGTCGTCCCCCTGGTTGCTGGAGATGGAAGCAGAGGATATGCCGATACCGCCGATGTCGGTGCCTTGGCCTGTTGCCCGGCTTTCGTTGCCGTCACTTTTTGTGTAGCCTTAGCCGGTCGTCCGGCTTTCGGCACGGCCGCAGGGTTTGGTGCCGACGCCGCCGCCGCATAGGAGACCGCGACGCGGCCACCTGAGACAGGAAGCGGCGTCGGGACTGACGCGGCTTTACCTTTGTCCGCAGCAAGCGGCGGTCGTATTATGGGGGCAGGAGGCAGTCTTGCCTCCAGGCCAGCGAGACGCCCATCCATCATTCTCCACACTGCGTCAATAACTTGACGCAGGTGGGAATCCGGAATTTCAGGGGGCGAAGAGGAGGGAGCAGTTTGCCGCTCTACCTGGCTCGGTCGCTCTGGACAGTCTGCCTTAGCCCTAAATTGAGCAAACTGAGCGCTGAGCTCGGCCACCTGCTTCATCAATAGGTCATTTGCCGCCTGGAGGCGTGCGACGTCACCGATGAGAGTTTCAACGACTCCCGAGACGGCAGAGGAGGAGTCCTTTAGGGCCCTGACGAAAGAGCCCTTCAGATTGGTGGACTTGGTGGCCACTTTTTGTATGATGGCCACCGCCGCACTCGTCCTCTCCTTCAATGACACCGGTGTTTGAGGGACAGAACCCCCTTCCACCGGCGCCTGGATCTTTAATAGGAGATCTGCGATCTCCTCCTCGGCAACGACCTCGCCCTCTGCACGCGTTCGCGTATACGATTCCGTCTTTGAGAAGACGGAACCTACCGAAGACGGAATCGGCGTACGAGACCTCGACCTCCCTCTTATGCTACTGGCCACTTTGGGAGGGAGCATGTCTGTTGACGGTTCATAGTCCTCGTCCCTTGAGCGACCCCGTTTCCGGCTCTCGGGGTCGCGAAGCTCAACTTCCATCTCCACGACCTCAGGGCCATTATCTGACCTAGATAATCCGGCCTTAGAACGTAGACGTTCTGAAATTCTTCTGCTCCCAGGAGTTATATTATCTCCTGAGAGCTCTTTCGAGATAGGCGTCCGGATTAAAACCTCCTCATCGTTAGACGAGGTGTCGTCCGCCTTCTGACTATCCGCCTTCTTACTCTTCTCCTTCCTCGTCACTTTCTCCTTCTTTAAGTAAAAGGAGATATAGTGAGTAGGATCGCGTCTGAGTAAAGTAGGCAAAAAGTCTACATTTAAATGCGAGGTTTTACATACATATTTGTAGAGAATTAAATGAACGACATTTTGTGTCAATATAATGGCGTCGTGAAATTCCACACAAATTGTAGTTCCGGCCCAGGGTCAGGCCCCTGTGACGAAAAATCGTGTGATCGGTTCGATTACGACATACTTCAGCGTGGTCTGGGGAAGCGGAAACCGTGGAGGTTTCCACACGTCAAAAAAAAAGATAAAAGTATCATTACCGACCTTGTCCCATATTTAGATGATACTATGAACTAATGGTTTATGTTCAAATAGAATCAATAGGTGGAGGTGGAGGATAATAATCGCAATAGATCTAATACGATTATTATCTAGTCGATTATAAATTCTAACAGTTAAGCTTTGTGTGTTATGTAATGTAACACGAGGTACCAAAATAACAAGGTACACAATAGCAATTAAATAGGTAAGTAGGCATGTATAACATTTGAATGTTTAAAACTACTTTATGTTAAGTACTTAAACTTCAAGTTAGTAACAACTGAACTCCAGCAGAATACTGAAAACATTATTAATTATTTTTATTATCCTCTAACTGGGCGAGGAACGCGTTAAAGTAGTACCTAAGTATGTATAAGTTACGAATTACAGAATGCCAATGGCATTAAGTCCGCCTATGTACCTACAAGAATATGTTTTATAAATAACTAAAGAAGTTTTAGGAGTGTAGGTATGGCACGAATGTACTTTTAACTATAAATTCAGCACAGAGAGACAAAAAAGTCGTAGGTACAACGGTTTTTAAAACCCACAACTGTTAGGTACTCAGAGATTTCTTAAATTTAAGTTGGTACCTAAGTATAGCTTTTTATTTGTCAATCATCGTTGACAAACATAGATAGCTTAGTCACTGTACATTCCGGTCTACATTAATATAAGTAAGTATATGTTTGATAAAATAAACAACACTGAACAAAGAGCTACTGTTTAATATATTATGGAATAAGCATACTCAAAGTAAAACCCTCATTTCTAAGAACCGTGAACGGTACGTATCAAATCCGTACATTTAATATTATAAAGTGTCTAGAAGAAACAATGGAAGCCGATTTTTAATATACCCACACACCGAAAAGCATTCTTTCCACCCCCCTCGATTCAGAATCAATAAAAATATAACACATGCGTGTGCGCATAAATCCCTGTTTACATCGAGAATTTACATATTTTGAAGTGTTTTCATCGCAAATTTTAAACGTTTTATCATTTGGCGACGTCACAGCAATCAACAAAGGCACGGGTAGCGATCTCGGCTGCGATTGCGACGTTGCCGCACTCTGTAGGAATGCGGCCGCGGTGTTGCCAACCCGCCACTCGATGTGTCGGGCGATAAACGTGAGTGCATTGGGCGGCTACACCCGAACGCGACCATTTTGTTTTATATACAACTGCTGCCCCCTTCATGCACACTTTATGCACCCATATTAATCATTTTCTAACTCTTTCTTACTTCTATATCATCACTGATATAGTGAACAAGGATTTTAGGACTATATTAAGTGTACATGGACAACATACTGTTAAGAAATCATAACACATACCTACCTAGTACCTGATTGAAAGGGTCTTATGAACAGACACATATTCGTATCTTGTTCTCATCGTGTAACGCTGTGTATATTTTATGACTGTCTATGCTCAGCTCATGCACAGCTACTTATAGCGAATAAAGGCAGTTGCGCATGCTCATCTATGTATTTTAGTTGAATTAGCTTTGTCCTTCATTTATATTTCAGGGGAAAATCAACAAGTTAATAGGGAAAAAATGTTATCTACCTACATAAGTGCTTTGAAATGTTTAATATACTCACGTATATTATCAGTATTTTTCCTGATATAGGTATATTATTTGTTTGTGGTGTTTAGCAAGGTTGCCGACGTGGTTAAATCGAATTCGCTGTCTGAATAGAAACATTTATAGTAATGTGATATTTTGTAAGTTATATATAAACTTGTAACTAAAAGCATATTATAACAAAGCAATAATTTCGAAACAAAATGAGAATAATAGACTATTAGGTAAATTGTTAGCACAATATTATGATAAGATCTTTGTACGAATTATGGGTTGAACTAGTTGAGAGTTTAACCTAGATCTGTTAGGTATGTATTGTAAGACCATTGTTATTTTATTCTCGTATATAATTTCAGTTATTATTAGATGTTTGCATGTGTACGTAAAATAAGTACCTACATAGTAAAATACCTAATAAAGATTGTAAATGTATAACGCGGCAGATCTAAATAGAAAAAATTAAAAGAATTTCTCTAGTATGTTGATAAAAATATTGAAGAGGAGAATAGACCTCTCTCTCTTTGCCTTGCAGAGTAAAAGGAGAAGGTAGCTGAAGAATGAGGCCCTTTGTTCTGGTACCTATTCGAATGACTTGTAACTATTATGTATAAAATGGTAGTTATAAAAATAGGTCACCTCTGTTTGATGGTCTTTACGAGGGTAATATATAAAATTATTGTATTTGGTTAACTTGGTCGTTTCATATCTTAACTAAGTAAGTACCTATGTAAGATAAAATATTGTTATTTGTTTTTAAAGAAATTAAAAATTTATAAAAAAAATTGTAGTGTTTTTCGTGTGTTTTATACAAAAAACATATTTACTGGCCAAATACGGTAGGTAGGTATGCATTTGCTTTGTTTTTTTCCTGTATAAAACGTCTATGGAATATATACCTAGATAATTAGGCTCAGATTAGCTAGTTTCGTTTTTCTGCGCAAAATGTGTACCTATTATTTCAACACTTGTACGTATATACTCACTAAAAAGCTTCGTAATATGAAGTTTATTTAATATAACATTATTAATATTTCTTGTTTCTTGCACTTGTTTGTGCTACTATAAGACACATTTATTAACTAAATTAATAAGAAGAAAATCAAGCAATATATTCCAAAAAACTATTTTTAAAACTGTATCAAACATGTTTTTCAACGATGATATAATGTCGTTGAATGCCGACAGATGGCACTACTTAGCTCGTTTGTCGATCGAGATCATTTGTCATGGGTCACGTAAGCTTCTGTAGGTGGTTGAACCATGTGAAAACATTATCTACAACGCTCAATAATTAACCTAACGTACAAAGAGTATGGATTTTCAGACTATGTATAAATATATATGTGGTTGTAGATAATTTATATAGTGTTACGTGTATGTATAATTGTTGTAAAACTTTAATAATGACGTCACCGATCCAGGTCATAGAAATTCACACAGTAAATGAATTTGTAATGTAAATTATGATTATTAGTTATTAAAGTTTAAAGCTTAATTTTAATTATTTAAGACTTCTTCTTCTTTTACTTGGCACGGGGTGGTTAATGCCACTTGAGATTATCTACCAGTCAATCCTTGGGTGGTTCAGTGACCTTCAAAGTGACCCTCACTTTAGCTGCCGTATCCGCTATACGAAGAGACTACAAGAAAATACCACTGTATAACTAATGGCATCTCTTTTTGTTATTGCCAAGTTACAGAGCTCGGAAACTCTATTCACTAGGAGAAATCCCTACATATTATGAAACAAACTCCCCCGCCGCGTCTGTCTGTTTGTCTGTCTGTTCGCGATAAACTAAAAAACTAGTGAATGGATTTTCATGCTGTTTTCAATGCCAATAGATAGAACGATTCATTAGGAAGGTTTAGGTATATAATTTGTTAAGGTTTTGTGTAAATTAGTTGAAATATGATGATAATTGTTAAAGATGTCTCTGCTACCCGTGCGAAGCCGGGGCGGGTTGCTAGTTGGTTTATATTGTATTCTAGAACTAGCAGTTCCCGCGCGGCTTCGCTCGCGTGGTCATATTTTGTGCGGAACCCTACTTCTTTTTCCAAAATAAAAGTAAGTTACTCCTTATAACACCAGCTATCTGCCAGTGAAAGTCCCGTGAAAATCGATCCACCTGTTTCGGAGATTAGCCGGCATAAACAGACAGACAGACAAAAATTTTAACAACTGATTTTTAGGCATAGGTATCTTCCAAATAACTATGCTATTATTTTGACATTGCATACAGATACTTTAATTTTATTTATTTGCATTGATGTGATCAGGATCGCCCGAAATCCTCGGAAAGAAGGATAAAATCGGCATTTCGTGAGGGGCATGTGATGTTTCGTAATCAAAGTAGGTACTGTTAAAACGTATTTGTTCCTCGTGGTTATAGTTACAAGGGTTATAGTTTACAGTTTAGGGATTTACAAGCTTTTGCCAGCGGCTTCGCTCGCGTAAAAGTTATATTTATCTCCCTCGGGAACAGTACTTTCTTCTGGATGAAGGTAAGTAACCCTGTCGTTTTCCGTACCCCTGACAGCGTATTCTCAAAAATTCATGATGATCGGTTCAGGAGTTAAGGCTTGAAAGCGTCACAAACAAATCGCTCGCCCGCGAACACGTTCGCGTGGAAATTTTGATCGGAAACCGTACTTTTTCCGGGATAAAAAGTAGCCTATGGGCTATTCAAGACTGTAATTGTGATTTGTTTAGCTGTTCTGGCGTGGTTGAGTAACTAACATCCGTCCATCCAAACTTACGCATTGATAATAGTACTAAGATAAAAAAGTAAGGATTAGGTGAAGTTCTGTGCCAGTTCTTGTCCACACAAACAAACCAGAGATGACGTAGCCGCATTTGCAAGCATGCTGCAAGCTGGTATTTTGGCACCGAGGAGACCTTTTCAGACTAATGATGTTGTTCACAGGCCATCGACCGTTGAAATTCAATGACAAAAACACAATTATGCAAATTAATAAATCAATCACGTTTATGTGTACCATTTATTTGCCATATATACAAAAATATTCCATACAATATCGGTTATAAAGCCTTATTGTGCTTTTCATCTTCTATTGTGCATTGGTGCGGCAAAACCTCTTTATTTTGGGAGGTTCGTGCCTCGTGTTACATACGCGAGGCACGAACCTCCCAAAATAATTATTGTTATGTTCATATTTATATAGTTTTAGACGTCTAATTGGTATTTACATTGAGTTGGTATCTCTTGTGACCTTTAACAATATGTTTGCGTTACTAAAAGGCAATCCTGTACTTAAATTTTGTAAGGTAATAAATCGTGGAAATGTTTTAATGTTTTTTATATGAAAACTATTTGAAGCAAAGAAAAATCTTCGAACGAAATGTTAAAATATACCCAATGTAAACCCTCTATAGGCAAATAAACGTTGATAAAATGACGCAGTGTTGGATTTATGATGCAAGGCAATGCAAGAACCTCATGTCGGGCAAGTCTTCATAGGCGCTGGTACCCGCTTACAGTTGGAACGTAGCGTTATTCCATCTGAATATGCTTGTCTTAGAGCGTATTTATTAGAATATTCTAAAATAAATCACAGTATTAATAATGCCAGTTTTAATAGCTGATTGATTTTTGCTCACATCCGACTTCTGAAAGGCTGGTCAAAATATTGTTCAACTAGCAGTGCCCCGCGGTTTCACCCGCGTAAGTCCCGATCCGGTGGAAATATCGGGATAAGAAGTATATGTTAATCCAGTTCTCCAGCTATCTACATACCAAGTTTCATCGCAATCGGTTCAGTGTTTTTTGCGTGAAAGAGTAACAAACATCCATCCATACATCCATACATCCTCACAAACTTTCACGTTTATAATATTAGTAGGATTAACAGAGCTCTCAAGGTAACAGTGACGTTAAATAAATTCGAGTTGTGAGAAAGAAAAAATTACTAGCAACAACCGAATTGGAATTCGAACATTTGACAACGGACAACGGCATTGACAGCTTTATTAACTGATCCCATGATCAAATCAAAGAGCCTAATCATGTTTTCAGCAACTCAAATGTACTTGACAAGAGATTTGACCACCGATTAGTTAATTTTAGCGTTGATCAGCATTTCAGAAACCGGGCGTAAATGTTTGAAAAGTTTTTCAGAAAGTGTGAGTTCCATCAAGTTACTAATATTATCATATAATTTTTTTTTTTTTGGTATAGGGGGCAAAGGAGCAGACGAGTCACCTGATGGTAAATGACTACCGCCGCCCATGGGCACCTGTAACTCAAGAGTCACAAGTGCGTTGCCGCCCTTTAAGGTGGGAATAGGGGAAGAGGGGGAAGAGCGGGAAGACGGGAGAGGGGATTAGAGGGGAGGAGAGGGGGAAAGGGGAAGGACAGGAATATCGGAGAGGGAAGGGTTAGGGCCTCCGGTAACCTCACTCACGGCGAAAAGCAATGCAAGTATTGTTTCACTGCCGGTTTTCTGTGAGGCCGTGGTACCGAGCGGAGTCGAGCCGGCCCATACGTGCCGAAGCATGGCTCTCCCACGTAAAAATGAAGTTTAGTATTTATATTTTAAATTCTATACTTGTTAAAATATTATAGTACCTACTAAATTATCCTTCTCATAGAATAACTTGAATTTTTATCATAACGATTGGTTTTTTATATTATCGGCCACTCTGAGTTTGGAGGTAATATTACACCTCACTGAATTTCCTTTTAACGAGGGATCATTTTCAGAGGGAGTAAAAAGTTTCTATTTTGGACAATTTAGTGCGTGAGTTTTAGCTTTGAAAGGCTGTGTGAGGGATAAATAACGGCTTAAACAGTCCTGATTTCTCACAAGATCGTGTATCTAAGGTTATCTAAGTGTTCTAATCATGTGTGTTGGAGGTTACCCCTCATTGATGATGATGATCAGCGTAGTTATACCACCTCCGATTTCCCATTTTTGGTTACATTTAAAACTTGTGTAAGACAACGGAAAAATGCAACTACCACTCCTCGTGTCCTAATTATGCCTAAGATTCGTTACACACTTATTTAAACGGCCCAGAACCATTCTGCGGCATCAGCAAACAGCGAGCGTATTCTATCATAAACGCCAAATATACATCATTGGCTATTAAGAGATGGAAGACCACGACTGGTCTAAGACACTCGAAAGCCATAATAAAGGGCTATGATAATAAAGTATCTAAAGAACTTCTAGAGCTCAAAAGACACAAAACCTGTGCAGTAACAAGAGTCCTCACCGGACACTGCAAACTGAACAAACATAATATGTTCAACCTAAAATTGGGTGAGAACACAATTTGCAGATTCTGTCAAGAGACAGAAGAGACTAAAATGCATATTTTATGCTCTTGTGGTCCACTAATGCGGCACCGAAGTATTTTCCTAGGGTTGCACATCATGCAACCGCAGGAAATACAAACAATCACTGCTGATAGGATCTGGAGGTTTCTCGAAGCCATAAGTCTGAGCAGTGAACAGTAAACCAGAAGTGCCCTACAAAAGACCAGAAATGGTCGAGGTAGCACTAGGCACTCAAAACAATAATAATAATATTTAAACGGATAGTTGTTCGTGGGCAAAATAAACCTTATTAAAGTACCAATATGCAAGTGTGTACTCGAAATTAAAATAGTCTTTTTACTGTAAAGTATTCTTATTTCTTTTAATTGGTTATCTAAATGCTTTCTGCGACATTAATGCCCTTATTTTTAAATGCTTTGATCTAGCTAGATGCTTTATTTTTTTTAGTTCTCAGTGACAGTTTGTTTATCTCCGTATTTTTTTTTATTTCACTTGATACTTTAGAGCGGTACACAGATGAACGACGAAGTGGTGCTATAATAATTCCTTTTTAACTTTTGAAATGATAGATTTTTAACAGTTGTGACACTCATTATGGTTTTACAATTTTATGTATTTCAGTGAGTGAGCTAGCTATCTAAATACGGCTTTTTTTTACAGATACTGGTTTCTATCGAATCCAAGAATTTAATTCAACTGTTATGTTACATTGCTATTATCATTCAAAGCTAAATAAATCAGACGTTCCGAATGAATCACGAAATTCATGATACCATGCTCTTTGCATACAGGAGTGTGAGTCATGTATCATTCAATTTGCAATGTTGGTAATCCCACATCGTTCATTCATCAGTGGAATGAACTCATAAGGACATGATGAGGTTAAAATATGTTACAGTTTCTTTGTTTAGTTTTAACTACTCTTATAGGGGAAAATATTTTGAGGTCGGAATAACTATATTGATAGGGCTTACAATGAGAAAGTATTTAACATTGCTTTTAGTCAAGAAAGGGCCTGTACATTAATGGGTAAACCAAAAGCCATTGAGTACCCTTTTCTCCTCAGTCAGTTGATTTAAATTTTTTCTTGTATAGTAGCCATCAACGAGCTTTGGTGTTATCATAGAAAAAAATTGAAACAAATTTTTCCTTACTAACTTTTAAACTTTCGCGGTCCATGATATAATTATGTATTTACATGGGACTTGTGGTCGCCGTGACACAGACGTGGTGACTGAGTCAGCCTGTTACCACGGCCAGTGCAACCTGGTCGGAACGTCAGACAATTCAGAGACATACAATACCTTTTCGTGATCGCGTTAATTCCCGTGTCAATTCATAATAATTTTTTCCTTACCTTTGACTGAGCTTTACTACTATCAATAATTAAATGAATTACGATCGAATTTTGACCACTTGGAACAATAAATTTATATGCTAGGGAAAAGAGAACAAGTTTAGCATATAATTAACTCTTACTTGAAGCACACGAATAGTGATTGTTAAGTGGCCGCCACACCAGCTGTTAGTGTCTATAGTAAAATTATTTACTCGTTGCAGACTCGGCCATAAATCATGGAAGCGGTATAACAATATTGCTCTCTCGTTCGCTCTTATAGGTAGGTTAGGGCTCTTTTGTGTGAGCGGCGGGATGAGAATTACTATACTAATATACAAATAGTCGATAAGTGCTATCGAAATAGATGATGTTCAATTTTGTTGCGATAATGAAATAAAGAATGGGAATAAAAAAGCATATTTGTTAAATAAATCATCAGAATAATAAACAATATAAAATTGAAATTAAAGAATTCTACGTCAGATTTATCGTCAGCGTCTATTCAACTTCTCTTTTATCGATAACGAGCTTGCGCCCGCGCCGCTTACCCGCGACACTGATACTCCGGTGATTTATGACCGAGTCTTCAGCGAGTAAATTATTTTACTTTAGTGCTGTGGTTACAATATTCGCGTATTAGTATTCTTCATAAATAATAGCTCTAAGCCTTTATAGTGTACATTATGTCCATTATTGATATGCTTTTTAACACGCTTTTATTAGCTTCAAAAATCTTTGAATCTCTTTTAGTTGTCGTAACGAAATTAATTGCATACATACAAAGACATTGTATATATATGTAGTACAGATGACAAAACTATAATTTGACATCTTGGATGTGACATGATAATGGAGCCAGGAGGACGATGGTGGAACTCTTTATTGGGTACTACTAAACCCCTCGAGCTTCGGCTCATGTAATTTGTTTTGGCTATTTCAACAGATTGGGCTTGGTAACAATGGACTGATGATGGAGTCAGGAGGTGAATATAGGCACTATTTTTTACGTTTAATTCGGTTCGCAATTAGAGCGTGTTCTTTTTTAGTTTTTTGTACTACAATTTATTTTACTACACGCTAATTAGTAACTAGTAATAGCATAGTATTAGTGGCTTTGTATATTGTTCCGTGGTTGTTAAATTGACAGTTACTTTGTTACTAGTCGTTCCCCACAGTATCACCTGCGTTTATGGTCACATGGTACATAGCCTATAACCTTCCTTAATGAATACTCTATCAATCAATATGTTTTATGGTAAAGGAGGCAAACGAGCAGACGGGTCAACCTGATGGTAAATGACTACTGCCGCTTATGAGCACCTGCAACTCAAGGGTCACAAGTACGTTGCCGGCCTTTAAGGTGGGAGTAGGGAAGGGAGGTATAGGGTTAGGGCCTCTGGTAACCTCACTCGCTTGGCGAAAGCAATGCAGGCATTGCTTCATTGCCGATTTTCTGTGAGGCCGTGGTATCACTCCGGTCAAGCCGGCCCATACGTGCCGAAGCATGGCTCTCCCACGAAATATTTAAATTTTCTGTGGTAAGAGCTCAATCATTCATTATATTGTTTTACAAACTATAGAAAAATAAAAAGGTTTCCGAACATTTTCCTGTAAATTTGACTTGAGCTGGAAATATAGATATTCGATGTTAAGAATTAGCATCCACTTCATAACAAGCCTTAAAATCTAATAAACTAATAATTCTTGTATATACAAATTAATTTCGTGTATCATGGAAATGGCTTTAACGATTTCAATAACATTTTGTATTTATTTGAAAAGAACAAGGTCAGGCGGAACTCAAAGGTACAAAACATGATAGCGATAGAACTATAACAGTAAATCAATGTTTTTAAAAGACCCGTCTATAAATGCTTAGTTATATTTAAATACGTGACTTTAACATGCGCGAAGCCTGTTCAGTCTTTTTATTATGAAAAAACGTGACAAATACGGATGTCTTGTAATAAAAATACCTCGACATTATTACTTTGTGTTTATAAATGATACGAGCATTTAATAGTAGATTTTAGAGGCTCTTAATAAAAAGAAAAACACGAATAATTTTTCAGCGTTATTTTCCTAAATGATTTTTTTTTTGCCACGACTGAGGAAATATAATAAATACGTTTTATTTTAAGGACAATGAAATAATGCGTTAAATGATATATAGTAGGATGGATGATATAATAATCGAAAACTCGACGCAAGTTTTAGTTGTTTTTTTTTTTACATATGAGAATAGTGCTAAGTCTCATGCCGAGGCCAAGTCACACGCTTCTCCCTCAGCGCATCAGTCATCAAGTGCGGTAGCCAGAGTGAACCAAGTTTCCGTATCTTCAAATAGTCGTGAAGAGTCAGATGAACGGTTGGTGCACTTAACTTGAAGGGTTTCTCGATCCGTCCATATGTACACATTCGTACAGTGTCAATTATAAGTAGTCACTTCAACCGGCCTGCCGGACCTTGCATCATTCTCCAAGTTAAAATTGCCGCGATAAAAATGAATAATAATAATAATAATAATACCTGGCAACACTATAATATGGCAGTCGTAAAATTTTCACCTCTTATCCAATATTTTTATTATTCTGTATTTACAAATCTAAATTTATATATTTTCAATAGTATTATTAAAAATTAATACCATAAATCAATATTCGTATGAACAGGACGTTTTAAATATGTAAAAAACCAAAAATATATGACTACGACATGACGTTTATAACGTCATGTCTAATACAATTGAAATCATCGATAAACGAAATAGCCATTGGATTAAAGGAAGAGGAAGAATATGACTGCTAATGCTAACAAGATCCAGAGCAAGGACTGCACACTTAACATCCCCGGACTCGTCGCTCAGCTCCGCCGCGCGGCTCCCGGAAATCGCATCAAGTATTCCGGCCGCTGTGGAGGCGTCGAGCTCAACATCGAGTGACGAGTTTTTCTCTCCGCCGACGTCGCCAACACCTGTACGTCGGCAGGGGAGAGGCCGGCCACCGACTTGCTTGGGATCCCGAGGCCCACCGGCTTCGAATAGGGCCCCCGCTACCGGTGGTAATGTGCGTCGCATGAAATGGACATCCTCAATAAACGAGAACGTCATGCGAGCATATTTTGTGGTTACAGAGGGAGGAACTAACCTCACTGCGTATCGTGATCGTATGCTGTCTCTGTTTCAGGAACTTGAACCAGCTGTTAACGTTACGGCACAAAGACTATCGGATCAAGTACGGGCCATTCAACGATGTCATTTGTTGGATAACTCCGTGCTTGATAGGCTACGCTTGGACTTGCAGAATAGCATTGTTACTTCTCCTCCTTCACAAACAGTGTCACAATCAATTTCTGGGTTACTACGACCTTACCCAGCAGAGGGCGGAGAGGACAGTGGTACTTCATCTGTAAGTACTCAGTACAATAAACAAATAAGGAATATTTTGGAAGGTACTCTTCGAGAATATCGGACCATGAGTTATGACAACAGACCTCGTTTACCGCGTTTGCCAATGCATAAACGAAATAAAGCGCTAGTGTGTGCCCTTGATTCTATATTAGGTATTTATTTAGAAGAAAGTACAGATCTCAGTGATACACACTCAATTCTGTACTGTGCGGCTGTTGCAGCATGTCGAGTAGCTGGTGTTAAATTCCCAGAAAATGATACCGCTACTCGGTCAAAGCTTGCTGCTCCCGCGTGGCAGTGCAGGATTGAACGTCGTATCGCTGAGGCGAGGGCACTCATTGGCAAGCTTATCTGTTTCAGATCGGGTAACACGCGTCCGAGAGTAATGCGTTTTGTGAATCGGGCTTTTTCGGGAACTGGTATCAGTTCCTGTAATTATGCAGCGCGAGTCACAGAGCGCATTGACTTTCTGAAACAGAAAGTTTATGCATGGGCAAACCGTATACGAAGGTACAAAAAACGAGTGGACCGATATACTCAGAATCGTTCCTTCCAAAGGGATGAGAGGTGGGTTTATAGAAGGTGGGAGCAGCCTGGTTTAGTGAGTGACACACATCTCCCAGATGCTGAAATTACGAATTCATTTTGGCGTGTCATCTGGGCGATGCCTGTCACTCACACAGAGGGTGATTGGATGCGAGATGTCGAACGATCGTGTGAGTCGATTGATACCATGGAGCCAATAACAATATTGAACACTGATATAGCTTATGCAGTTCGTTCGCTGCCGAACTGGAAATCAGCGGGACCGGACGGACTGCATAACTTTTGGTTAAAGTGGCTCCGTAGCTCACACGTACGATTGGCATCTCAACTGCAATCATGCTTAGAATCAGGTTCGCTTCCGACTTTTATGACCACAGGCGTAACTCACCTGCTCTTTAAGTCTGGCAGTGCCATGGATCCCAGAAACTACAGACCTATAACGTGTTTACCTACGCTTTATAAATTACTTACGTCTATTCTGAGAGTGAAGATAACATCTCATATAACTAACAATACTATTATGGCTTACTCTCAGAATGGATGTAAAAGTGGGGCCCGTGGCACTAAAGAGCTCCTTATTATTGACACGACCATTAACCAACAAGTTCGTCGTAATCGAAAGGATTTGGCGACATGTTGGATAGATTACAAAAAAGCCTATGACTCTGTACCGCATACGTGGCTCTTGAGAGTGATGGAGTTGTACAAGGTAGATACAACTCTATGCACTTTCTTGAAGGCATGTATGCGGCAATGGAGAACGGTGCTCTACTATCCAGGATGTCGACGGTCTCAGGGTTACGGCGAGTATATTAAGATCAGGCGGGGTATATTTCAGGGTGACAGTTTGAGTCCCTTGTGGTTTTGCTTAGCTTTGAATCCTCTCAGCACTTTACTGAAGAGTTCAGGGCTAGGCTATCGTTTACGGAAAGAAGGTCAGATTATATCCCATCTCCTTTTCATGGATGATTTGAAACTGTTTGCCTGCAACAATTTCCAATTGATAAAATTACTTGAGGTAACTGAAACCTTTAGTAAATGTATCAGAATGGAATTTGGTGTGGATAAATGTGCAGTCATGCATGTAAAAAGAGGCAGGATTGTGGAATCTGAGGGGATGGAACTCTCAGATTCCACACACCTTAGATGTCTTTCCGCCAACGAAACTTACAAGTATCTAGGTATGACACAGGCGTTAGGTGTAAATGAATTGACTATGAAGCAATCGTTACAGGAACGTTTCTTTGGCCGCCTGAAAAAAGTATTGAAAAGTCTTTTGTCAGGTGGTAACACGGTGCGGGCCTATAATGATTGGGTCATACCAGTCCTAACCTACTCCTTTGGCATACTTAGATGGACTCAGACTGAACTAGATGCCCTGGATAGAAGAGTTCGTACACTGCTTACCGCGTACCGAATGCACCATCCACGTTCATCGGTCATGAGATTGTATATCCCGCGGAAATGTGGGGGTCGTGGTTTTTTAAATGCCAAGACCCTTCATAACCGCGAGGTATGCAACCTTAGAGATTACTTCCTCTCCGTTGACTTGGATGTGTATCGGGATGTGGTGGCAGTTGACAACGGACTCACTCCGCTTGCTCTAGGAAAAGAGAACTGGCGCAAACCAGCAGTACTTACTATTATAGACCGCAGGGAGATATGGAAGAGCAAGGCGTTGCATGGACGTTTTTATCGGGCCTTAAATGGGCCCGATATAGATTTATTAGCATCAGTATCCTGGCTACGGTTCGGTGACCTCTTCGGAGAAACTGAAGGTTTTGTCTGTGCAATTACAGATGAAGTTGTTATGACGAATAACTATCGGAGATATATCCTGAAGGACGGCACAATTGACATTTGTCGGGCGTGTCATCGTCCCGGAGAAACCCTCAGGCATATAATTTCTGGTTGTTCTCGTCTTGCCAACGGCGAGTACTTGCATAGACATAACCAAGTGGCCAGGATAGTCCATCAGCAACTTGCTGTTAAATATAATCTTGTGGCTGTCGAGTTACCGTACTACAGGTATGTGCCCGACCCAGTTCTCGAAAATGGTCGTGCAACATTGTACTGGGATCGATCTATCATCACTGACAGGACTATTGTTGCCAATAAGCCTGATATAGTGGTTATAGACCGATTAGAGCGCCGAGCAATGATTATTGACATCACCATTCCCCATGACGACAATCTCTTAAAAGCAGAAAAAGATAAACAAATAAAATATTTGGACCTAGCCCACGAGATTGTCGACATGTGGGATGTGGATTCAGCAATCATTGTGCCGATAGTCATTTCGGCCCATGGGTTAATTGCTAAGAGCCTCGACCAACACCTTCAGAGGCTCACGTTAGGCAGCTGGATTAAGAGCCTGATGCAGAAGGCAGTCCTCCTTGATACGGCACGCATAGTGAGGAGGTTTCTATCTCTGGAACCCTAACCACCGGTAGCTTGGTCCCTGTACCCGATACCGGTGGGACACTATTTTTTATATTTTTAAATATATTTGTTTTTTTTTTTATAGTGAATGTATTTAAAAATGTAATTTATATGTATATTAAGTAAATAAAGAGATAATAATAATAATAATAACTCCACACATCTCACACACGGCTGTCTGATCCCAAACTAGGCAGAGCCTGTACTATGGTAACTAGACTGCTGATAAACATACTTATATATTTCTAAATACATACATATTATAGATAAATTACACCCAGATACAGAACAAATTATCGTGCTCATCACACAATTATTTGTCCTGGGTGGGAATCGAACCCATGACCTCTGGCTTAGCAGTCAGGGTCACTAACCACTAGACCAACAGGCCAGTCAAAATACCACCCTTGTATGGTCCTGTATTTTATAGGTTGAGAAGTCTTCCTTGAAATATTTTTGTTTAGTTAAGCAACGCTTAAAGTTATACAAAATATCTACATGAATGTCATAACGAGAAAAGTCCGCCATTTTCTTTTAGAAAATTAATTTAAAAATGGAACGAACGTTTCCTTATCTCCAAGTTCTTTTTTTTTTTAATATTACTCTATGGATATTAGTTCAAATCAATATTACACACTACTTATGTAGCGCCCTACGTTTTATCCAATAATCTTTGTCATCGTCGAATAACAGACAAGGATATATTTTTCTAATACCCGACCTTAGACTATTTTTAACTTTAGAAATCAATTCTTAAAGAAACGTACGAACGTAAAATTTTGGTACATTACCCAAATGTTTTTGCATGTTATGCCACACATGTTTGTACATACATGTGCTCTGTTGTAAAACTTAACTATCACTAATTTAGTGTAAAATGGGGTCTATAAGCCAGCTAATTAAAACTAAATCCAAATAAGTCAACTAGACTAGGAAGTGGTCTAGTTGTGAGTCCTTAGAAAGTGAATGGTAAACCATAAGCAAAGTATGTACTTGTTAAGGGCAACACAAAACCGGCCCACCGATCAGTCGAAACAAACCTTTCTGAATCTTATATACATTGCTCAAATTTGCATCCTATTCAACATAACATGACTTAGCTCTCACAGACTCTCAGCATATTTTTTTTATAAGACCGCGATATCGAAGCCAGCTATATAAGTACTATATAGTACTTTAGCAGACAGGCCCCCGTCTTCGCCATATAAGAAGAGATTGAACAACAATATGTTAATGTATTTGGAGCCATTTGAGCATAATTCTTCACCTTAAAACTAATTGAGATGTATACCTAATACATAAAACTGTTACATCACATCAGATTTAGTAGTGAAAACCACTTATTGATTTTTAATAAAATTTGTACAAAGTAGTGACATTTTCTTTTATTGAAGTGATAACTTCTTATGGTAGGGAAAACCGCTTCGTAACGTAACGCGTTACGGCGCCGGTATGTCTGGCGTTTAAGAGGCCGTATACGAAATTTTGCCAATTTCTCTGATTTACGTGGTTTTACACATGCAATACTATATTTCTATAACTTTTTATGACCAACATAAAATATCACTTTAATTTAGATCTAATGAATGAACCACTTTTTTACTTTTATTATTTAATTTTGATTAATCGACCTCAAACCGGTGACTGTTTTGTAAATTTTTGCTGTAAGAAGGTTAGAATATCAAAATCAAAATCAAAAGTAAAAAAGTGGCTCATACATTAGATCTAAATTGAAATGATCTTTTATGTTGTTCATAAAAACTTATAGAAACATAGTATTTTAACTGTAAAATCACGTCGGTAAAACCACCTAAATCACCGAAATCGGCAAAATTTCGTATACGACCTCTTAAGTTATCACTTCTGTCGGGCGCGGGCGTCCCAAGACGCACATTTTTTTATAATAATAATAATAAATCATTTATTCATTAGAATGTAGTTACATATTGGTGTTTATTTTGTGTTTAGACCTCTCACATTCTACCATTACAATGGTGTGTAAATACGTAAATTTATATTAAAAATCTATATGACCCTGGTTCCCATCTAAACTGATAAGTTGATAATACTGCTAAAATTTAGCTATTTATTAATAAAAAACTTTCTCTTCGTTCATGACTTACTAAACCCATGTTATTACATATAAATATATTGCATGCATTTAGTTTGTGATGAGCATACAGCATTCATTTACGTTTTCATAGAAATCACTCGATTTGTGATTGCCGAGGAAATTGGTGTTTTGTAACGTCGATAAAAGCCATCCAAGCATTTTCTCCATGGAACTGAGGATAGATTAAAATCGGGATCTTAATTCAAACATTCATCAAGTCAACCCATTCAAATTTGAAGAGAATATTCCACATCTAAGGGTAGAAAATTAAGGGATGAAGAATACAGCTTAATACAATTTGTCATGATTTGCTGCATCGAAGTCGGTGATACTTATTTAAAAGTCAATTATTTACTTGATTGGTCTTAGCTTCTAAATGATAAGTCCAAATTGCATGCTAATCATACTGAAAGTTAAGTCATTTATTCCTTTCTAAAAGTTGTTGTACTAATTTAATTTACGCACACGTTTTGACTTTTTTTCACAATTGAACCACAAATAGCACAGATAATATAAAGGATTAGATTGTCCGTGGGAATTTGCGGAGAGAAACACTCGATATTTGGTGAAATTTGACAGGAGAAGTAGCATATGCCCGTAGGTATACCTTACCTACAATTTAATTGTAAATTAAGTTAATAATTAAAAAACTCAATTACTCCAAATAATTGACGACCTCTATGCCGCGGCGGTAGAGCATTTGACTGCAAAGCCTGGGGGCGCGGGTTCGATTTCCGCTCAGTCCTAATAATTGTATGCCTGACCTAGCTTTTGCTGGAGTCGTTGCTTGCGTATATCGGAAACCTTTTGTTTCTGGATAAAAGGTACTCTATGTTTTTTTTGTAATTTTGCATACACCTTGCCAGGTAGGCAACGTCTATGAAAAATTTCATGATGATCAGATGAACGGTACGGCAGCGCATAAAACACGAACAAACTGGGTGTTTGTAAATGTCTTTGAGTCTGGGTGTTTCTATATATGTGCAGAGAGATGCACTTTTTTTTGTGAATACATACATACTGTATGTATACATAAAAAAAGTGCATCTATGTATGTTTATCGGTGTTCTAGAAACCATAGTATAAGTTCTGCTAAGTTAGGGCCTAGATAGCGACGTGTAACATGTTCCAGGATATAATTGTCGCCTTCTTGTGCATTTTAATATTCTAGATCCGTCGCAGCCGTTTGCATTCACATTTTACATTAACATATTTACATAACTATTACTATACTACTACTGTATTACTAGCTCAGCGTACCTAATTAGTGTGGTTAGTAGGTATATCAAACGAAATCCTGAGATTTAATCACTTTCTGCTTGCCAGCGATTTCGTTTGCGTTCAAATTTTGGTAAAATCTATCCAAATTCATAATTTTTTTTTTCCGTTAGACACACTTACTCACTACACAGTATTAGAAAACTTAAAAAAAAAAAGATGCATGAAATCGGTTAAGTCGTTCTCAAGTTATGGGCGTGACGAAGGGGCATAGGGATTCATTTTATATATATATAGATTATTCCATTGCCAATAGAGTATTTAATGGTATATTGCAACTTTGTCATAGTATAAGGTATCGCTATAATTATAGCTACTAAAGATCACCTGGTGGTAGACATTCAACCATAATGCACATATTTTTTACCTATTCATTATAAGTACAGTCGACTCTCGATAATTTGATACCTAAGGGACCAGAGACAAATTTCAATTTACCAAGAGTTCAAAATAACAGGAGTTGAAATAACCAAGAGAGTAGGAGTAAAAAAAGAAGTAAACAAAAGCTTGTAGAAAATTCGTTATTTACAATTATTCACAAATGTCATGTTTTGAAAAGAAGTCCGTAATTTTCTGTTATCTATGCGACTTCAGACTGGAACTAACGAACGCGAACGGCAAACTCACTCATATCTCATTTAGGTAAACAATCGACAGGTCTGTACATGTAGGTGACAAACGCTTCATGTTATAGAGAGTAGAGAAACTCGGACTTCAAATTATTGCATGTTGGCGGGCAAGATACTATACCTCAAATTACCGAGGGTGCCAATTAATATTGATTTTATTCAATTTATCGAGTATTTTTCAAGGATCTGGAAAAATATTTGAACTATCGAGAGATTTTCATTAACAAGTGTCAAATTATCGGGAGTCGACTATATAAGCTGAACTGTTATTCTAAGAATTTCCATACCATGATAAGTTCAACATATATACCTGACGCGTGTAGTTTGATGTAGCCGTTTTCATGTACTTATTTAATTGGTAACACATATTGTTTAAAAATTTTAGCTTTCTGCACTTCTATTTGTAAACTTTAAGTATTCCAAAATTCACATTCCATGTATCTATTTATTGATATCTTTCATTGTTATAAGTGCCATTGTTAATTTTTACACAACATTGACATTATCTATATATTATACTATATAGAATTATTATGGTTTTTTAAGCTTCATTTAGAAAATTTCGAATTGTTCAAATCAAATCAATCAAATCAAAACCATTTATTCCAATGAAACTAATAATAGGTATTTTTAAATTGTCAGGAGTTGGAGTAGTCAGACTAAGTCAGTCCTAAAGCTAGTTGCCTGTTTCAATACGTAGATCCTATGGAGAAAAACAGACAAGAAGCTCTAAGAACACTCTTTTTCAAAATGTTTTTTAGAGATATCTGGTTATATTACTTATAAGCGTAAATGAAATGTGAAGACGATGTAACATGCCTATTATTCTAAAATATTAATAGACGCGCTAATTACTACTATACATATTTAAGTAATAGCAGTCCGGAGATGACCAGCCCAGACCAACGGCACCCGTTCACGAGCATGACGCGAACGCCAGCCATCGTACAGATCAACCGCCACCATAAAAAACGCTACAACGCTGGTCACGGCTAGAACTTTTTTACCAGTTGAACGGCGAGAAATCTGCTACCTAATTTACTCCGAGAGGCCATCTGATTTCTATCACGCTTAATCTTGGATCTTAATTTTAACCTACTTCTAATTGTGGTATCGGAATGAAACCTCATATGTACCACATAATTTGGCATCTTGGAGCTAATCTGATGATTTAGCCAGGAGGTGGATAGTGGAACTCTTCAGTGACTAGTAGTAAAACCCTCGAGTTTAGATACATATGCTTTATTTTGACAAGTCCAACAGATTGGAATTTGTAACGATGGTCTGATGATGAAGCCAGGAGGGGGGAGTCCTTTTACTTTTTAATTCGGTTTAATTAAAGCGTTTTGTTTTGTTTTCTTTTTGTAAAGTATAATTTGTTCTACCTTTTTAGTATCAAAATTCAAATTCTTTTATTCAATTAAGACACTAAGTGACATTTATGAACGTTAAATTGAAGCTAGAGTTAAAATCATAGATCGACACAAACAGACGCCACAGCATGTACTGGATTGTCAAGGTAAAATTAGGTGAAAACACCAAAATCTACTGCCTGCTTGTGTCGATCTATAACTTCCAGTTTCCAAAATGCGTAGGGCCTTATGAGAAGAATACTGGCAAAGAAACTCATGGTCACTCTTTTTAAAAGTCAGATCTTCAGGTACAATAGTGTTAGTGTTACACGAGAGGTAAACAGGATGCAAGCTGATGCCATCTGAATTTCATTTTATTGAAGTGCTCCAAAAGCTAACGTACTAAAAAATTAAAATCTCTCAGTGATACCGTTGAAGGTTTGAACCTATTGAACATAGAAATCATTCAAGGTGTACATCTACCTTCATTCAGTTGCAAAATCTACTGTTAAAAATAATTCGTGACTGGATTAAGAGGCTAGAGTTGCAGTTGATCGAACCAAAATAATAGTATAGACTAAAGCATCGCTGACTAGGCCGACCAGTCACCCCAAGCAGTACCCGTTCACGAGTATGACGCATGGACCAGCCATCATCTCCTTCGCCATATCAGAGGGAAAGATATGACCCGCCCCATGACGACGCCGCAAGCAATGACATTTTAGTGAGCATGACGAACCATAGTCGAGATACTGATAAAAATCACTACTAGTCAAATTACCATAATAATCGTCACGCATTACTTTCAACTGACATGGTTTGTTAACAATTTAGCTTAATTATAAGACAAAGAAGTTTGTGAGTATATATCTAATGACACCTTAAGCCCAAGACTGTTTGTCGTTTAGATAATCGTTGATCGTATAGTAGGATTTCCTAATAAGGTGATTTTTTACCGTTAGCTTGAATTTATCTACAGGAAGGTCGATTATATGTATAGGAATTTTATTATAAAAACGTATACCAAGACCTTCGAACGAGTTGTGTACTTTATGTACGCGATGATAGGTACCGACGAGTTTAGACTTGTTTCTTGTATTAATATTGTGTATATCACTGTTTTTCTTATAATCATTAATGTTGTGCCTAACAAACATAATATTTGCAAATATATACTGTGATGCAACAGTTAAAATACCTATATCCTTAAACAACTCTCGAAGAGAGACTCTAGCACCTAAATTGTATATGGAGCGGATGGCTCGTTTTTGGAGAATAAAAATCGTTTCAACATCAGCCGCCTTGCCCCAAAATAGTATACCATAGGACATAACGCTGTGAAAGTAGCTAAAATAAACTAGCCTAGCTGTATCCGTATCAGTGAGCTGACGTTCCTTCCATACTGCATAAGCTGCCGAACTAAGCCTACCTGCAAGGCTGTCTATCTGGGCTCCCCATTGTAGTTTACTGTCTGATATAATTCCTAAGAATACTGTTGAGTCTACAATACTTAACATTTCATTATTTAGAGTTAAATTAGTTCGTAGCTGTTTTCCATTTGGCATAGTAAATCTCACACACTTTGTTTTATTTGAATTTAGTAGGAGATTGTTAGTTAAAAACCAATATAATACATCATTTAGTGCCCTATTCACATCGTCAAAAACTGTTTTCTTACGATCGACTTTAAAAATAAGTGACGTATCATCAGCAAATAGAACTATATCACAAAGATCTTTTAAATAATAAGGTAAATCGTTTATGTATATGCGAAAAGGTAGTGGACCTAGTATAGAGCCCTGAGGAATGCTCATAGTAACCGGTAATCCAGAAGACCTCGCACCATTGACATCTACATGTTGAATTGTATCCTTCAAGTAGGAAACAATTAGTTCCAAAGCAATACCATTAACACCATAATGTTTAAGTTTAAGAAAAAGCGTGTTATGTTCTACACAGTCAAAAGCTTTTGAGAGATCGCAAAATACACCTATCGCATCTTGCGAATTCTCCCATGCATTAAATATATGTCTCAAAAGAGTTGCACCAGCATCAATTGTTGAACGACCCTTTGTAAAGCCAAATTGTTCTTTGTGAAATAGATTATTTAGATTAAAAGGCTTTCTAGTTGTTGCTAAATAACTATTTTAAAATTTTTACTAATAGCCGGTAACATTGAGATTGGCCTAAAGTTACTTGGTTCAGTTGTACAACCCTTCTTGAATAAAGGTATTACTTTACTATACTTCATCAGGTTAGGAAAAACACCAGAATCAACACATCGATTGAATGTTATAGCTAGAAATGGTGCTATATCAATTATAATAGTTTCTATTAATTTAACAGAAATTCCCCATAAATCCCCTGAATTCTTAGAATTAAGAGACTTAAACGTTTTTATAATGTCTGTGGGGTTTATGAATTCAAATTCAAATAAATTCTTACATTCGTTTACATTGGCCCTTAACAACAATTCAGACCTGGACGCACAAGAATTCAAGGTACTGGTTGTACTAACTGGTATATTTGTGAAAAAGGTATTAAAAGATTCAGCTATGTCTAAGTTGTTTGTTATAAACCTATGTGATTGATGTTATTATACACTTTAGAGCTTATGTGTTTAAAATGCCGACTCGCGGCTACGGTTCTACTCGATTTTATATCACATACTCTATCAGAGCGGCGTTTCGTGCTGTATATGTTTGGATCGTATGTTAGCTGACTATGCTTGCGAAGTGTAGTACGAAAAATAAATAGCTGTCTGACAGAGAGGACCTTGCAGATAGAATAGAGGATTTTTGTAGGAAATCGGACTGGTTTTCTTGCTAATATCTTAAGGATAGCTCGTTGGCCACGTTCTACGTGGATCAAAGTTGATTTAGGAGCTCCTCCCCAGACCACTAGGCAGTAACCCATTACCGACTGTGCAAGTGCAAAATAGATGGATATTAAGCTATGAAAGTCCACCACGGCTCTAAGTTTCTTAAAAATATATATTAACTTTCTTAAGCGTGCTACTGTATAACTAATTTGCTGTTTCCATTTAAGGTTATTATCGATAATAATACCAAGGTATCTGACAAACTCAGAGCTCTCCAGTTTGGGACAATTACAATTTGTGTTATAGTCATTATCATTATAGAAACAATTGTGGGCACGAATTACAATAGGTGATTGGGGTTGACCAGCTTTAGTGGGAGAAAAGGTTACAAACTTGGTCTTATTGACATTGAGTGTAAGTAGGTTGTTGGTTAACCATACCATAACAGTGCTGAGCGCCAGTTCAGCATTGATCTGAACATCGTTCCAGTTGCGACCGTCAATTATAAGAGCTCTGTCATCTGCATAAGTTATTATTCTGCAGTTAGGTAATGATAACTGACACAGCTCATTCACGTATATAAGGAAAAGAGTCGGTCCGAGAACACTACCCTGTGGGACTCCATACATAATTGGTTATTCAATGTTATATTTATGCAAATAATTATATTTTTTAAATAAAAATTATCGGAACAAATTCTAATCAGCTGATGACATATACGTATAATGTTGTTATAGTATCTATTGTAAAGTAAAAACAGTTAAAATTGTAGGCATGTGTTAAACTAGAAACTTGTTTTCTGTTATAAATCAATATTTAATGTACTATTATTTGAATGAATTCCGGTTTTATACGCAAGAATTTTTTTTTGAGATTAGTTGTTGCTAGACCGGCAAAGGTTTATTTAGAATAACGTTTATAATTGTGGCGTATTTTGGTGAATATTTATTATTTGGACTCTGGAGAAGCTATAACAACATGGCTGAATTTGTATACTACTCTTGGATAGCTGGAATCACTCTCTCAGCAACAAGTTTGATTATACAAACTGTGATATTCACGCTTCGACCGAAAATAAGGAAACTGGATCAAAAAATCCTCATGCAATTGATTGTGACTCAATTCATCAATTCAGTCCTTGATTTCCTGGGACAACGGAAGACGTCTGCAGACTTCTTTACATTTCTAAGTGATTACGTAGATAAAAATAATTTAAAATATATTTTTTCGCGTTTGTCTTTTTGCTCCATTTAACAACTATAGTCTCAAGATGCTGGATGTGCGTGTACACGAAGAATTTGAACAATAAAATTGTGAAAGTATTTGTGTTTAGAGAGATGAATTTTCTTAAAATATCACTGGTCTCTTGGCTTGTATCCATACTAGTTGTTTTGGTGATTGATATGCCATTTATCATAATTTCCATGTACATTCCCGGATTCTACGGCAATCAAAAGTTCAAAGAAAGCAATAAAGTATTCTTTGGTATAATGTGGGTGATAGATCGTATTTATTTTCTTATAACGTGTGGTGTCCTGTGTGTAAATTTTGTTATATTCTGTAGAATATTCTACATAATAATTAAGTCAAAGTTTACAAAAAGAGACGACAGACATATTGGAAATGAAAATGGTACACATTTTACCGATATTCTTAAGATATGTTCTATCTCTTTTCTTCTTGTGTGTATAACTAGTTTGCATGATCTATTACCGGATATATTTCTGATTTATTATTCTATGAATTCAACAGATAACAGTTACATTATTAACAGTGTGCAAGTGTCAAGTCATTCGAGGAAACTTTATTATTTAACTGCTATCAATTCGTATCAAGGGGTAGCAATATTTATTATTTTTCTTATTGTTAATAGAATGAATAAATGATTTTAAAATACTAGAGTAAAAGATTTTTTTTTTAATATGAAACTATATTATTATGTCTAACTAAACTATAGTATTTCATTTATATATACATGTTATACATGATCATTTTTTTTGTGGAAATTCCCTCTGATAATTAAGTAGGTGAGCTCACTCAAAACAGAAGCATTTAGATTAGAGGGGTTAACAAGAATGCTAGTAATCTACGACCCAACCTCTGTCTCACATTTTCTCTTTCTCTCTCTCTCTCTCAATCTCTCCCTCTCCCTTTCTCCCCCTCTCTTTTCTGTGAGAGAAATGTCCGTTATTGGGTATTGATGAATAGAATTAACCCGTCATTGTTTGAAATTTGACTCAGTTCCCCTTAACTACCTATAAGTAAAACTGAAATTCTAAACTTGTTCTTTGTTTACTAAACACTAAATTTAACATTATTTCACCAAAAATAAAAATCTATGTGTATTGCACAATAGCAATGTTTTTGAAAGGAAAGGTATTCCAAAATATTTATGGGCGACAGACTGAATCAATCATTAATTATGATTGATTAATCGACCTTATGAAACTTGCAGTATTTAAAAATATTAAAAAAAGAAACTAAACATCCCAATTAAGCAAAAGGTACCAGCTAAGAATCTATAAATATGAGATTAGATTACGTATTTCACATTCGTCACAGTTACGATCTTACTTAGAGCGTGCCAAAGTTATACCACAATCGGCAGTAACTACACAACATTTTAAGCGATCTTCGCCTCTGTAACGCCACAAATCGTGAAATATCATTTACTTTTGAGATTTACCAAATAACTATTAAGTTTATAATAATTAGAAAGAAAAAGATTAGGTTTTGGCACACAATTACACTTACAAACACTTAAATTGTCGCAAGAAAACAATAAAAACATAATAATATGGACTAAAAAACCGTTCCCCGCAGTTCCGTCTGCGTTTATGGTCACTGCTCCACTCCTAAGGGTCGTAGCGTGATGTTACATAACCTATAACCTTCCTCAATGAATACTCTATCCAATACAAAAGAAATTATTTAAATATGGTTGATAGTTCCAGAGATTATTATTTAAACAAACAAAAAACTCTTCAGCTTTAATATAATAGTTTAGATAACGGATCAAAACATCTGTAAATAATTGTTGATCTTGATTTTGTAGTTACACATTTTAAGAGGCCGACAGACTGCTCTGTAAGTCCTATATAACAATAGTTCGTCTCTTAGAATGTGTAATAAAAATTTCACCTAGCGATGTAAAAGCGAACATGCATATTGACATAACTGTTTGTTTACACAGATATTGAAACAGTTCAAGCATTGTGTATTGACTGTAAACCTAATCGAGTTAGTGAGCTGCGGAAGGTCTTGGTGTGAGGCTGAAAATAGGACATGAGTAATGGACATTTATTGTGCTAACTTCCGACTACGCCACGGCCATGAGATTGCAATAAACAATTAAATTCTATGATACCTATTAGAGAATTTGTATTTGGGAGTTATTTTTAAGGCAAACGTGAGCAATTTGCACAATCTGTGTAATCTAGGAGCAGTAGGGATAGAATATGTGTAGAAAATTATAATCGCACCTATTATCTATTGATTTGTGGTATTTACATTATAGTTTGCAAGAATAATAACTTTTTTTAAATGATTTGGCCTCCAACGTGTAATGGTTTGTGTTCTGAAATTTTCTTTGACTTAAACCTTAGGTTACTTTTCAAATGTACATATTATATTATGCTTACTATCCACAGGGACTTGACTTCCCTGTCGAGCTTCAAAAGAAGAAATGTGTGCGGTTTAGGATTTATATAACAATACGGACTACGTTTTGTTACATTTCCTTTATTCTGACAACTTTATCCGGTTTCAAATTATAGTTACTGGTTCTCATAGAAGCAAGCTTAACGTCTTCTAACCCACAGTACATAAATATGTTCATTGTCGTTCAGTGTTAGAACATTGCTTAATGAATATCTTAGTTAAATTACTTAAATAGAATAGAATAATCTTTATTGTACACCAACGACATTTTCAATAAAAAAGTCAACTTTTGATATATACTAACATACTGAATAAATAAACATACTTACATATTTATTAAAAACTATACGGTTTTACTCACTTGTATTTCGGGGATGCCCGACTAGTTTCGGACCCGACGGGGGCCCTTTCTCAAGGAGTGAAGCGTCCTGCAGCGACGGTGTCAGGTGTCACCGCGGTATGCAATTCGTTTTGGTCTTAAAACACTCTCTGCAACAAGCTCTTTCATTTGAGCTTTGGTCCATTTAAATAAGTTGAGTTGGAGGAAAGTTAGGTGTGACCATTTAACTTAAACTTAATGCTACGGAGCAGCACGGGTCGTCTATTCATCTCTTTAATGTCATATTTATAGATTCTTAGCTGGTACCTTTTGCTTGATTGGGATGTTTAGTTTCTTTTTTTTTATATTTTTAAATACTGCAAGTGAAATACCAAATTAAATTATTACAGATAAGCCTCTTTTTTACTCTCCTGGCATAGTATAATACCTAAATACTACATGAACTTTGAAAACATCCAATCAACATAGAGTTCAACAGACGTGTTAGTTACAATAATCGCAGTTTGCATATAAATTCTGATCGAATTACAGCTGAAAACTGTATTCACGTCCAACAACAAAGTTAACATAATTAAGTTACTGAATGCGCTCGACACAATACTAGATATCGAGATCTACGTACAGCTAAACCTACAATATGTAGCTTTTGAGAGATTTAATAGAGGCGGATACAATTTCAGGAATTCAGTCCGGTTTAAAGTTAATTATTTGTATTTCATAATATATAATATACGTATGTAGTCATTGAACAAAAAAAAGTTGCAACTCTCCTAGTAATATGAATAAAGTTTATTTTCATCGCACGCACGTCAAAAAGCCAGCATAGGATAAATATACCTAGAAATTGCCGTTTTTAGTATTTGATTAATCACTTAGCTAGGGATGTTTTTGTCTCGGTAGTTTTGGTAACCCGGCATCATTGTCATTAATCCAAAAATAAATCCAAAATCCGAAATAAACTATAAGAAAGTAACTTAGGATCATCAAAGACACATAAGGTATAGTTAATGCGGCAGTGCATTGGATGTAACATATAACGGGGATTCAATAAATAAGTAAGCGGCTGAGCGGTCATCAGCAGGGTTTTCTAGTAGAGGGTTCATGGCGTAGATTTCAAACCATAACTACACTTCTCACAAACACTTTTCTTTTTCATTTTATCTGAGCGAGTGAAACCAGCTCTCCCCTTTGGAGGGTCCGAACTACTCGATGAATTCCAAAAGAGTGCAGCTTTGTCCGTCCGAACTCAAAACAACCTCTCCAAACGATGGGGCTCGTACCGTCACGGCGTACCCTCGCCTGGGTACAATAAAATTTATTGACTGTCTTATAATCGCTAAATTTTCGTAATCGCCGACATATATTTAGATTTGAGGATAATAATTAAATCAGTTATTATTAACTAAGATTTACTTCCGGTCATAATTATAAATTTCGATTTTTTTTTTATCTGACGTTTCGAACAGCACCGTCGTTCAAGGGTTGACTGATGCACTTTGATCGACCGCTACATGGTCTCGAGCAAAAGTTGAGGCGTTGTTGCGCCCGCGGAGGGCACTGCAGCAGAGTATGGAGTGCAGTGTCCTCGCGACAAACCTCACGGTGGTAACACGCGGATATTGATTCCCGGCCTATTCGACAACGCTACACGAAGAAAAAAAAGAGAAAGAAAGATCTCTCTGCCAATGCCAGAGCGTTCGGTGGTAGGGGTGGGTAAGTCTAACTCCTTATCAATCATAATTATGAAAAAATTGATTGTGTATTGTTAAACACCTCTCGTTTGGTCAATGATGAAAAAAAAAAGATCAACGCGCACATAAGTGTTGCACATCTTGATACTTACAACCGCTGGCATTTAGCTCATTACCATGTAACAAAATTTCGCTAACATGATTATTAAATTCTCTTCCTTTGTCCATGAAGTAAATTTATCATAAAATATTCATGTTTTTCTTTTGTCGAAGTAGGTCATTAGTATCTAAAATCGAGTATTTACATGACTTGTATGTATTTTCTAAGCAATTACATTACCAAAGGGACACGTTAATGAAATTGTGAAATTATTTTTTCTTTAACTAAATAGCCTCTTGGAACCCTATAAAACTGATTGTGCGTTGCTATTAACGGTTAATATTCTGTCAAGGTGACCTTCTAATCGGAAGTGGAAAAACTATCTGAATACGAATGGGCTCGCAGTGTCTAGATTTATTGAAACTGATGATCATCAACCTGTTACTAGTAGAGCTGTCACGGTTACTTGCCCGGCAGTCGTCCTGGCTCCTCTGTTTATTTTACTATGAAAACTCAACCTTAAAATAAAATTTAACATCGTAGGGCTGCTTCTGTGATATTTGGTGTGCAGTAAAGTATATCTATCTATCAAAAGGTTGTAAATTTGTCGCTTATTTTTATCCATGAATTAAACGCTTATATCAAGTGTTCAATTAATGATTTAATCATAATTTAAGACAGTTAAGAAACCAAGCATTAACGTGTTAATAAGCTCACATGGCAAGCGTATCCTTAAATTATGACACTAACTAACGCGCAGTTTATTTTGTGTCTAATGATTAGACACGAGAGTTTATAATGCCTTAATTGCGGCCTGCACGCAGATGCTAAGGTTGTTATTATCAAGTCGTGGACTCTTGACCTATTACATTTCGCTGAACCATCGGTGTGAAAACGTCTATATGGGAAAATGAAAGACTTAGTCTTTATCTATACCATTTCTATTTACTTTTTTTCTGGTCTTATAAAGCTGAAGAGTTCTATTTTTGAAAAAAGAAAAATGTAACATCACATCACATTATAAATGCGATTCTTGAGAATAGTACAGTGACCATAAACGCCGATGAAACTGCTTTTTTATACCTATAAAGTTGATATTATCGAAAGAATTCCTTAAAAGAATCCGAGCTGGGAAATGCGCTTTCATACAAAATGCTCAGCTTATTAAGATTCTTCTTTCATTTAAAATTAAACAAATGCTAAATATTAATTATTTATAGAGCCTAAAGTAAAATGTGTTATTGTGCTCCAGTATGAGCAGATAATGTTACTATTAAGAGGCTATATCACGATGATATTCCTAAGCAAACCTTGGCATGGTATTCACGGGCTGTTATCCGCAACTCGACTTCTGATGTGCTCCTATTTTGCGTGACGTGATGCATGGCTACTATTGCCATCCCAACTCCTCAAGGATACTATTATTCATGGCTTGTTGGGCAGTCAATAATAGAAGATTTTCCATTACTGGTGGTGTAGTTCTAGTCATTCCTGAAATTCAAAGGCTTTGTACTATACAACAATGCACTATGTTATGTACTATTCCAGCCTCTTAACAAAATCATCTTTGTAGATTAAGAAGTTGTTTAAAATATTATTAAATATTGAAAATAAAATATGATGACTCAAGTAAATGTAGTATTTATTGCAATACTCAAATCGAAGGGTGCATTTGTATTGTGTTAAAAAACAAGTGGTTTTATAATTTTATGTGAATGCATACTCAAAAAAATAATAAAACTACCATAACGTCTAAATATTATTCATTCCACCTATTAAGTTTGCAAGAAAACACGATTAAACAATTACGTTGTAGTAATGACGTAGTACATTTTGTACGTGCAGTTATTATAAAATATCTACATGTTAAAAGCGATGTCACTATGCTTAAGGTAATATAAAGTTAATAATTTTTTTATATAGTTGTAATCAAATGTATATATCACTGTATGTTTTCCTCTTATCTATAAAATAAAATAAAAAGGTCATTATTTAAGTAATTATGACTTTCACCCTCCATTAAATGTATACATATTCTTTACTTTTTACCAAATTTTCTTAACTACGGTTGTCACTACCATTAGTTTGGTATGAGGATCTATTGTTTAATGAGGTCAGTGAGACGTCTACTACTAGTAAGGCATATCTAAGAGTCAGTAAATTCAGTGACGTGACTGAATACTTGCACTGCATGCATTACTATATACCTACCTGTATAAGTGTTGTACGACCCCTTATTGCAGACAAAGGTATTCCAGAGAAATTTGTGTTATTGATAGAAAAACAAATTATAGCTATATTGGTATTTGTAAATCCTACTAATATTATAGATGTGAAAGTTTGGATGGATGAATGGATTTATGTTTGTTACTCCTTCACGCAAAAACCACTGAACCGATTGCGATGAAACTTAGTATGTAGATAGCTGGAGACGTGGATTAACGCATAGGCTACTTTTTATCCCGATATTCCCACAGGATCGGGACCCGCGTAAGTCTTAAATCCAATTCGGTTTCACTTCCTATTATATTACAATACACTTTTATATCTTCTGACGAGCCGTGGGACTTCAATCCAACCGATGTCAGAAGATCTTGTCTTCCAATTCTTTTTCTCCTCTTTTTTTAAATTCCTATATTGATATACAAGGCAAAATTGTCACTGCTACTTCAGAAAAACCTTTTTACATGCCAGTACAAATATATATATTAACAAAGGTTTGATATACAGTACATCCCTTCCATAACAGTAGCAAACCACATGGTTAAAGAAACTACGCTCATTTAAATCAAGCCTTTCGATATTCGATTTTTTTAAAGACAACTGGTATTAAGAATTACTCCTGTGTCGCGGGGGACTTTACAAACATACAAACAACGGACACAAGGAACACCCAGACTCAGATGGGAACCCACGACCTTCGTCTTCGGGGATTTTGTTGAGGCCATATGTTGGAATCCAAACGAGGGGACCGCCGGTTCTGCAGCGATCAAAGATACACCCAACGCTAGCCAGCAATATAATATGCGATCTTCGTCTATCTCGCTGATCACCACAAACACACGCACGCATATACCATTGCGAAAGTTATGGAGTTGTTACAATGGTCAAATGTCTAATCTAAAATTATATCGCCCTCAGAGGCAGTCTTATCATAATCAACAAACATGTTTATTCCTCTTGCTCCGCTTCTCTGCTTTATCTTTAGGAAAATACGCCAATAAGGTACGATGAAAATAGGAACATAATTTCGTAAAAGCTATCTAATATTTTTAAATCTTCAGACGATATCCTACTAATATTATAAACTTGAAAGTTTGTGAGGATGTATGGATGTATGGATGTTTGTTACTCTTTCACGCAAAAACTACTGAATGGATTTTAATGAAACTTTACAATAATATAGCTTATATATCGGAATAACACATAGGCTATAATTTATGAAGATATTGGTGCCGATTCTATTGTACACTCGACTAAACTAAAACCTGACTTAATTTCTTCATATGAAATCAACTTAGTGTTCTTCGTAATAAGGTATATTTGTTACTAGCATCTATTTCTCAGCGCTCCTAAATTTCACTTAAACCTGTCATCGTATACTCAACTTTATTTCCCCGCAGCGAGAGTCATCACTTATTCAAACGCTGTATAATTGTCGTATAAAAACTTGTTCAAAACGAACAAGAATGACGTGTTTTTAATCTACACCTACGAAGACGCTTACTATAAACACAGAGCAAAAGAGATGGCATTCAACGGATAGCGGCTCTCGCTACGTGGGATTAAAGTTTATTTAAGCGTATCAGACTTTAGTCAACAAATAAATTGCTTATTTCTATAGCGACATATGTTACCTACTTGTTTCAATTTGAAATAAAACCTTGTTTTGAAGTGTACAAGGTTTACATCTTATATGAAGAAAATTTAGTGAATTTTAATTTAGCGAGTGAAGTAACATAATTGGGACCATTGTGTATATTGGCCAAAATATAACGATAAGTGTTAAGTAAGTCGGACAAAAATCTGTCATCTGCGAGCTATTCTGGCGTGCGGTGGGAAAACTGTAAGAGTTACACGAATATAATGTACGGTGGGATTGTTTCTAAAAAAAAGTCCGCGACAGTATATATCTATCTTTTATGTTTAAGCCATTATTACCAAAATAGTGAACCATAAATACAATAAAATTTGATTTTTTATTTGTAATTCACATTTAGTAGTAGGTAACGTTGATTTTTATTAAAATAAATACTTTTATCGCTTCTTATATTCAATGTAGATAAAATTTGTCTATTGAAGTACGTAATTTGGTCAAATATTTTAAAAGTTACGACTATAATTTAAAACTGCGGGCGAGGGGGGGGGGGGGCATCGTTCAGCGCCGCGTGGCCCGAATGCGGGCAGACGCGTGAGGGCCGACGTTGTGGACGGTTGTGTCCGTAATGGCCTAGCGATTTGTTAAAAGGCTCTGTATACATACATTTCTACAATATACTAGCAACCCGCCCCTGCTTTTCACGGATAGAAATTATACACCTGAACCTTCTTCATGAATCACTTTATATATTAGTGAAAACCGCATAAAAATCCGTTCAGTAGTTTTTCAGTTTATCGCGAACAGATAGACAGACGCGGCGGGGGACTTTGTTTTATAATAATATGTAGTGAAGATATTGAATGTGAAAAAAATTTGAAAGTTTGTGAGGATGTATGGATGTTTGTTATTATTTCGCGCAAAAACTACTGCGATGATACTTCGTATGTAGATAGCTGGAAACCTGAATTAACACATAGGCTACTTTTTTCTCGATTTTCCCATGGCATCTGAGTTACGCGGGTGAAACCGCGGGGCACAGCTAGTTATCAAATAAAATTATTCAAGTCACTGATTCGAAATGGAAATTGAGATTATATTGGCAATAAAGGCAGCACTCACTGCTTCTGCAACAGTACTTTGACATAAATATTTATGTGGGTTTATTACACTTTGAGAGTAATCTTATGTTGACATGAATTTTATTAAATTTCATACAAAAAGGAATATTTCTTTAATAAAATTCAATATACAAGACGGTTAATGAATCTCCTTCAAAGCATTACTGTGAAGCGAAAGCGATGCCTGCTTGACGCGAAGGAAAACCAAAGAGTTAGCTTGAAAAGTTGCACATTGCAATGCTCTTATCTCTAGGCAGATCCTTTAACTAATATCCTTGGGTAATCACGTAGATCGCATCATTAACATTCTTAAGAGATGCATCTTCCTTCGAGTATAATGTATGAAAACATATACTTAGCTTTATTAAACCCTGAACTTGAAGAGAGTCATTGTAAAGTGCTTAAAAATGGTAAAAACCGTAAAATATGCCACTAAATGCAGTAATACCATTTTTTTCATATTTTGTCGTCAATATTTAAAAAGTTTATCGTAAGTCTTAGATAACCAATATCGGTAAGTTATATAGTTTAAAATGCTACTGATAAGATATTATTGATATGCCATCAGAAGTAAACAAATACCGGGCTAGTGCTGTGAGGCCTTACTTCTCACAAATTTTTATGATTGTAGGTCGACTGCAAATATCCTATAGGTTTTGATTTACCTAAGTGTTAAAATAGGTTAAAATATAAGGCTTACACCGCTGTATCTTTTAATTACGTTGATTTTATTTACAGTTTCAAGGAACGCAGACATAAGGATTTGATGTTAAGTTCAACTTGATACTTCCATGCATTCCTGAGAAAAATGGCCTTGAAAAATAGATATACAGAAAAACAGATAGACCGACCGACAGACAGACGGGCAACGAAGATGATGAATATGAAGATGATGCTATAAGGGTACATTTTCTTTTTGAGGAACGGAATTTTAAGAAGGTACATTTTGTCATTGCTTGATGCATTTGTCATTGATTGGCATTGATTTTATAATAGTAATTGTTCTCTATAAGTTACCATCACTAAAATAATATATGTTGTTGTTGTAGTTGATATGCTCATTAAAATTGCGTTAAAAAAAATCAAGTGCGAGTCTGACTCGCGCACCGAGGGTTCCGTTAGCAAACAAATTTGTATGTAGACATAATACGTCCATCTCGGGAATCAATTCAGGAAGATTTTTGCAAGTCTTTTCTGAAAGACTAACTTAACTTTGCAGTTCTAAAAATACTCTCCCATACATCGATTTATTTTGTGTGATACTAACAACCCGCCCCGGCTTCGCACGGGTAGCAGAGGCATCTTCAAGAATCATCATTCAACCAATTTACACAAAACCTTAACAAATTATATACCTAAACCTTCCTCATGAATCGCTCTAGCTATTGGTGGATATCATAACCGCATGAAATTCCGTTCAGTAGTTTTTGAGTTTATCGTGAACAGACAGACAGACGCGGCGGGGGACTTTGTTTTATAATATAATAGTGGCAACAACATTAACGGTTTTGGATTTTTTCTTTACTTGTGCTGTCAAACCTTGCTTCTTACCGAACTTCATGATTCTTACTAACTCTAACTTTTCAATAGGTCAACGGGAAATACTCTATAGGTTTTGATTTACCTGCGAAAGGTTCAAATTTGATAAGATCTAAGGCTTAATGGCCGTATGTTTTGATTGGGTTGACTTAGAAGGTTGATTTTTTACAGCTTCAAGGAACCGCTGACAGAAGTGTTTGGTATTAATTTTAACTAGATGCGTCCATTGGTTCCTAAGAAAAAGGGTATTGACAGACAGACAGATAGACAGACGGACAACAAAGTGATCCTATAAGGGTTCCTTTTGAGGAACTTAACCCTAAAAATTAAATTTTTCGTAGTCCTGTCAAGCTAGCTCGAAAAATAGGTGTAAGCGTGCAATAATTCACATACAGCTGAAAATTGGTACAAATTTTGAGAACAGTATAACTAAGATAAATGAAATGTGAAAAGTTCCCATCGATCCCACATTATGCCAACAAAGTTATTCAAGGTCAAAATTCGCAAATAAGGGTTTTTGCATTTTTCAGCAATTCGCTAAGTTTTATCATAAAGTATGTCAAATAAGAATGAAGATCAAGCAATCATCTATAAAATTTGTGTTACACTGTTTTTGCTGAGAATTAACATTTCTGAGATATAGCGATTATATTCATATTGTTCGAAATATGTCATTTTTCAGCTAGACGGTAAGTTTTATCATAAAATAGGTTAGAAGATGGTAGATCATGCAGTTATCTTTTTAAAATTTCCTTTTAAGAACTTTTTTTAAGAACTACCATTTCTGTGGCTTATGATTGATTATTTTCTTAAAACCTGTGTTTGTCGTGAAAAAAAAGAAGTTGATTTTCAGCGTTAACTAAAAAAACTTGCTGTGTTTTAGCTGTTTTTGCTTCTGGACGAGTTTCTAATCTTTTGCTTACTAGAAAAGTGCAAAATAATGAACAAAATCCCTTATAATTCACATGTAGGGTACATTTTGACTTGAAAACCAGAAATAAATAAGTTTAGGATATAGTATCCCGTGTATAGACTAGCTTCAAATGTGCTCAACTTAAACCATTCAAAAGGAAATTATCGTATTTCCTCTCATTCTGTATAGGGGCGGCGTTTTCCATAATAAATCAAAACGCGACTTTTTCGACTTTTAGAATCGGTATATTTCAGAAATGGTAATTCTCAGGAAAAAAGGTGCAAGATAAATTTTATAGATAATAGCTTGATCTTCATTTTTATTTTTATATATGTCGGAGGGAGGTTCTCCACGTGCTCAGGAACAGAATTGTTTTCTTCGCTCATGGTGACCGCATGGTAAAAATAAATGCACCAACAGATAAAGAATATTCCTTATAATTGTAATCACGATAATTCTTAAAGAAATAATCACAATATAACGCGATTAAAACGGATATAGTCTTTTACTCCAATAATTCGTGTGTTCTTGAGGGCGGCTCGAGCAAAAGTGAGCTGCGTGGCTAGACAGCTACTCGACTGACGTTTTTATTTGACTACCGTCAAACGTAACTGACAGCTACGAATGATGGCGCCGGTGTTGCCTCGCCGACAGATATATTTAAACACTTTATGATAAAACTTATCGAATTGCTGAAAATGTAAAAAACCGAATCGATGGGGACTTTTAGCCATTCGTTTATAATGGCTTTTTCAACATTCGTCCCAATTTTTAGCTGTATGCGAATTTTTGCAAGCTGGACTATCTACTCTGACCGGACTATAAGCAATAAAATCTTATAAAAATACATAAGTTACAAGCTACAATCTTATAAGTTACATTTCAACTTATTTCGACTTAGTAGTATAGAGAAAATTAAATTTAAGGAAGTATATGTGAATAATAATTTTATGGTGGACACCGGTTTCTTTATTGTCCTCCTTTCCAGCATAGGCCTCCCTACGTGTTCTCCACAAAGATCTATTTCTTCCTATCCTCATCCAGCTCGTTCTTGCCATCACTTTAATATCATCTTCCCATCTACGATACGCTCTACCCTTACTTCGCTTATTATATGGGCCAAAGAATGCCCAAAAAATTGGCCAAAGAAGTGACGGAATCGTGCCATAGATGGCACGATTCCGTCACTTCTTTGGCCCATTTTTCTGTCTTAGTTCTTGTAAGAGGTCGAGTTCATTTCTATTTTTATTTCTTTGATTTGGTATTTTATATCTAAAATCTTGGTTTGTTTTTTATTCTTGGTAACCGAACTTTGTCTTTTATTGTATGGTGATTATATATAACCACGGTAATCGATGCTGTCCGCCGCACTTATTTGTTATACTTACATTTGCGTGTTGTTAATAATATGTTTATGTACCACTAAATAAAGAAATCCAGACTAGCACAATTTTTTAGTAGCGTTATTGATGCGGTTGTCCTAACTGCGACCACATAATAATTTAATAATAATAATAATAATAATGTATTGCATAAAGTTAACCATACAATAGGTAGAAAAACACATAGTTACTTCATTTGACAATAGTATTAGGTAGTATGGAAGTCAATTATATGAGTCCCCTGATCCTCAAACTAGGATTTCCTGTTTTTCGAGAATCAGTGGTTCCGCATTGCACAGTACGTTAAAAATAATCTTCAGTAATTATTCCTTAGAAACTAAAATGGTTAGGTTGGGCAATGAAGTGGGCATATGCGTGTTTGTGTGTTGAGTGTATTTTTGTGTGTGTGTGTGTGTGTGTGCGTGTGTGAGTGTGCGTGTGTGTGTGTGGGAGTGTGTGTTTGTTTGGGAGTGTACGTGTGTTTGTCTATAAGTATGTATCTCTACGCCTGTCTTTGCAAACTACAGTAGGTTCTCTGTGTCGTGGTAATCAAGACCGTGTAACCATTGTTTAATTTTAATTTTGACTTTCGGCCTTGTCTGGTGTTGTAGGTTTAGGATCTTATGTAGTTTGTTGTAGATTTTTGCACTAAGATTACCAAAGGTTGTCATGCAGTTGACTATAGGACACGGAGGTTTGGGTCTTCTAGCTAAGTTTGTGGGGACGACATCCGTTATATGCACGGTTTTGTGTCGGCGGAGACTAGCTCGTAACATATAAAGCTGCCTAACCGTGAGACATGCCGCGTCTTTATAAAGTTGGTTGGTAGGATATTTGTAGGGTTTCCGAAGCATCACTTTGAGGACCGCTCTCTGAGCACGCTCTAGGTCGATGAACCTAGTCTTGGCAGATCCTCCCCAAATTGGGATGCAGTAGGTGATAATTGATTCGCAAAGTGAGGTATAAACCGCTTTAAGAATAGGAAGGTCAGCAGAATTCCGGAGTTTTTTGACGACGTAAATGAATTTCCTGACCCTTGCTGTTAAAATTTGCATATGTTCATACCAGTTTAGGCAATGATCAAGGGTTAACCCCAGATATTTTGTGGAGGAAGTTCTTGTTAAGACGGGACATGAACATGTGGGACTATTGTTTGGACAAGTATGGGCTTTGACTGTAATCGAATCTTCAGAAGGTTGACTAGAAGAATTGATCGCGAAGGTTAGGTAGCTGGTTTTTTCAATATTTAGTGTCAGCAGATTATGCGCAAGCCAGCTGATTGTCAGGCCAAAAGCTCGTTCAGCCGAGATTCTGGTCTCAGACCAAGTCCTACCGTAAACTAGTATGGCAGTGTCATCAGCGTACGAATAGATTTGAGAATTTTGCAATGACATGTTACAAAGATCGGTTGCTCTTCTGATGCTTCTCATGTAGCAGTTGTAATTAATCGTTTATCATTTGTACATTAGAACGTAAATTTCCGTTTTGTTTTCACAAACTTTGTAAGAGATACTGTAAAATAATAGAATAAAATACATAACATTACACAAATACACCGTTACATACAACGGTATATCTCTAAAAAAATAAGTATTGTAAACAGTAATACATGAATAAAATAGAATAATCTTGATTGTACACCAACGACATATTGTTTAAAAAAAATGCATAAAGTAGGAATATCTCTTTACTTACAGGTTTCACCAACTTTTCCGATAAATTCAATCCCATTTTATTTACACTTGTAATTCTTGTAGGCCCTTTTTAGAAGGTTACAAAGTTAAAAGCTATAAATTAACTTTCTAGAAATTATGACATTGAGATATGACGTCAGGTGAGTATATGCCGTAGCAGTTAAGCAGACGCTTCCACGGCAACAGTAGCGGTGCGAATAACAAATGTAAATAAATCATTTTAATTGGCTTCAATGGCTGAAAACTCGTGCAATCATTATACTTACTGTAAATATGATTCATATAATATTAAGATGTTGCCATAATAAAAAGTGGAGATTATTGTATACATAATTTGAGAGCGGCACAGCACGGCGATATAAGTACTTCCACCTAACACTGACCGGACCACGATCGAAGCCTCCAGAAACGCTTCCTTGAGCCTAATCACATTAGATTTCCCTATGAAAAAACGGGTCACAATTTGCGGGGTGAGTAACACCCCGTTAAGCTCCGCCCACTTCACTTTTTTCCATCTACCAAACAATAGTAAAACTACTCGCACCGTTCATGACGATGTTGCTTTGTAGGTTACGCTATCTTACACTAGTTATAGGATGTAAGGGGCCGTACTCAGAATTTAGTTACCAGGTAGTAGTTTTTTCAAGATTAATTTTGTAAACCATCATGATACAAAAGCGAAAGTTTCTGAGTTCTTTCTTTCTCCTAGCCTTGACCTTATCCTACAGCTGGACGGATTTGGATAAAATTTGGTATACAGATAGATTGCGACCTGGCTTAACACATGGGCATTGGGCATTGCTAGTGTGAGAATAAAAAAGTTTGTGGTAAATCACGAATGATTCAAATTTGTTCACTTTTTTATTCTTATCTTTCTTTATTCGTATCTGTACCGTAGCTGCAGTTAATTTTATAGTTCTAAATAAAGAGGCTTATAATACCTTTCAAACCATCAGCCTAATAATTAATTTATTTCATCTTAATATTTAAAGTACTTTCAATTCAAGATAAATACTCGTATAGGGTTGCAAGGTAAAATAATTGGGTTCTAATTACGGCCCTGTCTTTTTGTTCTGTATATATATATTTTCTTCTAGTTGAAGATAGATGACAGTCTATTCAAAAAATGATTACAAAAAATATAAAAATAATACTTTGACGGCAAAAAATTCTTAAGGACTGGCTGTAGAACACATTTCAGTATCTTCGCATGATTTATTTTAATAATACTGAGCTCTACGTACCTTTGTTTTTTTAGTTCCCATTACACAAAGTTTTGCCATCTAGTGACGAATAGATAGCATTATATTTCAAAAAACACTCCGGGATTTTTCTAGAACTATTTTAATAAATTAAATAAAAAAAATAGTTACAAATGAATTGTTATGCCATACATATCCGAATAGTTTTTACATGATAAAAACAATAGTTCATCTTTACTTCGTAATACAACGAAAATTGACTGATTTGCGATTTTTCGATACAAACGTACAAGACGAACGCTGACAGTGTACTAACTATAAGCCATGCCCACTGTGATAACGTCAGGACCTAGTTATAATCACAGTGCACAGTTGCTTAGGCCCTCTCCTCTTTGTATCTGCTCCGTGAGCCTAACTTTGTTTTTACTACCGCGAATCAAATCTGTAATGGTTTTCGGTAAACTAATTAAAAACTGTGAAATCTTGTGATCTACCGTGTCTAACGCACCTCCATTATTTAGTTTTCCCTCGTCAACCACGTTCTAGAACGAGGCCGACCACTTACCACGTTACATCTGACCTTATGATGATAACCTCTTTATAGGAGTTTATCATTATACGGTCAAACAAAGACAATACAAAGGATTCTTATGGTCTCATGTCCATAAGAATACTTGGTAAAACCTTATGGACTCAGAAAAGGACAGTACTACGCAACTAATACTCTCTTAACATAGTCTTATCTGATCTAAAGTAGCAGACAAAAATGTTAAAATACGGATTTTTAAGATATCAGTTGATATCTCTCTAACTAATAGTTATCAGCATACAAAGTTAAGGATAAAACATCGACTAGAGAAACCTTCAAATAGCCTCATCTAATTTACAATATATTTGTTCATTCTCCGTTTGGGCTAATCTGTTCATTTTATCAATCCATCTGTCATTCAGCCTACATGTTAATCTTTCACCATATTTTTCTGACCACGGATATTAATAATATTAAATAGCTCGTAAAAGATTTCGAACCTGTGTTTGATAGCGTTATGAAACTCAATCCGTTTCGATAACTTTCCAAACGATCACTTCGGGATATGATTAAAATTCAGTTAAAGTACCTTTCATAAAAAAAAAGTTAAGTACTATCCTTTTCTCTGAAATTTCACGATGATTGGTTAAGCAGTTAAGCTTTAGAAACAAACTCATATTCCATTTATAATAAAAAGCAACAATAAAGACGTTTGTGTTGACGACAGTTGCTATCAACTGTGTCACAATCGCACGTTTCCTCAACCGTTGCATGTCAACATGTGAGGTTAATTCATGTAACCGGCTTCCCCTTATTTGCAAATTTTTAAAGGTTTTTATCTATGTATAAGTTAGGACATTTTTATTATACCGATGTAGGTAAAATGTAAAGGTAAAGGATAAATAGTGTGCTCGTATATGTATTATTAAGATCTCTGTAAATCACGAACGGAGAGTATACTTGTTTGCTTGTGTGCAGTCATCAGCAGATAAAGTATAAAACATATTTGAATATGAAAAACTTTTGCCCTCAACTCTGCGCATGCTCTACCGCTTCAGGATTAGCTGTGATTTTCTATAAGGATATTTTAAATATTAAAGTATAATATTGTGAAGCGGCCAATGTCCTTTGCCGTGTCCTAAGTTACTTCAATAGGCAATTTTTCATATTTAACATGCTTTTATGAGCTTCACTTGTCACTAACGAGTAAACTATGTGAACAAATCTTAGAAGTAATTTTAACCTACTTCTAATTGTCTAATCGAAATGAAGCTTTGTAGGTTTTTTTTTATGGTATAGGGGCAAACGGGCAGACAGGTCACCTGATGGTAAATGACTACCGCCGCCCATGGGCACCTGTAACTCAAGAGTCACAAGTGCGTTACCGCCCTTTAAGGTGGGAAGAGGGGGAAGAGCGGGAAGACGGGAGAGGGGAGGAGTGGGGAAGGACGGGAATAGGGGAGAGGGAAGGGTTAGGGCCTCCGATAACCACACTCACGCGGCGAAAAGCAATGCATGCATTGTTTCACTGTCGGTTTTCTGTGAGGCCGTGGTATCGAGCGGAGTCGAGCCGGCCCATACGTGCCGAAGCATGGCTCTCCCACGTTAAAAGGTATATGTAGTTTGAATGACAATAATATAATTTGACATCTTGGATCTGATGTGAGGATGGAGCCAGGAGGTAGATAGTGGAACTCTTTAGTGGCTATTGGGAAACCCCTCGAGTATTTTAGTTCGGAGTTCTAGAAGTAAATGTTGTAATTCAAAGTAAATAAAGTACCCTTATTAAGCAAATGGGGCACGTGTGTGTAATAAATATGATTGTTGTACTGTGATTTTCAAATATGTTCTTGTTCTGTCCCATATTTTATTTATGCTGTGGACAAGGGCCTGTAATGTACTGCACATCGGTCGAAAATGCTTTATCTATGAAGTTTCCGGGACTCGTCTTAATTTTTATTTACAAAACATTAAATAGACCAGTGGAACGATATGAGATTTACCGGCCAAGCACATGAGCAATGGCTCTTTTAATCGTGTTACATTGAGGGCATGGATAAAGCCTAATTACACACAAAACATCATTGATTTAAAGCTGGAAATCAATTTGGCGACTACGACTACACTTGCGGCTGGGGTGCTAGTCTGTTTGAGCGCGTTATTTTCATAATCTTTCAGTTTTACTTAAAAAATTGTCAAGTACGAGTACATGTAGATCATTAGGAGATTCCTTGTCCCTTGTAGTGTTCATAAGGGATGTGTTAAGTTGTAATAAAAAAAAACATACGATGCCAGTAATTGTTTATTTGTGTCTCAAGAGATTTAATACACTGACGTAGTCGCAGCCGCGAAACATTGTTGCTTACTTAGCACTAAGTTATAATTACACCACATAATTATGTAAGTGTCTATGCTATGTATACATATAAATCCTTTTAACCGAGTGAAACAAAGCTAGTATGGTTAGATAATTTTTCGCTCTTTTTAATTCCGGGTCATTATTTCTAACAGAAAAATCTACAGAAATTTAATTAAATTCTTAAAATAATCTACTTTAGGACAATTACCAACTATGAATATAAGTTCGTATAGGTATGTATTCGAACGTCGAAACCACTTAAGAGGCCGTATACGAAATTTTGCCAATTTCGCTGATTTACGTGGTTTTACAGACGTGATTTTACAGTTAAAATACTATATTTCTATAAGTTTTTATGAACAACATAAAAGATCACTTTAATTTAGATCTAATGAGTGAACCACTTTTTTACTTTTATTAAAAATAATAATGCGAGATTTAGGTTGTTTTAAAACATTTTTTATTACCATATTTTTTAAATTTTTTGCATTTTTTTTTCAGAAAATGTGTTAACTTTGAACTGAAGTTTATTTCTGTTGTTGTAATTTTATGAATGAAAGTTCCACGCAGCCGAAATCAAAAGCAAAACTTTGTCCATTTTCTGTAAAATTTGACTAAGTTAAACATTTTTTTACTAAAATTTTTTATATTAAAATGGTAAAAAGTGTTTCATACATTGTATAGACGACTTTTACAGCAATACATTGTAATTTTTTCATACCGTTGGTACTTCAAAACAGTTCGTAAATATGTGATATTCTAAACCTCTTACGGCAAAATTTACAAAACAGTCACCGGTTTGAGGTCGATTAATCAAAATTGAATAATAAAAGTAAAAAAGTGGCTCATACATTAGATCTAAATTGAAATGATCTTTTATGTTGTTTATAAAAACTTATAGAAATATAGTATTTTAACTGTAAAATCACGTCTGTAAAACCACGTAAATCAGCGAAATTGGCAAAATTTCGTATACGGCCTCTTAAGATAGCAGCGGTATAATCTTTAGCAATAAGGTCGAGAAAATCGTCTGTGAACATCAAGGTTGAATACAAGTGTAAAAATTAGTTTCATTTGAAATCACTTTTTTTTAATTCTTCAATAATTTTCTGATTACAAAACTGTCTGTAGTTTCTATTTCTAAATTAACTTTTGTAATTGATAAAACTTGAGAGCTACCAACGTGTATCGATTGGGACATGTATTTCTTGGAAGAGATCCTAAATAAATAAATAAGAGTACTTTCTTTACACATGACATGACAATAACCATCTTTCTACCTTTATCCCAAATACTTACCAAATAGTTGTATTTTGGCGCTACACACTACCGTCAGGCATTCCCTTTAAACAGAGGATGGATTAAGTGAAAATTTGCACTAAACGAAGGGCGTTTAGTGCAAATTTTCACTCAATTCATCCTCTTTTTGTACTCTTTAATTATTCTACATTCCTAATTATTCCTAAGTATTTCTATATTCATTACGAATGTTTAAATTTTCGTGACTTGTATATTAGAAATATTAATACGTAGTTAAAGACAAAACAGCTCAGTTCTTCACTTTTTGTCAACCAGTTTTCGTTATTTTTTGTGTAGTAACTGTTGAAGAGATTTGGTGTAGTTAAATTTAAATCGGTATTATATGAGTACCTACTTAATCGAATCGTACTTACTGACTGTAGTTAAGGGTTAACTGATACGATGCACTAATGAATAAAGCCTTATGTATTAGCATTAGTTTATTTATTTATTCTTTATTGTACACTAAAAGTAGATTACATATCTTAAAAACAAGGAAATGGTATGTACAAAGGCGAGCTTAACCCAAACCTGAGTTTTCTTCCAGCAAACCTTAGAGTGAATAGAGGATAGTAGAAAATGTTAGAGGTAAAGTCATGTGTACGTTAAACTAATTAGAAATAGTAATTAATAGATAAAACTTGGATAAAATAAATATCACGTATACTCATTATGAAATATAAATAGCTATATTTACACATATTTATAAAGTTTTAAACATATAAATACATACAAACCGTATACATACATATACCTACTAATACATATTATAAGTCTGATTTATTGTTGAGACAGAAAATATTCCCTGGTTCTCCGCTTGAACACGCTTAGAGAAGGGTCATATTGAATGCGGAAAGGCATTAGTTGTTATTAAGAACATCATAATAAACAAAAATATACCTTTATTTTTATCAACTACTAGCTAACCCGACAGACGTTGTCCTGTCGTTACCATGAATATTGAATTCGAATTGGTACAATTAATAAAAAGAATATATTATTCCAAAAACATAGTTCCGACCGATGCACCTGTTTTAACGATATTTGCAGCGCGCATTCTGTCAATCGCGCCAACTGTCAAACGATTGACAGTTATGTCGAAAGCGCTAGGTTACATTAGAAAAGTTAACATGGTCGTTAAGTTTTCTTAAATTTTCCGCGCAACTTCTTTCCTAAGAACCTTCTCCTGACAATAACAAACACAAAAAAAAAGAATAAGCTAAATCGGTCCAGCCGTTCACGCGTGATGCCGCGACCAAGGGAAATAGGGATTAATTTTTATATATATAGATGACACATCTATATTAATTTATTACTAGACTAGTTGTTGCCTGTAACTAGATTTTGTTAATCAGTTCTATCTAGTTATGCCTCGGGTACAGTACCTACATGTATATAAAATTTCAAGATTATCAGTTGAAAAGTAAGGGCGTGAAGGCGTTACGCAAATTGAAAACCTGTCGTAATTTCAAATTGGACCATGGTTTAAAAAAAAACTTTTAAAAACCTACAACCATATAGGTACATAATGTAGGACTAACCTTGAATTAAAGAGTGCAACTTTTCTTAAGACAGAAATAATTATTAAAATCAGAAAGCTGCGTAGTATATAATTATCACAGATGCACATACCTACAGCTGACGCGAGCGGTAAACAATAAGTCAAAATCGAAAAATACATACTCTGCTACGACTTCCGGCTTGATTTGAAGAATAGGTAATGTTTAAAGCGATTTTGTAATAACCATATCTATTCATCGATTAGTTATTTCTAATTATTTTGCTAGATGGCGTCTGATGTCGGTTTGAAAGTTTATAGGGGGCAAACGAGCAGACGGGTCACCTGATGGTAAATGACTACCGCCGCCCATGGGCATCTGCAACTCAAGAGTCACAAGTGTGTTACCGGCCTTTAACGTGGGAGTAGGGGAAGGGGGGCAGAACAGGAGATGTTGGAGAGGGAGAGAGGGAAGGGCTAGGGCCTCCGGTAACCTCACTCACTCGGCAAAAAGCAATGTAATCATTTCTTCACTGCCGGTTTTTCTGTGAGGCCGTGGTATCACTTCGGTCGAGCAGGCCCATACGTGTCGAAGCATGGCTCTTCCACTTCTAAAGTTACAATGCGTCGGAACACGAGTACCCGATTGTCAGAGTATCCGGAAGCTACAGGTCTTGGATGCTTGGGTCACAAGCGATATAATTATGATGAAGCCATAAATAGGTTTTTCGCCGGATACCGAATATTCGATCATCTTTGAAACCGGATATCCGGCCGAACATTGTCGATAGCCTGTCTTGCTAGCTTGTCTTCAAATAGATGAAGATGAAACCGAAACAACAAAACAAAATTCCCGATTTAAAACGCCTGAAGGCCGTTGAAAGCTAAACTAGAAAGTCGTTTCAACTCCTTCAGTTAGTCTAACTCATCCACGCTAGACTTAAAACAAACCCAATTCAAATTTTTCATTAAAGTCAGTGTGAATTGATCGCGATCGTGACCCTTTTATTATATGTTGGGTCAGCTAATGCTACACAATACCCGGCTTAATTAAGTTTGTCAGAATTTATAAACCCTGCTGTGTTTAAAACGGTAGACTTTCAAACAAAACACAAAACATACTACATACAAGCAACTAAATCACGGTAAAGAGCATTAATATGATTACGTGATTTCAAAATATTTTACTAACATGTATGTATGGTATCAGCAGGTCAGTTAATGCTATGTTACAAGCTATGTTAATTTTGGTCTCTATCTAGACCCTGTGTAATGTTCCAGAATATGATGAAAAACAAAAACTTACAAACGTTTTGTAACGTTTTCCAAACTACAAATAGACAACGGATACCAAAGATTACATGATAATAAGCGATCAGGTACGAGAGTGCACGGGCAAGGTCTCAAGGCCGAGAGCACTCCAGTACTATATTTATACGAGCCATTTTCAGACCCCTTCTAACTCAGAATCATATAAACCTATTGAAATGAAATTATGTGAACGCCGTAAGGGCCTGTAGTAACACCATATTATGCCAAAAAAGTTTAAAAGTTTACGAAACATTTACGTCTGACAAACATACATTTTAGGGGTGACTGACTGACTGACATATCATCAATAGAGATTGGATAATCGGATGCATATTTACCTAAAGTTATTTTTTGGATAACAAATTACGGAAGCGGCTTCTAAGTATGTTTTTATTTAAAATAAAATCCCGGGATTCCGGGATCGCATAACTAATCGGATGTATATTTACTTTAAGTTAATTCTTTTTAAGTTAAGGTGTTTCCCATTAGAGTATGTAAGTATGTAAGGTGTAAGAGAAATGGTGGTGTGGTAAATAAGAAAACATAAATTAATATAAAGTTATTTATTCATTACATCACATAATATTTTTATGTTGTACACACAGAAACTACATAGAAGAGAAATGAAAGATAGAGAAGTTGTACATGGGCGCGGGATTCTTTCGATAAAAAAGTGCGTTCCATAATAGCCAACATCTCAACTTTAGGTAAATATGCATCCGAATATCCGATCTCTAATCATCAATCGATTATAAATCGATTTCTCCACTTCTAGGCCACTTAGAAAAATGAAACTTGGTTCAGGGATAGGGTTTATCAAAAGGTTTAATTGTATACCTTAAAATCTGGGAAATGTGTCGAGTTATCTATATTATCTATCATCATATATGATGTACATGTCTGAAATCATCAAAAACATAAATTTGAATGTAAAGGCAAGTTTTTTTAAACTTTAAGTTAAACCATGGTACAATGTATCATGTGAATAGTTTAATATGAACTTGTCGAGTTTTTTCTTTAAGTTTAGTTATAAAAATAGTTTTGCAAGGGTTTTGAAAGAGATTAAAATGAGTATACCAGATCGCATATGCGTATGGAACACCCTGGTGGTTACTGTTTCCCATTTTAAGGAGCCTATATATGTAAATACTATCAAAGCGAAATACGAAAATGCCTGACTGATAAATGTATGAATTACGGACTTAAACTCATTACGAACATTATGATTTGGCATGACCTTGATTGAGCACAATACAGGAAGTTTCAACTCTGGGAAGGTGGAAATGTAATCCCTCATAATAAACGCAGCGATGGCTCTATATAGTTTGAAGCGAGAGAGAAAGAGAAAGAATGATTTTAAAACATTATTTAGAAATAATACATCTATCACACATTTATATTTGTCGTATTAGTATCTAGCACGATTCAACGTAACAGGCACATCGTTATCAGCTGTTATCAGACAAATAACCACGTTCCGTGACCGCAGAAGCTTCACCCGGATGTTCACCTACATACCTATACATATATAAATATATGTATGTACAGTTTACATAGTACATATCACGGCATGTGTGCTCTTTGATGACGTATATATTGTTTTGTTTATAACAAGGTAATCCAAGTAGCAAAGAAGTAAGCAACCTATGTAATTGTAACTCTGTAAATGGTGTGTCTAAACACTCATAATACTCATCACCATCATCATCATCTGCCTACATTTGTCCCAATTGTATTTGGTGTCGGCGCAATATGTTATGTTCTTCCATTCTACTTTTTCATTTGTTATTACAGTGGTCACTCCTAGCCATATCTTCTTTCATATAGTCTATCCATCTTTGCTTTGGTTATCCTCTTCTCTTGTACCCTTTAACTTCCATACATATTACTCTCTTCACCACATTTTGCTCATCTCATGTCCAACACGATAACCATTGCTCCTTAACGTTTCATTTACTGGCGCTACTTTCAGAAACAAACACTCCTAATAGTCAACACAAAATAATTAAGGTCACTAAGTTTTTGTGACCTTACTTTTTTTTCTATTTTTATTTTTTATAGTATTACTGTTTTCGGTTTTATTTACATGTAATTGAACTACATATTTGAGTATTTTATACTGTTGACAATTTTTTTGTGTATGTTTTTCGGTCTGAAGTCTGTTTGTTATAGTACCTACATAATAAAATACCTTTAGAACGAGTTTCCATACTGCAATACTACGTTAGTTTTTTTAGGTTTCAAACATACTTATAGCTTGCTATCTCTCCGAGATCTAAGCTCATACAAGAACATATTTTAGTTGTAAGTGCTTGGACGCTATATTTTAGATAACTTCTTTCTTCTTTCAATTTCTAGCTCGTGCTATCGAAGGTTTCGAGGCATAATTCACTTGAGGCCCTGTTCGTAGTTGGCCCTATTTACAGTTTGTTTGGTGTAGCCCATAAGCCTCGCTATCGCCTTATTTCGCGACATAAAAATAATTAATAAAATTATTTCTAGTCAGGGATTAAACTTGATAAGTTAATAAAATAAGGCAGAGTTTGTATAACATTTAAAAGTAACAAGAGAGAATAACGATATGTCATCACATCATACGTAATAAAATTGTCCCAAGTGAAACGATCGTATCTTTTTTCGAACAAACGCACGAGCAAGCAGGTTTTTTGAACTAAGGTAAATACCAGATTCAGTACTAGGTTGCAGTAGTTTAGGTTTTCCTTATTAATAGATCCTCTAACATGAGTAGGTGTAGGCACACAACGTCTGTGTTGGGAAACGAGCAACCAAATCCAGTGGTTTCAGACCACCGTATTTGAATTACAAGTGTTTATTCAATTATTCTCTTTTCCTAACATAAATTTTATCAAAGATTGAAATTAAAATTTAATCACAATGTCATAATCATATTTAATTTGATAACATGAAAGCAATCAAAGATATTGCCAATAAATAATAATAATAATTTGAGATACACAAACACGGCTGTCTGATCCCAAACTAGGTAAACAAACATGTACTATGGTAACCAGACTGCTGATAAACATACTTATATTTTACTAAATACATACATATTATAGATAAGATCACCTATTAAACACCTAGACACAGAAGAAATGATCGTGGTCATCTCACAATTATTTGTCCTAGGTATAAATCGAACCCACGACCTCTGGCTCGGCAGTCAGGATCACTAAACACTAGACAAACAGGCTGGTCAAATAAATTATACACAATCGCCATTCCATTATGAAAATACCTCTTTATCAAAACCGTCGTGTTTATAGAGTACCATTTCTAAGATTTTTAGGCCACTATGTTGTTTATTGTAAAACTAGCAGCGCCCCGCGGTTTCACGTAAGTCCCGATCCCGTAGGAATATCGGGATAAAAATGTCTATATGTTAATCCAGGTCTCCATCTATGTACATACCAAGTTTCATCGCAATCGGTTCAGTCGTTTTGGCGTGAAAGAGTAACAAACATCCATAGATACATCCATACATCCTCACAAACTTTCACGTTTATAATATTAGTAGGATTTTACTAGAGTTTCGTAAGAACCTTGTTTAACTACATTAAGACGTGGCATAAGTTTGGTTTAGAAATCTTTCCTTTCTATATTGTATCTTACCTTTATACTAGTGCGTAGTAGACTGTACATCGTTACGAACGCTTGTAATGTCAGCACATTGCAGAATTAACTTATGCATAATAGTTTTTTAGACTAGTTTTTTTAGCAAGTTCATTTTGAAAATTCCGATCCTCTACTACTTTCCTCTGTCTGTCTGCCAAGACTCTTTTTCTCAGTTAAGCGTGGTAGTAGTAGTAGTAAATTAAGCTTCTTAGTCAACGCAATCAAAAGAAACAGCCATATAATTAATTAGCCTTATAATTTAACAAATTTTAACACTTCGCAGATGAATCAAACCCTAAAGGGTACTTCCCATTTTAACAAATTTTAACACTTCGCAGGTAAATCAAATCCTGTAGGGTACTTCCCAGTGACCTAGAAATTTCTTGTTACTTAACATTTTTTTTTGCTAGTACCAAATTATTGAGTTCCGAACCAACATGGATCATGGAGTAATGAACATCGAGAAACAGTTACTGGGGTTTGGTCGTTCACCTAATAATAATCACGTCGGTTTGTGCTGAATTCACCAATAAACTAAGCAACCTATTGGAAAATTTTTAATAGATGATGGCAACACTGACCTCGATGGGATAATAAAACCAATTGAAAATATCCCCTATGCTTAGTTTCTACGGGGATTGGGACCAATATCACACGTTATGCAAATAAATTAAAACTGTCCAAAACAAGGATGTGATTAGTCATTTGATGCGCTCCAAGTGTGTTACACAAGCTGCCATTCACAATAAGGTAAATGTTGTGGATTTCCGCATAGTTGACACACCAACAGTCGCTATGTTACTTCCTCTGATTTTTATTCCGTGACTAACTTCGCTTTTTATTTTATAATGTTCCTGATATGTTTGAAAATGTTATTCTTCTTTCGAAACTAGCTTCGTTGTACTAAATTATTCTTGACATGTCTAAAAAATAAATCCCTCTACAAGTTTTATAAATAACTTAAATTTTGCAGTACTAGGATTTTATTGTTTAAGTCTACAGAAGTAGATGAAATATATAAGCCAATTTGGTGTGGAAATAGAGCACTCGGATTAAAATGTCGTACGTGACTCGCAGCACGACCATCACTTCAAATAGAAGAGCACAATCCTGTGTCGCATTGCACGTATTACATAATAAATATTATACAGCAATACTTCCATTATTCGATTCGATTTCGATTGATTATGGTGCGGAGTTAGGTGGTGCGATTTACACTTATAACTATGCAAAATTAAAACGTATAGTAAACTATTTAATATACGACCAATTAAAGATATATTATTATTTTTAGTGCCTAGTGCTACCTCGACCATTTCTGATCTTTTGTAGCGCACTCTTGCTTTATACTTCACTTTTCAGCCTTATGGCTTCGAGAAACCTTATGAGCAGTGATTGTTTGTATATCCTGCGGTTGCATGATGCTGCTCTGAATTGCCATTGATGTGTATTGGGCGTTTATGATTGAATAAACTCGCTGTTTGGTGATGCCGCAGAATGGTTCCCGCCCATGCTGTTGTATGTCTGCATCAGCTCTGGCGAGTTCATCGGCTTTTTCATTGCCATCGATACCTGAGTGGCCTGATATCAATCTTAATGTAATTTTGTTTGTTTGCCACAGTGTGTTCAGGTTTTCTTTGCAATTTTGAATTATCTTTGAGCTAGTCTCAAAATTGTATAGTGCCAATAGCACCGCCTGGTTGTCTGAATTGATGTAGATGTGTTGATGTCTTACTTTTCTTTCAAGGTTGATCTTCATGCATCTGTTTAATGCGAAGAGCTCGGCCTGAAAGACGGAAGCCTCTGTTCCCAGATTGGTGCTCCACCTGAATTTTGGCCTATCTCTGTATACCACAGCCTACTTCAAGGCCTTTTATAGACCCATCGGTGTACCACTCGTGACTACCATTTTTGTTGGATTGGAGGCTTTCTAGCCATGTATCCCTCTGTGGTGACGTATATATAGGACCCCTTTGAACCAACGGCCATCAGTCCTTTGGCAGACGTGGCCAGCCCATTGCCACTTTAGCATACTTTATATCAGTTTTAATCAATGTTACGTAGAACTTTTTAGTATTTTATGAAACAAATTAAGCTTCGGTCAGAGGGAATCTTTTTGAGTTTATAAAAATATATTATCAGTTAAATGAAACCAGTATACACGTAGGAAACTAGAAGATTTTACAATCGTATATAGTAAATAAATTTGAAGTAGAATCTATCTTGTATATTCCGCAATTTGCTTAGTAATAACATATATTATGTAGCAAAATAACTCACCACCTCTTAAATAACAAGCTAAAACCAACAAACAGCACATAAATTGTACGAACCTAATTAAGTAATGGGGTTTACATACTCTAGTAATTATTCTGTACAGAACATTTTGTATTTAAATTAAACAAAGTAGAACATAATTTTAGCTCACGGCCCTTGTAATTTGCAAAGATTAACCAACCGCAAGTGGCAATATAGATATATAGATGTTAAGACTGTTAATATATGTAGGTATTGGTAACCTGTTAGCACAAGAGGGACTGTATAAATTTTTGCCACCTTCGATAATAATAAGTTAAATAAAAAATAAATTAAAAAATAAGCATTCTTCTCCGTCCAGGAGATTGATGTTCTATTTTCAAACACTGTCAGTTTTCCGATTACCCCTTTTATGAGGGGTTGGTCGCTCTTTTTCCCATTACCGCATTTCGTAAAATAATAACGTGAATAAATTGAGCCTACGCATTCATGAAGAAAATAAACGATTATGATTTTTTGGTAATAATGATGCTGAGTTACATTTTAAGGCGTTTAGGAGATGCTCCTAAACTTAGACGTTTGACTTATATGCAGTTTAATACTAAAATATATTTTTCTTTTGCAGGTAATTACAAAAACACTCTTATTGTCATGGGACATTTTTGAAAAAGTAAGTTACATATTTCACACCTTAAGAAAATAACTTTCAAAACGTCTAGTAGGTACTTTGTCGGCAGTTTGCAATCGGGCAGCGAACCCGTTCAAGAAGACTGATATTCCTGCTAAGCTTCTTCTTTGTGTAATGTATAGTCTCATTATATGTTAGTCAGCTATAAGAACACGCAAGGAAGAGATCACAGGAGCTGACACCGGGGCTCCAAATTAGCGGTTTTTTCAGCTTAATATATTTTTCCTTTCAAGTCGATATTCTTATATACTTTTTAAATTTAGCAATGAGCAAATATTAATCCTAGTCAAACAAATATATACAGGTTAAGTTTTAGACAAGTAGTGTGCTGTTTTTATAGTATAGAGGCAAATGAGGAAGCTTGCAGCACCCTGTTTTAGATCCCAAGTTAATAATACTTTATTTAATAACAAACCTACCGTAAAGATTGGCGGATATCAGAATAAAAAAAAAGAAGTTGTGCCTAAGGCAGAAATTGGAACTAATGAACTGAAAACCTCTGAAAAGCTTTTTTGTTTTTGAAGTGAAAACTTCTTTAGCGGCGTTGTGCACTTTTTGGGATGGGTAAAAAATTGTAAACTAGCGTCAAGACACGTGACCCTGATTGAAAATTCGTAAGACGGAGCCGAGTTTCTCATATTTAAAAAAATATAACATTCGAAATTCAAACATTTATGAGCGGCCAGGAGCGCAGAACGTCCAGTGTACCCTATGTACTATGTATACATTTAGATATGTTATTATCTACTTTTTATTTTTAACCTAATTATATATATATATACAGATGTGTGTGTGTATGTATGTATATGCAAATACATTGTGAAGTTATGTTTTTACTTCTGACGTGCAGTCCTACGACTGTTTTTTTTTTAATAGTAACTGAAGGAACATTGTCACCAAAACCTTACGCCTTTCTTGAGAGATGCTCATAGTTGCTAGTTTAAAATTATATGAATAAATAGCACTATATTAACAATTTACAATTTTAATTAAAATTAATACTGTATCCGAGAATAACGCGTGTAATTCTGCGAGCGCAGTTGTGCCATAAATTGAATCTACGTAATCGAGTGACATAATAATATTACACGCTTGATATCTAATAACGGGAATACTGCAATTTTAGATTATATGAAAGATTTATGGAATCAAGCGCTTTAAGCACTATATTCAACGTGTTATTGGAGTGTAGTTAAAGCCATCGTTTTATAGGGAAATGATTAGCTTTTCCAGCCGATGAAAAATCTGAAAACTTTGGTGGATATTTTTAGTTCTGTTCGTGTGAATTTCATGTCAATTTTAATGATATTGTTTTGTTTGTAATTGTTTCATTGTTGGCCCTCTTTCTTGCTATTTAATGTTATAAACGCGTATGTGAGTTTGTTTGTTTGTCACGCTTTCACGCTTTACCCAACTACTCATCCGATCATCATGAACTTTTACATAGGTATTTGCTTTGTTCATTTTTTTTATATAATAGGGGGCAAACCAGCAGACGGGTTACCTGATGGTAAGTGACTACCGTTGCACATAGACACCTGCAAGTCCAGAGTCACAAGTGCGTTGACGCTCTTTGAGATGGGAGTTTGCTCTTCTCTTGAAGGTCGTATCGGTCCGGAAATACCGCAGGCGACAATTTGTTCTGGATACATAAAAGGACATTTATATATTTACCCAACACCCCATGTGTTGGGTAAAACTAATATGAAATAGAAATGTTTCTACGTTAAAAATCACATTCCAAATGAGAAAAATAGGATAGTTTTCCAAACAATCGTCAGTCATATACTCATCAATTATACAATCATTCTTCAGTCAAACAACGCTGTTACTCGATATCTCTTGATTACAACGATTAAATTGAACTTCAATGGTGCCGATTCTATTGTACACTCGACTAAACTAAAACCTGACTTAATTTCTTCATATGAAATCAACCTAGTATTCTTTGTAATAAGGTCTATTTGTTACTAGCATCTATTTCTCAGCGCCGATAAATTTCAATAAAACCTGTCAACGTATACTCAACTTTATTTCCACGCAGCGAGAGTCTTCATTTATTCAAACGCTGTATAATTGCCGTATAAAAACTTGTTCAAAACGAACAAGGATGACGTGTTTTTAATGTACACCTACGAAGACGCTTGCTAAAAACACAGAGCAAAAGAGATGGCATTCAACGGATAGCGGCTCTCGCTACGTGGTATTAAAGTTTATTTAAGCGTATCAGACTTTAGTCGACAAATAAATTGCTTATTTCGACATATGTTACCTACTTGTTTCAATTTGAAATAAGACCTTGTTTCTAAGTGTACAAGGTTTACTTCTTATATGAAGAAAATTTAGTGAATTTTAATTTAGCGAGTGAAGTAACAGAATTGGGGCCAATATGTGTATTTCATTAAATTGCTTAACAATTATTCAAAATCCTCCATTAAAAACAAATATATAATATTAAAATAGATCAACCAGAGTAACTGCAACAATAGATGCCTTTGTCAAATGTAACATAAAAAAAAATGGAGAACATATACCTAATATCATATCTGCCTTGTCGATTTATTATCGCCCGTTTCCAAATGGTTGAGCCTTGTGAGAAGAAATCGTGCAAACCAACTCATTACGCAGCGTTACCGAAATTGGACTAGGCTGTGAAATGAGTTTTGTGTGTGTGGTCGTTCCAGAGATTAGTGCTTCAATACAAGAAAACTCTTTAGCTTTATGATACAGGTTGTATTTGAAAAAGGAACACATTCGAAAATTTCGAAGTTACTTTTTATGGATTTTGTTAGTAACGCAATGAAAAATTCCAAAATTAAACATACGTCCGATTTAAAATCTTTAACTTTACATATTCCACCTACTTTTATGAAAAACGGAGTCAAAAGTAATTGGAAATTCAAATGGTCATAACTTGTAAACAGATTTTTTCAGGCAGTTCAATCCTTTCAATGATTTAAAATTGATTTAAGTAAGTGTTCCTTTTTCAAATACTCCCTGTATTAGTATAGATTATACACTGAAGTACAACTTACAAAATAAAACCCCTATTCGTATAAACTGGCTTCTAAATAGCCATAACGTCATAAAACTATTAATATTAAACTGTGTGTTCTTATTGCACAACACACTTGAATAGGCCATATCATCTTTTAATTAAAACATAACTCCGTTTGTATTTAAACTCCATTTTACGGTTGACTTAATTTCCTAGTTAAATACAAAAGGTTATTAAGGTTTTTATTGCTCGTACCTCGTATAAGTTATCTGGCATATAATAACTAAAGTCGTAACTTTAGTGCGCTTATACCTTTACAATTTATAATCTAATATTGTTGTGCTTACACCTTATACAGTGTGTATTTGAAAAAGGAGCACCTACTCAAATCACTGAAGGGGTAACGGAAGGTAACGGAACGAAAAATTCCAAAATAAAAAAAATATGTACTATTTTAAAATCTTTTACTTTACATTCCACCTACTGTTATGAGAAACGGAGGTAAAAATACCTGGAATTTCAATCCTTCATAACTTGTAAACGGATAGTGTTTTTCAAAAATTCGTATTGTAACTTCATGCTAGATTCATGCCCTTTCAATAATTTAAGTAAATCTTCCTTTTTCAAATACACACTATATTTAAATAATTGGCGTTAGTTAAGATTATACATACATATTAGTATTTTTTCTTGATTTTTTTTATGTGATAGGTGATATCACATTAAAAAAATAGAAAAAATTAAACGAGTCGGGGGGCAAACGAGCAGACGGGTCACCTGATGGTAAATGGGCACCTGTAACTCAAGAGTCACAAGTGCGTTGCCGCCCTTTAAGGTGTATTGTCGCCACAATAAAAACTCTTATTTATTTTATTAAAAATAGGAACAAACTATAACAGATGATAACACAGTTCACTATTTAATAAAAATAAGTTAATAGACATTATTTTGACTGGTTATGCCGGTAACGCAATACTATTGGTCGATTGATAAATATTAACGAATAGTGGGTTTATAAAAGGAGAAATAAGATTAGAACGATTGACTTGAGTGCAAACAGAGGTACAATCAACTTGGCAGTTGCTGTTAGTTAGTGATTTTCGTAGTGTATATCAGTGGTTTTGAGACTGTTTCTAACAGGTGAGAGTAGGGGAAGAGAGGGAGAGGGGGGAAGACTGGGAAGACGGGAGAGGAGGATTAGAGGGGAGGAGAGGGGGAGAGGCTAAGGATGGGAATAGGGGAGAGGGAAGGGTCAGTGCCTCCGGTTTGAAAAACTTGATCAAGAGTGTTCTTAGTTATTATTAAAGAAAATCTGTTCAGTCGTTCGAATTTTATCACCTCAGCATGTTTAGATAATTTTTAATGGTAAATGAGACGTATTATATAAAAAAAAAATAGGCAGTCATGGGACTGCCGACAGAAGTGAAAACTTAAACGAAACGACGAACTTAAAACGTCACATTAGCAGGTTGACATTAATTAATAAGGAGCTGAGAGAACTCAATGTTTAGATTAGCGTCTTCTAGTGGATCTATATATGTATTATTAGCGTGACGGTCACAAGTTCAGTGCTTTTTCCCCATAGCAAAAGTGCACAAACGTGCTTGAAGTTTTCACTTCCAAAAAACAATATATCTTTTTGTATACTATAGGGTATAAGTATTTCTGTTATTCCATATACGATTACTTTTACTTTACGAAATAGTAATGTAAATACAAAAAAAAACAATTTTGTTTGGTTTTAATATGTACAGAATATACCAAAGCTGGTAATTATACGGTTATTATAACATTTATAATTCCTCTGCTTCTAAACTGCTAAAGAGAAAACAACATATTTGGTGGCGTTGTTGTCGAGATCCAATTTTTTTTAAATCTTTGACTAAATTGGGACAGGGCAACGTCTATCGCTCTAAATGAGCTCTCGTCTCGCTTACAGTAGATTTAGTTAAGCTGCGGAACTGACTTAGGTGGTAATCTTATCATCTTGAGCGAGAAATAGTCACCTCTGTCGCCATTTCGCCAATTTATGTATCTTTATGTGTCTTATTCTTAGGCACGCTACTACATCCTAAACTTTTATATTTTTTACGTAATTCTATCACCATTGTAGCCATTGCTGAAAAAGCTTTAAATTACAAGACATAAAATGATTTTAATTTTATTGCTATTGGTATCGAATAGATTATTTTATTTATTTGGACCCGCCGATCTCAGTTCATCAGTCTGATTTGAAAAATATAGATAGATATAGTAAAAATGTATAAAAGATATAATAATGTATAATAGGTGGTATATGTATATTTTAAACGTCGTTCGTTTTCGAACCAATCTGGCTTTATTCTTATCGGTATTACTCTTTCAAAGTCAAAATTTTCTTATATTGTCTTTGCTTGTATCCTCAACGTTTTATGTCTCTTAAACAACGATGTATCTGTGACGTAATATACTTTTCGAAACTTATAAAAGTTACTTGATTATTTAAATTTAACTTGTGATACACACATGGGAAGAAAGCGTCCTTTTTATCTCACTACTTTCTGAAATAGAGTGCGGATGATTTGCCCCATTTTTCAGATTGTGTTAAATGTTCTAATAAATCCGGGTAATCAGACCAATGTTATGTGCATAAAGCGTTACTTTTTTTTAAGTAGGCAATCAAATGTAACAAATTTATTGAACCCTAACTAACCCTAAATTCCGAATATGAAGTTTTGTTGGGAAGAAGCTGAAAGCTGTACAGGAGAGCGCTAAATCAGCCCCCACCTGAAAAAGAGACGCCCCATCTATATTTTGAGTATGTTTATCCGTGTTCTAGACCTTATAGTTCAAGCTCTGCTTAGTTTGGTCTAGGCAGCGATGTGTAATATGTCTAGAATAATATCTCATCCATTAAATCTATTTTTATTAACTTTATAACACGACAGAAGCCGGAGGAAGCCGAGGGTAAAATTTGAACCCTATGGTGCTAATATGTAATTCTGTCCCTACTCCAAATGCTAAGCTACGCATGAAAACATACATTTTAATGAATTTCATTTGTAACATTCAAAACTTGTTCCTTTCATTTAGCTTGACCCCTATATTCTGTAAGGTTTCGCTACAGATAATTGTCTACTCTAGAAATTATCTAAAAGAAATAACGTGATTTTATAGATACTTCTAGGTTTTCTATTCATGCAGAATCCTTATTAGTCTCATAAAACTTTATTGTCTGTTGCTCGCAAATAAATTTTTGATCTCATTTAATTAGATAATGTCCGTGACGAATGATCTTGACGAATATATTAACTATTGTTGTACCTTTTAATTACTTTATGTTCCCATGACCCGAACCTCAGCAATTATTTCTGGATTCGGACCAAACTTTCGTTCTAATTTGCTTATCTGGTATTACAGATATATAAATAGAAGTAATTACTGTTAGTATCTCTTGGCAATGAATTATGCATCGTTAACTCAACCGCAACAGTAAATAAATAAATCATTTAACCTAGAGCCAACTCCAACTGTGTACATCTAATTGATAAACTAATTCCAAGAACAATAATATCTGTTACAACGCATTTGAAACCAAGATGTCGCCACCTATTTAAGGTACGTTGCTGCAAAACAACCGGTACAGATTACTTACTTAACCCATATACATAACTAACGCTAGACAATTGACTGATTCAACAAATTACACAAACACGTACAATATTAAGTAGAAAGTTAGTGATTAACAATATAAATACGCAATACATGGCCGACCGCCCATAAACATCGTTCGATGATGTTAAAAACCGAAGGCTCGCCTTGATGCGATGCCAAGGAGCGTTTATTTTTGTAGCGAAAGTCTGCGCTCGCGCGCACTCGGGGAAAAGAGCCGTTAGCCGAACGCCCGGCGGAAGCTGCCGAGCGCACCCGAGCGATACCGCGTGAGAATGCAATACAGCGAATGTGCTGTTGATATTAGTTTTAGAATTTTGTATAATATTGTACGCTTTAAATTGTTATTTGAGGACATTTATTTTAAGAACATGTGTAATGTTAAAATAATATTAAAAGAATTACAATTTTAATGAGATAAATTGATGTGAAAGTTGAGGTTAAAACTGTGCACGTTTGCTATCACATAGGGTTTATTGTTGTCACTGTCTATTTACACTATCTCACGGAAGACGGGTAACCCCTCGGCTGTCGGGCGCCCGTTTTTTCTCTCTTTTTATTATTATTATCTCAGTCGAGCCATACATGAGGCGTACGCTAGGTATATCGGATCTTGGACGAACAGTTCACTTATAAAGACTGACGTGTTTTGAATTCAAATGTACAATTAAGCGAATGCTTTATGCGATTTTTGCATTAGCAGTTACACTGCTCGTGCAAGAATTAGCAGTTATTCGTTGAGTTAGGTACGTTCTGGACATTTTAAAAAGGAGTTGTTGGTATTTTGGTTTATTTAAGCACCGTGCATTTCCTATAGAAGCTTTACACAAGAGCATATCATTATTTTAAGCAAGGACGAAAGACTTGCAACCTTATTGTGACAATTGTTCGGAAACATTTTGAAATTTTATCTAAGTTCGATTTTTAAATCAAAATTCATGTCGATGTAAAAAAAAGCCCTCCCAGCTGCACGTTGTTTCCTTGTCATTAAATATAATTAATATTAGCTTCCTTTTTCGTCATTTCAGTAACACTCCCAACACCACAGACATATATCACGTATAGACGTAGTATATTGATACATATAATATATATGTTCATATTTAAATCAATGTGTGTTTGTTCGTATTTTATGCGCTGCCGGCCGTACCGTTCATCTGATCATCATGAAATTTTACATACACGTTGCGAGAGATACAGCAAAGGACATGGGGTACCTACCTTTCACCAAGCCGCAGGCAAGAGCTATAAATATGTATAAGAGTTTTACAAACTTGGTAAAGAGATTTAACTTCAACCGAGGCATTGACTTTCAGTGGGTGTTAGAAATTTAAATTAGGACATTATTCTGTTTTGTTTATTTTTTTAACAAGATTATGTTTAAGCCATGGTAATATATAATAAGAACTTCACAAAGTCTTAAACTTTTTTATTCATTTTAGTATGTACATATACTAAAACAAATAAAATAAGTTTAGATTATTGTTATTTTGATGTTGAAAATAATTCCATATATGTACTTAATTGTTTTTGAAAAGCTTGAGAGAGTTTATAGACCATATTCGTGGGTCGTTTAACGTCGGCCTATCATCGAAGGGTTTAATATATTATACCTACCTATATAACACGGATGTAATAGGTACTTATAGATTCTCTATTCAGATTATCTATAGACGGATGTATAGATACTTTTTGTACATTACAGTAGATACATAATGTAAATGTATTCTGTTTTAATACTTTTGTGATATATCAATATGCATCTAGGTTCATTATGTGTATTAACGCTTATAAAATTATGAAGTAAATTTTCAAAATGTAGTCAGTTAGATCACACACTTACCATTTACTATAACTATCAATTATCACACGAGTTATAAGTAATTCCATTGTATCGGAATTACTTATAACTAACTATATAACTAACCACAGATTTATATGGTTTCTACTATCTAATGTGGATCAGAAAATAATGAAAAAAAATCGGTTTTGCGTTAGTTAGTCCTGTATGCCTATATATATATGTTTATCTAGCTGTCCTATCTATCTATCTATGTAACGGAATCATTCAACATAGTTTTCAACAACTTCAAGACGTCCGATTAACTTGAAATCTTGCGCACGAATCAAGGACGGATGACAATACATGACTAAAAAATAAACAAAAAAAAACACTTTAACAGCAAACCGAACTAAAAAGTAGAAAATAATTGTTGATTATAAAAAAATATTGTGGTTGAATTCCGACCATGGGGCTAAAACTAGTTTAAATAAAAGTTAAATGTAAATGATGTCGTAAAAAAGTTTTTTATGGCGTTATAATGTTTTTGGGGTAGGCTTATTCTCATAATTTGATCCGAGAATGGGTTATAGGTTGATTAGTATCTTAAGCGTCGCTGTGGTCAGTGTACCGATACACAGGGGTTAGTTACCCTAGTAATATTTATAAAACCATGACACCGTGGCATTAATGTTCAATGATATTCACTGACATTTATCCTCATAAGCATTCAGCTCATTTGTAGGAGATTATTTGTTAACAAGAAGACACGTAAAAATTTGTCTTCAAATCTTTTCAAACGTAAAGACAGGAATCCATTTTAATGTATATTTTTGTTATTATTATACATCGCTGTTTAAGCCCAAATTAAGTAATTTTAATGGTTTTTGAAACTATTGTACTAACTAAAATATTTTTTGTACCTACTTGATTCATATTCTAAACATAATATTTCTTCATCTATATTTCTCATGTTGTGGTGTCAAGTCAAATTCTTTGACATGCCAATGAGTCCTTTCCTTACGGGCTCAGGCGAATTATACATCACCGTGTGATATGAACACTCATAATGTTTTATCACCTACATTATCAAAATCATTTCTGGCTGGAATAATGTTGATAGCTTTTGCAGAACAGGCTTTCACAGCTTCCTAGGGTGTAGCCGGGTTCCTTGCCTTGACTTTCTTGTGGAACACCGTATGGTTACAGTTGGTTCGATTCCACTTCATCGTTAGCGCCGCGGTGAGATGATGACCCGTGGGGGTTTCCAAACGATAAAACAAAAGATTAAGGAGTGTTTACATTTTTTTAAATAAAACAAGAGAGTCTTTTGAGGTTTGTTGGTAAAATATAAAACTTACCAGTTGTCAAATGGTTAGATATTCATGAAAACACCTTTAATGGTTGTTAAGCGGTGTTGGATTTCGATAGAAACTGCGGTACGAAAACTTTGGAATTAATTTCATTACAGGTTACCTATAGATATATTGTAAGATTATATTTATAATAATATTTTTTTAAATCGTTAAGTAAATTCTTTAAGTGTACCTACTTTTTTAATGTATACTACTTGGTTAAACATTATAAAAACCCATTTAATGAACCTCTTGGCAGAACTAAGTAGTGTTATTGAGCAGTTTGTTTATTATTCATGAAATTAGTTAGGAAATTGTTCGTTATTATTTACACGTTCAATTGTGTTTATATACGGGAAGTAACGTGAAAGTTTAAAAGTTAGTATTAACATATATATATTTTTTAATGTAAACCCAAACATTAAAATTTTTTTTTTGACAATATCTATTACCGTATTAGGGTTCTGTGTAACTGTATGTACGGTTTAATTAAAGAATAGGGTTAAAGTAAGATCACAAGAATAATATGTTTTATTTTAAAAAAAATGTAAAATATAATTATATTTTGCCATAATGTACTTTGAATCCTCCCGAAACAGTCGAGACAATACACAACTGAATAAATTAAATTAAATTCACTTAACGCATTACATTGGCCGATTCGCACCATGGTTCCAAACAGTCAATTCAAAAAGGCTCCATGTGCGATTCACACCGGTTGGTGAGAACAGCTCGTGGTGTGAAACAACGAAGTACCCTGTTTCTTTATTTTTTTTAATAAGGGGTTTTTATCCACAAGGATACGCCAACCGTTTTCTTTATTTAATAGTAACAATTACTGCACTATTGCACATTGACATGATCCTCTTCACCTTATCTATTATGGCGAATTGTAAATATAGTAAATTATAAAATATGATAAAAAAAATACTTTTCGACTAGCTACTGCTTTATACCCTACTAATATTATAAACGATAAAGTTTGTGAGAATGTATGGATGTATGGATGTTTACTTCTCTTTCACGCAAAAAGTGCTGAACCGATTGCGATGAATCTTGGTATGTAGAGAGCTGGACACCTGGATTAACACATAGGCTTTTTATTCCGATATTCCCACGGCTTCGGGACTTAAGCGGGTGTAACCGCGAGGCGCAGTTAGTCATATATCATAGTAAACCGCAAAAAGTGACTAATATAATAATATCAAATTTATTCGTGTACCTCGGTCAACCCCAAGAGTAGATGATATATCCATATATCCAAAACTCATGTACAACCGACACATGCATAAGTCACTTAACAAGACTAGCGCCAGAATTTTAATTTTTTTTTTTTTTTTTAAACAAATCATTACCTCCTTGGTTTACCGCCAAGCTGGTGCTCGAAAAAACATAAATTCTAATGTGAGTAGTCAAGTTAAAGGCTGTCAAATCGAACCATTATCAATTTTCAATGACAAAATGTTGTTAACTTACTTTTGGACAATCTTGTGTTCAGTTCGTACAGTATGATGTTTAGCTAGTTTTAAATTTTTACGATGTTTATTCAATTCTGGCGCCACAATTGCGTATTGCGTCGCGTCGGTGTAAATGAGTTTCCGAAATATGGATGTTGTCATCTACTTTTGATGGTGACCGTACAATCCGCAAAATACAATTGGCAACTTCTTCATTTAACTGTTTTTCTTTACCTATTTCTATGTAGATATTGCAACACATTTAGCCACATTTAAACGTGACTTCTCTAGTGAAGTTTTTATTATCGGTCATTGCAATCTTATCGCAACCTCACGCCATCGCGCCATTCAAATCCATGATATTAATATTTTACTAACTTGAAATAACACTGTGATACAAGAATGCCAAGATACATTTTAATAATACTTTCAATAAATAGATAGATAGAGATAGAGTATACTTTATTTTACACCAAAAATAGGATACATACAACATACAATGTTAAGTAGCATACAATGGGCGGTCTTATCGCAGTCTGCGAACTCTTACAGACAACCTTTGATGGACTCTACTGTATAGTAAAAGGTAACTTTTGTGCACATTAGTCTTACTTACGAAAACAATAACATGTATACATACACACATACATACATATATATATATATACATACATACATACATACCCATACATATAAATATATATATACACATAAATACAGATAAACATATAGATAGGTATAGGTTATTACAAAGATAGGTAGTGATCCTTGACTAGTTTATAAGAGAATAATTATAAGATTTCAGAAATTATTTTCTGTTATTAACCGACTGACTTCAAAAACGGAGGGGATAACCCCCTCCGTTTAGTTTGTCGGAATCTTTATATAGGTCATTATTTTGCTTTATTTATTTTTTTTGGTATAGGGGGCAAACGAGCAGACGGTTCACCTGATGGTAAATGATTACCGCCGTCCATGAGCACCTGAAACTTAAGAGTAACCTCACTCACTCGGCGAAAAGCAATGGAAACATTGCGTCACTGCCGGTTTTTTGTGAGGCAGTGGTATCACTCTGGGCGAGCCGGCCCATACATGCCGAAGCATGGCTCTCCCACGAACAAAATTGTTTATTTTGTACTCACTGTACTTTTATTTAGTTTTTGAACCGATCTGGAGAATTCTTTTTTGTTTCAAGGTGTATACTTCCCAGGTGTTCACATTATCAACAGGCCAGGATCTGATGATGGGATCCTCGAGGAATCGAGTTAAATTATAAACACTAGGTAACTCGTGCAATTGCTCTCAGAAAGCATCGGAATTTTTTGTCGTGGAAGAGGCATGCTTCGGCAAGTATGGATCGGCTCGACTGGAAGCAATGCTTGCGTTCTGTTTCGCCGAGTGAGTGAGGTTACCGGAGGCCCTAACCCCCCTCCACCTCTTTTTTCTACTCCCACCTTAAAGGCCGGAAACGCACTTGTAACTCTTGAGTTGCAGGTGTCCATGGGAGGCGGTAGTTACTTACCATGAGGAGACCCGTCTACTCGTTTGCTCCCTATCCCATAAAAAATACAATTTCTAGAAGTGGAACTGATGATTTAAATTTGGAGAAAATATTCGGCCTATAATAGTGGAAAGCTAAAGGTTGAAGAATACAGGTTAAGAATGCGATCATGATTTGAACTTATTAACTTAAAATAATGCCATTTCACTTATTAGTTCGTTTCTTTGTTACACTTTCACGCTTTAACTGCTCATCCGATCATCATGAAACTTTCACATGTTCCAGAAAAAGGAATTGATTGACAAAGTCTACGGTTACCCATCGAAAACGCGTGCAAAAGCTAGTTGAATGAAGTTTAGAACTTTCTCTAGAAGACCTCAAAATATATCAATTCCAAATAAACTTTGTTAAACTAATAAATAATTAAACTGATTCTAATTTTTAGATTTTACCTTCTTCCATTTTTATTACTTGATATACGTAACTCTGCAGTATTCTTTTAAACAAGTTTTTGTTTTACTTGTAAGCCTACGTACATTAAATTTTATAAGGCCCAGACAAATTTATTCAAGCTTAAGTTTCAAACAGTAAAATAATTTACTTCTAAAGTTGAATTGGAAAAAATATCGTCGAGAGTCGTTCTTACTTGTATTATGTAAATTTTGATAAAACAGTATTTCCAAACTTTAAACCGCATAGTGAAAGGTTTGCCTACCAAAAATCATTTTCTTGTCGGGAAGGTTGCAAAAATAAAATGAGAATAAATAAATACAGCCGTTTGTTTCTGTGGCGCACATTCCATACAATACAGCCGTTTGTTTCTGTGGCGCACATTCCATACAATACAGCCGTTTGTTTCTGTGGCGCACATTCCATACAATACAGCCGTTTGTTTCTGTGGCGCACATTCCATACAATACAGCCGTTTGTTTCTGTGGCGCACATTCCATACAATACAGCCGTTTGTTTCTGTGGCGCACATTCCATACAATACAGCCGTTTGTTTCTGTGGCGCACATTCCATACAATACAGGCGTTTGTTTCTGTGGCGCACATTCCATACAATACAGCCGTTTGTTTCTGTGGCGCACATTCCATACAATACAGCCGTTTGTTTCTGTGGCGCACATTCCATACAATACAGGCGTTTGTTTCTGTGGCGCACATTCCATACAATACAGCCGTTTGTTTCTGTGGCGCACATTCCATACAATACAGCCGTTTGTTTCTGTGGCGCACATTCCATACAATACAGCCGTTTGTTTCTGTGGCGCACATTCCATACAATACAGCCGTTTGTTTCTGTGGCGCACATTCCATACAATACAGCCGTTTGTTTCTGTGGCGCACATTCCATACAATACAGCCGTTTGTTTCTGTGGCGCACATTCCATACAATACAGCCGTTTGTTTCTGTGGCGCACATTCCATACAATACAGCCGTTTGTTTCTGTGGCGCACATTCCATACAATACAGCCGTTTGTTTCTGTGGCGCACATTCCATACAATACAGCCGTTTGTTTCTGTGGCGCACATTCCATACAATACAGCCGTTTGTTTCTGTGGCGCACATTCCATACAATACAGCCGTTTGTTTCTGTGGCGCACATTCCATACAATACAGCCGTTTGTTTCTGTGGCGCACATTCCATACAATACAGGCGTTTGTTTCTGTGGCGCACATTCCATACAATACAGCCGTTTGTTTCTGTGGCGCACATTCCATACAATACAGCCGTTTGTTTCTGTGGCGCACATTCCATACAATACAGAATACTAATATTTTAATGATCGTATCTAGATGTTGAGCATCTTACTTTTCATAATTTTTTAAATAAACACCTAAGTTCTAAATTCGAATTTTGCTACACAGTATTTATTTTCTAACCTTAAATGCAACGCGAAATGTTTTAAGTTTAGTTTCAGTGTTCTCCCAACTGCAAGAATCGTGAGCTCTCTACATAATATATGTTCGAGTATATACAATGTGGTCGCCAGTAAATATAAGAGCTGCATTCGCTATGTGAGCGCCATGTTACTAAAATTAACATTCCACAGCCGCTGTGTGAGTAGAGAGCGACACGGTTTCATATTATGAAGACATAGTATTATAGTATGTTCGGTATCTGTTAGTACACTATGTATAAGAGAGCGATAGATGGCTCTGCTGTACCTGAGGCCTTTGTTTACATTTCTGTATTTAAGTTTTTTGTCACTTCAAATATACATTTAATAATTTCAAATAGTAATTTCCATTGCTTGATACAAGTAAGTTTAAAGCCTTTTAATGAACCTTTAAACAAGAAATTGGATAGTTAAAAAAGCATTTTTTTTAACAAATAACCATTAAGATTTGATTATTAAATAACTACGGTGCAGTAAATTATGTAAATTATAAAATGTTGTTATTAATCGACGTCAAAAATATTTAATTTACATTTTTGTCTGCGTCAGAACCACTTACACAAACAACAACAAACCCATTGATCATTACTAAAAAATATAATTATAAATTCGGAATCAGAAAATCAAATTAAGGAATACAATTCAAAAACCAAGTGAAAGGTTAAGAAAATGTCGCTGTGCTCAATAAAGGCCGTGGAAACTACGGATTAAGTATTGCTACTGATAAGACGCAAGTTGGGTCCTATAAGGAACATTGTCACCTCTGGGCAGGAATGCCAGCTAAAGCTTGACACGGTACAAATACCGACCTTGTGAATTGACGATTACTCTCAACTCGCAAGAGATAAAAAACCTGTTCTATCGGTTGTATAATCAGCTATACTTGCCTCTACTCTCTCTCTACTAATTAGCAGAGGGTATATATAACCTAAGAAACACGCGGAGAACCTGAATATTCCATAACAAGAGCAAATCCTCTCCTCGGCAGAGCAGCCGAGTTGGCCGGTTTCCGGTTGCAGCCACTTCTACCGAGAATTTAGTACTTATTGTTATTACCAAATATACTCAAAATCTGTCAGTAAATAACAAGTGACAGACTGTAGTAATTAACTGACCGATTTCTATCATATTAGGTTAATCCTAAATAAGGTCCTGTGACAAAAAATGTAGAAAGGGGGAATGCAACGGGAAAACGCCCATATCAAAATGTGTAACAATAAAAAGATAAATTTATGTCGTAAGTGAATAACTTCAACATTAAACTCGGGTAATACAGCCCACTGCACTTAGTTTTCAGCGATATGTACAACAGTCTTGAAAATGTCTTGAAAATGTAATTCTGACACTGTAAAATTTAAATACATTTATTGTATTTAAGAAAAGTGTATCATCAAGCATGACACAGTACAGTCAGACGGTGTAAGTTGTGTATTTATAAGTTCAGATTGGATAAATTCGATTCTAATGTATCCTTTACTATTTTTAACAGACTTCAAAAAAGGAGGAGGTTCTCAATTCGACTGTATTTTTTTATGTTTGTTACCTCAGAACTTTCGACTAGGTGAACCGATTTTCATGTTTCTTTTTTTATTTGAAAGCTCCAGTCCAGTTCTGAGAAAGGGATCAATGAGAAAACCATATAGATTAGTATTTTCTGGAATACTTTTTTTTAAGTCGGTTTTTTTAATGAATTATTATAAATTACGAGAATGCTTGCGCTTTAGTTGCTAAATTTAAGTGTATTTAAAATATAGGCTAAATATAGAAAAAACATTTCAAGCAATGACAATACGTCTTAACTACTTAACTGATGACAATGAAATTTAGTATACACGTTGCTCGTTTTAAAAGGACATTAGTACTGATCCCGACATTTGGAAAAATAACTTTTACGAAACGGAGCTTAAAAGCTAGTAATATATAAGGGACGTTTCAAGATTGGAGTGGATTCAATTTAATGTATTAATATCTCATTAGTGCTGCGATGTCTGAGCAGTGGGTGTATGATCTGACGTCAGCGTATCACATTTTACACCCACATTGCTCCGCTTTTGAACATTTATATTTAAACTTACGGTTTTTTCGTAAGAAATGAAAGTGGGCTGTTTAATGATCTTCATAATTTAAAAAGCTGAAGAAGACATCTGCAACGAATTGAGACATCATTTCTTGTAATAAGGCAAAGGAGCTGACCCGTGGTAAAACGTGATGACACTTATGCTTTTTAACTGCTATCCTCTCTCATGAAACTCTAGTGAGGCTCTTCATGCCAGAAAAAAAAAACCATACTACGCGTGTTTTCAAGCAGAAATCTACTGTGAACATACATAGCAGTTTTTCAGACTTTACTTTTCGATTTTGGTATAAATAAAATTACCATATACCTTGGTATATTATCTATAGATAATAAGCGGCCGTAATAGTGAAACATTGCGTTAAGAGTTGCTTGGGTGTGTCCAGCTTTCAGCCCATGGAGGGGGCAAAATTTGATTTAGTAGGTCCAGGGGAGGCAAATAAAAGAAATTTACTCAAAATTACCTTAGTAGGTACTACGTAGGCTTGCTAAAGCCAGGAGGGCAGCTGCCCTCCCCTGTCCCCCCTCAATACGCTCATCGTTGCTCATGAGAGATTGCTGGTTCAAACCTACACTACCGACATAAATGTTACTAAGAATTTAGCCCTTTCAGCAAAAATTCAAAATCATTCATTTCAATTAAACCAATTGTAGGTATTTTAAAATTGTCAGGAGTAGGAGTCAGTCAGAATTAGTCAGCCGTGATGTATTGGAACACCAAAACGTAGATCCTATGAAGAAAAACAGGGAAGAAACTCCAAGGTACGTTACGGCTAATTCAATAAACCAGTGGTCGCCCAGAGACGTCCAAATTAGACCGTTATTCATTAAATTTATTGATATAAAAAAAGTGTTTTGATTTATAAAAAACACTAAAGCTCGTCAATAACTTTCAAATACAACCAAAAAAAAGGAATCGGTAGAGGAACAGGGCAGAAAAAAGTTGAGAAAAATTGTTTTGTTAATGTTTCTTGATACAGAACTTCATACAATGTACTAAATTACTTGTAACTTTTTGCGACTTCTAGACTAACTTCTTAAAAGCCTCTTATTTCAAAAACTTATGAAAACCCCACGTTCAGATGCACAGATTAAATAGAACGGGCGGTACCGGAACTTTTATTTTCCGCGTAACATAACTGACATTTATGGTATTAATTTTAATTGTTTTTAGGTAGATTTCGAAGAAAAGTCTACCTATTGGTTTTGTACCAGTTGTCGAGTTTTCCAAAAATTTCTTCACAGGAGGTCTAGTTATGATCCCTAGACCCCAAAACAACCGCCAGTTAAAAAGTTTATATATATGTATGTACCTCAATTTTACCGGCACGATAGAGGTCGCAATTATGCACCAATTGCTTTGAAACTTGGACGACAAATCAACGGCAAAAATGAAGGTTAAGTTCGTGAGTGGGGGATATTCCCCCAAAAGCGGGGACTGGGGACAGATTTTCAAAAAAAAAAAAACACGAAATCTACCTCTGCATGCCTGATTTTTTTATATAACACATTTATTAAATACAATGTATATGTTTATATATTATACACAATATTTACAATCTTGTTGTTAGTATTCATTTATTCAGATATTTATTTATTTCTCTCTCGTTATGAGAACTTTACCATTTCTGGCTTAACCTCAAGCTTTAATGTAACGCTTTCTTTAATTTCTTGTGCCTTTGTATAAGAGAAAAAAAAAAATTCTTTCTTTTGCCTGTGCCTGTTTATGTATATTATAATCCATTTTAAGGTTTAACCCACAATTGTGAGGTTGCGTTAACTTACTTACAACACTCGCTAGTACTGTAATAACTTGTAATAAGTTAACCTTGTTTCGGGCTTGGTCGATATACTTATCTGTATAGCGAAGCGGCACCTTTAGCATTTAACTAAGTTTAACGGGTATCAACCATATCAGTAAGTCAGTCCTACCAAAGTAGATGTCGATACAATAGTCAACAGAATGTATCTACAGATCTACTTAAATTACTACTACACTACAATGTCGGTAAAATAATTATGTATACGTACAGGAATGAATGAGATTATATGTTTGATTGTTGAACGCGATGACGTTTCGACCAGGTTGCGAAACGTCAGAAAATTCAAAGGAATGTAATACCTATTTACGTGATCGCGTTAATTTTCATACGTATATCATGGAACGCGAAAGTTTAAAGTTAGAAATGTTGGTAACACTTGCAGCGGTATTTAAATAATAACTAGATGAAAACCCGGCTTCGCTCGGGTGAAATGTGACTCATAATACACAATCTTTTACAAAATGTAGGTAGATAAACGTGTGAACGAACTCAGGATGGCATTCGAGTGGCCAATATGGCGAGTGCCATTTGCAACATTAGAATTTAACAAAATACTCGACAATGCGAATTTTGCGGATATATGTTGTCGACTCGAAATAATTATTTTTTTATGTTTTTTATTCAAGTAAGGTTTCAATCTGCCGTACCACTTGACCGAATTATTAATATAGATATTGCATATAAAGGTCATCACACACTATACCGTCACGGTAGCGGCACGGCTCCAACCCAGCAAAAAAGTTGTAATAAGCGGCAATAAGCGGGTATTGACACTAAGAAATGTATTATACGACCACGTTTTAAAGCTCAGATTTGAATGACAACTTAATTGCTGGGATGGAGCCGTGACGGTATAGTGTGTGATGAGCTTAAGACCGATTTTAGTGTAAGCTCGAACAGAGAAACAAATAGTTCAAGAAAAGTGCATATTCCTACGTATTACAACATATCGAATTCAGATGCACTTAAGTAATTAGTTTATCTGATTTTATTACTCTGTATTATTTAGTATTTAAAAAATAAAATTTTGCTTTATGCTATGTATATTGCTTTAATACTTTTATTATTGAAGGGCTTGAACTCCCCGGCAACAGCCGTTCCGAGTTACAGTGGGCGTTGGGCGCCAGCTGTAACGTAGGGGGTTGCCTCATGGTTTGCACATGATCCCCCGAAAGTAAATTTAAATGACAAGAGGAATCACACACGTTTAATCACTTTCACAGGGTATAATTAAACTTTGTAAAATAGTAAGTACTTAAAAGAATCTACGTACTCCTTCAAGGATACAGGTGTGAGTATGTATGTATTTATTTTTAATACGTAATAGTCTTACTACCGGGTAGTAAATAGCCGTACACGTTTGGCTAATCCCTTATTTACTAACTAGGTTTTATTGTTCACGAACTTATAAGCATACCACACCAACAAAACCACGATGAACAGAGCTCTAAGAATTTGCATACAATATTCTTATTATAAAGGGTCTTTCAAATACAGCGGGTCGATGTTAATAATCTGTGGCGGCCATTTTGTTTTGGCGGCATCTGTCAAATCTGTTTTTTCTTATTCAGTCACTGGTGCCAAATCACCATGGCAAGTTACACGGTTGAGCAGCATGTGCAAATGATAAAACTTTATTATCAAAATGAGTGTTCGTTAGTGCAAACGTTGCGCGCATTGCGCCCATTTTACGGCAGACGCGATGGCCCTTCAAAGTCTACTCTCCAACGATTGGTGACCAAATTTGAGACGACCGGTTCGGTAAACAACCAACCAACACCTTTACGTCAAAGGAACGCCAGATCGGCCGAGAACATCGCCGCTATACGTGAGAGTGTTCAGGAGACTCCGAGGCAGTCGATTTCTTGCCGTGCACAAGAACTCGGCCTTTCGCAGAATTCAACTTGGAGAATTTTGCGTCGGGACTTGGGCCTGCATCCGTATAAGATCCAACTGATCCAAGAGCTCAAAGTTAATGACCATAGACAACGCCGTGTGTTCGCTGAATGGGCTTCGGAACGCTTGGAAGAGGAACCCGATGTTGCCCGAAAAATAATCTTTAGCGACGAGGGACATTTTTGGATGAATGGTTTTGTTAATAAGCAAAATTGCCGTATATGGGATGACCACAACCCACATGAGGTTCACCAGGTGACAATGCATCCACAAAAAGTTACTGTTTGGTGCGGATTTTGGTCTGGCGGCGTCATTGGTCCGTACTTCTTCGAAAACGACGTTGGCGAGGCCATCACCGTCAACGGCGAGCGCTACAGATCAATGATAAACAAATTCTTTTGGCTTGAATTGAACAATATGGACGTCAACGACATATGGTTCCAGCAAGATGGCGCTACTTGCCACACAGCGAACGACATAATGGACATTCTGCATGAACGGTTTGAGGGTAGGGTTATCTCTCGCAGAGGTGACGTGAATTGGCCACCAAGATCGTGTGATTTGACTCCGCTAGACTTTTTCTTGTGGGGTTTTCTGAAGTCGCAGGTCTATGCCAATAAGCCACAATCGACCGTTCGAATCGACCGCAGGCCATCGCTCAGATTCAACCGGATCTATGCAGAAATTAGACCTCTAAAATTAAAATTGGACCTCTTGGATTCGTGCCACCATACGAAGCCGCGGCGGACATTTGAACGATGTCATATTCCATCCATAATGGCATAAATGGGCCTTTCAACTAAGAAATAAATTTCGTTAATATCTCACACACATCTTGTTTTATTCAATTTTAACATCGACCCGTCCTTGTTGAAAGACCCTTTATAAGTAACAATTTACAATATAAAAAAAAAACAAGTTTGGTATCATCGGCGATCTTCTCGCTAGCTGCGATTTCTTACAGACAACCTTTAGAAGGACAGATGCAATGAATCGTATAGGGCAGTTAACAGGTGCACGAATTACGCTATACCTAAGCAGCTTCGTTGAAATTATATGAATGTATACAATTAAATAAATGTAAATACCTTTTATACCTCACCAACACGTCACATTTGCCTTTTGGTTTTATTGAAAAGTAATCAATAATTATTTATTTATTCGAATACCCTATTGGATCAAGAAATCCTCTAAATTATCAAAGTTTCCGCAGAAATAAATTTGTTCACGTTCTTAATCCATGAAAAGGCATATCATAAATATGGAAGTTACTTAATTTAATAACCGATATTGCGAGGGAATCCTAACATCCCTTGTGTTATTAGTATTAGTGACTTAACTTCTACATAACTAACATAATTTTAAGACATTACGCGAAGCGCTCATAAGAATATTTTAGCATAACACCGGGACACACGTACTGTAGTGTTAAGTCCCTATTCGCACTAAGTTTGTGTAATATTGGTTCGTGATAATTAACTTTAAAAAAGTATCACTGACTTCAATTTGCCTTAATCATGATAAATTATAGTAAGCTCTATTCTTCATGCCTTAATTTTTACCCTTAGAGGTGTAAAATTTTCTTCAAATTTAAATGGGACCATCCTTGAAAACAACTAATTCAATTAACAAAAGAATGATCGAAATTGATTAATAAATGGCGAAGATATTGCTTACCATAAACACGAAAAAAGAAAATAGTTGAATTGAGAACCTCCTTTTTTTCGAAGTCGGTTAGAAATAGCGTGTTCTCACTTTGAAAGCTATGAAAACACTGATATGGATCCCTAGCAGGTGTTATATAAAGTTACTTTTCATGCCAGGTTGTATGGGCGTTGAACGATCGGCGAATTTATAAGGATCCTTATCCTGACTCAAATTTACCGAAAAAAATTAATGTGTAATTTGTCTTCAACCTTTTATTAATAAATGAACTATGTGTAATTAAGCGTGTAATTAAATTTTATGTTTAATTTAACGCTATAACTACGTCATTTCGAAAATTGTATGTTTCAAATACCCAGTAAAACCACACAGTTTTCGTCACGGTTGGGTCTACAGGAGACCCACTAATATATATGTGATCTTGACCCGGCCTCGCTGGCCGTCCGCTTAACGCTAGCCCTCCTTGGAAAAATTATAGTTTTACGACGGGGAAAGATAAAAGAGGATAAAAAAATGGGTAGGAGGGGAGAAGCTAAGGCAGTGAATACTGTAGTTCTCCGATGGTGGTCGCGTGCCCTGTCAAATATGTCCTGTGGTGGGAGAGGCCACTAGGACAAGTGCACCTCAACTTTAATGACACAGCCGAATATTGATTTGATTTAAGAGAATCAGGGTAAAACGGGTTCACTGAGATGTCACAGACAAAACTTTCAGAATTAGACCCACGACGCTAGAAGAACTTCAGACAAAACCCTTAAAATATAAAGTGTGAAAAGCTGAGCAACGCAATACTAGAGATAAGAAACACCACCCCAACGCTCGATACCCGTACGCAGTAACTACGTAACGAAACTTGTTATTGAATAACGGGGCAATTTTAGTCGTGTAATTGCCTTAGTATAAACTATTTTCACGAAACCGATAAGACGATCGCATGAACGTTTTATTCGAGAATTTTTCAGTAATTAACAGCTTTGCGTATATTGAGAGTGACTATAGATGACAAGCTGCGCCTCGCGGTTTCACCCGCGTAAGTCCCGATCCCGTGAAAATATCGAGATGAAAAGTAGCCTATGTGTTAATCCAGGTCTCCAGCTATCTACATACCAAGTTTCATCGCTATCGGTTCAGTAGTTTTGGCGTGAAAGAGTAACAAAAAACCATACATCCATACTTACAAACTTTCACGTTTATAATATTAGTAGGATGTTACATACATACATTTGTAAACTTCACATTTAAAGACAGAAGACTCGATTGCTACTTAGCGAAATAACTTGAAGGTATCCTGCCTATATCTAATACAATTTCCTCCATTCTTGTAGACTTTTTAGATACTAACTGCGTAAGCTAATTTTGGAAGTAAATTTTAACCCACTTATAACTGGACCGATTTAAGCAAAAATTATCCAATCCACAAGGTCTTTGATATGTTAAAATATACCTTATTCGGAGTACATAGATCACAAAAACTCAAAGTTTCAGGTTGTGGATTGGATCATTGCTTAAATCGGTCCAATTGTCGTATCGAAATGAAACTTTGTATGTATATATAGTTTGGATGACAATACTATAATTTGGCATCTGTTCTGTAGATGGAGCCAGGCGGTAGATAGTGGAACTCTTCAGTGGCTACTAGTAAACCCCTAGTTTTGACGAGTCCAACAGATTGGGCTTGGCTACGATGGTCTGATGATAAAGCCCTTAGGTTGATAGTGGAACTTTTAATTTTTAATTAGGTTCGCCAATAAAGCATCTTTCTAAACTATAATTTTTAAGTCCGTATGATGTCATATGGTCGCTGAAAAGTTAAAGGTTAAGCTGATTTCAAATTGAAGTAGCAATTTAATGTTACCTAAATCAGCGCTTTACGACGTAGGCGCCGCCAGTGTAACCTAAACATGAAATTATGTATTATCAAGCCGAACCTTCAAACAACTTCTAATAGCATAAACCGAACATGCATTCTGCTCATTTAAATTATATAGTTTGTCATTTCTAATATAACTTAGCTTTTAATTTGAATTAGGTAATTAATTTTGTATTAGGTATAAGCTTTGATGTTATAGTGCATGCTGTGGTCTCTTGTAACTGAAGGAGTACGCTGAACAAAAACGATGTGTGAATAAAATGTTTATTTCTGTGTATATCCTTTCTTGGAGATCCGATAAATAACATTATGTGACTTGGTGGTCTATGACCAGCTAATTTTAATAACTTTTAAAACAAAAACAAATATAAAGTGACTTTTAATTTAAAGTAAATCCAGTAAAACAATAAATTGTTAGTATAAAAGCCAGTAAAATTACAGATAAATACCGACGAAAATGTAAAATTATTTATATAACATTATTGATATTATTTAAATGTAAAATATGAATATAATTATAATATGTATATACAATAATATAGATTAAATATATATATTATTGTATATACATATTATAATTATTATTATATTAATTTAATTGGGGCCTGCGAGAATACCAGCGTTGCACAGCGATCTGCGACACTAGCTGACGCAGGTACCCTATTTGGTCTTCAGTACCACCCTAGGCTTGAGTCATATGATTTTTATTGTTATAACTGAAGATACAAATAAAATGTTTTTCTTTCTTTCTAAAAACGAACGAACGAGATCTCACCTCTTTCTATCTTAACACATACATACACAGATGGAAGGGGAGAAGTAAAGGTGTTAATAACTAAAATATTAGCGTTGTAGTAAAACCGTGTAGTTGCATTCATGATTGTGGTTTAACTACTGAGTCTACTTACCGTTAAGCGCTGCCTGGTCTCATTGTCGTACGACGCTACCTGCGGGTAACTGTAACAGCCGTTACGGAAGCTAGGCTAAGTTCAGTTGCGCCAAACATGTAGTTTGGTGGTCAAGGTTAGGTTGAAGAATAACTTGACTAGAACTTGGTGGTTGGTGTTGATTTGTTTGTAAGAGCTTTTTCGTAGTACGCTTCGTGTAGGATTTATTTATTTCTATATTGAAGTAGATGTTATTTGTTCTAATAACTATAATGTAGTTTTAAGGCTGTTTATAAATGTTACTATGTTTTTTTAAATTTAATTTTTTTGTATTTCTTAGTACATTCAAAACAGTTCGGATCGCAATTTCTGGTGATTATGGTCATATTCACAAAGCAAATGTGTTCAATAACTTTTTTCCGTTTGTTTGATTTTTTTATTTTATAGGGGACAAACCAGCAGACGGGTCACCTGATGGTAAGTGACTACGCCGCCCATGGGCACCTGCAACTCAGAAGTCACAAGTGCGTTGCTGGCCTTTAGGGTGGGAGTAGGGGAAGGGGCGAAGAGGAGGAATGGTGGGGGGTTAGAAGGAAGGGTTAGGGCCTCCGGTAACCTCACTCACACGGCGAAATGCAACGAAAGCATTGCTTCAATGTCGGTTTTCTGCGAGGCCGTGGTATCCCTCCGGTCGAGCTGGCCCATACGTGCTGAAACGTGGCTCTTCCATTTATAAACTTTGTTTAAACGCTTAGCGCGTTTCTCTGGAACTATCAATCGGGTGTGAATAATTCATTAATTCAATAATTAATTCTTATTGTATTGGATAGATTACTCATTAACGAAGGTTATAGGCTATGTAACATCACGCTTCGAATATTAGGAGCTCTTTCTTGTACATGATGACCCTTCCAACTGCTCGGCTGAAATTTGTGCTCGGCTTGAATTTTTAAGTGCAGTCGTCAGAACTCCTTGGAGAAGGGTAGAAGGTCAGCAGGTCTCTAGTTGGTCTCTACTAAAATAATAATACTATTAGTTAAATAAGTGTTGCTGTGAATTTGTTTGCCCGATAGCGGTCTTACCTTTATGGATGGATGGATGGATGGATGTACTCTTTATTGTACACAAACAAATAGATTACAATATTTTACTTATATCTACTTACTAGTTAATGTTATGTACAATTAGCGACCTTATCGCAATTTGCGTTTGTGTTGGAATCGAACCGATTTAAACCACACGGTGTGCCATAATGCGCCTTAAATTGAAGAGATCCGGGAACACCTTTTATTAAAACATCCAGACGTAAACCTACTCCTCATACAAGTATTAAGCTTATCTTTAGGGGTTAACATAAAACTAGTAACGCTTAAAGCACGTTACTACAAGTTGTAAATCCACTATATGCAGCATGGTAGTATTTATTTTTATAGATACCTATATTATCATAATTTTTAAGGATATTTATGAATCAAAGAGATTTTACTTTGATTTTATGGAGACGTCTGACTGAAGTAGTATCTCCAATCTACACTGAAAATGTGGTGACTGGATGACCATAATATATTTTCTTTATAAACACATACCTTAAATGACATTCCCCCAATTTCGAAGCCCTATCACGTGCTACTGTTTACAACTGGTTTAATGAGTTTTAACGTGGTCGAAGCAAACTCACTGATGATTCTCGAAAAATACGTCCTTCTACGGCGACTACTGAAGATAACGGGAGTGCTGAGCGGCTAATGATAGAAGCTGATAGAAGGGTGACATATGAACAGATTCGGGCAGCTTTAGTACAAGCAAGTACAAAAAGTCTTACATGAACATTTAGGCGTCGAAAGCGTTGTAACTAACTAATGGGTATTTGATAATTTGACGGAAGATCAAAAACGTCGTTTGGATTGGTGCCCCTCAATGCTTGAGGTATGACGGAAGTGACTCAAATGCCGTATATGACATCGTCGCACGTGATGAAAGCTGGATATATTATTGCGAACCTGAAACCAAACGATAATCTGCGCAATGGATGTTTCCATTCGAAGATTTGCCAACACATGTAAAGAAGGGCAGAAGTCGAGCCTCATTCTTTAGATGGACATGTCATTTCGCAACAATCATTCTATAAAATAAAAGGAATGTTACTGCAGATTGGTATGTCAGTCATTGTCTACCAGTTGACTTGGAAAATGTTAGACAGCAGCGCCCAAGAAGCAGGATCCTCCTTCACCACGACAACGCTCTAGCTCACTCGGACGGACTATCGAATATTTGCCTACCGAAGGTACACCTTCGGTAGGCAAATATTCGATAGTCCGTTCTACAGAGCTAGAGAAGGAACGGAGACTATTTCGAAAAGCAATAAAAATATTAACAGGCTTCTATATCATGCCATTTTATTATTTCTAAAAACTTTCAGTGTTACCCCCGTATAGTTGGCAAAATGTGGGTGTTTAATACGCCTCTGCCTATCCCTTCGAGAATGCAGGCTTGAGTATATGTATATTAGAACCTGTGCTAGCAATCAATATAGACATTTGCCACATTATAACACATTAAAATTCTTACTGAAAGCTGTGAAAATAAATAAAATTGTTAAACTTATATGTATGTAATGTAGACAAGTATATATATATATATAATATTATTATTATTTTTTTTTTTTTTTCTCTCTGTTGTTACATAAGGACTGGTTGAAAACCAGCGCTAGACAATTGTTTAGCAGATGCTGAACCAGTACCTTTTCGGCTGGCGCGTGATGTACACGTAAATAATGTATAACACTTACAATAATTACCTAGCTTAGTTTTATTACTTAGCATGTACTGTCCGTGTATCTCAAGCGTCGACGAATAAACATTTTTTCTTTTTTTTTTTTTTTTTCTTTTCATATGTTGTTTCAAGTTTTAATCGCCGGTTAAGTAGTGGTAGTATAATGGCTAAGCGACGCCTTAGTTACTCGCGATTAATTGGTTGTGGATTCGAGCCCCACCTAGTACACTCTCAACGTAAGTTTACCTTAGCTTTTTTGTGCGTTTCGGGGTTATAGGAGATTCGGTGGGGCGGTGTGTTGGAATCGAACCGATTTAAACCACACGGTGTCCCATAATGCGCCTAAAATTGAAGGGATCCAGGAACACCTTTTATTAAAACATCCAGACGTAAACCTACTCCTCATACAAGTATTAAGTTTATCTGTAGGGGTTAACATGAAACTAGTAACGCTTAAAGCACGTTACTAAAAGTTGTAAATCTACTTTTCCCAACCTAGGTATCGAACTCGATATCTCTCAAACGGTATTTGCTCTTTATTACTGAGCTTACTAAACGGTTACTCACAAATAATGAACATTACAACATCACATCGAGTAGAGTGGGGTGAACAGTTAGATTTAAGAGATTTGTAGGTTACACAGTTGTGTCGTGGGTTTGATGCGCGATTTCTATTGGCCTTAACCAACATACGGGTACCAGTGCGTGACAAAACGGATGTTGTGGCTTCACAATAATAAGTTTTTCGAATTATTGCAAATTAATGTCGAGTCTTTGTAACGAAGACGTTTCATTTTCGCATGAGATTCCTGCCTTCCAGTGTAAATAATTTATCAAACCCAAGACTAGATCGTAATTTTCTAAAAATTTTACTTGGAACATCCCTGAGTTTCTTTTGTCAAAGAGTACTACTTCTGAGATATGTAAGTCTTGACCGAATCCCGATAATACTTATACTTCAGGATACCTTATCTTATATCATACCATTAAGTTAAATTTTTTTCACCAATATGTATAAAAATCGCGAAAGTTTAAAAACATTTACCTTTTTGTCCCGTCTCTCTCTCGTCCTAAACACTGCCTCGTAGGAAAACTTAGCTCAGTGGATATATTTGCGGTTAGCTCGTTGTTATGTCCTTAAGAATATTCATTTAGGGGTAAAGCTGCTAATATTCCAAATATTGTATAGTAGGAAACGATTTTAAGAAATGGATATTTTTACTATGTAATTTTTTTAGATGTAAATAAACATCACAATACATGTTTTGCTGACTGATTGACTGACTTTTCAATTAGGTTGTGGAGGGACGGGTGTTATGTCCCTCCAAAGGGCGGATCCTCCGACCAGGCTAGGTGATCATGCCTGGCGGGCCGCGGCCCAACGGTTGATGTTGGGAAGTTGTATATATACTAATCGGCGTGAGAACTCTCATAGCGCGATGCAGTATTAGTAGGAGTAGATGTTTCTTTTTGCTATATGTGGAAGTCGCCACAAGGTACAGTAAAATTAGTTATTTTCATTCTGTGAACATGAATTCATGCTGGAATAAACAATTAGTGGCACATTTCATTATGTGGACACGTGGCATCCCACTAATGAATCGTGAATTAATACGGTGTACGTTTCTACATATAATAAAATTTCTGCGTATCTATACTAATATTATAAAGCTGAGGAGTTTGTTTGGTTGAAAGCGCTAATCTAAGGAATTACTGGTTCGAATTCAAAAATTCTTTTAGTCTTGGGTAGTCCATTTATCGAGGAATCGTCCATAGGCCATATAACAGCACGCTATGACCGATCGGAGCGGAGCAGTGACCAAAAACGCTGGTGAAACGGCGGGGATGGCTATGATATATAATCACCATCCTTTATGGGCTCTTTTATAATTATGTAGGATTTTATGATAATAGCTTCTCTTGCCAGCTATTGGAGATATCTACTTTCAACATTGTAATACATTTCTGTGTACTTATTCCAGGCAACCTTATAAAAACATAATATGGCAGTCGCTTGGGTTTAACCTGGTTTGTCCGCAAAACTTTCTTTTTAATACTTATTTCCGTCTAAATTGGAGAAAATAAAACCACAGCTGACAACACCCGTTTACCAACCAGTGTTCCTTGGTTACTTAAGTTATTTTATTTATTTAAGGACAACCAACAAAGCATACACCAAAATACATGATAAATTTACCATGCTTTTACATTTTATAGTGTGACCTCATTAAAGGCTGCCACGACACGCATTAAACATAGAAGTAGGAAATGCAGTTACAAAACAGATTTTGCTTATCAAGTGAAATTATGGTAAAGGACGTGACGTCACGTGACCGCCTTAAGCTCTACGCGTCTGTAAGCAATGCATACAAAGATGATTTTTCTTTAATTTGCTGCCATTATGCCTGATAGTACACATATGTTGCCACCCTGAGTATGCCACCTCTTCGCTGGCAGTAGCACTACCTTTACCTAAAAAAGTCCTCATACTTAACGCGGCAGCAACGAAGGTAAGATGCATAGTAGTAGGTTTTATAGACAGCGCCTAGCCTTTGCTGTACTTTGCACCGTGCGGTATGTATTACACTTCTAAGCATCGGACATAATTTACTTAACTGATCAGAATCTAAATAAAAGCATTGGACCTAACCTAATAATACCTTTAACCAGCTCCATTACGCAAAAGTACTTTTGTTTGGTTAAGAATTTTGACTGCAACGTATATATATTAACCCAAAATGTCAGTTGCAAAAACGCAATTATATTACTTTATCCTACCAACACGGGACGCTGGGGAGATTTTTGTTCCAAAACAATAAATTCCAATTATAATCCTGAAACGTTCAAGTGTAGAGTGAATAGGTTTCCATCTTCGTCTTCATTGTCACTCTACATCAGGTGAGTTGAAAGACAAACGCCTATGCCATATAACAATAAATAATAATAATAATACACGTATGTTGCCGACAGGCACTCACATACATTTATAAACTGCCGTTACAAACATGATTGGTAAATTACTTATTGTCTATCCACCAGAATAAAAGCAGTTGTTTTATTGTGACATCAATGCTTAACGCTTAGTAACGAATCGTCGAAAGATCAGTTACACTCACCTTGCAGGATCGCCAGTCTGACCCACTGGCCCACTTACTCAAGGCAATTGTACAGTTTATTGCCTATGTTGCTACAAACTGAAATGTTACGTAAAAACTGTTAACTGCGATTTATAGCATGTTATTGTTGTAGGATTCACATAATTAAAACTTGTTGTTTTAAAATATTAGGGTTATATATTTATCGGATGTAGGGGGGAGCTTAAACGATAATGTTATTATGTTGTTTAACACTTTTTATCGCAACAAAAGTTTTAACGCATCAATCTTAAGTCAATATACTTTGTTTATACCTATTTTGTTTTGACAGTTCATTAAATAGTCAATCGTGATGACCAGAAATCTTGCCAATTCGATTAAAAATAACAATCGATTTTATTTATAAAGAAATTTTAATCTATTTCTAAAACTACTGAACTTCTTTAATATATTACTCACGTTTAATATGTTACACATAAGAATTGATTATTGATCTGACGAAACTAGTGTGTATCATCTTTCATTAGTTCATTAGTCCATATTTAATCTTAAATTTCAACATTTTAAAGATATTTATTGCAAAAATATTTGTATGTAGCTATTAATAACTAAAGACGAAATACTTATTCTAATGATTTCGGAATAGTTGATATCGATTTCTGAATATGCAGTAGAAACATTTGTTCACATTATACGTACAAATTACAATGGACGTATAATGTGATTCTTTTTACTGCTTATAACAAAAATAAATTATTTAAAAAACCTACTACATGTACAGTACAGTTATAAATAGTATAATAAAATGAAAAAAGATAACGCGTTTTAAAGTTTAAATTGTGCACAGTTACGTTCTCAAACAACTGGCAAAAAAAAAATAAAGCGATAGACAGACTATAATAAGACCTTTCCTAATAGACCAAGATCCCAGGTCCACAAAACCTTACTGATTTTCTGACGAACTAAGTGTGTCGTATTGAGTGGTATTAACAGACCCTGAAGTTATGCATACCTAGTAGCTTGGGCCGGCGTCCAATTTTCAGGTTCCAGATGCTAAAGTTACACAGAACCATTGGTCACTTATCTTAAATTCTAAGTGCTGATTTTTACCGCACGGTTATTTACATCTGACGCTTAAGTTTGATGTTTAGAGAACTATTTTAATGCTATTTGTAAGCAGCCAGACACATCTTAAGTGCCAAAAATCCCCACACCCATTTATATGCGCTCGCGTTCTTACTTATCGTGACATTTGCAACCAAATACTTTTTGGTTATGAGCTATTGTTGGTCTTTAGTGTTTTAAATGAAATCGATTTTGGAAACCACTGCTGACAGAGGTTCATTTTTATCAATAATTTAATTAATTGCGTTAGAATTTCGAGCTCTAGGCGATCACTTAGGCATGCGAAATTTTACTTAAAAGTAGTACTTGTAAGATATAGGTCGAAGGTCGACCGTATCATAGTTAGACTGAAACCCCACCCAACGTTGGGAAAAGCCGCCGAGGATGATGTTTTAGTAGGCATGCTAAATTCTGGATATAGTTATAATAACATAAACTAATTTTCAAATTTTAAATGTTGTATATGTAAATTATATACATAAATGTATATGGAATTATTTCCAAAGCATTTTGCAGCGATTGACGAAAAGAATTTCACCAATCAGTTCATAGGCCTCAACAATTAATATACGGTCTTAAAAGTTTGGCTGAGACTTCTAACACGGAGTCGGTTTAAGTTCTGTTTTTAGCACCATTTTCTGTAACTATATACTTCATTCTTAAATTAAAATTTTATTACACCCATTTATAACAAACTATAAAGAAACCCTGACTGATAATATATTTTTAACGCATTTTAGACATCCAGATGGAATACACATTAGATGATAAATAGTACCTACTTCTATATAGAAATCTCATTCTATAGAGACAGTTACTTTTGCAACTATACGTACTATAACAGTCCACTGAATTAAGACGACCAAGATGTTTGGGCCCGTGGATGGGAGCATTTCTTAACTATATAGATAGTATTAAGTATTAAAAAAAATATGAAATCTATTCCGAGTTGAAATATCAAGTTCATAATTTCTCATTCCCTGCATTTAACATAGGTTAAGCTACAATTAGTCATCATATACGAGTGTTATTTTCAACACGATATTTCTTAAAATTTAGCTTAAACTGACAATCGTAACGTTCCGGGATCATGTAATGATGTGTTTGTTAACATGCTACCTTGTACTTTATTTCGGAGACTAACGAGTCTCCATACCTAGTGCTATATATATAACACTATTAAGGAAAATATTACGCTATACATCTTTATGTATAGAAATAAGGTTTTATATTATGATCGATTACTCCGCAGGACAATCAATCTAGGCGGTTAAGAAAGTAGGTGACCTGTATTTATTTATAAACCTCAATAGCTCCAGAACAGTTCATTAATCACAAGTGTAAGTCGGCTAAGGAGTTCAATACTTTTATATTTTTCATGATCCTAAATAAATTTCTTTTACTTTAGAATAATAAATACTTGGGTCAGGAAATAGGTTATAACGAAACCTTGCTAGCTTAAATATTTATTTTATAAACATGAAATCGACTCGAAATATTCGTTCGTTAAGCACAAACTTAATGCTAGGTATATCTTATTTATGACTTTGTTTTGTTATTTATAAATATACAATGTGTTTTAGTTTTTTTTTTATTTCTACAATAGAGGAGGGATATTTCCTCCTTCGCACAACTCCGATTAGAGCAGCAGAATCCAGATAAACTAAACTTTTATCTAGCTATAAGGTAAAATTCAATAGTTTTCTTCTTGCTTTTTAAATACTTTAGAACCAGTCATAAAAACTATTAAAGACTACTGTCAGTGCTAACAAATAGGTTTAAGGCTCCTTAAAACTTTAGCTAATTTACATAGATAATTCTACCATAAAACTATTGCGTTATTGTACTCTAGATTACATTACAGTAGATCTTCTTAGTCCAGCTGTGTGTTTGCTGAAATTGCTGCATTTGTTGAAAAGTACGTACGTAACGTACGTTGTCGAAGATTTGTGAAGTCTGCCAACCCGCACTGCGTCAGCATGAGAGAATATTGAAAATTGGTCCATTCCCAGCAATGGGACAATATAAAAACAGGCCTTATAAACAGATCCGATATCCATCGTATATCATTTACCTATTATTTTGTTTCCTTTCCAAATATTGTATATAAGCAGACATAATGCCAAAAGCTTTCTCTAACACCCGTATTCACAAACAATACTTTGGGTAGCGTGGAAGCAAGCTAAGCTAAATAAAGAATTTCTCATAGGGTTCGTTGTGGCCAGCCTAGTCATTCACAAACGATACTCAAGTTACCCTTTGGTAAGCGAACGCACTGTAATTGGTCCATTTCCGTTGCGAAGATCTCTCCGGTGTTTGACTGACAGATGTGTGTATGACATAAATACAACATATAGTACGAGGGCACATGACCAAAATTTTTGCCTTATTGGTTTATTCTGATTCCAAAAATACCTACTAATTTCAGAATTTTTTCGCGAAATGTTGACCTGACCGCATTTTCAAATATGTTAAAAAATTTAACCGTGACATGGTCTTGGTCGTGGGCTCTCGTACTTTAATAGTGTGGTGATTTTTGTATGCTAAAAAAAATCGGTGTAGTTGGAACATTTTATAAGAATGCAGAGGGAGAAAATATTTATAGAAAGAGGGAAGAAAATATTAGAATATTGAAAAGGACTTCATCATTTACAAAATTAAAAAATAAAATCTTAAGGCCTGAAAATCTCAAATTATTATTCTTGTAATTATTGTCTGTTCAATCAAAAGTATGAAATAAAACAGCAATTTTCATCAACTGTCACTTGTCAGTCTCACTGACACTATATAGGTGAGAGTGACAATCTTCCTTAGTCGTCTTCGGTACATACACAATTGAGATAAGTTTATGCCCAGCACTGGACTGCAATAAGTTGAATTGGTACATATTAATTGATATATGTATATGAAGTCTCGTCTACGATCGTTACAAAGCCACCAAAACTGTTTTTAAAACCGGCGGTACCTATCGTAATGATGCACTTGTTGAATACAATAGTTTTCCACAGCGCAATGGAAGGGTGGTCGGGTTCATTCTATTATTACCGCCGGTTAACTTGTTGCAAAAACACTGTATATTTATATATCCCGTTTGCTCACCAGGAATATAAACAACCACACAAGTAGTACAATGTCGATTGTTACCATGGAAACAAGATTATTTTTAGTATAGCCTGCTAATAGTTTGTTAAAAATTAGTAACATAACCGATATATACACATATATATAAAAACTATCACAATCGGTATATTATAGTAGTATATTTTGTACCGAAATCTTAATCAAAATAATTAAGTGAGATACCCAAATATATACGCGTTCTAAAGGTGGTGGCGCAAGAGTGGTTTAACTCTGTGACTCTTGCCAGTACTCTAGCGTCTTGCAATAGCCAGATTTCCATGGTCTGTTTGGAATAACATATTTTCTAGTTTGTCACAATGTAAAAAAATTATCCATGGAGAGGTGTTTTTTGTCTTTTCTCATAATACCACTCGGCTTAGACCAAAGTCAGATACATTATAGTATAGATTCATTATCTTCTTTATTATTAATTGTAATCATGCAAACATTTTTACCACATAAGTGGCAAAATCGGCATGCCTGATGAAAAGCAATGATAGTAGCCTATGGACGTTTGCAATGCCTATAGAACCGTGATTTTGAAGAATCATCATAAGAAGATCATTTCATTGTGTAGGATGATGCTCCTTGCGAATCATACGACGGAGTTATTTTGGTCTGTCACTGTCTCTGGTATGAGGAAAAACCCCCAGTCGCTGACAAGTGGTGCACTGGTAAGTAATGGCCATGAAAATCATGCTTTTAATATAGCCCATAATACCCATAAGCCGTAAAGCGGTGAATAAAACATTTGAAGGCCAAACCTCTAAGACACATTTCACATGATACTGCTAAACTAACAAGTTTATGCAGATTTTCACGTGGGACGGCAACCTTTCAAAGATACGATATATTTGTAAAAGATTTTTAAAGAAATATATCATACGTTTGTACCATTCGTATCACCAAACAGTCTGGTAAATTAGCCGGAAGACACTATATTGCGTCTATTATTAATTAAGGTTTGGACATCCGACCTGTAACCACGATCGGCTCAATCGTGAAAGCAAAGCTATTTATTAACCTCCATCACGCGATCGAGACTCTTTGTAGTGCCTTTTATGATTTGTCATAATGACTTTCCATACTTCATACTGAGCCAGCCCTTCCTCCTCTCATTTGATGGTATTGTGTTTCTTAAAGATAGTGTTCGGTTTTAACGCGGCGTTTACTGCAAATTTATGCGATGTGCCCTAAGGTCATTTAGATATTATTTCTCAGTTGCAAGTTGCACTATCTAAAGTAATTGGCTAAAACACTGCCTTGTGGCATACCATAATTACCATTTTCATGTTCAGAATTTTTCTCTGATTTTAAACGCTTTAACCAAATTTTAAAATAGAGGACAAAAGTAGCTGTGTCTTCTTTATTCAGAATTTCTCAAACTTCTGCATTAGTACAGGATAAAATATATATGAATGCAGAATAAATGCTGTAAATCGTATCAAAAGCCTTGTGAAGTGTAGTGCCTGGTAAAAAATATATATACTAGACTCCTATAGCTTTATGTAGCCTTTTTTAAATATTTTTTAACTTAATAGCACCATACTGTTTAACAATTCTAGCTTTCTGCACTTCTACATATAAACGTTAAGTATTCCAAATTTCACATTCGTGTCTGTGTGAGTTTGCTTAAAAATGCGGACAGAGAATTCTCCTTACATATTATATACTATGTATATAGGAGATAGTCAACTTTATAACATTGGAACGTGAATGAAAGAGAAAGGGAGATCATTATAAAGAGCAGAGGCTTTTTCACCGTAGAAGGAGAATAGTAAAGACTTGCTAGGTATGTTTAAGCTGAGGGAGAGTTTAAATCTGAAAGACCATTTAAGGTGAGGTTTTTGGAGATATTAAAGCTGACTATAAAAAAGGGCTATAAAATTGCTACGTTAAAAGAATTAGTTTTGATAATTAGTTTCTATCTAGTATGTCAGTCAGTTAGTCAGGTACACTGACTATAAAGATTTTGGTGTTGACAACGAATGCCAAATACGGAACAAAACATTTTGTTATACTGGCTAAAACATAGCTAAACCAGTGACAGGTATCAAGGTTTCGTCGATGTCATTCTTAATTGGAAAAAGCCCACGAAAAGTGATGTTTTCGATTTCGCGCCATTTCACCACGATTGTAATCTCGTTTAGGAATGGATGGCGCGTTGTGCAATACAAATTTATTTTTCTCCTATGTTTGTCAACCTATTTTACATTTTGTGTTAAGTTGGTCGATAAGGTTTATTGTTATCAATAAACAAATTTGTAAACAATTTTTTTTTTTTTCCCTTTAACGGAGCTTCTTTTGTTATTATTGATTTAATCTGGTGTCATGATCTACAGGCTTAGAGTTTACTTTGGGCGCCAGTCTCCAACAATACTTATACTAGTAATTACCATAAACACAAATTAAATGTATTGTATTGCATTTAATCAAAATAAGCAATAATATTTATTCATTACAAAATATATTTGTGTTGAATACTATTCTATAATATTATAATATATCTACACTATTATATAAAAATTACAATTAAGTTACAATGAAATAAAAGTTACAATTAAAATAACAGAATAAAATTTATATTTAAATAATGATAAATACGAGTGTGTTACAAAAACCTTTATTCTTATAATAATTATTAATGTATGTAATATATAATTATGGTGAGAAAATAAATACATATATATTATTATTATGTAATACATTACAGTCGAATTTCGATCTCTGAGTGATAAGTTTTAAATTTTCATGTCAAGCGATATTTATTTTTCACTTGTTTGTTTTAAACAATTAATAAAAGCATAACACTCAATTTCAATTTTTTTTCTCATATGGAAACCCCTAGGGGTATATACTATAATATATATATAATATAATATTCAACTAGTCGTCAATGTACAATCGTAACCATTCGTATTCAAGGTATGACTTACGAAACGTAAAACGCGTTACAATAAAAATTTATGACAGCCACCTTTGACGCATAGTTCTCGGTTTCACGGAAACCCGCGGAAACCGAGGCTAAAAGGTCACGATATGCCATACTGTGCATAAAGTTGATGCGGATCTCAACAGTCCACCCAGACTACGAGACTACTAGACCGCAAGCTGGCTCCGTCTACTAACTTTGACATTCAAGGTTATCTGAAACATTCATTTAAAACTAAAATCTAGCCAATAATTTCCAAAAAGGCGTATTTTACATATAAACGAGCCAATCTTAATTACATAACATACGCAAATAATCCTAGGAAGTAGTTAAGTTGTATTTATTGGTGCCTAACCACACGTAATAATGGAATAAATAAGTAAATAGTTAATTTGAATAATAAAGGCATGTTCGCATTGAGCGCACATCTGAATCCACCTTTTCCTCGATCAGCCCTGGACCCTAAAATATAACTACCCACACGGGTACGCCACCCAGTTTTTGGCCTAAGTCCACTCAGCATCAATTGGGGCTTGTGCTCGCTTGCCATCTTAGTAATATGAAATGAATATGAAAACCGATATTGATTCTAAATTGTTTTACCCACGAAGAGATGAATAGGTATTATTAGTTCTATATGTGATGGATTTTGTTAAAAAAGACAATATTTATTTATTATACTTTACCTATTTACTCGTATATAAATGAATCCCTATTTCCCTTGTAACTTGAGATCGTCTTAACCGATTTCATTCATCTTTTTTTTTAATGTTTCCTAATACTTTGTAGAAAGTTCTTACGGAACGAAGAACTAAGAAAATTGAACAGAAAATTGGTTCCCGTTTAATAAATTTGAATTTCCACGCGAATGAAGTCGCGGGCATCGCTAGTACAATATATTAATAAATCTGTATTAAAAATGTAGAGAAAAATAGGGTTGGGATGACAATGGAGAATCGACTATGAGCATATTGGTGATGTTCTAAAGAAAGGGCAGGTCAGAATTGTTAGAGAAAGGTCGAGAGGTACGTATATATGTTATTTATACGAGCGTATGTATTTATGTATGTTTATTATGACAGACAAAAACGAATTTAATCTCTAAACACAACACAAATTTCACCGGCTAAAGTTGCTATCACAAAATAAAATAGGTTTCTCCAATCTAAACTTTTTGGATTATTAGTAATACTTTCCTTAAATAAATAAACGAGTATAATATAAAAATAGACAGAACAATGTGTTACTGCGTGTCTGTAAACAATCCCAAAGAATGAGAAAGCCCTTTGTTTTTTTACCAACCGTCCCCGGAGTTTCACCTGCGTTTATGGACACTGCACTGCTCCTAATTATCGTAGCGTAATGTTAAATAGCCTATAGCCTTCCTCTATAAATAGGCTTTCCAACACTAAAATATTTTTTCAGTTCGAACCAGTAGTTCCTGAGATTTGCGCGTTCAAACAAACAAACTCTTCAGCTTTATAATATTAGTATAATTTAGGCAAAAATCTTCCAGTATATTCATACATATAACATAATACATCGTAGCTTCTAATAACAATACTAATAAATTCATTTATGATAAAGAATAAGGGAACGGACCTCGCTAGATTAACATTGGTCGGGAATCGATCGCTGTACTGCGCATGACAGTGACGCGCGCTGCGGTGCTGACGTAGACAAATAACAAATACATGAACCTCCATGTCGTAAGATTTATTTCGCCGAGAAAGAGAGGTACGATCGATTCTTATATAGAACAACTTCTCTTTTTGAAGGTATAAGAACGCTGATACCTTTCTTCTCACAAGGCATGAACCATTTGGAAAGGGTGGTTATAGATCGACACAGGCAGATATGGTATTATCTATTGTCTACATAAAAAAAACATGACAAAGCAACCTATTGTTGCGGTGACTCTGTGTGTGTTGATCTATAATGTTTTATTATAATTATTTTTTTAATTGACGATTTCGTATAAATGATGACCAATTTCATGAAATAAAGTTATTGAATTTGAAGTTCTGTACGCGTATTCAAAATCGATGATCGCTATTCTTAGAGGTTAAAATTTCGTATACTTTTTGTTGTTAAATATATGTTTTATCCTACTAATATTATAAACGTGAAAGTTTGTGAGGATGTATGGATGTGTGGATGTATGGATGTATGGATGTTTGTTACTCTTTCACGCAAAAACTACTGAACCGATTGCGATAAAACTTGGTATGTAGATAGCTGGAGATCTGGATTAACACATAGGCTACTTTTTATTCCGATATTCCCACGGCGTCGGGACTTAGGCGGGTGAAACCGCGGGGCGCAGCTAGTCTCTAATAAGTAAGTACTTTTTTTTGTACACCAAAAACACTAACATGTATTTTTACACATAAAATACACTTTCGGCGGCTTGCCCTGAAAAGCAATACCTTCCAGGCATCTTATACATTACCATTATTTATTTATTGAAGTGAAAACTTCTTTAGGCACATTTGTGCACTTTTGCTATGGGGAAAACGCACTGAACTCGTCGGCTAGTTCAACTACCGTTAGGTTGGGTTACATTGACCCTAAGGCGTAACTTTAGCTCGAACTGTCCCTGGTGGCATCGTCATTTACTTGAGAACTGTAAAACTATTGTATCAATAGATCCATATAAGCTTAGCTATATGTCGATAATATAATTGTTCAGCAATATCTGGGCCAAACGTTAAAACTTTTTAAGGCGTGAGCCAAAGTAATACTCTAGAGCTAATTTAACCCGAACTTACGGTACATAAATTTAAATATATGTAATTTGATATTAAATTAGAAAATTATCATTAGGTTATTTATCAGTTATGGACCTTATTAAATCATTAATGAATAAATTCAGTTTTTATTAGTTACGAAAAAAAAACTAGTTAACTATAAAGTCAATCAAGGTCAAATTAACTTTAGGTAACATAAATGAATAATAGTAACAAATATAAATACGTGAACAGAATTTTATGTCCACTGTGTTCAACAAATTTCGCGCACGGAGGAATGTGAAATTTGAAATACTAGAAATGAAATAAGGAGTAGAAAAATATTTTTTTTAAACAATGTGTTTGAATTTTTAAAATTATGTGAAAAGGACTGCATCTAGCTACCCATGGCCAGTATATATACCATGAGATGTCAACGTACATATATATATATACTAGCTGACCCGGCGAACTTCGTACCGCCATATTTTATTTCTCTAATCGCAACTAAGGAAATAAAACCCTTCCGGTAAAATCTAATTAGCTAAATTGAAAATAAAACTAAAGTACTCAATTGAAAAATTCATATTGTTGTACAAAATGACTCGTCCATCAGATGTTAAATCGCAAATAACAGACAAATAATTAGCTGAATTATACGGTATTTCGTTCACTACAAAATAAATTTAATTAATTTTATAGCGTCAACAACACGTGGTAATCATGCTGTTAAAATGTAGCTTATATGACACGTTCGTAGATTTACCATAGCAGCGCCATCTATTGATTACTTACTCAACCCAGTCGAAAGGTATCGACATCTGTTAGAATCATTTGGAGTTAACAGATAATTGTGACTGTCAAATAATAACAGACAAATAATTAGCAATAAATTAAAATTGCGACTATAATTTGAGATTTAAACTATCCTATCTCTCAAGTTGGATCGAACTGCACATGGTGTGCGAATTTTATTATAATCGGTTAAGTGGTTTAGGAGTCCATTGAGGACAAACATTGTGACACGAGATTTATATATATTAGATAGACGAGATTTATATATATTAAATATTGACTGGCCTGTTGGTCTAGTGGTTAGTGACCCTGACTGCTAAGCCAGAGGTCGTGGGTTCGATTCCCACCCAGGACAAATAATTGTGTGATGAGCACGATCATTTGTTCTGTGTCTGGGTGTAATTTATCTATAATATGTATGTATTTAGAAATATATATGTATGTTTATCAGCAGTCTGGTTACCATAGTACAGGCTCTGCCTAATTTGGGATCAGACGGCCGTGTGTGAGATGTGTTAAGTTATTATTATTATTATTATATAAATATGTTGACCTGTCACAGTACGGGCAGCCAATAAAATGACCATTTAAAAACTCGATTTATGTTACAATACATGTTATAATTTTAGAATTTGAAAAATAATATTCACTTTAGTTTTAACATAATTTGACTTAGCAGTATGTAACCTAATTCTAACATTACATTATATTACAGTAAACAGATAATAGGGTACGAAACGATAAAATATCGAAATTTATATTACCATGTTTTTTCCGGTATACTAACATTCGACTAATACCAAGCGTATGAAGAGTTTCAATGACTCCATACCTGCTTTGTGTAGTGCTATCACAGCAACTCGGTTCTCTTTATCAACCCACTCCATTTTATACCACAAGAATATTTAACGAAATCGGCGCGAAAATGAAAAATGCAATGTATAATAATATTCATATGAACACGTTCTGGCCCTAGCCTATTGTAGCATTACCAGCGGCAAAGCTAGAATCTTGATAACAGGTAAATATTATACGAAATTGAACCTTATAGTGTATACTATAAAGTCGTATAACAATTATTTGTTGACCTATGCTTTTTCATAAAATTATTAATCTAAAGTTGATAGACTCATTTCCGATCGGTCAGTGACCTCGTAGCGCGTAGAGGTTTCGTAGCTCGTAAAGTGCTACGAAATTAAAAATATGTACCACTTATACATATTATATACATGTATATATTTATTTTATCTGTATTATGTTATTATTCTAAAGTAATTAAATTATGTACAAAATGTGCCGTAAGCTAATGTTTGAAATATAAGTACATTGCTGATATTTGTTTAACCATCACTAATATATGGATAAAGATTTCTAAATTTGATGTTAAAAAATAAATAAGCAATTTAATACATTTTCGTAGCATTCGTAGCATATTTATTGTGCTACGAAATACATTTTTTTTTTTTATAGTCAATAAATAATATTTAAATATAGTCAAAACGATAATAAATTTGTTTAACGTTTATTGAAATAATTTATGTTATATTATTTATATATGTAATTTCTTTAGCCGTGTGACTTAATTTATGACTAAAGGCATACTTTTACATTTATCTATCAACAAAAATTTTTAATTAATCACCTTAGACTAACAAGTTGTTAACTTAAGCTGCGACGATGACTTACTACTGGAATAAAAAAAAAACAGACACAAAATCTTTAAAAATGCCAAAGTACATAAAATTTAACATAGCTGTGAATGTATCCCGACTGAATATTGTTAAAAGTAAATAAAAGTACGTTTGTTATTTCTTAATTACTTCGTATCCATTACAATGTATCAATCATTGAATGATTGATACAAGTCTCCTGTGTCCTTTATTGAACGAAAAACGACTGAATAGGAATCTAATAGGTATATATATATATATATACCTAGTATTGGACTGCGAGATGCAAAACAATACGAGGCATTATTTTAAAGAAAACTACAATAGTAGTATTCAGTAATACCGGTTTCCAAAATACAATTTCTCATTCAATAACAACTGTGGGATTATGGCCTTTTAGCGTTATATCGAGAACAACTCGTATAGAATTATAGAAAAGAAAGTATTCAAGGAAAGTATTGCAGGGATGGTACTGGACTACACGGTTGTGGGTCCAAATCTGACACGGGATAATAAATTTGTGTGATAGACCGGGAGCGTCCACAAGAATACCTATCTCATCGGTAACCTGCTCAAACTTTGTAATATAATAGACCTGAGTAGAATTCTTTAAAAATAATAAAAAGTGAAAAAAAAATAATATAAGGATGAAGAAACCCATTGGAAAAGGATGAGAATTTAGAAAACAACTTTGCCATTTGACTTTTTTCCATAGGACTTGTAGTTTTGCCGGAAATCGAGATAAACCGTTTTTTCCCCTAAAAACTCACCCCCTTCCTCTTCCCGACCTCAGATCGCCCGTAAATTATTTTTCCTTTGATTTTTATAATATTCTCCTCCTTTTCCAATGGGTTTCATCTTTATATTATTTCTTTTGGTTTCAAAAAATTATCGACACTGGTCTATAAAGGCAATCAAACCCCTGAAAACAATGGGCTATGGAGTAATTCCTAATGCGAGAGTTGTCATTGAAAATAAAAAATCTGCATCATAATATCTTGACATCGTATCTAAGCTTTTTCACCCGATTTGGACTAGCAACCTATTTTTCCTTGAAAAGGTATATTAAAAGCTATAATTTCCCGCAAAAATTATGAGGTTGCCGATGAGATAGGTTAGTACCCCAATTTTGGATTGCATATTAACCCCCCCCCCCCCTTCATTATATCACCCGGTCTCATAGGGTTGCCATAGCGTATTGTTTTTAGGGGTTTGATTGCCTTTATATTACAAAGTTTAAGCAGGTTACCGATGAGATAGGTATTCTTGCGGTCGGCTCCCGGTCTACGAGTATGTTGTGTCCGTTGTTTGAATGTTTGTGAATCCCCCGCGAAACATGCATATTCCTAATGCGAGAGTTCTCTTTAAAAAAAAAAGGCTATCTGTTTATAATGCCAACAACAACTACTTTTTATAACCACAATAATAGTTCATAAAAACAAATTTTATACATTTGAATGCGAGTTTGTCTGTAAGACTACAACTACTCAACTAATCATCATAATATTTTGCATACCCAGGAATACAGACAAGGATTGGTACTTTTCATCCAGAAAAAAAAATACTATTCCCGAGGGATCATCATCATTTCAGCCATAGGACGTCCACTGTTGGACAAAGGCCTCCCTTAATGATTTCCAAGAAGACCGGTTGGAAGCGGTCTGCATACACCGACGTCCTTTACCAGGTCGTCTGTCCACCGCGGTAATGGACATCCTGCGCTGCGCTTTTCGGTCCGTGGTCTCCATTCGAGAACTTTTCGCGTCCATCGACCTTCCGTGCCCTGCCCATTGCCACTTCAATTTTCTGACCCGTTCGGCTATATGGGCAATCCCGTGGGATACTTACCTGTATCACAAAATCTACGCTCAGGCGACTGAAAGCTAGTAATATTATTATTTATGTATCCGAATGTAAGATTGTTTGGTTGTTTTTACTCTAAACGTCACACGTAAACTACATAGTAAATTAGTCTTCATAAAATTTTGCATACACGTTTTTAGGAGTACAGAAGAGAACATGAAAACCTTTCATCCAGAACATTTTTATCTACTGCTCCCGATCTCTCGGAAGCAGTACAATTTTTATTATTACCTGTATTGATATACTATATCGATATTAACTGCTAACGAAGCCGTAGACAAAGGGTAGTCAAAAGAAGCTAACAGTGACTTAAGTTTTAAAAAATCACAACACACCATATCCCATCATCAACCTTAGAGCTTTTTCCCAACTAAGTTGGGGTCGGCTTTCATTCTAACTACGAAACGGCCGAACTTACGTGAAACGACTGCCATCAGACCCCCACAAATCTAGGCGATATCGAATAAACACACACCATATCATTATAATACTAATACTGTAACGCTGACCCGCGCAACTTCGTCCGCATTTGTAAATTTTCCCAGTTTTTGCAACATTTTTCGTTTATGCTTCGCTCCTATTGGTCGTAGCGTGATGTTATATAGCCTATAGCCTTCCTCGATAAATGGGCTATTCAACACTAGAAGAATTTTTCAATTCGAACCAGTAGTTCTTCTTAGCAAACAAACAAACACACCAGCTTTATGATATTATTATGGGTAGTATAGTAGATAATAAAGCTGAAGAGATTTTTGTTTGCTTGTTTAAACGCACGAATCTCTAGGACTACCTGTCGGATTCGAAAAAATCTGGTTGTATAAGATAGCAACATTCATGAGGAATACTTAGTGTAAGCTATGTAACATCACGCTACAACCATTAGGAGCGGAGCAGTTCACATAAACGCAGGGTTTAAACTGCGGGGATCGGTCTATTATACTCATGTTATTTTATTTTAATATAAACCTCATATTAATCGATGTGAAGTGTTTCGTCAACATTTTTTACAGTTGATCGCCATGGAATTAATGAAGATCAACATTGATTTTTCAATCTAAGTCAGACAAAATCATAACATATATAAAATAACACTTAAAAAGGGAAAAACGCTTTTAAATTGACCATGCACTTAAATTAATTAAATAACTGTTGGTTTAATACTTAATAAATATATAATAACAAGGAAAACCAATATGAAATTGTGACGGTTTAAACTGGAAATGAGGTCAACTGTACATTGTATTATAAACGATCTTATTAAACATTAAAATGTATTTAGTTATTGTTACTTTACCTAAAATGTTGTTGTTGTACGTTGGTTGAGAAAATTTATAAAAATTCTTCGGCCTTCAGACAACGAATCCTATACTTAACATTTACACAATTCAATGGCATTAAATTAATATAACTTATAGAGATCAACAGACAAAATATATCTTTTTTTTATACTGCTAAATTAAAGTAAAAAAACCAACAAAATTGAAAAATGCCTTTTTTTAATCACTTGCTTTTTTCATGTATTTAAAATTTAATCGTAATACAGAGCTGAAACAAGTGAAGAACACAAAAACCGAAGAGAGCGTGTGAGAGGGCGACGAAACGAAAACAATGTAGAAAATTATTTAATTATTTGAATAGTAACGTGTTTGTGACCAAGTAAGGAACCTCTTTGTAGACTTCTTATTTATGTCTAAATCTAGGACTACTATTACTGTCTATGTAAAAGTCGATGTGTGTGTCCAATGTCATTAAAAGCGGACCAGCCGTCCGATTTTGATGAAATTAACAGACAATGGTCAGGTTAGCCCAGCGGGTAGTCCTGTGAGTTTAGTAGCGATCGGATCTACTTTTTTTATTTGGCAGATAGTGCTATCCGTGCGAAGCTGAGGCGGGTCGCTAGTTTTATATATTACTAGCAACCCGCCCCGGCTTCGCACGGGTAGCAGAGACATCTTCAGCAATCATCATCATATTTCAACCAATTTACACAAAACCTTAACTAATTATATACCTAAACCTTCGTCATGAAACGCTCTATCTATTGGTGAAAACCGCATGAAAAGCCGTTCAGTAGTGTTTGAGTTTATCGCGAACAGACAGACAGACGCGGCGGGGGATTTTGTTTTATAATATGTAGTGATGATTATATATTATTATATTTATATTATATTTATCAGTAGTCAAGTTTGTCTCTTTCAATCCTGTTGGAAATGAGATCGTGCACGAGGAAAAAAGCACATAAAACTCGTAATAATTAAAAACATTAATCATTGTTCAAATACATGCAAAAATAAAGATAATTAAAGTTTAATTTTTTGTCTTTTTCTCTCTTAATACTTGTCAAACAAGACAGGCGGGGATACAACATAACATATGTATGTATTTTAGATTACCTGAAGTACTGCTAATGAGCGTTTATGAACATGTCGATATGAGAGTAACTGAAGGCACGGCCCAACAGATGATTGTTCGGATTGGAGCCGCCTACATAAGTTACTGTAACCTAAAGAAGGCCGCGGTTAAACAGCACTAGTAACATAGTGTCAAATTTTTGCTTGTAAATAGTGTTGCCAGCCCACCATGGGAGATAGGGGGGGAATGAACAACTACAATGATGTTGTTTGGACCGTTTTGTAATCCTTATGCTTAAATTATTCGCAACATAATTTGGAATGAGTTTAATATCGATGTTCAAATATTCTAATCTAACAAAAAAAGTTTATTTTAAGAAAATTTAAGAATTTAATTTTAAGAAAAGGGGTACAAAGAATTCTCTTCACGTTAATACGTGAAGAGAATTCTTTGTACCCCTTTTTAAGAAAATTTTGCAAACGTGGTAACGTGAAGTTTGGAATGGTTACAGATTATATATAGAAGAAGTGCAGAAAGCTAAAATTTATACAATATTTGTTATAAAGTTAAAAAAAAAATCCAAATTATATATTATATCCAATTGTAAATCGAGAATTATCGATTTACAATGCTCGATTTAATCGATATTAGGTTTTTATGTAAACGAATTCAATCGAAAATCCGTTTCTATACTCAAAATAACATGAGATTTACGTCAATTTCATTGTAATCTTGTTTACCATAATACTAATAGGAGAATATTTGATGTAGGTCTTAATGGCTCTTATATATTTATAGATAGGTCCTAGAATACTTTACCCTCGTTGCGTCATAAAGTCCTATTACCATGATGAGAACTTCGTACGTGATATAATGACGCCAAATAGTCTGACGATTGCGTCACGGATTTTAATCGTGACATCTCAAGGGTAGCTTTTCTTTTGCCAGAATTAGTATTTGATACCACTTTCTACACATGTTGATTGTAAGCCCTTTGTTCTTACTATACAATGAACCTACTACTGAAAATTTGAAAAGGTTAAAGAAGAAACAGTAGACATATGAAAGAAACTCAAAGAAATATAGCTTTAATTTCTTATTGTAGTGAAACCACTACTGTGGTGGCGTGTTCAGTATCTATTTAATACTCTTCTTATTAGTATATTGTATTTGTATTTATACTAAAATATTAAACGTGTGTGACCTAACACATGGAACAGACATTTTGATGATCAAGTAGTAAACATATAAATAGTAAATAATGTATACGGAAACTATTTTGGGGTCTGCTATTGAGGTGACATACATGCTATTGAGACTAATATTAAAACGCTTACAATAATCCCCCATTTGAAAAGTCGAAATTATGTAAGTAACAGTAAAGCTATGATAGGTGTAAAGTTAAATTAACAGAATAATAAAACTAATTGATTGCAACTAAATAATAACTTTAATTATTTATATGATTTACAAAACACACTCTACATTCTCAAAACAATTGCCTTCTCAATAGCTCCTAAAGTTTAATATTCGACATAATTTTTGGACAGCAAATCCAAAACGTACTGCAACACTTGCAAACGAACATTAGAGGTGGTGACGTCATTTTAACGAGCCATGTCCTAACATCCGGGTTGGCAAAGCAACTTGGCATTTAGAATTAAAACGTTGACATGAATATTTATGACAGAATTATTTTAAGGTCACTTTTATAATTATGTACAATACTTATTGCATTTATTATTTGAGAGTTAAAAATGTCACTCGGTACACAATGCTTTCTTATATTGTCTCATAACATTTGAGATAAATTATTTTTGGAATAAGAAATTTCGTAACACATTATTCTCCAAGGCTTCTCTCTCGTGAACTATACATTTTTTATATCAAGATTTTCAGTTGTAGTTGAGAATATTATGGTTAATATACAAGTTTCTAGCTTTCACGGTCCTGAAAGTTGGCCCACAAAGAGAACGGATGAGAGACGCATGCACGTAGCCGAAATGCGAATGTTGAGATGGATGTGTGGTGTGACTAGGATGGACAAAGTGAGAAATGAATATATTAGAGGGAGCCTGGGGATTAGGAAAGTAGCACCAGTGGATGAAAAGCTGAGGAGCAATAGGTTATCGTGGTATAGACATGTGATGCGAAGGGATGAGCAAAATGAAGTGAAAAGAGTTTTGTTTCTATTTTGACGGGTACAAGAGAAGAGGACGACCAAAGAAAGTGGATGGACTGTGTGAGAGAAGATATGGCTAGAAATGGAGTATACAACAATAGAGTAGAATGGAAGAATAAAACATATTGCACCGACCCCAAATAAAATTGAGACAAAGGTAGGCAGATGATGATGATGATGATACAAGTTTCTAGCTAGGTTAATGATAATTTTAAATCGCACGTTGATCAGGTCTCTAAAGAAATTTAAACAATAATTCATACGCACTCTATAGATAATGTAAAATAATAAATGATAGTGCGCTAGTGCGTTTTCACTTCAATAGAAAGAGAAAGATGCTAAAGTAAGTACATGTGAAGCCTGAGAAGTTAATTTCTAGTAAACTTATTCATGTAGGCTTTACCGTATGTAATAAAATTACTCTACATGCGCAATACATGTTTGTTTTCTTTAATCCGGTTTATTTCATTTTTAAAGAGTACGTGAGACACTCGGTAAATTTTGCGAAACTTAAAAAAAAATGATTAATAGATTATTTTTTATTAAATCTTTTCAAATAACTCTCCACCACTATTTATGCAAAGTTTAATTTATTCATCTTTCCCAATTTTCATTACACTTTTACCAATGCACATCAGACACCTGTTTCAATCCTCCACAGCCTGCTCGAAAACTGTATCCCTTAGAGTTAATTTTTATTGTAGATAATATAAAGAAGACACAAGCTGCCACATCAGGGCCTTAAGAAGGTTGACACAGAAGTTTGAACGGTATGCTGTCCAGGAAGTCACTTGTTTTGTGAAGCACCAGCCCGCGGAGTCCCGTATTCGGTCACTTGCTGCTGACAGCAATAAACACTTCTGGAAATCATTTGATAGTAGGTATACCAATTGGCATTAATGCTACTTTGATCTCGTAAATGTTTTGACACCAGATATCCTGACATACTGAAACAACTAGCTATCAAAATTTTCTCTGCGCTTCTCGATCGTCCTACTTTGGTTGGCCCTGTCTCATTTTGAAACAGCTAAACTGTTGACTGGTGACTAGTTTCTTTGTGGATTTATTGATAAACCCAAGATTCGTCAACTGTCATAAAGTAATCAACGCGCCAAGACAGGCCTAAGCAACATGGCACCATTCCACGTGAGCCTGCTTCTGAGTGTCGCCGTCGGTAAGGTTGTGCGGTACCTATGTTGTATAAACTATGCTCCTCGTGTGAAGGTGCTCATGTAAAATGTCGTAAACGCTCCCTGAACCTCTCTTCAATGTGTACTGAACCTCTTTATACGTGATTCACCAATTCTCTTCGAAGATTTTTATTTCTGACACGTTTTCTTCCGTAACAGCCGTCAAAGAGCCACCTTATCTTTCTTTATCGGCCAAAGTTTGCCGACCAAGTTTAAATTTGCTGAAAAATTGGTACACCTTTGCCTCAGAAGGGCCTTTAGCTACAAATGCAATTTCTCAAAGTCCATCAAAAGATTCTTCCGGTCTTAGGCCACATTTGAAATCATAAAATATCATCGCTTGAAAATGTTCTCGAGATAGATCCATTTTTCAGTGTGACACGATAATTTCATTTAGTTCGTAATAAAATGTGGAGGGACATTTGAAGTTCCAACTTTTGTATGTTTCAGCTTCTCTCTTATTTAAAAAAAAAGTATAATTTGCGAGTGTTCCTTACATAAAACTCCTTCTGAGAGGCCTGGTAACGTCGGTCCTTCTGTTCAATGGTCAGAATAGGTGGAGTGATTTTATGTACTTGCATTGTCATTGCATCATAATGGCCGAACATGGACATACCTTCTTCCCAGTTTTTTTTTTTTATAATTTCATTATTAAATTGTGATTATTATTATTATTATTATTGTTTTAAGTGCCTAGTGCCACCTGGACCATTTCTGGTATTTTGTGGCGCACTTCTACTTCACAGTTCACTGCTCAAACCACCAGATCTTATCAGCAGTGTAAACAGTGAACTGCTATTGAAATTTAAAAAAAAATATTTGTATAGTTTTATTTATTTTAGTAAATGTAATAAAATGATATTATTTATTTGTTTAATAATAAAATGAATATTACTTTTTGTTCGCTCAATCACATTCTTATAAAAATAATTTCATTGTTTTGACAGTGTGCAAATTTCTACGAACTTCCACAAAAGCAGGTGTGTTGTGTTTTTTTGGATTAGATCCAAGAAACAAACAAAATCGAAGTTCGTAACCCAGGCGAATTTGTCGTCTCCAGATTTCAGAAGTTGGTACCTATACTTACTGAGTCATCCGATATACCCACCCTGTTCTGATTGGTCGCACAGTGTATACTGAAAGGAGACAAAATACCCAAAGTTTATTAAGTGTATCTATTACTATATTATAATAACATTCCTTTTTTAAATTTGTTTAGCTCTTACTTAGAGTTTTTGAACACTACAGATTTTTTGTATTCCACAATGCAACTTATTCCCGGGTGATACGGCGGTTATAACTTTGCTTGTATTGATACATATCTCTTAACACGTAGCTCCAAGTAATAATTATTAAATTCCGGAAAAATGTCTTAGTATTTCGACAGTACCAAGGTATCGAAAGCATGGCCACATTAACATATACTAACATACATTTGAGTTTATTCACCTTAAATCATTCTACCTATTCCGACCTACAGTAATCACTTAACAATGTCGAGATATCATATTTGCATAATATACCTATTTGCTCTGTCGAGACCATAGTTTACAGCCTTGTCGCGCTATTTTAATAGAGCATATTGGTTAATAAAGAAAGGAGCAAAACCTAAAAGCAGGAAGATATCAAATCACTGCTTCTAATACACTTAATTTATATATATTATACATTATCGTTGTCATCCACACAAGTAATAAAGCATTATACAAAATGGCGTCTATGCACACACGCGCAGCGTTTCCCGGAAATGAGCGCGGTGCGAACGCGGCGGCCATGTGCCGTCGAACGACGTGGTGACGTAGTTTCATGCGCAAGAGTGCGCGTTAATCAACGCGTTGCTTTGTCGAAGATTAAATGAAACAATCACGCGCTGGATTTTTAAGCTGATTGTAGGTTTTTTAAATAATTATATTATCTATTTAGGAACTTATCAGAAAAGATTAACAGATTATTAAGGAAAACATAAAGAACTACAATCGATTAATTATGGCCTAATGGCTGTCACCAATCTTAAAGAGAATTTTCATATAATTTGTAAGTGATAAACAAAAGATATCGTTCAGAAATCCTGTATACCTACTTAGTAATAGTACCGTTTCACCGAGGTTTTGCCGGTCTATTTGAATTATGCATCTCGATTCACGTATTTTCAAAACCAGTTTACAAAGTGTCCTTTCCGATATACACTGAGACCACTGTAAGGTATTACGTCAATTCAGTATACTACGAAGCCGTTCTTTTATAGTTAGCTATACTGGTTACTGTTTATAACGGAACGCAGTCCAGTATACTGTCAGTTGTCAATTCAAGTCAATTGTCAAATCGCATTATAAAAGTGACAGTGTGACAGCCATGTGACAGCACTGAGAGCACCTTACCTCGAAAACTCCAGTGCTCACAGTACAAAAATGCTGCGACAGTATACTGTCAGTCTAAAACGAAACGAATTTCTCTCTAGCACGAGCACTGAACAGTTCTCGCAGTAATATCGGAACATACCCTAAATAAGTTGACAATATTATGCTTACTAATCTACTCCTATGAGTCTTACCGTAACATATAGTACACTAGCCATTCCCCGCAGTTTCACCTTTTATGGACACTGCTTCACGCCTAAGGGTCGTACCGTGATATTACACAGCCCATAACCCTTCTCAATGAATCCAATACAAAAATAATTATTGAAACCAAACGTACTGGTAAATTAATGGGTTGAAACAAAAAAATTTAAACCTTATAATATTCCTAACGTTACTCAGGGATAATAAAATAGTAAAAGAATTTTCAAAATTGGATCAGTGGTTCCGGGGGTTATACCCTACATCCATCCATTCGCAAACATTGCATCGTTTTGATATTAATAGTTATCTTAGTTTAGATATTGGATCAATTAATACAAATGTGGAAAAATAAGTAAAATGCAAACTAGTTTATCATTGTATAGATTCCCAGAATGATGTGCTTATTATTACAGAAAAGTAAACCAATTCTAATTGTCTAATAAATGTGTTGTTTAATAAATTAAATTTTTTTTTTACCGGTCAAAGTACGAAATACGATCTACGTTGGCTTTTCACTTTTAAATAACTTTTATGTTTTATTATGCTTCCGAAGAAATCTAAAATATACCGTATTTATACAAAGCCTGCTTGTTTACTGAAAATTCAGGCTTCCAGTTTTATCCACAACCAAGTTATAGGGGCCGAAAATGGCCTGAACTGCTTCGAGAAAAGTATGGTGCGGCCGTGCGCTTTTTTTTTTGCTCGACTTGGCGGGGCACTACCGTGCCCCCAGATAGTTCTAGACAAATTGATATCACTATTAAGTTTGTGTTAAACTTTTGCTCTAGCCTCAAACAGTTACGTAATCACTACCCGGCGTTTTGATCGAATTGCTCGAAGTCCCGAGTTACACATCTAATACGAACAAATATTGTTTACCAAAAACTTCGAAAGGATTACTAAAAGATTTATTTTTCGCTTAGGCCTTTAATCAAGCATCTTCGCAATCGTCCACCCAAAGTTCGACCTACGACTTCGGTGTGCTAAAAGACACAGCAAGTTCTATAACATTTTTATTTAAGGTCCCTCGATTAGATCTAATTTAGAGAACTACAATATTTAAACCGTGGCATCGGTATCTGTCTCGTACTATCCTTCTAACCCTTCGTAACACGACGCGATATTAGGGATGCTTCACCGAAGCAATATAAGCTTGCAATAATTTTAAACGTAATACAAATACCGTCACTCTACCCTCAGCAATGTAAGTAAAAAATGTTAGTATGTTGATCCGTGGGGTGCTCAGAGCGCACATCGGGATGAATAGCGAGCTAATAATAACGGGAGCAACATCCGAACATCTGCCGGGAAATACGGACAAAGGTAAATGAGAAGCTTACTCGTTGTAAAAATACATCCTTTTATTGATGTAGTGTCGTTGTGAACTGTTTGTCTTGAACATACCGAAGCATTACCTATCTGAATGGACTAAACATCAGTTTTTTTTTTACGTAAATCAGGGATTAAATCCTACTTAATACAGTGCTTGTGTCATGTAATCCTAATCGGGCCTAATCTTTCATATATTTTTTCTTTTTATTATCATTCTCTTGTAGGCGTGTTATTTATATATTACAAATTATCTTTTTATTTTTTTATGTCAATTAAAAATCCCTATATATTTTTATTTAAAATACAAATGATTTTCATTAATTTAGAATTTGAGAGTTAAGAGGTGAAATTATAAACATATTTTGATTTCGGATAGGTATAACACCTTTTTGATAACAGGAAAGAAGTAGTAGTTGTAGGAAGGCAATCTTCCAACAAGTGACAGACTAATAATATCAAGTTTCAAAACGAACGACGAACGAAACCAAAAGAAAGAGAAGATGGTCGTGTGCTTTTATGAATAGAGGCGGATTCAGCGTGACACATGTCTACCTACTATGAAACGTTACTACCGTAGAATTACGCGTCATTGAAATACACAAAGGTCGTTAATGAAACACGTTTTGCTATGACGAGCGGCGGCGGCGGCGGCGTGCGGGCTGCGCCAGCGCAGAAGCCCGGACGCAGGGCAATTTTCGAACAAAACCGGTCGTCCTCTGTCGTCACGTATCTACCTGACATTTTATTAAAAAAACTAAGCGTCCGTTGTTCGAGTTATTTTTGGTTTCATTGCAAACTCTACGTGTGTTTATTGGTTTTTGGAATTGGATTTTACCTCCACGTGATTTGTTTCGTGTGCGAAATATCTACATTTACAAAACTTATTTACGTAATACTCTACACTTGTACCGATGATAAAATATAATACATGATAAAGAATAAATCCCATGGAACACTGAAGACCACTTCACAACTAGACCCATCAAGATTCATGTAGGTACACCTACTTCAATATACCTACATATTTGAATATCCTTCAAATTAATAGAACCCATTATTATTATATATGTTATAGCTTTTCAGATTATAACTAATTAAGACTCATATTATTTTTATTAAATATATTGTTTTAATTATTAAATACCACTGGGGATTTTAGTGTAGTAAGTAACACAGGTTGGTTCAAGTTGTACCTATGTAAATATTATAGTTAAAAAACGAGATTAAACTTACATTTATTGCATAACTGTGTTCATAGTTGTTATTGTATGAAAACCATTACAGTTTTTAGGCCCAACAGTCTATATCGGATATGCAATAATTGATGATTATTGATAATTTCTTAAAAGTAATTATACAAATTTTACTGTCGGCAAGCAAAATTAATCGTTTCTTGATTATAGGAACGCAGCATGAGTCTACTAAACGACCCTAAACTATAACCACATACTATACACTATACATACACATACAATGCACTGTAACACTCTGTATAGATGATATTTCTTGTAGATTTTTTAGATACTTTTTGTGTTCATGTTTTAATAAAACGTCACCACTTTTAAGCAGGTGTATTTTACAATTACCCTTGTACGTATATATTTAGTTTCAATAACCTATTTTTTTTTTTATATTTGATCTGCTAAAATGACTCTGCCCTGCCTGATGGAAAGCACAAGCAGAATCCAAAACTGGTGGTCACCATGCTCACTGTGAACAGGGACAGTGCAGCATGGTGACCAGCACTATGGCGGCCTAGTGAGATGCTTTTTCACGCCCCGCTCAGTAGATGTACCAGATCAATACTTAAAAAAAAAAGGAATGACACACAACTCTAAACATAACGTTTTTGAAACCCTAACTTTTAAACTTTCGCGTTCCATGATACTATTTATGTATTTACGGGAATTAAAGCGATCACGAAAGGCATTACATACCTCTGAATTGCCTGACGTTTCGACCAGGTTGCACTGGCCTGTGCAACACTGGCTTGGGCAGGTGGCACTGTTCGTGATCGCGTTAATTCCCGTAAATACATAAATAATATTATACCTTACCTGTTTGTTCTTAATTCCTAGTTCGCTTTCAGACGGCTTACTTTTTCTCTGTTCTTCAATATATTATTTTCTAGTTCATCAGACACGCCCGGTTTCTGAAAGGTTGATCTACCCAAAAACGAACTAATCGTATTTATATACTAAGTTGCTGAAAGCATGATTAGGCACTTTGATCTGATCATCAAATCAGTTAACAAAACTGTCAAATTTTACTGCGAAATCTGAATGTCAAATGGCTTTCGAATGACACTACTGTTAACTTGATAGCTCTATCAGTTGGGCAGTGTTTCGATTAGCCTTTAAAAAGCAGGTCATAGTTTCGGTTCCATGTAAATGCATACAAAAATCCCTAGTGTACGTACTGAAACAAAAAACTTTTTTTTCTTTGTCCACAGAGTGAAAAATGGCTAGCATACGAAAACATCAAAGAAGAAATCCTAGAGAAGATACGCAAGCTTGAAGAAGAACGTCATGCCGTCGACCTTTGGTCTTGCGGACCTGAGTGGGGTCGAAAGAGACGCAAGAGACAGGTGACTGTCTCCCCCCCATATGTGGTTTACATGCTGCCTGATGCTGACATCATGGAGGATTGGAGATTAGTCCGGAAACTTCTAGAAAGACCCGAAAATAAGGAAGGAATTAATAATTAAGACTACAGGGTAGTTACGTTTTAGACTATTTTTGTATTGTAAGATAAAAATCGTGAGATAATTTTAAAGAGTTTGCCTTAATACATCTGATTAACACGAAACCTGTATCATCATCTTTGTTTACTCCGTGGTTGATGTCGTCTGATGCTTGTACTGTACTGATATTTTCATTTTCTTATTTATTTTTTATTTTTTTGAGGTGTAAAATATTAGCTATAACCCAAACTAATCAGTTAATAGAATTGAAGTTTTATGAGGGTTTTTCATTTTATTGCTGGTGCGCACTGGTGTGGTGGGGACTGTATGGAGGCGCCATGTTTTAAGTGGCCACCTCGCCACTAAGCCGCGTGTTGTCGGTTCAAATCCCACACAGGACAAAACTTTGTGTGATCCTCAAAAAGTTGTCCCGAGTTTGGGTGTTCTTTATGTCCGTTGTTCGAATGTTTGTGAATAATGCGGGAGTTGTCTTTAATCACAATATCAATGGACATAGTTACCCGACACTTACCGTCAATCGTCTATCCGTTGTACGCTAATAACTCGGAAACAACGGTACCGATTTGTAATGTTTCTATGCTTGTGTAAATATCCAATTACCTACGTGGTAATCGGAAGGAAATCACATCGCTACGATGTTGTTTCTTCGTGATGATAACTCTGGATCATGATTGATTGATTGATTGCCGATATAATTAATGTATAAAACTCACAATCTATTTACACGGTGGTACTGATTGAGCGTCAGCCATAAAGCTGATGGAGTCGTTAGGTAGTAGGTTTTTTTTTCAAGGTCATCTGCACGCAATAGTGTGGCTGCCTTTAGTTTAAGGGGTGGCCAAGGTCTGTCGAGGTATTCCTAGGGTATACCCGAGTCCCTTACAATAGACTCACTTGTGACGGAACACCGTGTTTTTAAGTCGGTTCGATTCCGACATACCATTTCACCAGAAGCTCCGGTAAGGTGATGACCCGTGGAAGTTTCCAAATAACAAAAAAAGGCAGTAGGTTATTTTTTTTACCAATCTTAGGGTAATTGGAATGAAGATAAACCTAACGTTTTCAAGCGGAACCTTCCATTAGAATCTATGACGTCAATATTGTAATAGAAAAGTTCCAATGGCGTCAATAAGCTAATAGGTTTAGATACCAAGCGTAACTGTAAACTTAACTAAATAAAACTTAAAACCACAAATTCAAATACAAACACGTTCAAATACAGAGACGTATTAAACACCCACATTTTGCCAACTTTAATATGGGGCAATTCACGTTATTGCCACCAACCAGGCGTTGTGACCATTAAAGATGGGAAATTGGGAGAATATTGAAATGTAAGCAAGAAGGAATGGAAGGAAAATTCTTTCGGTTGTAATCGCTACGGAAACCAGTACAATATAATAATCATACCACACAAACTTAGGGCTCAGTATGATCCGTGCTATGGATACCAACTGATGTCTCGATTAACTAATTGTGTCGTGCAATTGTTAAACAAACTAAGATTTCCCTTCGGATTTGATTGCCAACACTACACAACAGATGTTAATCATTGCCTAGTTAGTCCTCATTCAAGCATAAGGATTTTTTTTGTAATTACTACGAGTACCTGGGCGACCGAACTCCGTTCTTCTGGCTTTTATTATTTTTTGGTTTTTTGTTTTTCGGGAAAGACACCTTATCTAAATAGAAAATTCCGATCCAAATCGATAGAGCCATTTCCGATATGTAAGAAATAAATATATTATTTGTTTAAAGTTATTAGATATATAATTTTTATCTAATAAAAAGTTAACCGCAAATACAAGGAAGATGTGACAGTTTCTATATTTCAAATCTTAATATTGATACTCTGGATAAAGTACCGATAATTCTTTCTAACTTTGTTAAATACTTCGCCAGATTTAAAAAGACCTTAACTTTGAAAACTATATTTTTATAAAAATACTTGAGATAATTTATAAATATTATTAGTTTTCTATTATGGATTTTTTTTCGTGACAACAGAGTCTAAAATGTCACGAAATCCTACTTAATAGGTAAAAAAGATTTCCACTATCCACCTCCTAGCTACACCATCAGATCAGCTCCAAGATGCCAAATTAAAGCACCGTCAACCAAACTACATAATTAGTCACATAACAAAATAATAATAAGAAGTAGGTATTGACTTCTAAGATTTGTTTACATAGCTGGTTAAGGAACGTACCCATACTACGTGACCACGCTTGGTCATAGGGGCGAAGGGGGCCTAGGTTTTCGTCATGTAGTCAATATCCTCTAGGGAAATCTCGTGCTTTTCCGAGCTATATTCAAATATGTCTCGCAGCGTTTAGCGCTTTTTAATTTTCGGTCGGCAAAATATGGTTTAAAACCATATTACACAATTATTTATAATCTAAAACACACTGACGGGGGGAGGGGTATAAAAAATGGGTCACGTAGTATGGGTAAGTTCCCTTACAAATGAACACTCTGCTCAAATTCTTGTGCTGGTAACCTACAGGCAAGATTACCGATTTATATCAATCATTATATAAATCTATTTATTTTTCAATCTGATTGATTCAAAACCTATTACTTAGAGAAGATTTAAATTGGTTAGTCTTATAGTATTATGACTTTGTTTTTTAAAATGTCTTATTGATGGCAACACTATTAATAAAGAAGAATGTGTAGTAATTTATTTTTATATGGCTATCTGCCCCTGCATGTACGATAGACATATACTCGCACAAGTGTGACGTCGATGGTTTTCGTCATCAATACCGTAATTTTTCTAGACCTTTCTATATAATATAAAAATATACATATTTTTCTGATTCTATCATCTTTTAAGTAACTAACAAAATCGTTAAAACGGTGTCGATTCAAACCTTAGTACCGAGTTTCGTAGCATATTCAATGTTTTTGCTACTTACTTCAAAACTATCGTTAACAATTATCACTTACATCCTGATGTTGAGAAGCCATGTCATTGACTCTTATTTTTGCACAGCTTTTAATATAAAGACATCTCAAAATATTTTGTTAGTTTAAAATATTTATTTACAAAAAAAGTTTAAAACATATGTATGTACTTTCAATAACGTTTACGAATGTTCAAGTAAAGTAAAGTTGGTGTTACTATTCACCGAAAACATTTCAGATTTCACATTACACGTAAGTTTATCAACAACGATGCTACTACGCGACTCTAACCGACAATAAAGTCATATATAAATAAATGACTGTATTCGTATTTCGCTTCTCTTTCATTATTTTCTTGTTCTTAATACGAAATTTTAAATTATTTCGAACTATATACTACCAAAGCATCAAACAAGCCTCTATCTCTGATGGTAAGCGATCATCAGTGTGTATAATTTCAATACCGTCAGTGTAGATACCTACTCACAGATCACTCTAAAATGCATCATACAAAAAGAATAAAAAAATAATAATCTCGTAAAAAAAACAATAAATCTACGTCATTGTACTATTTATATAGAAAGGTTTAGGAAGATGTCGCTCTTAAAACTACTAGGAAAATAGTATCTCAATGCCCACTGGTGTAATAAACCGCGATGCTAATGTTTTCATAGAAATATTCTACAGACAGAGGAGACGAGTCATGAGAGTAGTGTAATTGAAAATGTCCCGTTGAAAGAAAGAGAAAAAACATTTGATGAACGTGTATTTCTTTAATGACGCAGAATCATTATTATAATGTATTGCCGTATCTAAGTAACTTCTTCTGTAATTCAGGCACGAATGGCTTTAACTCTGTGTAAGAACTATGTTTTTAACAGCGCATAGGTCTTTAAAAAAAGAAACGAATATCAAATTCGTTCTCTTTCTCTCTCTGTAGACGGGGCCTCTTTGCTTATGTCGCCTACTCTCCTTTATAAATATTTAAATTCAAGATATCATGTCTGTGACAACTTTATCAATTAAGCTGTTTTTGTGAAAGAATCACGTCCGCAATCTTGCTTGCTTGAGACTTTTCTAAGTTAAGAAAAATCAGCAATGTGTCGTCATAAATGTTTTTTCTGTTCATTATAAAATTGTATTGGTCATCTTGTGACAAAATCTGAATTGTGACGTAATTGTAAGTAAAAAATAAACTTTTAATTGTATTCATTTTCTTTTTTTGACCCCTTTTATCATTGTTAACCGTAACCACAGGGCACAGTGAAATCTGTGCAGTAGTGCTTTGATTTTTTAAATACTACTAACAGTAATATTAAAAATGTTTAAAATGCTAATCCCAATCTCGACCAATATCTAAAATGTCAGGAATCAAATCTCTGGTTATCAAATGACATTCTTCATTTCCATCAAAATAAGACAAATATATTTGATTACTGACGTTTTGTTACGACTGACAGCATCGAGACCACTCTATGGAGTAGGTTCCTGTGATGATGGAACCTAAAACCTAGCCATTCGCCGCAGTTTCAACAATGTCTATGGTCAGTGCTCTGCTCCCCAGAGTAGTAGCGAAAAACCCGGTGCTGAGCGTGCTCACCGCTGCCACGTGCTCCAGCAGACACTGTATAAGGCAAATTTTAATTTTTGTAAAATCACGTGATCCGCTGTTGATCTGAAACGGCTCTCACCATAAACTTAGCATTTTCCCGTTTTATAGGGAGCAAACGAGCAGACGGGTCACCTGATGGTAAATGACTACCGCCCATGGGCATTTGCAACTCAAAAGTCACAAGTGCGTTGCTAGCCTTTAAGGTGGGAGTAGGGGAAGAGGGGGAAATGGAAGGGTTAGGGCCTCCGGTAGCCTCACTCACTCTCCGAAAAGCAATGTAAGCAATGCTTCACTGCCGGCTTTCTGTGAGGCCGTGGTATCACTCCGGTCGAGCCGGCCCATAGGTGCCGAAGCTCTCCCACTGTTCTTCCCTCCAATTAATTCAAAGAAACGGCACGGAACACGTCGCGCCGCCGTCTTGGGCCTGCTTCTGCTTGGGCGGCGGATAACCCTGTACGTTGCCCTTAGGCAAGCGCTCGCCGCCTCCTTGGCACTCATTGCGAGGAAGTGCCTCGCAATGATAGCGATCACCGTGGTCTCCAACGAGAGGTTACCCACACCCCAGGCTAAAAAAGGCACCCTGCAGAAATCAGAATGATTACAGAAATAGTAACAGTTGCTCTACTGGTAACTGGAAGACCAAACACAATCCCCACCTGCCAGGGCGGCGTATCTTGTGAAGCTTTAGATATCTAATCCTATATCTTAGCAAGAGTTTCTTAGCATATTGGACAGTAGTAAGTTGAATCCATCAGTCTACCAACACTGATAAATTTTGCTGCCCGCGGCTTGCAACATATTGTTAAATTGTAATTCATATGATTGTTACTAATACAAATACTTACATACTTGGGATTAATAAATATTTTTTTTAAGTTTTAATTATATAATTCGCTCGTTTAGAAGAATGTAAGTATCTAAAGCTAAAATCACCACACTAGGCAATTTTTCTACATAAAAATAAAAACCACACAGGTAGGTATCATCATCATCGAACATTGGAATGGTACATTATAATAGAAACGATTAATTTATTTATTCCATCTCTCTCAGTGCCGCGTGAAATGACCATGAGCAGCCCACACAAACCATAAGGACATTTCTATAAGAAGTGATAATGATGTAGCACAAAGTATACGCAAGTAGTCAAAATATGGACCCAACACACGGAAATCTCTACTACCTAGGAATCGCCTGGTGGTTTTTTTATGGGATAGGGGGCAAACGCCAGATGGGTCACCTGATAGTAAGTGACTACCGCCGCCCATGGGCACCTGCAACTCAAGAGTCACAAGTGCGTTGCTGGCCCTTAAGGTGGGAAGAAGGTAAGGACGAGAGAGGGCTTTGGGCATCCTTACTCACTCGGCGAAACATAACCCAAACATTGCTTCACTGCCGGTTTTCTGTGAGACCGTAGTATCACTTCGGTCATACGTGCCGAAGCATGGTTTCCACTTAAATTTCGGTTGAATTTTGACCTTAATAACTTGAACTGTCTTTGTATAAACTATACGTACCATGACAGGTCAACATAATTATATACTGAACCCCTGTAGCATTTCAAACCTATAAACTTTGAGTATGCCAAATTTCACGTCCGCCCGTACGCAAAACAGGTGACAATTTTTCATTAAGAAAATTTCATATTTACTTAGTTGAAAAGTATACCGTCATGATCAGTAAACATATTTATTAAAAAAATCATAGTTTTTAGGGTTCCGTTCCTCAAAAGGAAAAAGCAACCCTTATAGGATCACTTTGTTATACCTCTGTCTGTCTGTCAAGACCTTTTTCTCAGGAACCCGTGGACATATCAAATTGAAATTAATACCGCATACATAAGTCGACATTCTCTTGAAGCTGTAAAAAAATCAAGCTTCTAAGTCAACGCTATCAAAAGATACGGCCATTAAGCCTTAGATTTTAACAAATTTGTTGTTTAATGTGTTCAAATCTATTTTTTAACATTTCGCATGTAAATCAAAACCTATAGGGTACTTCCCATTGACCTAGAATCATGAATTTTTTTAAGAAGCAAGGTCTGAGAGCACAAGTAAAGGAAAAAATCTGAAAGTCGTTAAGTTGTTTTATATCACATAAAAAAATTGTTTTTGTGATTATAAACTTATATCTTGCGGTTGGATTGTTGACCTTGTGGTACATCGCAACCGCAAAATGAAGTTTGTCTTTCGAAAAAGACGAGCAAAAGTCTTCGAGAATTAATTCCCGAGATGGACGTACCTACTATGTACATACAAGTTTGCTTGCTTAAGGAACCCTCGGTGCGCGAGTCAAACTCGCACTTGTCCGATTTTTCAACATGCGACCTCATCAATGTGGATCATCGATTATTCTCTTCACAAGTTAATAATCTACAAGTTTGTTGATTACCATGACATAAAGGTTGATGTTGATTTTCAAAAAGGGTGACATTTCTTAAAGAGAGTTGGACTGTCAACTACTAACTAAATACCTATCAAAATGGGACATAATTATATTTACAATGTCACTTTTAGTAAACAGAGTTCGATTTTGGTCACGTTAATCAGATTAGATTTTAAGGTTATCAACGGTGAAAAAACAAAAACAAAATGATTTGTTACATTTGTCGCGTAACCAAAATAAGACATGTCTTTCCCCAGTGCAGCATCTCCTTCTTAAGTTTTGTAAAACTTTTTTTTGTTTTAGCAGAAAAAATACCGAGCAACATAAAGCCATCGTGTTTTATGTGTAGGGCTCCCGTTCTTAAAAACCTGTTATTCCTAAAGGTGAAATTGTCAGACCATCATGAACCTGCTTACCAAGTGCGTCTGCAAGGTCGAGTGAAGTCACCCTCTCTTCCTACTTAGGTGATGTCACCCCTTGGGTTATACCTAAATGCTTTTAACCCTAATCACTGCGGAACGAACACAGCGCGATGTATTTAAGATATAAAAATGGAGTGTCTGTTTGTAATATCATAATTACAGCTTTTTACTTAATGCATCTGAGTGTTTACACGGTAGGAACGTATACAAAAAAAAAACAATTTTATTTTTTTGTCTGTCTTCTGGCTGGTTATTTCTACTAATCTCCGGAACGGCTGGATCAATTTCCACAGGACTGTCACTGGCAGATACCTGCAGTAACTTAGACTACTTGTATGGAAAAATAATTAGGGTTCCGTTAAAAAAACATTAATTATAAAGCTGTAAAGATTGTTTTTTTTTGGTTGAGCTTACTTACCTCTGGCATGACCAGGTGGAATATTATGTATGTCGTCAATTTTAGCTGTTTGTAGTTTTATGACATAACATTATTTTATTCATTATCCACGCAATATAAATGTCACGGTTAAGACTGTTAAAAGGGTATTGACCCGACCACAACAAAGCGGAGAAATAAATTTAGCGGGCTTAAAACTATTCGTATTTTTTTTAACTTAACAACTTAGTCAAATATCATAACCATTATGTAAATTTGTCATATAAATAATATTAGGTTTTGTGGAATAGACTGCAGTAATAACAATTATTATAGCAATAATATAAATAATGGTAATAATTATGGACATAACAGCACAATGCCCTAAATAAACATAGATTTTATTATGGCTTCCAACACACGGATATACACGCTTACATATATATTTTTTTATTCTTATTATTTTGTATTAATTATTTATTCTACATAGAACCCAGGTACAGTTCTATTTACTGGTATATTATACAGGGTTTCAAGAAGCTCAGATTGTCAGATTAACGTCACATGAAGATGGTGTAATGTATTAGAATGCCGTCCTAAGAGTTATCATAATGAATATTTAAGATTGCAACAATACATTTGACTGGCCTGTTGGTCTAGTGGTTAGTGACCTGACTACTAAGGCAGAGGTCGTGGGTTCGATTCCCACCCAGGACAAATAACTGTGTGATGAGCACGATAATTTGTTCTGTGTCTGGGTGTAATTTATCTATAATATGTATGTATTTAGTAATATATAAGTATGTTTATCAGCAGTCTGGTTACCATAGTACAGGCTCTGCCTAGTTTGGGATCAGACGGCCGTGTGTGAGATGTGTAAACTTCTAGCACATATTGATTAATAAAATTAGCTTTTTGCTCTTCTTCTAACTTTAGGTACTCTAAACTTCACATACTTACCTGCCTGTGCGCGGTTGCTTAAAAATGCATACAAAGAATTCTCCTCACGTTTTAATATATAGATACTTTACGCCAAACCAAAGATTATTATATTTCGAACATGCTATGTAAAATTAAGGCTACTTTACAAAAAGTTGTCTATCGATTTCAATTATAGATAAATATTACTACATACTGTACGATCATAAATATTACTACATACTGTACGATCATAAATATTACTACATACTGTACGATCATAAATATTACTACATACTGTACGATCATGAATATTACTACATACTGTACGATCATAACTTAAATCCATTATACTTAAAAGTTAAAAGGTAATTTTCAAGCAAGTCCAAACGTCACAAATGTATATCTACATATTAAATAATAATTAGGTTTATAATAATTGAAAATCGGTGGTAGTGCAATGGCTAAGGCGTTGGACTGGCAATCCCCCACTCAAGCATTTAGCTTAGTTGGAGGGGTTAACAAGACGAAGGGTTACTAGTAATGTGTGACCCGACCCACGCTGCTAGTATTCCAAAAAAAAACTTATAAAAAATCAGTATTACCGACTCAAGTAAGGAACATCGCAATAACTTAAAGGTTTGTAAATCAACTATCTTACATTAAAAAAGCAAGGGAACTGTTTTAGATGTCGCATTCAGTAACGATATGATAGGTGCTACAAAGTTAATTAATTAAATTGACGGCACTTACGGCGGCCATCTTGGAATTGTGACACGTGTTAAGTGACACTGGGTTTAAAGTGAGCATTCGTACCGGAAGACAAACAATAATAAGGTTATCTGTGTTTGTGTACGACAAATCACGTAATACTTGTTAATGATTTATTCATTATAGCTATTCTATCTTCATAAGACGCTAAAACATTAATGAAAAAATATTTTTTATTCTTATGTGAACGAATGAAAGATGATATCTACACAGTAGATTCGTCACTTGAAATCTTTGTAATATTAATAATAAATTGTTTTTTGTAATATAAAAAACGTTGGTAATATAATTCATTAAACAAGTTCAGTGTTTTTAGCTAAAATTTACTCATGAGTCCTGCATGACTAATTGACTATTTGTCAAATTGTTACAAAGAGAAAAAACGAATGAACAGAGTATAATTCGCATTTTGGAAGAAATTCTGAACAAAACGTAAGTATTAACATTCAGAATAGAGTAGGAATTTGTATAGAAACTGGGAGTTAATCGCGATAACATTTCTAAGGTTTCTATGGTTTGTAAAGGTCTATCTTTATGTTTATATGACGATTTATTTATTGTGGTCACATGTGTACTGACGAGAACTCAGCGAAATCTTATCAATCTTACAAATATTACGGCGATTAAGTCCCTATTTTATTGTTATTATTATTAGATTGATTAGAAAATTATTGCTTACCGCGCGAGCACAAACTTGCACAATATACTACATACATACTCACGCCTGTATCCCTGAAGGAGTAGGCAGCGGCATATTAAACACCCACATTTTGACAAATATTATTTAGTCACACTCACATAATAGGGGGAATTGCCCTTTGTCGTCTACCGGGCACTTTGGTAATTAAAGATTTGAAAATTGGTAGTATATTGAAACTGAATATTTAGGAAGAAGGAAAGGGAGGTGAGGGATATTGAGTATATGGACGGATTGGGGAGAGTAAACAATAAGTCGAGTAGGACAAGGTCGTATCTGTAACTCGAACTGGATTGTTGCTGGGAAGTCCGAGCGAACATATTATTTTAATGTTATTCAAAGACACGTCAATATTTTGTAGTTAAATTTAATTAATACTAGCAACCCGCCCCGGCTTCGCACGGGTAGTAGAGACATCTTCAACAATCATCATCATATTTCAACCAATTTACACAAAACGTTAACAAATTAAACACCTAAACCTTCCTCATAAATCACTGGGTATTGGTGAAAACCACATGAAAATCCATTCAGTAGTTTTTCAGTTTATCACGAACAGACAGACAGACAGACGTGGTGGGGGACTTTGTTTAATAATATGTAGTGATTCATAATCGTCCGAAGGTAGAAACTCACCAGAGCTATATTAGCGGTAAAGGTTTTAAAGTTATTTAGGTTTTGTACTTAGGGTCATCAGTAACCGCTCACACTAGCGAGTGATGTGGCCGTTTGTGAACGTGTGTGTGTGTGTGTGTGTGTTTCTATGTTAATAAATATAATTTAGTACAACTAAAACAAATAATCCTGCCAAGTGCGAGTCTGACTCGCGCCCCGAGAGATGTTTGTTCGTTTTTCCAAGTAACAAACTTCACTTTGCCGCCCATACATCAATACACATCAAAGTCAATTTTACAAGCGTAAAATAAGTTGTGTGTAACTGCATAATTGAATTTTTTTATATTTTACAACATTAAATAACGATTTACGGAATTAAAAACCTGGAGTTTTAGGTTCAAACTTCAAAGCCTCATTTGTTTAAGACTGACCGCTGTTTTCTTTTTTAAGGACGCGTTCACAAATTTATTTAAAACATTTGAAAAAGGGCAGTTTTTCGAATCAAATTGTCATTAAATGAAACAGAATCTCATGTAACTACATATACCAAAAGGTAATTTACTTATTGATCTTGAAAAGTGCGTAATTTGTTTACTCAAAAAAAAAAAATTTTTTTAATACTTAAAAACGGTTTTTCGATGCCTCTTTACGTTAAACTGACAATATTGGGTTGAGTTCTGATGCATTTTTCTCCGCTAAATATCAGGCATTTAGTCCACAAAAAATACTTTCATTTAGAGGATATCCTTAGCTAAAAATTTGGGTAAAAAAACCAAAAGAAATTTTACTATTTGTCTCCAAAAAAAAAATAAACCTAGTAACTCCTTTTTGCACAGTTTTTGCTTGTATTCGTAAGTCTTGTGCAGTCTGAATAAGGGTTATTTTAGTGGTGGTGTATCCAGGCTTCATCTACAAGAAATTGACATGAACGGTCAGTCTGCGCTTGGCCGCTGTTGAGAGTGGACGCTATGTCGCTTGTAAACAGCAGCTCGTGACGAAAACATTGTTGTGTACGGATACAAAATATTTGACCATTCCAACTTGATTCATCACGAGATGAATACTTTACCGATAGGCAGAATCCTATTTTATGTCGACCAATTCAGTTATCAAATTTTATATTATCTTGCAGACTTACTGAGTAACTTAATAAGTGACACCTAAAATAAAATTAAACACCTACTTAAAATATATCAATTCAAGTATCGAAATTTGTTAGTCGCAGTATAAACTCGAGCGTCGAGCGGTTTCAATGTGTGCACGGCTACATGGATGTAGTGGTGAGGCTCAAATACCTAAATTCGAGCGCATCAAAGATGTGATAGCGTCCTTAATGCTACTAATTCCACCCATACTGTCACTGCTCTAGCTCCTATACGCCACCATCAATAATAACCTGTGAAATCGTAAAAATATACACTCGGCAAGTTCTAGGGAAGTCCAAAGTTAAACTGTTTTGGACCCCGCCACGAATATAATCAGAAGTTAATTGAAAGAACTGGTATATTATATGTAAATGCCTTCTTAGAAAAGTGGGAGGCATAAGTGAAAAACGACAAATAACCTATAGACAGGAGACAGGTTTTTCGGACACTCGTTATAATATGTGTAAATTATATATATTATTGTAAAGTGTGGAGTCATCTGATCATGTACGAGCTCGTACACACCAAGTATTTCTACCACGTAAATTATATATTCGAGCATCCTAGTTGATAAGATTGCCATAGTATACTAATCTAGATGTTAAAATTGTACACAGATTATGTTAAAGGTACGTCGTATTACCGCACACTCTCCTAGTAAAAATGATAAACGACACCTTTAACGTCTTTTATCTTGAAATAAGTGAAGCCTATAAATATACACTAATGTCAAGACGAACTTAACTTTTAAAAAATGTATACCTACCTATTAAGGACCATTGACAATACAAGACTAAAATAAGAATACAATTTATGGTTAAAAAAAAACGCTTCATTAATTAACCGAACTAAAAAATATAAAATATTTTTTAATTGTAAAGAAGCGTGGGGTGCTTGACATGAAAAATGTTACTAATAGTTCTTTAGTAGCTATTTATGTAAATTCAGTTTTCTATTAAGTATACCTACCATTAGTTACAAAGTTTCATTCGCGTTAGGATAAAGAAGCATTTGCAATTGCAATCAATCAAAGCAATTGGCCTGCGACGACATCGTGCATGGGCTTAAAAATTGAACTTTCAAATAGCGAATGAAGTTTTTGAATAGAATGATGCAATAGTCACGGATGTTCTTCACATACACGCATACAAAATTCGCACTCTTCATAATACATACATTATTATAGGCATTACATCTACTATGTCTAATAGTGATCACGTAATTGGACAGACTTTTGTTTTCAGAACACTAGATTTTACACTTTATGGTAATTTCATAATATACATAAACGACCCTATTTCGTTTCAGGTAAATGATCAATAAAAAAATCATCTACACAAAGTAAATTTTACTAATCTTAAGTATGTTGTCGCCACATTTAAAACTCTTATTTATTTTATTAAAAATAGGGACAAACTATAATAGATGATAACACAGTTCACTATTTAATAAAAATAAGTTAATAGACATTATTTTGACTGGTTATGCCGGTAACGTAATACTATTGGTCGATTGATAAATATTAACGAATAGTGGCATTATAAAAGGGTAGAAATAAGATGAAACCTTCACATGAGTGTGGACAGAGGTACGAACAACTTGGCAGTTACTGTTAGTTAGTGATTTTCATAGTTTATATCAGTGGTTTCGAGACTGTTTCTTACAAGTATATTTTTACCTTATTTCGTGGGAGAGCCATGCTTGGGCACGTATGGGCCGGCTCGACCGGAGTGATACCAAGGCCTCGCAGAAAACCTTGTTAAAAAAACCGGCAATGACCAATGTTTCCATTGTTTTTCGCCGCGTGAGTGAGGTTACCGGAGGCCCTAACCCTTATCTCTCCCCTTCCTCTCTACCTCCTTCACCCACTGTTCCGCCGCCTATTGTACGAGTACATATACACTACTTATTTTAAGCATTATGTCGTACAATAAAGATTATTCTATTGTAATGTTGTTTTCTTTCATAAACCTATTTGTTATATAAATCAAGCTATGGGTTTCAAGTATAAATTGAACTCTCATCGTTTAGATTTGCTGTAACATGCCTGGTATTGACCTATAATTGTATAGGTCAGCAGGTATAACACAATATATATCTCCTAGCCTCATTAGTAGAGTAAGTAGCCTCATACATTTTTGAAAAAAAAAATTAATTCTATAAGTGAGAAACTTAGGAATATACTGATCATGTGTAGCTTTTGTAGTCGTTTCAAAAATAATATTCAAAAACATAACACATTTTGTTTAAAAATTATAGCTTTTTCCACTTCTTCTACCTTTAAATTTGAAATATTCTTCCGTGAGCGAAACTTGCATAAAAAGGGGTTCAAAGAATTCTCTTCGCATATTAATAGACGGTGTTACAGAATGGTGTCGAAATTTTAAAAGTGTCATGTGTAGCCAACAAAATATGAGCTTGAAAAAATGGATTTAAATTTTTTTTTTTTTCAAATTTCTAAATGAATATTCATGTGCATTTCAGTGATCTTCTTTTATGCATACTTATATTTAAATTAAATACTCATAGTTTCCTTTACAGTAAAATACTTTCTCGCTATTAGTAATTCGTACGGTGGATATAATAATGTACAATTTACAGAAAGCTGCAATGTATGGAATCACTATACGATACGTACCGTATTATTACCGTATTCTACGATATCAGAAGTCTATGTTTTATTCCTAGTTGTAATATTATATTTTATTTTCTTTTATAGTTTTATTATACATCTTTTTTTATTAGGCCATTGATATAAATTTTCGAACGAATGTTTTTCCCACTCTAATAGAAGGAAAGGATTACAAGCATTCGTAGATATATATGGCCTCGTCGGCCGTTAATGGGCAGTAGCAACAAGTTGCTAACTATACAGAGAGTAAATCTTTTCCTTAACCTAGTTTCCTTCGTTTCCTTAACCTCAATGATAAACATGAAAAGGGTAAAGAACATGGAGACCTCTACATTATTATTTTATACTAGCTGTTGCCCACGGCTTTGTTCGCGTGAAAAAAGTTTTCTGAAATTTTCCAATTTTCTGCGCCATTTTCTTAATTTTTTCTTTCATAAGAACCTTCTCCTGACAATAACAAATTATTTGAGTCCCGACTTTTGGAACCGATATATGTCTATGAATAGCAATGTATATGTCTATGAATAGCAATGTATATGTCTATGAATATTGTTGCAGACACAAAAATTCATTTAATAAATTTATTTTAGCGTAATATTATACCTTAACTAGCTGCACCCGGCATGCATTGCAATGCCATTTTTTCTTTTTTTATATGTTTTGGGCCAGGAATCCTCGCGCGCGTCCACAGAACACCCTACCAAAGTTACATCACAATCTGATCAATAGGTTCGGAACGCATAGAGAACTTACATGCGAACATTAGTTTTTATTTATTAAATGAAATGAAATAACCCTTTTATTGAGGAAAAGATAAAATCTTTCTGGAATATGTGTGAGGATCATACAGGTAGCGTAGGTTTGTAGTTTAATATAAGTACATAATAAATATGAATGAATGAATGGTTGAATTTCGACCGAATAGTTGATAAACCGTTAAACTAGTAACTGCCGTCATGCAAACATCCTTATATATTTATATCAGGTGACAATAATGAGCGCAAAACATGCGCGCAATGAACGCAGCATCACAAAATATTAATAGATGTTTAGTCATCAAACTTCTGGCTTGTTTTATTCATGAGTGTTCGAATCATTTCCTATTGTTAGAGCCAAGTCCTAAGTTCAATGTGTACACCTAGACATAAAACTATAGTCTTAATATGGAAGACGTCACTGTTAAAATGTGCCTTCCTCTTCATCTAGCAGATAAATTTTCCTTCCTTATACGATGTAAGGAAACACGTGGTTATAATCATCCTGCTAAAAGCTATTAAAAGTCTGTTGCCAACTTTTGTGTTAGCTCCAAATTTAGAAGAACATAATATTGTTTACTATATTTATTTATTTAGTTTAGGTACACAAACTTAGTTGGTTGAAATGTAAAATGTAACAGTTATGTTTTAAACTAGGTCCCTAACTCTGCGTATACAGCATGATCACATAGGACTGTTGTAAATAAAGAAAACGGAAAATGACGAGAACTTAGAATAAAAAAGAAATTTATACTAAAAATAATTTATAATTACAAAACAAATACACAATTGTACACGAGAAATAAACATGTCTAATATTATTCTTACATTTCGGGAATTTGCTTTTGCAATTGTCTAAGGTATTATGGTGCTCCGATAATAAATCATTGTACGTTCGACACATACGTACCACCGGGTTGTAAAATGACTAGTTAATATCCACATTAAGAATAAACCTTGTAAGGGGAGAGTGTTCATTGTGACCTAAATCTAGTGATGAAATTAGAAAAAATTAGAGCTAATCAATCTATTCCGACATGGATTAATTTATGCAGACACAGCAGTGCTCGTACGACAGGACTGTAAAGACTTCTAACTCATGATTGAGGGAGGTCATATCTGTAACATACTATCTTAAGAAATTTCTTTTGTATCCTTGTGCTATTATACATTTTCAATAAAAGCTGAATTCCTTTACCCAAGCCTTATTTATATGTTACTAGCTGCGCCCCGCGATTTCAAACGCGTAAGTCCAGACCGTGGGAATATCGGGATAAAAAGTAGCCTATGTATTAATCCAGTTGTCCATACCTAGTCGTACATACCAAGTTTCATCGCAATCGGTTCAGTAATCGGTTTAGTTTTTGCGTGAAAGAGCAACAAACATTCATACATTCTCACAAACTTTCACGTTTATAATAGTAGGATTAGTCACACACTACTCTATTAAGGAATATTAGATACAGGCCTTCTCAGATACAGGCGTGAGTGTACATGTATGTATGTATGTATAATATATACTTGCTTTTGTAAATAAATGTTTTCGGCGGAAGATGCTCTACAATGATTTTGTTGTTTTTTTATTTGTTATACACACATTTGTGTATAAATCCTAATATTCTATTAGTCATATTTTATACTCAGTTTCAAAGTATTAAAATTGACTAAGTAATTTTCTTAAACATTACATTATTCACGGAGTGTAGAATATGACTACACTTATTTTTTAACACGCTATGTGTAATCCTAATAATTATAAACATTATTATTTATATATTCTTCGTCAAATCGTTAAGCGGGAGATGGTCTCGCTGATAACCGCACCTAGCCTGAACTGTCTAATCCCCTAACAACAGCCGTGTGTTTATGTCTGCATTTATTTTTAATCAACATTGCAACAGTGATTTTTTTTCACGAGTGAGTGTGTGAGTGTGTGAGTGAGTGAGTGAATATTTATTGTAATATTCTTAACCTTGCCGTTCCCGTACTAGATCTAAACAGGTATTACTCAAAAAAGCACTTTTTTCAGAAAAGGCGAAATCGAATTACTGTGTGTGTAGATTTATGCTTTTCATATGCAGCTAAGAAAAAGATAATTTCGGAATCTTGTGTTTTAATCATGTTTTGGGACTGAAACAGTGGCGGATGTACACATTTGCCGCCTGTAGGCCATTTAAATTTTGCCGCCCCTACCGACTACTTCATTTCATTTCATTTTTCATTTCATTTATTTATTTGTGGAACATAGGTTAGATCTTAGTAATATGTTAAATGTGCCACTACGTCCTACCACATTAAGCGGTGTACAAATGATAAATTAAATTAATTAGAGATAAAATTATTAAGGCTATAAATAATAACCTAATATTAACAACATCAACTACTTCATTACAATCACCTATTAGTACTAATTGTTAAATTAATTAATATAATTATTTTAATTTATTATTTAAGTATATGTCAGAATGTAAAACACATGTCAAAAGCAATACAACACAAACATATAAACCAATTCAATTCAATTATTCGTATAAACAGCATGTACATACATTATATACTTTATACTTTTCTATCACAAGTCATTTAAATATTCATCAACACTGTAGTATATTTTATATAACAACTTAAATTTTAGGTTTTTTTTTTAAATAAGTAAGTTTTCTTCGTCTCGCAAACCCTGCTCACAATCATATTAATTACAAATTTTTGTCAATGATTTGTGCACTACCGTCCTAATTACACAACCTTTTTTTCTATAATTAAGATACACTCTGTATATTAATTTTTGTAAGACAACATAAGTGTTGGCCCCAAGTTTGCCGACTCTAGCCTACTCAGCCTACTGGTAAATCCGCCACTACACTGAAAGTGAGCAGTAGTAGTTGAGCCCATGTTGTTGAATTTAGCGTCAAGCGTTGAGTGTTGGTGACATTTTTAAATCTGTTTTATTGGTCGGTAGGTATTGAGATCAGGAATTCGATGGCCTGCATAGCACAAAAATTATTATTTTGAGATACCTCACTTCAAATAATAGTGTGCGATATGTTCAGTGCTCCGTTCCTAGGCGTGACGTTGAATAGCCTACAACCTTGCGCAAGAATTAGGCAATAAAATCACCTGTTAGTTCGAGAAATTACCCCGTTCAATGAAAATAGAAACTCTTTAGGTATATTATACTAGTCTAGATAATATTAATATATATGTCTTAATTAGGATACATAAGTAGACTTAGTGTCAAAAACAATCTCAGAACTATTTGTATAAACTATCAAATTCACTAAATAACAGTAACTGCTTTGTTGTTCGTACTCAAGTGATTGTTATCAACTTATAATACGTGCCTAGCTTTATCACCCTACCATTATCAATCGACCAATAGCGTAGTGCTACCGTTATAACTAGTCATAATAATGTCTATTAACTCATATTTATGAAATAGTAAACTGTTTTATCATCTACTATAGTTTGCCCCTATTTTTAATAAAATATATACGAGTATTTGATGTGGCTATAACATCAGTTCTCATTCCAAGTATCAGGACTGGATCTTGCCTGACCTTGGTTAGTACAGTTTTATCACCTGAAAGCAGAGAAGCGCTCCTTTTGACTTATAGGCAGAGAGAAATGTAATTATGATGATGAAAGATTGTGAAATCATATTCAAATGCAAATGCAATATCTTTATTTGATAAAATTGCTCAACAATTATTTGAAATCGTCCTTATTAAAAAAAATGTATAGATTAAAGTACACGATATCACCGTAATAATAGGTTTTATTGTCAAAAGTACAATTGTAAAACAATAATGCCATATCTGCCTGTTTACTAAGTGGCGGTTATCTATAGATCGACTCTATAGATAACCGCCAGTTTCCAAATGGTTGAGCTTTGTGGAAAGAAATACAGTCATTATATCTAATTTTAATGGCTCCCTTTATTGCCAGATATTTCGGGCTCATAAGGGCAAGGGTATTACTATTTCTAGCAACTGGGACTTACTCCGCGCCTTTTCCCAACTAAAATGGGGTCGGCTTTCAGTCTAACTACGATACGACCGAACTTTGATATTTTACGTGAAGCGACTGCCATCAGACCTCCACAACCCAAGTACAAGGCGATATCGAAGTTCTTTTGTTAACTACCCGTAACAAATGCCACAGATGTTTGTATGGAAACCGGGACCGACGGTTTAACGTGCTCTTCGAGGCACGGAGGGGTCTCAATGTGTTAAAAATGGTCACCCATCCTCGACTGACCTGGCTAGTATTACTTAACTTTGTAATGTGCTAAGCTACTCGGTTGCCACGAGCCCCTCTCAACAAGGAGCGACCAATTTACTAATAGGGTATTATTCATACTATCCAGAGAGTTTTAAAGATGCCCAATATGACTAGGTACACAATGGATTAAAAGAATTCTAATAAATGTCACTACGCAAAAAATATATAATTCTAATATTGAAGCTTTAACTCTGGCTACTTTCTATAACAAAATAATCACTACATCACTACATATTATAGAACGAAGTCCCCCGCCGCGTCTGTCTGTCTGTCTGTTCACGATAAACTGAAAAACGGCTGAACGGGTTTTCATGCGGTTTTCACTAATAGACAGAGTGATTCTTTAGGACGGTTTAGGTGTATAATATGTACCCGTACGAAACCGGGACGGGCCGTTATTATCTATTACGAGTCCGTTATTATATATTAATACATGAAGAAATTTCCTTGTACACCTTTTCACCTCCATTAATCATAGAAAAGTAAATTTTTCTTTCATTAACTTTTTAGAAACTCGAATTGATTTGACACCGCTGTTAACTAGACAGCTGTTATTTTGAACAGTATTTTAACCAGCCTTTCAGAAACCGGGCGTTATTCATATTACCTAATTTTAACTTGACGTGTGAAAAACAGTTATTATAGATTTTATTATGATTTAACAAATAGGCAACAATATTTTGTTATTTATTCTAGTAATTTCGCTAAATATAGTTGTACATTACATGATCAATATATTTACTTTTCTCTTACTTTATTCTAATACAATAACTACTATATTTACGAAGTATTTCTGTAGTCAAATTAGTAACCAAATGTCTGTACGTGAATTTAGCCTATCACAAAATGTTATTATAATTGAATTTCTAAAATATTCTATCTTCTAAAACTAATTTAATAAAGCACATTCCACATTAATCAATTACTTGCTAATATTACTCACACCAAGTAACTATTATCTTATCTGTGCCTACAGTGTGGGTGAAAGAAACGACGCTATACACATAAAAGAGATGGCAACAACAAAACGAAGCAACAGGCTCGGAAGCGGTGGATTTCCTCTGGCCGTATTCAATTTAATGATTATTATCTTCGGTCGAGTTCTTACACTTTAATCGTAACTGCGTCATCGGATTTTCCTAGAATTTCAGTGAAATTGAAACATCGCTCTGACTAAACATTTCTCAACATTTGTCTTTATTGTGTAATCTACATCTACAATATCTACACTAGTACTATAAAGAGAAAATATTTGTATGGTACGAAAAGTTATGAAATGTATAAACTCAAAGAGAGAATGATATATTAGCGTCGAGTATACAACGCCATATATACAATATCCCTGCGAAAACTACGTGACTAAAAAAGTTTTCACTTCAAAAAAAGATATATAAAATTCCTTATATCGACACGATAGAACAAATTAATGTGTAGAGTTTTAGAGAACACATCAATGATGATGGTGGATGATGATGGGAGTGAGTTTGTTTACATTGAATGTTTGTTTCAGGAGAGGTCGTGGGTTGCCACGACCTCTCTATTATTTGGGCCTCCCTCCGCAGAAATCCCCAAGAAATAGAACATTATCATGTATGCAGTTTTGCGCACATCGCTTGATAACCTGTTTAAAATCCTCTGCATTATTATTTGTTAAAAAATATTATGTTGATTAGGCGGCTAAAATGATTTCAGAAAGTTTAAATTTTATATCCCCAAAACCAAGAAAAACTTGAACGCAAGACTTGTAATAAGTCATGATTCGGTTGACTTCATGCTTTTCTCTGTAGCGTCATCACTAGTCATCAGTGTATGGAGATAAGTTGTGTTTATATGGAAGTCATGAATTCATGACACAGCTGTTGTCTTCGCCTAGGTACAGAAATTATAGAAAAAATTCTACTGTTATACAATGTGAGAGTTTGTATGTATGCCACTACTCGGAAATATTGAATCCGAATATTTAAGCTTTACTCCTGGTTACTTTTAACACAAAATAATGTTTGATATAAATAAATGTCCACCCGTGGAGAGCCGGTCTATCTTTAATATATTGATAGGTGAAGAGAAATATTTGTACCGCTTTTGAGATAAATTTCGCGGACAGAGAAATGTGAAATTTGGAGTAGGTACTTAAAGCTTAGATAATTATTTTTAATCAATAGATGTGTTTTAAATTAAAAAAGTGCGAGTCGGACTCGCGCACGAAGGGTTCCGTACAATTATCTATACAACATTAAACACTATATTATTTTATCATATTTTTAGTATTTGTTGTTATAGTGGCAACAGGAATACATCATTTGTGAAAATTTAAACTGTCTAGCTATCACGGTTCATGTGATACAGCCTGGTGACAGACAGACAGACGGACAGTGGAGTCTTAGTAACAGGGTCCCGTTTTTACCCTTTGGGTACGAAACCCTAAAAAATATTCGAGAAAGTCTACAAAAAGCTACAGGAGTCCAGGGTATATGTTAACCTGTGATTTTACTGAGAGTCTATACAATAGCAGTCCAAGTTTTAGTGAAAAACGATATAAAAAAAAAAAATTTTAAGGACATATGGTAGAAATTCGACCACCAGAGGCTATCTCTAGCGCGTTCGGTATCTTTTTCCATCTATTTTCTTTTCTTCTGTACAGTAGAACTGACGAGTTTTAGTGTCAGGAATTAAAGAAATCAAAAGTATTTTGCTTTCCAAATAATGATTTTGGTCGAAATTTGACCATAAACTGCAAAGACCAGTAATAAAGGGCCATACGAAGATCATCTATTGACGAAGTAAAATAAAATATAGACGAAGTATAGTTGCACAGCAGGTCAGTGCTTGAATAGGAGCCGTACGATAAGGGGAGTGTCTATACCTTTACTAAAACGCGGTTTACTAGCCCAATTTGAAGCGGCGGTAGCGTAATGGCTAAGGCGTCGGAATTGCGATCAAGTGGTTGCGGGTTCGAACCCCACCCGGTGCACTACCGACGTGAACCCACTCCTAACACAAGCATTTTAGCTTAGCTGGAGGGGTTAACAAGAATACTAGTAATGTGTGACCCACGTTGCTAGTATTCTTTTATAATAAAAGAAAAAAAAAAAATTAGTATTGCGCTATTTTTCTTCAAACGAGTATGGTCGGCATACCCATTCGGGATAGGGTTAGGTGACAAAGTGATACTGTCGATATTGTTTATAAGTACCTGTAATCGTTAACCACCAAGGCGTTTGAGTGATTCTCCGTCAAGTCATTGAATTAAAAATAACTTTTTTTCGGGTTCTATGGACTACGGACGACAGTAATAATATAAAACCCACCCTACCTAAAATACAAAAACTAAGGACTATCAGGAAGTTCGAGATGGGCAGCAAGTCCGTAGCCTGAGCTACTTACCTGAGCTGACCATTATTAAAGTGACCGGATCAGGATTGCATAGCTTGTAACCCTTATAAGTTGAAGCCAATCGACTAAAAAACTACCCGCCCCGATCGCAGATAGAAGACCTGCTTAAGGCATGCCGTTGTTATTTTTCCATTCTAATAATTCCCGGTTGTTTAGTAAGCTCATACAAGATGCTTGTGACGGACTTTATTTAACAATTTCGTTTAGTAAGAGACGCTACACTAATATTATAACGGATTTTTTTAAACGCTCTAATCTATGGAACTACAAGCCAGATTTGAAAAATTATTTTTGTATTGGATAGAGTGTTCATTGAAGAAGGTAGCTTTGTATCATCACCCTACGTACCTTGGGAGCAGAGCAGTGACTATAATCGCGGCTGAAACTGCGGTTAACGGCTAGTTGAACATGTAGACAGGTTAGTGTCGCGTAACATCAAATGTGGGTAAATCCATAAAATAAAATATTTTACTTTTTGGTACGCCGAGATTGCTGAAAAATAACTTTTTTTACCTATTTTACCAAATAAATCTATCGCTTTAAATTTGAAGAAAAATGCAAATAAAATCTACAAATTATATCAAACAAAGTCAAATCCATTAAGACCGTTTTACCCATAAACATAGTATGTAAGTTTTACCTGATGAAGGCAAATCCATGTGAACCAATGAGCAAGCTCCATTTATGCAACATGGCCGTCAGTTGACTTAGACACGTCAAAAGTTTCTCATCGCATCTCCCGGTTTTAACGTGTTTAATTAGATTTACAGTGAATTTAATTGATAACTTTATGAAAATTGTGTCCCCAACTAAAGCCAGGAAGCGACCTAATATAAAGACAGTAGAGAAGAGGCAGGAAAGAACAAAAATACTGTTAGTATAGGACAACTATGTTTAACGTTGATTCAGATTATGACAATACCGTAGGGTTGTATGTTCACAATGATTAGTTTATTTATTTATCAAAATGTTACAGATGTGGGTAATCTATTTATCTACATTACGATGAAGTAAAATAATATATTATGGTAATTATGTTAGCAGATTTTATTATATTTCAATCCAGGTGAACTCCCTAGTTCCAGTACAAGAAGCTAAGTTGGTTGACACTTTGGTGTAAAATGGCCATTATTGGAGTAATACAATATTACAAAAAAGTGCACAACATTGAAAATTTGGAAGAATCTGTAGGAGCTGGCTTAAATATAAAATAATTTGATTTTGTACTGCTTGTGTATTATTTACTAGCTTTCCGCAATCCGTGTTGGATGTAGGTCTCGATCTGCGATATGAAATGTTGCGCGTAAGCATTGTGTTGGATCAAAACCTATGCCGAGCCATAGGATTAAAAATATTTATTGTCGTAGCGACATGTACCTATACATTCTTCCTTCTTGCCAAATTTCATTAAAATTTGTCCAGTGTTTTAGATTTGAACACATAAATAGACAGTCACACGTTCGCAAATATAATATTAGTAATGAAATTCGATATGCAACTTAAAGCGCTCTTTTGACATCCCTTTTTTTTTTATGGTATAGGGGGCAAACGAGTAGACGGACACCTGACGGTAAATGACTACCGCCGCCCATAGGCACCTGTAACTCAAGAGTCACATGTGCGTTGCCGCCCTTTAAGGTGGGAGTAGGCTAAGAGGGGGAGAGGGGGGAAGAGAGGGAAGGACGGGAATAAGGGAGAGGGAAGGGTTAGGGCCTCCGGTAACCTCACTCACGCGGCAAAAAGCAATGCAACCATTGTTTCACTGCCGGTTTTCTGTGAGGCCGTGGTATCGAGCGGAGTCGAGCCCATACGTGCAGAAGCATGGCTCTCCCACGGCGGGCTGCAAAAATGTGGGTGAGTCATTCCACATGAGATCATCAAAGTTGCTGGTTTATTTTACATTTTCATTAGAAAAAAGTCGGCCGGAGCCATATCCGGTAAATACGGTGGTTGTTCGATGGTATTTGTTGAGTTATGGTCAAAAATTCGTTTACAATGATGGCCTTGTACGAGTTGTATGATCGCGCGTTGTCGTGGTGTAAAATCCAAGAATTTTCTTTCCACAAATTTGGCCTTCAAAACTTTTCAAACGCCACATAACGCTCAAATAATATTCTTAATTTACAGAGTACACAACACATCGATAGTCAAAGACTGTTAACTAGTTTGCATGTCAAACTCTTAAACCCATGTCCATCACTAGTAACAATGCATTTTACGAAGGTAGGGTCGGAATTAACTCGTTCTAGCATGTCTTCAGCGACTTTGATTGAGTTTTTGAAGAAAATTCAGATCTTTCGGGACTAGTCGGGCGGACACGTGTCTCATGCCCAAGCGATCGTTTAAAATGGTACGCATCGATTCGTGAGACACACCGTATGCTTTTTGTAACATTTTCAGCGACTCTGAACATGAAATTCCATTTGCAATACAAAATTTGAGACAAACTCTTTGTTCGATGTTGTTATCCATTATAAAAATCGCGAAACACTCTTGAGATGAGCTTACAAAATTGAGTACTGAAAACAAACTAAATGACAGATATTGCTCAAACTTCGCGCCAACATAGAAAACAGTTGTGCCAACTTAACCACAAAAAAAGAACTTTTTTGTGGTTAAGTTGGCCCTTTGCCGATACTTTTTTGACAGAATGTTATAATATTATATGGAATTTTATTTGTCTATTTTTTATAATTATGGTAGATGAGTACTATTATTATTAGTTATATATTACTATTACGTTACATTTTGTTGAAATCTTATGAGTAAATCTAAACAAAGTTTTTAAAACGTAACATTGTTTATTTCTAAACTAATAATTTAAAGAGGAAACATTTGTGTGTATGTTTGTAATGTTTTCACACAAAAACTACTGCACCGATTGCGAAATTTGGTATGTAGATAGCTGGAGACCTGGATTAACGCATAGGCTACTTTTATCCCGACATTACCACGGGATCGGGACTTACGCGGGTGAAACCGCGAGGCGCTGCTAGTATGTAATACAAGCGTATTGTGAGTCATGCTAGATGATGTTTGTTTCATTAAATTAACTTATCTTCTTTCTTTTACTTAGGTTCCCATTAATTGCATTATCGTTATTGGCCGTAAAACTGTATTCATTTGAACCTTCAAGGTGACTCAGGTCAGAGGTCCTTTGAAAAGACACCCCTAATTTATGTCGACTGAAATCCATATTAAAACTAAAAGCACTTGGTTTTCAATTTGTACTACTAATTATTATTGATAAAATTTGATTGTGCCACAACAATAGACGGTGTGACTGTACCACAATGATAGGCAGTGTGTCTATATCTCGTAAGGACGCGCACTTGAAAAAATATTGTATACCTACTCAGAACTGGATACCCCGAAAAAGTGTTATTTAAATATATTTTTTAAACCACGTCGAGTAGTTACGATAGCCTATGAAAGGTTGCCACTCTAGCGGACTCGTATGCGCGTTCCCGACCCTTTTAAAAACCTATACACACTCACATTTTTTCCACTATATTTTTTGTGTTTTTAAGACTAGATAGTCAAAAAATCTTAAAATTTTCAATTATTAATCTTCTATCTATTTTCTGTAAGACTTTATATATATGGCAGTGGATGGATGCGGACCAGGGATGTTACGGATATGAAATATCGGATCTGGATACGGATATATGAATAATGTTGTTCAGGTTTCGGATACGGTTCCGGCTATCCGATAGTTTCGGATTATCCGATGGTTTCGGTTACAGATATTAAATGTTTAAAGAATCAAATAAGAAAATACTAATAGGTATAAATTTGCTATTATTTCTAGGTTAACATTTGGTAGTAAAATCACAATAAAAATAGTCCTATAAGTAATGGTCGGAATATGTACAATTATTATAAAATATGTACTTGCATCTTGATGTATATATTATGATAAAATAAATTATTAAGACTCTAGCTCTGTCCGAAATTATTAGAAACTTTTATATCGGTTAGTTTCTGATAGATTTTTATTTTAGATAATTCGGATTTAGATAATTTCGGATATTATCCGAACGTTTGGTTACGGTTACGGACACATCCCTGATGCGGACTGCCCAAGACCGGGATCGTTAGCGCTCCTTGGGGAGGCTTTCGTCCAGCAGTGGACAACGATAGGCTGATGATGATATAACATGATAAATGTACGTAATCCTGAAAATAGTTTGGTTTAAATCGGCTCTGAATGGGTTCCAGTCATCTTAACTAATCTGTACTTATCATTATAAATCGCATAAGTAACTCTGTCTATTTGTGTGTTAGTTTTCACGCCTACACCGCTGAATCAATTTTGATTAATTTTAGTACAGAGATAGATGGAACTTATCAGAGCAATAGCGTAGTAGCGGGCATCAGCTAGAGTGATATTATAAGTGGAAAAGTGAGATTGTGTGTTTATTGGTCACGCCTTCATGCCGTAACTACTAAACCGATCATCACGTTGCCAGGGGTACAGAAAAGGACATACCTGAACTAATTGATGAGGGAAGCCGCAGGCAGAAGCTAGTTTTAATTTAAATAGTTTTACCCCACCACTGAACAGACAAGTTTAAAATATATACAAAGGAATCGAATCTAGGACATTATTATCGCACAGCGTAATCTTATACCTAGAGAATAATCATTTTACATTAGTTTTAGTAAATAAAAAATATCTTAATGCCATAAATTATCTTGCAACAATTTACAAAATTATGGAAATACATACATACAGACATTAACACTCGCCTTTCTTCCTTTGGGGAAGCAGACAACAGCCTCCCACTGGCTACTATCGTTTGATACCCCATAAGCATCCTTTATTGTCATTAAACCTTTAGAAGCCTGCCGGCTTATGGAACTTCTGATCTGCCATTTCTTCCTGTGGATGAAACCACTTCCTTCCGACTTTCCAACTTCCTTCTTTATAAATATTTAAAGTATTAGCTGCGCCCGCGGTTTCACCCGCGTAAGTCCCGATGCCGTAGGAATATCGAGATAAAAAGTAGCCTATGTGTTAATCCAGCTATTTACATACCAAGTTTTTTCGCAATCGGTTCGGTAGTTTTTTCCTGAAAGAGTAACAAACATCCATATAATACAGCATATCCTTGACTAACATTTAGTATTTATTTCATTAACTCCATCCAAAGTTATTGTAATTTGAAGGTACTTTATTCGCGCCGTCATATTCAAACTACTGTACGGATTTTCATGCGGTGTTCACTAATAGACAGAGTGATTCATGAGGAAGGTTTACGTGTATATTTTTTACCCGTGCAAAGCCAGGGCGGGTTGCTAGTAAAAACTAATTAAAAAAAACTCGCTTTGCGACTTTCAAAACTTAGAGCTCTCAAGAAACTTTTAGGTCAGACCTTAAAATGTATTAACATTAAAAGTATAAATTACGAACACACTAAACCACACGACTCTGTCATGTAGTCTGAATAAAATAGCCCTTAAGTCATTACTCCCTCTTTAATAAACATTTAAAGTTATTTAATTGAGAGTCGAAACATCAAAGGCTTGGACCAATGAGGGTCTTGCCTTCATTAAGGAAATCGGCCGTCTACTTCGACGCAGATCATTTGACAGCCGCTCCGAAGCTTTTCTGGTGCAACAGCTATCGGTGGCGGTACAGCGCGAAAACGCTGCCAGCCAAATTAGTTTCTTATCTAAGGTAATTTCATGTAGGTTATGTAAAATAGTGTAATGTATAGTAAGTTAATTTGATGTAATGTATTGTAAGAATGTGATAAAAAAATAATGCAGCTATTACTATAAAGGTATTTAGGTTCACCTTTTGTTTTTAACTGGGAATTTTATAGTCATAATGTAAACATTGGCCTCTGAGGAAGGACTGAGAAGATGTCTGATGAGAATATTTTTCAGATACCTATTAAACCAGAATTTCATTTATATATTTGCAATATTGGCATGCTACTGTCGTTATTTTCTTTAAATTTCTTCTTCGGTGAGTGTATACCAGTTAAGTTATAAATTGCCCGGATGATCGTCCTTTCCAAAACCAAGTCGGCTTAAGCGTTGGCGGGATTCCACAACAATGGAATACCGTACGTCAATCTAATGCCTTTTTATCTTTTATATAGCCTTAGACTGAATAACAGAAAAGAAAAACCTTTATTGTAAACCAACAACATATTGGTAACATAAATACACAAATTGGATATATATTTACAATAGGCCGCGTTAACGCTAAGAGTGATCTCTTACAGGCAACCTGCTTTGGATAGTTAAAATCGATATCAGATTAAAAGATTAATGGGTAGTTTTACTGAACAAATACATTTACATTAATCAATTTATAATTTCAATTATTTTAAGGAGAAATTAAGTAGATAAGTTATGTTCTTTGACTATTTTTTGAATATTGTCAGTGACTGGCACGCCTGACGGATGAAGGTAGAGCATTCCATAACCGGACAGTCTATACAGTGATGGATTTGTCATTAAACTTAGTAGAAAGAGTGAGTACTGCCTATTCCAGGAATTCCGACGACTTCAAGGATCTTGTGTGGCATTGCGGAACGTAAAACGTTCCTTTAAATAAGTCTTGGTACAGAGATTGAACAGAATATAATTTGGTAGGGTGAGGGTGAATAATAATCTAGTTTAATTAAATTCTTCGACGTACAAATAAAAAAAATTAGATTTTATATATAATTTTTTCTGCTTCATATTCTTTGGGAATACTTCTAGTCAGGCGTGTAACATTGTCCAAGGGGATAATGGTTATTCAAGTCTATGAACATAGTATTATAAACTTCTCTCTCTCATCCCGTGCTCGACTAAATTACCTACCTAAACAGGCCACGTGACGCAAGGATTTCTCGTTTTATTTTAGTTTTATGCCCAACTACTACCAGCTACTACCTAAGTATAAGATAAGTTAACTTGTTCATATCTTACAACAACTAGCTGCTAACACAAAGATCCCACGTTTACATTACAATTAACTACAAACTTTTTAAATACTGGAAGAAACTTTATGAGAGTTTTTAGTGTCCATTTTATTAACTGGGTCAGTTAAAATAAATAACTACCGAAGCGAGTTTTGGCAAGTTTTTGGAAAGTTTTAAAAGCAAATAGGGCTGTTTACTTGGTATTGTAATTATATTAAAAACTACATCTAAGTTTAAATTTGTGTTTAATTCTTTAATTCCTACTAAAAAAATTAAAACACAATTTTCGTTTGTAGTAGTTTAGTTAGTTCTACTACAAAACATTTATGTTTATTAGGACTTGTTAAGAATAAGTGTAGTAATTATAAAGTACCGTCGAAGCCGGTGCTTCAACGATACTTTACAATGAAAGACGGTGAAGTTCGATAATGATGTGCATTCCCATCCTGTTGGTGTAATCTTAATCGACCTAATTATATAATTCTCTATGATAATTCTCTGAGAGTCGCTGAATACATCTCCAGAGTATTGATTCTGCCAATGGCTGTATCACAAGTCGAGTAGGTACGTCTCTTTGTCAACAGTTATTCAATAATTCAATTAGTACGTATACATGTCGTCGCACATCTTAAAAATAGAAATGAAGTCTTAAAAAAAAGTAAATACAATAAACTTAAACAATATTATTGTGAGTACTATGAGGAATAGAAATGAGATATAAAATGTTTAAATTAATCCGTAAAAGCGTTTTTCACCTTCGCAGTATTCCATGCTAAATAAGGATTTTATTTCTTGCTCATATTAAATGAAAAAAAAATAAAAACTCATTTACTTTTAACACTTAACTTCTAAAACGGATTATTGAATGAGTGAAAATATGCGGGCCAACATTCACCATTCTTCGTTGACGCCATAAAAATGTTGTTTTGTTTTTTTGCAATTAACGGTAAAATGTTAAGTTTTAGAGTATGATATTTTTACGTGTCCCTTATTCTCTACTATGGGGAATAATTCACAAACTATGTATTTTCTGTATTATCATACTTGTTTGCCACAGTACAGAAAATAAATAGTTTGGTATCCCAAACTCGCAAAATCACAACTCTAATAAAAAAGATCCTAAACCTCTCCTTCGTGACAATCGTGACACTCATCAAATCGGTTTCCTGATATACCTACTCGTTTTTAACTCTCTTTTCTCATTAATATCTATTTCGATGAAATGATTTAGTTGATTTATTATTTCTGGAGGAAACCGAACGCTCCATCAATATATACAAATCGTTATCCCACAGAACTTTTACTCATATTCAGTTGTTATATTTTTGTGATCGCCTCTGAAAAACAATTACTTTTTTTATCAATAGATAAGTACCCCGAGGTGAACAAAGTTCCGTACTTTCAAATTGTCGTGAAGAATCCCATGAACATTTGGTGCACTTAACTTGAGAGTTTCCTCGATCTCTCTCGATCCTAATCACTATTGATGTTACAAATTTTCAGGACTGCTTTTCTAAACTAATGTTATAAAGAGGAAACATTTGTGTTTTTGTATGTATGTTTGTAATGTATTCACACAAAAACTACTGGACCGATTGGGATGAAACTTGGTATGTAGATAGCTGGAAACCTGGATTAACGCATAGGTTACTTTTTATTCCGACGTTCCCACGGGATTGGGGCTTTGGCGGGTGAAACCGCGAGGCGCTGCTAGTATTTTATACAAATAGCTTTTATTTCCGATAATAGTATATATCGTTTTACTTATTGTTTAAATATAAATAAAATATTAATTTACAATAAAGTACGTTAATAATTATAGTAGAAAATAATTTTGCCAAGAAGGGGTTTTGTCCTTGTCCTATTCGGTTTTTAGTTTCAACGCCAGCCCTTTCCTTTCAGTCTAAATTTAGGCTGTTGGTTGATTCCTTGTATACATTTTTAGTATAATATATTTTATTTTTATTACCCTGATGTACTTATTTTGGGTGTACTCCTTGTACACATAGAGCGTCCTAGATGTACCTTATTGTGTATTTTAAAATTAATTTCATTCATAAATAGAGCTTAAAAAGTCATTGAGATATTGATTCCAATTCTGTTACTTCACTCGATAAATTAAAATTCAGTAAATTTTCTTCATATAAAAAGTAAACCTTGTACACTTCAAAACAAGGTCTTATTTCAAATTGAAACAAGTAGGTAACATATGTCGCTATCGAAATAAGCAATTTATTTGTCGACTAAAGTCTGATACGCGTAAATAAACTTTAATACCACGTAGCGAGAGCCGCTATCCGTTGAATGCCATCTCTTTTGCTCTGTGTTTTTAGTAAGCGTCTTCGTAGGTGTAGATTAAAAACACGTCATCCTTGTTCGTTTTGAACAAGTTTTTATACGGCAATTATGCAGCGTTTGAATAAATGGAGACTCTCGCTGCGTGGAAATAAAGTTGAGTATACATTGACAGGTTTTAGTAAAATTTAGCGGCGCTGAGAAATAGATGCTAGTAACAAATGGACCTTGTTACGAAGAACACTAGGTTGATTTCATATGAAGAAATTAAGTCAGGTTTTAGTTTAGTCGAGTGTACAATAGAATCGGCACCATTATCGTTTAAAAATCTTCAGGTTTTTCTACAGAACTTGGTAGTCGATAACCACGTATATTCGTAATATTAAACTTGGCTCCCATTTTTAAATTTGTTTTTGATGGGATCAGACTATCAGGAAACAAAGGCCTTACTAACAGTTCCTCAATAATACAACGTTTATATTTTTACTTCCGTCACTCGCAATCACGCATACACATTACATACACTAAATTTACACACCTTTGTAATTAGCGACATCGACACAATAAATAATACTCACTCCCACACTCTCAATCACATTTACCCAATGTACCCCAAGCTTTGCAATTACCATTATGTTTTATATCGTTTGATTATTTCATTTCATTTTTTTGTATTGTAGTGTTTGTATACTCTTTGTTGTGTGTCTCAGAGAGTCAAATGCCTTATTTTAGTCTACAAATGCCAAAAAGTATTTCTTCAAATAGTATTTCTTTTATTCTTTTTTTGAATAACTTGTTTTACAACACGACATATGGTCCATAGTTGAAAAATCCCGCCGGAATCCAGCCTGTTCTCTTGGCTGAATTTCGTTTTATTGTATAGGCCAGGTCAGGTCATTATTTAAGACAAAAATATAATATAATTATAAAAAAATATCCGCTAAAACAGGATCATCGGCCACATGATTTTAATTACGTCCCTAACTCTAACTATAAAATTCACTAAATAACCGTAACCACGATGTTGTTCGTATCTCAATCAGCACTCATGTGATTATTCTTAACTTATAATTACAATGCATACCTAGCCTTTTAGCACCGTACCTATTGTCAACCGACTATTAGCGTGACGCTACCGCTATAACTAGTCATAATAACGTCTATTAACATATTTTTATTAAATAGTGAACTGTTTTGCCATCTTTTATAGTTTGCTGCTATTTTAACAAAATAAACACAAGTTTTTGATGTGGCGACAACAATTATTACATTTATTCTAAGTACATAAAGAGACAAATAACTAAATTAAATTCAATATAGTCGGCATGCAACAATACAGTCTTATTAGGTACCTACTTATTACAATTATTATTATTTTACGATCAATATTTATACTACTATTAATGTTGCTTTTTGTGATAGTGATAAGACCGCGCATTGTCCATTTCATGTATACCCACTATATCGGTTTGTGTATGTTTGTTCGTATAGGCACAATAAATAATACTTATTTACTTAACTGAACCCTCCTGTCCAGCGTCTCAGAATAAAGATAGCAGAAAAGAGTAACTCTTACACCTTACATCAGTTGTTTATACAATGGACAGCGTTATCGCCAACCGCGATCACATCCAAACGAATGGAGACATGTAATCATTAATATTATCTTATCTGTTGAGTTTTATCTACCAGCTAACGATCATATAAAATAATAGATTGTTCGAACTAGCAAGGTTTAGTAGCTAACTAATAAAATTACTTACCTTATGTTTAACCGTCAACATTCCACGCCAATTTGAACTTGTTTGGAATGTTGAACAATTTGACCTATTTCTAATATGATATGTAATATTTTTCGTTTATTCGATTTCTCTCCGTCCTATGGTTGGCTGTAAGAGATTGCCTTGTGCGATAAGGCCGCCAATTGTACTGTACAAATCGTATATCGTTTTAAGTCATCTATTTTATTATTTACCTGGTGTACAATAAAAAGAAGTATTACTATTATTATTTCAGTATTTCATATTTATTAGATTTTGTGGTATAAACAATACGGCAAACGAGCAGACGGGTCACCTGATGGTAAATGACTACCGCCGCCCATGGGCACCTGTAACTCAAGAGTCACAAGTGCGTTGCCGCCCTTTAAGGTGAGAGTAAGGGAAGAGGGGAAGAGCGGGGAGAGGTGGTTTAGAGGGGAGGAGAGGGGAAGGACGGGAATAGGGGAGATTGAAGGGTTAGAGCCTCCGGTAACCTCACTCACACGGCGAAAATCATTGCTTCATTGCCGGTTTTCTGTGAGGCCGTGGTATCGAGCCGAGTCAAGCCGGCCCATACGTGCCAAAGCATGGCTCTCTCACGTGCTGATTCCACAAACGTAGTCCTGTCGATTCCAATAAATTTGTTTGTAATAGTTTTATCCATAGAGGAAAGCGCTTTCTGATTCTCCCAAATTTTCTATTTTTCCGGTTTCCTTTTAAATTGTTCTTGCCTAAGAATCTAGTTCGTGCTATACCTATATTTTTTAGTTTATCGCGAACAGACAGACGCGGCGGGAGATTATTTTTTAGTTTATCGCGAACAGACAGACGCGGGGGGAGATTATTTTTTAGTTTATCGCGAACAGACAGACGCGGCGGGAGATTATTTTTTAGTTTATCGGGAACAGACAGACGCGGCGGGAGATTATTTTTTAGTTTATCGCGAACAGACAGACGCGGCGGGAGATTATTTTTTAGTTTATCGCGAACAGACAGACGCGGCGGGAGATTATTTTTTAGTTTATCGCGAACAGACAGACGCGGCGGGAGATTTTTTTTATACTATGTAGTGATAATTATTATACTTTCTTAGCATCCTCTTTATACTAATCTATTCATAAATAAATTTAATACAAAGTATCTACCAGTATGAAAATATGACATTACATATGAGGTTCTGGAGTCAACCCGTATGTATTTGTTTTCTTTTGAAATATGTATCACGCATAACTTTTTACAGGGTAGGGGATTTCGATAACTCTTTTTTTATTGGATAGGATAAACTTCGAAATTGGTCCCATTTAAATTTAAAAATAAAATTCTACTCAAAGGGTAGAAAAATAGGGGATGAATGAGTTCACCCACCGAGTTTTGATCCGAGAACTGATTATCACATATATGTAGTTCTAATGAGACGGAGACCTGTAGTTGATCTCATAATGGAGACGGAATCCAGTAGAGAGAACTCCTCAATGGTTTACAGTTATCTCGTGGTATGGCTCATTCATTCATCAGTAAAAAAAACCTTTAATGAACTTTAAGATCGTTGCTTAAATAATTCTTAAGTAAGTTAGATCAGTAAGAACTTTAAATAAGAAACTTTATCAAAAAAATGTAACAATTTTTTTTTACCTTAAATTAAACCGACGAAAGAAGAAAAGAACTAAAAAGCGAAAAATTATAAATCATAAACATTGTTAAAATATCTCGTGAACTCGACACATGGATGTATTCTTGACTCTGTCAGCCGTGGTTTTACAGGGCGAGGAGAGGATGGGGGTTAATCTGTAATTCTAGTTAACTCTAATCTTACTAATAATTGAAAAAAGCAATGACAAAGCAATTAATAATGATAACTTTTATGCAGATTATGATGATAAATTTGTTTAAATTCAAGATTAATAATAACTACCACTACTTACACAAGCAATAACCAAAGTTAAGTTAAAAGTGTACTAATAGTAATAAAGAAGTATTTGCGATACCGAACCAAGAGGCGACCACGGTAGCTGATAAGCTGGTCCATGAAGTCTTCTGTCGATTTGGGGTACCTTTAGAGATTCACAGTGATCAGGGGAGGAATTTTGAGTCCCAGTTGTTCCAGGAAACGCGCCGCGTGATGGGTGATTTTAAAAACCGAACCACCTCTTACCACCCTCAGTCTGATGGAATGGTGGAACGGTTTAATCAGACATTAGAGAGGTACTTGGCAAAAGTTGTGGAAGGCAGACAAGGAGACTGGGATAAACACATCCAGCCGTGCCTCCTCTCGTACGAAGTGCGGTCCACGAGAGCACGTCAGTAACACCAGCCTTTGCAAACTTCGGTCCAGAACTGCGGTTGCCTGCGGATTTAATCACGGGCGCTCCCCCTGACACTCCGCGCAGTATTACGGATTACGCCAACGATTTACGCAGCAAGATGAATGACGTTTACGAGCACGTCAGACAATCAGGACAGCAGACGTCGGAGACAATGAAAACCCGGTACGACCGAAAGATAAATGACAGAAGCTTTGAAGAAGGATCACTGGTCTGGCTGCATAACCCGGTTCGCAGAAAAGGGAAATCTCCGAAGCTGCAAGTAAAATGGGACGGACCGTACAAAGTAGTGACCAGACTCAATGACGTAACGTACCGCATTCAGAAAGGACCGCGGGGCACTCCCAAGATCGTCCATGTGGATCGGTTGACGCGTTATCATGGGGATAATCATGCTCGGGACGAGCATGTCTAAGAAGGGGGCAGTGTTACGAATATCCCGCCATCTATTGGCGACTGTGGGAAGTCGTATAGAGCTACAAAATAAAGATGCACGCCATCTGTTGAGACAACACGGAACTAAGTAGTTAGTAACCCGTTAATGGAATATTCTACGATGTATTAGCGGGTTCTATTGTTGTGTAGAGGTTACCAGAGGTGTCGCGATTTTTCTGGAAGTACCGTTTCGCTATATAAGGCGTGGCATTGCGGAGTAGTTAGTTAGTTTTCAAGTGAGTGTCAAGTGAGTTTAGTTTCAAGTGAGTGTCAAGTGAATTAATAGCGACTAAAGTTTAAGTGAATTAAGAAGTTTAGTGTAATAGTGATAATAAATTATTGTAATTGTGTTGTTGCTAGTTTCCCTGTGTATTTTGTGATCTATTAAAATAAATGGTGTCTATTTCGGTAACAATCTGGTATAATTCTCTAATCCCGAATCTCAGCTCGTAACAATACTAATGCCGAGTTCCCTATTTATTTTACTACATTTGGATTTGACATTGACGTAATTACATGATATGACGTAACTACATTCAAATACGTCATCAAAGATAATGTCAACTCATTCAAGAGAGAATCTTTCATCTTCTACAATACCAACTCCTTTAAATCACATTATTAAAGTATTCTACAAAATATAAAAAAATAGGCAGTCTTAGGACTGCCGACAAAAGTGAAAACTTAAACGAAACGACGAACTTAAAACGTTCACAGCAGGTATGTGACATTAATTAATAAGGAGCTGACAGAACTCTATGTTTAGATTAGCGCCCTCTAGTGGATCTATATATTGTAAAGCTTGGGGTTCTACGGGAACCAGTCATGATCAGGTTTTGGCTAGAGTAGGAAAATCAAAAAATCAGGCAAACGCCCTATGCGCTATAATCAGGATCAAACTATTCATATAACAATTATAACTATTACTGTTTAACACTTTTACTTAAAAAATATGACACGACGTACTACGCTCAAAACCACAACACCATATAATATATGGTGAAACAACTTAGTAAATTATTTATTTACATTTTGACCATTTAAACATAATATGTAGTATGTAACTACTGACTTCTCAGTGTGCACATATAACGAAATTTTGCTCTTCCTATGTTCAGCCTTTTAATGATACAACATTTCGGTCATAGTCTTCAAAACGTTTGAATTAATGAACTAATTATTTTGTAAATAGGTCTTTTCAGATACTGTTATACGTCCAATTTGTTCTGGTACTACTAGATGGTAGTAATAGATAAATATACTAGTCTTGAGAAGAGAAATGCCAAAACAAACTAAAGGATCCAAAACATAAATACGAATTGTGCAAGTGTGATACAGGCGTCCAGAGTGGTCTTTATACTCGTATAAAAGAACCATTTCTGTTTTGAACTGACCAGTCACGTCACCCAGTAGGTATACGAGATAAGTCAGCAATCACGGAACTCAACTACATGCTATTTTAGTATATAAATAATAATATTATAATAACTTTAAACATCTCACACAAGGCCGTCTGATCCCAAACTAGGCAGAGCCTGTACTATGGTAACCAGACTGCTGATAAACATACTTATATATTTCTAAATACATACATATTATAGTAAAATTATATATGTATATACCACTACATATGTAATAACTAGCGACCCGTCCCAGCTTCGCACGGGTGTAATGTAGACAATAATGTGGTGAACAATTATCGTCATATGATTATACAAATTAACAGAAAATATGATTAAACTATACGTATAAACCTTCCTCTTGGATCGCTCTATCTATTGGTGAAAACCGAATTAAAATCCGCTGCTTATTTAAAAAGATATAAGCGTACAAACAGCGGAAGAGACTTTATTTTATACTTCTACGGATGTATATAATATATGATACAAGACCAACAATAATAATTAACTTTAAATAAAATATCACCGACATCGACAAAGCTGGATTCTTTATTCCTGAATTTTCCACCCTCAGATGTGGAATATTTTTATAGTAATTAAATATTAATTTGACCAATCTTGAGTACAACCAATTAATTAAAAAATAATTATTGAAATCGGTTCACAAATGGCGAAAATATCGCATAACATACACAAAAACAAAACAATATTTAGTTCAATTGAGTATTTCCTCCTTTTTGAAGTCGGTTAAATATTAAACGCAGTGTTAAATAGTATCCGTTGATATCAATACTTTTAATTCTGATGTTACTAAAACTCTATGACATGACGGTGTTCGTTTGGTCTACGTTTCTAATTCTGAAAATAATACGAAACATACATTATATTAGTTTGTTGCAACTAAAATTAGATAAGTTCCTCAACCTTGTCCATAATTACACTATTTGTATTCCATCATACGTATTGAACTTATGAAAACGACAAAAAATAAGAAACATCAAATTAATGTTGAACGTCATCTTTGTAACAATTCAGATGAGTTACTCTCCGTAAAATGTTATATGAATTAACAAATATGACGCCATACTTAGCTATTGTCAAATTATTTTCCTTTAATGTTTGAATTTACATTTAAAAATAATGACTACATATTATAAAAAGTCCCCCGCCGCGTCTGTCTGTCTGTTCGTGATAAACAAAAAAAATACTCAACGGATTTTCATGCGGTTTTCACTAATAGACTAGACAGAGTGATTCATGACGAAGGTTAAACCTTCGTGTATAATTTGTTAAGATTTTGTGAAAATTGGTTGAAATATGTTGATGATTGTTGAAGATGTCTCTCTCTGCTACCCGTGCGAAGCCGGGGCGGGTTGCTAGTAACAAATGTAAAAATAATAACAAATAGCTTTTTTCAAATTCTCATACCTAAGATTGAATTCATGAAGGCTATGAAATAATTTATCTTAAACATAGAGTTTTAACCTTAGTAATCAAGTCGGAATCAAGATTTACTACATAATAAAATCTAAATGTAAGTCGAAACATCGAGATACCAATAAGTCCAATAACCGCGATTAAGTCCCAATTTAACTACACTGCTAGATATATAGAAGTCGCGCCGGAGAGCGCAGAACGATCTCCGGCCTCCATGAGCGCTGGCCTGGGGGTAACGGGTGAGGCTGCCCTTTACTCTAGCAGAAGCAGGCCTGAGACGGTGGCGCGCCGTGTTCCGCGCGTGCCTCTCTACACTGGAAGGGGGGCAAGGCCCCTCGCTCGCAAGGGCGTGGCTGCCTTTTCTTCAAGAGGCGGCCAAGGTCTGCCAGGGTTCTCGGGGACTTCCTTCCTAGGGTATACCCGAGTCCCTGGCAATAGACTTATTTATGACGGAACACCGTGTGGTTTTAGTCGGTTCGATTCCGACATACCACCTCACTGGCAGCCCCAGTGGAGTGATGACCCGAGGGGGTTTCCACACGATAAAAAAAAAAAAAAAAAAAAAGATATATAGAAGTCGCGAATTAAAAAACAATGAGGTACAGAATACTTTTTAATCACTTTATAGATAGTTTAGTGTGATCACCAGGGTTTTTACCCAATCGTGGGTTTTAACCCGGGTGATTTAACTCTTGTTGTGTATGTGTAAATACTTGTCTGTAATTTTAATACGCCATCTATTAGTATGCTTTTATTAAATATCTCTGTTATTATCTTCGTCTAAAAGTTGTCTAGTAGAGATCGCTATTAGCAGTCAGACCTACTCTAATTTTTAAGGTGAGATCTATTTCAACTGTATGCTAGTAATTGTGTACAATGAAGAATAATCTACCTATCTATCGTGAACAGAGTTGGCGGCACTGCCTTCATATAACTACTAAAGTGAAGAACAAACAAAAACTCATATATAATTACATTGAAACACAGTTGCTCTATTATGCGCATGACCTTCGCCGACAGAACCATGACGTCACTGAGTAAACCGCCCACTAATATTGGACATTGTACTACGTAGCATGCAGATGTAGGCACTGGCATTGTTTGATGAAATCTCTTACTTTTATATATTGGCCACTTAAATTACTACATACTAGATCGCCTGAGTTTTTAATTATTTCATTGACTATTATTGAACTAGTATAACTTGATCTGTCATTTTATAAACTATTGCAACATGACATGTCAAAATATATACTGGACCCCTATAGCTTTATGTACCTGTGTTTACATTAAAAAAAATGTAGCTCTCTGTACTTCTTCTAAATATCAATTTTAATTATTCCAAATTTCAAATTCCTGTCTGTGTGTTTGCTTAAAAAATGCGTACAGAGAATTCTCACGTATTAATATATACTAGGGATGATGAGGATCTGGTTCCCGGAGGCTTCCTTCTTAGGGTATCCCGAATCCCTTACAATAGACCCAATTGTGACAGAACACCGTGTGGTTTTTAGTCGGTTCGATTCCGACATCCCACTTCACCATTAGCTCCGTTGCGGTGATGACCCGTGGGGGTTTCCACACGAAAAAAAAAGGCGTCGGACTTGCGATCAAGTGGTTGCAGGATCGAACCCCACCCAGTGCACTACTAACACAAGCATTCAGCTTAGCTGGAGGGGTTAACAAGAATACTAGTAATGTGTGACCCACGTTACTAGTAATGTGTGACCCACGTTACTAGTAATGTGTGACCCGCGTTACTAGTAATGTGTGACCTACGTTACTAGTAATGTGTGACCCACGTTACAAGTAATGTGTGACTCACGTTACAAGTAATGTGTGACTCACGTTACTAGTAATGTGTGACCCACGTTAATAGTAATGTGTGACCCACGTTGCCAGTATTCTTTCAAAAAAAAATATTGCGAATGCGGGTGCGAATATACGCAACATCCTTGATATATACATACATAATGCACCTATGAACAAACAGAACATAAAATATACATACATAAAACAGATACATAAAACACATACATTAATAAATATATATTCATATACGTCAATCTCTTGGAAAATCAGGCTATAAAGACTTCCTACAGGACAGGCTAAGCCTAGTGTAGGAGGTTTTTGGAATAATCAGACTATGTTTTCTTAGGAAACTGTTATAATTTTGTAGTAATATTGCTTATTTTAATATGAAGAACATGTATTACTTTTGGCAAATAAATATTATATTAAATATCATATTATATTATAAATATTATATATATTATAAAATCAATCCATATTTTTATCTCTGTGTATAAATTCGTCAAAATTATACTTAGTATTTGTATTCGCTATTTTAAATATTTATCATCATATTCTGGGACATATTAGATCGCTATCTAGACCCAAACTAAGCAGAGCTGGTACCATAGGTTCTAGAACAAAGATAAACATACAAATAGCTAAATTTTTTGTGTAAATCCACATAAAATTGGTTATAGATTAACGATTTAAAGCTTTAGATACAGTCTGACGCTGGATATTTCTAAATAACTGACATTTGCCTGCGACTACGCTCTCGTTAATGTACATTTTGTCAATCAACGAACCTACCCGAGGAGCAATACTTTTTCTGGATAAAAGTACCCTATTTAGTTTTCTGTACCTTCATGTAATTTTATGAGGTTCGGTTCAATAGTAAAAGCTGAAATCTGACATCTAAAGATTTAACAAGGTTGACTGTCAAAGAATCCCTAAGGCATTAAGTCCGCCTCTGTACTGGAAATGCACAAAGCTCTAGTAAATAAATTTAAATTCTAAGGTTTGACATGTAGGTATTTCTTCTTGACGTTAGATAATATTTCAAACACACGTAATATCTTTAGTTTAAGGATTTTGGATTTAAGGGAATATTAATATTATAAATGTGGTGTTTAGGTCCAGGGGCGGCCCTAGGGCGGTGCGAGCGGTGCGGCCGCACCGGGCGCCGTAGATTGGGGGCGCAACGAAAAAAAAAGGTCATCCAATTCTTTTGACGGTTAACAACATTTTGATTCACATTTTTATATTTTTATCCACATCAACCCTCAAGTATGGGTGTTCAAATATTTTGTAAATGAGGACAAAAAAAAAGATCATCAAATTCTTTTTTCGGCAATCGGCAAACATAATAGTTTTAAATTTATAGAGGTGCCACTTTTTGCCGCTACTGTTTAGGTCTTTAACTTCTTTGCTAAAGACCTAATTACCTTATTTGGAACTACTTGAAATGTTAGAAATACAAGAGAAAGTGTTTGTCACAATTGTGCGGAGACTAATCTGCGATGGAGTAATAATACGAGTATTACTCGTGTATTTTCGTGTAATTGGCTGTTTGTTGTGTTTACATTTGGAACGCGTTAAATAACCAATGATATTTTTGTAACGCCGGTCACCGTATAAAAACTAATCAGTCTACTCTTGTTTATATTATTATGTTTTTAGAAGGCTTCCTGATAGCTATTAAACAGTTGATTGTAACCAAAAAAAAGAAAGCTTCTTCTGTATTTAAAATGGGTTTATTTCTTTTATATTAATTACCGAGAAGGGACAATTACAAACAAAAATGAAAACGTCACAATTTTTTTTTTTTTGCTTTCATACAGATTTTTTGATCGACTCCTACAGATAATATACAGTGTTAGCATAAATGATTCATTTAAAAAAACTATACGATGGCAAAGATATACGGAAATTACACCCACAGATTCACTAAATTCTTCAAATGTTCAATATGTGTCCCTTTGAAATCACGACCCACGTCCAAAGTATAATCAAGCCCATGCCATACATTTTCTAGGATAGTTCGGTTGATTGTCTGCACTGTAGCACTGAAGCGTCCTTGTAGCTCGAGAAATTATCGTGCAACAAAGTCCTTAACGTAACCCCACAGAAGTCGGAAACGTTAAATCAGAGGATCTGGGAGGCCAGGGGAACAACCGTTGTAAGTCATTCTCAATTCTCATAAATACGCCCAATCCAGCGATGCGGAAGTTAATCGTCAAGGTAGTCAACAAATAAATAGTCACTAATAGTGTTTGTAGTCAATACAAACTTTGAGAGTAAGTAGTTGTTTTCATATATATTTCATGCTTGTACGTCTAATATTTTTGAAAATGTAAACTTTTCTAAACGCATGAATCATTAATGCTAACTTCGTAGAGATTAAACGAGACGAGATAATTTTTCGGGCGATTTAAGTACTGTAAAGACAAATGTCAACTATTGTTCTATCTCTTGTTTCATAATAATAAGTCGGATGAAGATGTTCAATAAAAGGACTAAAATGTGACGTTATTGACAATACGGTCAGTTAATTCCGTAGCAATAACTTTGGAGCAAGTAAATATATGTTAATGTTAACTTGGTATCGCCTGGAGATCAAAATTCGACCACAATTCTTATATGTTTTACGTCCACGTTGGACGTCGAAGAACCAGTATAAGACGAACCGTCATTGTTAGACTTTCCGTACCATAACAGGTTTAACATATATACTGAACGCGTGTAGCTTGATGTAGCCGTACTCACACATATTGTTTAAACATTTTAGCTGAATGCGCTTCTTCTATTTGTATACTTTAAGTACTTCAAATTTCACGTCCCTCAATTCACATTTTTTTGTTCAAAATGCGAACAAATAATTCCCTTCACGTAATAATATATATAGATTACAAAATCTGTTATTGTTACATCACATACCGCGAGATGCTATTAAGATTTATTTACTCAATATTATCGCTCTATTCTAGCAAAGAATTAATTACTTACATGTTTTTATTTTCTACAATAATTAGTATCAAGACACTAAAAGTTCTAATAAAACATTAAACCATTTCGCTAGGTACTACAATAGGTATGCAACGCCACCTATGGAGTCATAAGAATATACATTAAGTTGGCACAATTAATGGGACTTTAAATTCTACCTATCCCAAGATCAAGGCCGTATTAGCCATTGTCGGGGCCCTTGGGCACACAACATTTTGGGACCCTGTTGGAAAATAAAAAAGTAATTTTGATGCAAATACAGATTTTGCGCAACCGAAATACTTTCTTCTATTAAATCTTCAAATTAGATTTTTTTAAGATTTCACTTTTTATTCACATAATTGATAAGTTACTAGGTGTTCATGTAACAGTGTGGTTAGTAAATCATTTAGCCGGGCTGGGCTGAAGCGGTCCCCATTACGATTACTAAACATAAGCTAAGTAATACTCTTGTAGCAACTTCAACACTTAAAATAAAAGCGACTTCTAATTTAACAGACTTAATTAGCTTTTGTAAGGTTGAGATACTCAAACACATAGCAAATGAATCCGCTCATTCCTTAGTTGTGTTTTTAGATACTGCGTTATAGGGGACCCCCGGGGGACTTTCGGGGGGCCCGTCAGAATGGGGACCCAGAGCATGTGCCCCGTGTGACCTTATGGTAAAGAAGGTATTGCCTAAGGGTATCATCAAACTCGTATAATACCAATTTATCAATTTAGTCCACTCCCTAATATTTATATTTTACTACATGTTATATGTATACTATTGTATATGTATAATTCTACTACTTTGTTTTAATTTGAACTAGCCTTTGCCGGTGGCTTCGCTCGGCTTAAAGTTATGTTCTACTCCTTTTGAATAGTATTTTTTTCTGGGTGAAAGGTATGTCCTTTTTTGTAACCTTGACAACGTGTATGGAAAATGTCATGAAGGTCAGTCGAGTAGTTACGGCATCAACGCGTAACAAACAAGCAGACAAACTCACATTCCCATTTATAAGACTACCTGTGACCACGGCCAGTGCAAGCTGGTCGAAACGTCTTTCGTGATCGCCTTAATTCCCGTAGGTATAAATACGTAATTATAAGGCAGTCTGTTATATATCTATATATTTTAGTTTTGGTTCGACTAACAGTACAAATTCGTTTTCATTATGACAGTTTTGAGCAAATCTAATTTAACAAACAGATTCATGTGACGATGGAAGTCTGTTACTAATTGTATGTATTGGCTCTTCAATTCCAAAAGACCCCATACCTAATGATAAACGCAATTGCTTATGAAATATTTACGTAACGGTTGCTTACAGATATTCTCATGGATGGGGCTCGGATACCATTAATGAGAATACTTCACACCTAAGTTGCCACTATAGAGAACTATAGAAGCTTTAACAACTTACCCTCTTTTCGGTACAAAGAAATTTACAAATTTTATTTTATTTTTATTTATTGGGATCTCCAACAAGGAATACACCGTACATGCTATATTAGACTTAACAACAAGTAAATGTGCTTCCTTAATTACAGGAGACAATAATTTTTTTTAAGACTTATTAAGGTTTTTTTAGCTATATGTAGATACACACATCCATAACCTACGCCTTTCCCCTTTCGGGGTAGGCACGTTCTACAATTAGGATTACGTTATACGATAAGAATAAGTGCTATATATACGATTAGGTACACCTTTAACCGACGTTTCGATCGAATGGCACCGATCGTGGTCACAGGTACACAGGTGAGAGCTCAGCTACTACGAGGTATAATATATAAACCTAAAATACGGTAACATGTCACGTAAATGAAAGGTAAAAAGGGAAATTATAAGTAATTGACATTTCCTAGTGATAGATAGTGGTCTTTGACTAGTTTTTAAAAATCAGTTCTTCCGCGTCTAATTTCTACCACCAGTATACCACCATTCTGAACCAAACCACTTGAACTTTGTGGCGTGTCCTGAAATTTTTAATATAACGTTCGCTGACAACCTAAAAATCTAGAATGCTTATCATGCAAGAAATTAAACCGTTGTTTAAGGAAGTTGAAGATTGGGGGTTAAATGGAATCCCAGTAATATTATAAATATGAAAATTTGGATGGATATATGGATGGATGGATGTTTGGTACTCTTTCACGCAAAAACCACTGAACCGATTGCGATGAAATTTGGTATGTAGATAGGTGGAGACCTGGATTAACGCATAGGCTACTTTTTATCCCGATATTCCCACGAAATCGGGACTTATGCGGGTGAAATAGCAGTGAAGGGATATGTGCATTCCGGCGAAGGCGTATAGGTAACGACTTGAGCTTTTTCTGATATTCAGAAACATTATCAATATCTTATACGAAGATTTTGGAGTCTCTCAATTTTATTAAGTTGGTCTTCGGTGAGATCTAGAAAACTGGCATAGGCATAATCAAGGATGGGGTAAATAAGAGGTTGTACACGCGCAATCTTAGTAGTAATAGGTAAAAAAATTTGAACTTGTAGCGGCAAAGATTTTGCGACTCGGCTCATCCTCACCATGGCTGATCTGATGTCCTCCATAATATAGACTAGGGAAGTAGTTGTGCTGCTGCTGTGACCAGGACGAAAGCGGGATCGGAGAAGATTTAAGAGTGCGTTTTTGGAAGGGAAATTAGTCAGTTGACTGTGAATAAGGCATTCAAGGACTTGGAGAGAAAAGGCTGGACAGATATAAGGCGGTAGGCAGAAAAGAAAGCGGGATTTTTCTTTTTGGGAATGGGTTTAATGTGATCATCTTTTCAAGCCTAGAAAGACTGAAAAGTAAGAGAACGAGAATCATTCTTAAGAAGGCAAGTTTTGAAATAACACATGATTACGGTTTGGCTGTACGGAGGAATCAAGTTTTCTCACAGTAGCTCAAAATAAAAGTGGTCAAAGCGTATAGATGGACAGTAAAAAATAACACATTGGTGTCTGTGTAAACAAACCCGTAAAATTTACTTGTGTTATTTGTGCTACGCGAGCTCTAAGCATTAAACGCAAAGCAATCATCAAACGTCAATCATTACCAAAAGTCATGATTGACGGATGTTCGTTGGTGATTGATGAAATAAAATAGACATCAAAATCTCATCATGCAACCGTCAATCACTGAATTAGATGATAGGTTATTCGTCAATTATCGTTTTGATTGTGGCAAAACGACAGCAAACCCTACCGTGTAATGGGCGCCTAAGAGCGCGATTTTGCGTTAGCTGCATTAGTATTGTACATTGGTGTTATTTAAAGCTATAATTAGGAGACGTCGTTATTTCAAATCAAAAACTTCTTGCTGCTGTAATAATATCCTCCAATTATTTAATCAATATCAAGTTTAAGATATGAAGCCTCTCATCACAGTCTTGAAGTTCAAACATAGAAATTACTTAGACTGCGCGGAATGCACACAAATTTTTGTTCCACAAATAGTTGACCCGAGTCTGGGTGTTCTTTGTGTCCGTTGTTTGTATGTTTGTGAAGCCCCCCGCGGCACAGGAATATTCCTAATACGGGCGTTGTCTTTGAAAAAAAAGAAAAGGATACTAATAGTGATGCTGCTAATAACCAACATTTACTCAATTATAAGATGGCGTTAAGCTCAATAGTACGAGACTTAACAACCACTTATAATTAGGAAGGTGCTTAATGGTAAGTTTAAAATAAAATGGTTCGTTCGAGTTAGGAAGGAATGATTTGTCTACAACAAGGCATGACGTCATACCTTGTTTTTTCATACAAAATTGTACGGAACCTACCGTTGACTAGACAGTCACCTAGTCGTTAAGAATTTAATAGTCATATCAGTATTTGACGAATTATAAATTAAGCCCTGATTATAATCAAACTCAAGATCTTTATTACCAGATTTCCTCAAACAAATGATCATGTCTGACTTCAAAGTAAACTGTTATTGCGATATAATTTAATAGTTTAAATTTATATTCAAGTTGTAATGAACTTGGGCAAGAATTAGTCCCACCTTCCCCTTTCCCCATGTGCTATGAACACTCATATGTTAATACTTACTTAATTACAAAAATATTATCATCTGAAATTCTATTTCATTCAAACTAGAGATCGCATGGAGGTCTTAAAACAAAAGACAAGCATATAGATAAAATAAACAATAATATAATATTAATAAAAAAAATTTACAACTTCTGTTTAATAGTAATATGTCACCGTGTACCGTAGCAAAAACTGACGCTTTTTAAAATTTCATAGTTTTATAATATTCTTTATAAATATAAAATCATAAGCACTGTTCTTCCTAACAGTCCTTTATCTTTAATTCTTATTAAAACTTAACAAAACCAAAAATGAGACGAGATGACGAAAGAAATTAATTTAAATTTTGCAATTCGTCAACTCGTCCCAATGGTCAGAGTTTGTTGTGGGATGAAATGACGAACGACTCCACTTAAACCGAGCTTCAATTAAAAATAAATCGTTTTTAACCATTTTAAACCAAAAAGTTGTAATCTGTTTAAATGAGGATTAACTATGTTGCTGTCAATCAACATTAATACACTATAAAAATATCTGAGTAACACACGACTCATAAGTAATTTTAAACCAACAAAAACGGTCATATCGAAGTGCTAACGACCTCCGGTAACTTATCTGTACATTGTAATAAAACCGTAATGGGGCAATACACCGACTGTTTATTTTACAATTAATTACTGATATGTAAGTACGCTTAAATTTTGTGTTGACCCGAAAATGAATGTCTTTGAATTTATCAGTGGCCTGTAAATAAATTAAATACACATATAATTCTAGCTACCCGGACACGCGTTGCTGTGACTAGGTAATTTGCAACAGAAAAAAACTATCCTATCTCTCAAGTTGGAGCAAACTGCACACATTGCAATGTGTGCAGTTTGCTCAATTGCACAAGTGCAATATTCCATTAAAATCGGTATGAACCGATCTTCAACATCGAACAAACAATGGCACGAAATGTTTATATACGAGTATATATAAATTTAAGTATAAGAAATTAGAAATGCTCATATTAAATCCTGACATAAAAGCATGATAAAGTATTTGATACAACAATTGCCCTTCATATCACTTACGGCGATCTCTTCCAGACAATACTCTTCCGTGAGCAAAATAAATCACAGCAGTTATGTTTACTCATATAAAGAAATAATAGACAATATTAGTACTAGAACATAGATATTTTTAAGTAGGTATTTTAACTGTAATGATATACTACTGACAAAAACATAACCCTTCCTTGTCAGTCGGGTAAAAATAGAGTTACAAGAACAGTGTGTAGCTAGATTATAATACACAGACACTAGAAGGATAATTGGATTGACCTTTCAGCATCGCCGTTCGACGTTTAATTTATTAATTAGCTGCGAGCTTTGTTTTTAAAAAAGGAGACAAAGTTGCCAGATAAAAAAATCATAAAAAAAAAACGTTAGTCAGAGACGGCTCTATTACAATTTAGTTATGTAACTCGCTGACTTAGAAATAGAAATAACTAAAACGAGTTCATTTATTACGTAACAGTTCTAACGTAACAGTTACCAGCCTGTCTTTTACAATCTAATACAAATGCAAAAAATTGTCCAGTTCAGTTTGCAACTGGTAACGCAACGTAGTTCCAACAGTGATGTTTCAAACTTAAACTTTAATTATTAACCGACTTCAAAAAAAGAGGAGGTTCTCAATTCGTTGGAATCTTTTTTTTTTATGTATGTTCTCCGATTACTCGAATGCGCCTGAACCAATTTGGAAAATTCTTTTTTGTTTCAAAGTTTTATCGAAATCAGTAGAGTGGTTTTTCAAAAATCAACAAATATCTAAAATTGTATACATGGATGATTTTTTCGTGTACTCCGAAAGCTCGCTGTCTCATTGGATGGTTAATTGGCCTACCCATATTATATTTAAACAAAAATACATCTTCTTTCCACTAAAAAGCACATTGAAGTCGGTGATGTTTTTTTAAAAGATAATTATTTAAATCAATTAATCAATCAGCCTATCATAGTCCACTGGTGAACATAGACCTCTAATTAATTTAATGAAGTAAAATTTATGGACTTCTAATGAATAGAATGCTAAACTTTGGCTATACAATGAAATAATTGAGACAAACAAAGGCACGATCAAGGAGTTCAGACACATCGTAATAAAATAATACTCTACCCAGCCGACGTGACGCCAGCATTGCCTATTAATACTACACTATTGCATAATGCATGGCTACTTATTTATCGGAAGCGATTCAAACTGCATTCATACATTTCGTGAACAACATGTGCATGTACAAGTATTGTTAACTTCAAAAAAAGGACGATCTTCTATGTTCGGCTGTATGTATTTTGAAGTGAAAACTTCGTTGGGCACTTTTGGTATGGGGAAAAAGCACTGCATTCGCTCGACCATCACGCTCTGATACATATATCTAGATGTGTGAGTGTTTTCACTTCTGACGTGCATTCCTACGACTGACACTTGTGTTGCATACATGTTCACCTATAGTACCGTCATCTATGGACCAACAAAAATATTTTTATGTTTAAAAGGGTATACTTCCAATGTGGTTCCATTGTCACCAAATAGTAGATTTCAAACAGACCAGTAGGTACGTGGTGCCTTTGTAATCTTACCTATTATTTTAAAAGTGTCACATGTATGTAAGCTTTCAATTAAGTTTAAAATCGATTATTTTTCTCTTCTAAGTGCCCTTTTTCAGTGCTTTTTGAAGTCGGTTTAACTTTCTTTTAAGTGTTTATGTAAAAGTAATAAAAAAAATACCCTGTGGTAATTTTTTCACATCAAGTTAGGGCAAAACTGAAAGTGCTTTTTCCTATAACATTAAAACTTTATAGAGATTTTGATATAGATTTTAGTTAATAATTTCGGAGTTCCCGGCAACAGCCATTTCGACTTCCAGGTATTATCATAATATATGTAATTTGAAATTAATTTATTGTTATATTATTTAATTATTATTTCCTTTGTATTAGCATGATAATCTTATTACTTAATAACATTATAATTTAGTGAATACATATGATCTTAATATTATTTACGTATTTACGGGAATTAACGTGATCACGAAAAGGTATTACATACGTCTGAATTACCCGACGTTTCAACCAGGTTGCACTGGCCGTGGTCACAGGCTGACAAGCATATGACCTTAATGCCTGTCGAAGGTTGCGGAAGAATGTAATGGCGATTCTCGCTCCCCCGATCATGGGCAAGCAGTGGAACACCGTGGTGGTTTTTAGTCGGTAAGAGTTCGACAGACCCTTTCGCCCCCCCCCCCCCCCCCCCTCCAAAGGCGGAGGACATCAATGAGGATCTTCCACCTCGTCATCAATAATAGTCTATAAGAAACTAAATTTGCATGCCATCAGTTAATGGCTAAATGGGCTTGTGCTATTATATTATATTATATATCCTTAACCTTCTATTGCCTATTTCTCTTTTTTTCATACTCTTCTACCTAAGCAACTCATCTTTAATTCCTAAAGTAGTTTGCCGGTTGGTAGTAATGGCTTGCCCCCTACGTGTCGTTACGTGAGTAGGACCAAAATAGTTTGCAAAATGTGGATCCTTAACCAGTTCTGCCTACCCCTCAGGGGAGATAGGCAGGTGTATGTGTGTTTATAAATTTTGACAAGACGTTTGTCGAGCTAGCTAGTCTTATATGTAAAATCAATTATACCACCATCACTTCATATTATAAAACAAAGTCCAAACAAAGTGAAAAACTACCTAACGGATTTTCATGCGGTTTTCACTATTAGACAGAGTGATTCATGACGAAGGTTTAGCTGTATAATTTGTTAAGATTTTGTGTAAATTGATTGAAATATGTTGATGGTTGTTGAAGATGTCTCTGCTACCCGTGCGAAGTCGGGGCGGGTTGCTAGTTTATTTTATATTAGTATTTCATGCGTTGTCGTACTGTTCCTCTGATCATCATCAAATTTTACATACATGATGCCAAGGATAGACATAGGGTAGGTAGCCTATGTCCTTTACTCATTTAAAAAAAAGTTCTGTTCCCGAGTGATGGAAAAATTACTTTTACACGAAAACTAGTTATCACTACAAATTATAAAACAACGTCCCCCGCCACGTTTGTCTGTTCACGATAAACTTCAAAAGTAACGAACGGGTTTTCATACGATTTTTACAAATGACTAAAGTGATTGTGATGAGGAAGGTTTATGTGTAAGTAGAATTCGTTATATAAATATAAAATTACTGGCGTGCGCCGCGTAATCTAATAGAGTTACCTATATGAAAACAATGTATTACGGAATGATTCCTTTTAAAACTTAGATAGTTTAACTATGACAGGAAAAAAATGTACGCATATTTTGCTCTGCTACCCGAGCAAAGCGGATTGCTGGTATGTACCTATATAAAAAGAAATGCTTTGCTAAAAATCAATGTCGTGTTATTGAGAAGGAAAGTCCTAAATTACATAGTTTTGTTTTTAACACAGGTGGTTACATTTGTGGACGCCCCCCTTCCTGGTGTGACGTCACATATTTTGAAATTTTATAGTCAGAACTAAAACGAGCAGTTCTAACATATTTTTTTGTATATTAGCGCATGTAGTATTTCGTTTACAGGTAATGTCTTGTGTTTAATACATTACATTATTACATTTTGACTTGTGACGTCACGAAGCTTATGACCCCCCACCCCTTGTCACACAATGTCACACTTCGTTGACCCCAATGACCCCCCCTCCTCCTCAACTTAACGTGTGACGTAATTAATGGATGGCCCCTAATATGTAAGTATGTATTTACGAAAAATAAATACAGAACACCCTTAATATAACAAGCCTGAATCGATTTTACTAATTTTACTAAATCTCCTCGAACTGACCAAAAAGTTAATGCTAAATATATGCTTCGCACGGGTATCAGAGACATCTTCAACAATCATCATCATATTTCAACCAATTTACACAAAACTTTAACAAATTATATACCTAAACCTAAACCATAAATGGCTCTATCTATTGGTGAAAACCGTATGAAAATCCGTTCAGTAGTTTTTGACTATATCGCGAACAGATAGACAGACAGACGCGGCGGGGGACTTTGTTTTATAATATGTAGTGATTTTCAATCATTGTAGAATATAAATAGGAAGTATAATTTACCTCTGTTTAACGATTGTTGTCAACCTTTACATAAAGTATCTACCTACTATGTCACTAGAATCTAAAAGGATTGATGTCTCAACAAGTTCGTTTATTAAATTTACTGTAGATAACACTCGTTTAAGAGGCCGTATACGAAATTTTGCAAATTTCGCTGATTTACGTGGTTTTACAGACGTGATTTTACAGTTAAAATACTATATTTCTATAAGTTTTTATAAACAACATAAAAGATCATTTCAATTTAGATCTAATGTATGAGCCACTTTTTTACTTTTATTATTCAATTTTGATTAATCGACCTCAAACCGGTGACTGTTTTGTAAATTTTGCCGTAAGAGGTTTAGAATATCACATATTTACGAACTGTTTTGAAGTACCAACGGTATGAAAAAATTACAATGTATTGCTGTAAAAGTCGTCTATACAATGTATGAAACACTTTTTACCATTTTAATATAAAAAAATTGAGTAAAAAAATGTTTAACTTAGTCAAATTTTACAGAAAATGGACAAAGTTTTGCTTTTGATTTCGGCTGCGTGGAACTTGCATTCATAAAATTACAACAACAGAAATAAACTTCAGTTCAAAGTTAACCCATTTTCTGAAAAAAAATTGCAAAAAATTTAAAAAATATGGTAATAAAAAATGTTTTAAAACAACCTAAATCTCGCATTATTATTTTTAATAAAAGTAAAAAAGTGGTTCACTCATTAGATCTAAATTAAAGTGATCTTTTATGTTGTTCATAAAAACTTATAGAAATATAGTATTTTAACTGTAAAATCACGTCTGTAAAACCACGTAAATCAGCGAAATTTGCAAAATTTCGTATACGGCCTCTTAATATGTCCCAGAATATTGTATTATAATCATACGCGTTTTTCAAGGTCAATTGACGTCAAGCGGGCGGCCAGTCACAAAAACAATAAATCGATAAATAAACCTTTTCAGCAGTATGAGACAATTGACAATATGAGTAAGTGAGCTAAATATAAAAGATGGCTACTTCACAAAATGGCGGCATGTCAGTTAAATATGCAACGATTGCATGAAATTGTTTTGTTCAAAATGCTCAACAAATTACCTTAAACGAGCAAAATTCTTGTACGTATGTATTTATTTATGTATGTATTTAAATTTCGGGTATCTCGCAAACGGCTCCAACGATTTTGAATAAATTTTGTATACAGATACAGTTTTGCATTATAAGTTCAACTGCATAGTTGTACTTCCTGTAAACACGCTATTTTACAAAAAAAAATGTTTTAAAAAAACACGACGATTTTACAAAAAGATACCGAGCGAAGCGGTCTCCCAGGTACTTATAACGAATATCAGATAGGTACTCGTAATGTATGTATACGACCTGGAAAATAAACTAAAGAAATATGATAAATGACTACCGCCGCCCATGGGCACCTACAACTCAATAGTCACAAGTGCCTTGCCAGCCTTTAAGGTTTGAGTAAGGGAAGAGGGGGAGTGGGGGAGTAGGGGAAGAGGGGGAGAAGGGGAAAGAGGGGAAAGGGAAGGGTTATGGCCTCTGGTAATATAATAGATATTATTGTAAGATTTTAGCTGTAAGTTTTACAAATAATCTAAAAAAATAACACAAAGAAGTTATATTAGGTAGCAAGTCTTAAACAGAAACTCACAGGTTGCGTGGATAGCGAGCTTTGAATTGTTATGAATTTCAGCCAATTTCAGGTATAGATTGACATGCGTTCATCTCGAATTCAGTTATTTTAGCTTGTACAAAGACGGGGAGCGATATTATAAACATTACTTAAGATAACAAAAATTAATATGACGGACATGTTTTCAGCACAATCCTTAGATTTTAATAATATAATTCAATTCAAAGAAGATTAGATTATATACACAATTTATCAATTTTCTAACAAACAAAATTACAGCCCAGTTTAGAAGAAGGAAAACTATCTTATTATTTTCTTTTTTATTACCTTATTTAATTTTTGGACAATTGCTGAATTTTCAAGGGGAGAATTCATGAATTTGCTAAAATAGGTAGAAATGCAAAGAATCTTAAATTAGTCAATGTTAAAGTCTCTACGACGTCATATTTTGCTTTAATATGTAAATTGTGCTTAAAATTAGTTAGAGGTTCAGTAAAATAACGTAAAACAATAGCTGTCTCGTTTTGCGAGGAGGTGTTGTTGGCTGGAGAGACGGAGAGGACCAGCACTCTCTCATCCCGTAACAATAATTTTCGACCTCTACGAGCGCTGGTCTGTGGGTAGAGGGTCGCGCGACATTTTCTTTTTCATTTGTAAAGTAAGGCACCCGGTACTCCACGGTATGGTCACCTGCTGCCAGGCTGCTAAGGCCTGCAGGGATTCTCGAAGGCTTCCTTATTAGGGTATAACTACCTGGGTTCCCTGCAATAGACCCTCTTGCGACGAAACGTCATGTAGCTTTAGTGGGTAAGATTAATAAAAAAGCTTATCAATTAAAAAATTAGCAAGGTTTAAAAAAAATGTTTACTTAATTTTTTTTTTTTATTTCTTCATTAGATTTATCTAAGTGATTTTTTAAAATAATATTGCAAAATGAATTGGTGGTGTGGGTGTTTGAATCTCCTCTGGCTACTCTTTCTTGGGGATGCAGACGTGAGTGTATGTATGTGTGTAACAGCAATTTTGAGTTATTGAATAAAAAAGTTTTTCTAGGATCAATAAATCACTTTTACTGACAAGTCAACGTCTTTTCTAATGGTGCAACCATGCGTGTCCAGCTTAAGAAATATGATCGCGTGTGGAAACGCTTGTAGTTTGTACCTACATCATATGCTTTTATGTTACTTATAAATTTATCAAATTTACGATAGAACAGTTAAATACCGATACATTTTACCATGTATTATTTAATTCTGTAAATTATTTATTGTGTTTGCAACAGGGTAATAAATTATTACTATAATTCTTTAGTCAAATAGTACATTTATTTACTAGTACACTTGAATTACCAAGTAGCACAACAGTTTTAGAGATATTTGTTAGGGTTCCATAGTCAACAAGGAACGTCCGTTTGTCTGTCCGCGTCTTAGCTCACTAGACTTAGACTCTCAGCACTAGAAAGCAGTTATTTGGCATGGGCATACATATTTATTACGCCGACAATTTATTCACCCCTGTATATCTAAAGTTGGTTATCTGTTACGTTCTATAAAGTGTTTATTTTTGTAAGTTACAAAAAAATGTGTAATATACAGACATCATTCTCCATATGAGATTTGTAATTCGGAACTTCATCGTCAAATTCCGAGTAACACATCTAATATGTACATATAGAAGTCGTGAAAGTTTAAAACAATTAGCATTCTCCATGGTTTTCCAAAGATTTTTTATACCTGTAGTCGTAAATTTTCATAGTTACGAAATAAGACTTTGTTCAGATGTCGGGCGTTGATCGCACGTTTAAAGCGCGTTGGGTTTTTGTAAAGTGTCACATAGCGAGCGTTTCTCGAAATGGATGTAATTTGAACGCGCATTGTCGAAGTTCAATTCAAGTACTGTATTGGTTGAAAATGTGCGTAAAATTAAAATTTAAACAGATTTTGGTGTTACTCGAATAAAAACTTTCCTGAGTGATATTCATATTACTTAATATAATAAGGGCAAGACGCCTCACACCTTAATAAAGGGCCCCCGTCGGGTCCGAAACTAGTCGGGCATCCCCGCAATATACACATGAATAAAACCGTAAATCTTAACTAAGATTTTTGTTTCCCCATCAATACGGTTTCATTTTTTCTATTTTATTTTTATATTTTAAACAAAAATAAACTGCGTGAAATGTATGAAATGAAGTGTCACCGACTTCTGTTATATGTGGAAAATGGTATACGGACTTTTATTTAAATGACCAAATCATGTTATTATAATTACGTGCTGTCGTATTGAAAGCGCGCGCTCATGTCAACGAATGTACGGCAAACTAAAGATCTCAAAGCGCGCGTCAACACGCATGTTAACGACTTGAACAAAATGCGAGTTCTTGAAGACGCGCGTTAGCAAAACGCGCGTTCAACGCCTGTCATCTGAACATGGCCTTAGCGTGTACATTCTTTTGAACTGCCTGAGGTTTCGACCAAATGACACTGGCCGCGGTCACAGATAGAACGGCACAGCCAGCGCCCGTATCTACAAGACAAATTTAATGTTATATTATTTTAATTGTTTTTCTTTAAAGTTATTAGCTACATGTTATTTGTTACCACTTTATGAGTATATTAAAATCCTCCTCAGCGCCTTTTTCCCAACTAAGTTGGGGTCGGCTTTCAATCTAACTACGACACGGCCGAACTTTGATATTTAAATAGTATAGAGTATATTAAAATATTTGATAAAATAATATGACATTTTATTAAGTTGTATTCAAAATTTAAACGTGTATCACAACTGCTTTTATGTAGGTAGGTACTTAGTCAATTTTATATAAAATCTTTCCACACACTATCCAGTGTGTAAAGCAAAATAAGTAATAAATATAAATTACTTAATAATTAAGACTTTCAAAAAAACATGTTCATGTAATATAATACCAGTTCGCTTCCGGTGCCAGAAACTGTTCGAGAGTTTGTTACTACATTTGGTGCAACTGTAGTGGTGTAATCCGGTTTGTAAGTACCAATGGGGAATCTGAAATTAAATAATTTCATTTTTAATTGATACGAATTTACGTTCATTTGTTTCTTTGGCCACTATAACACATATTAGATATAATAATAGGCAAAGACCGAAGAGTTGAGAACAATCTCTCCTATCAGACGATTGTCGAACTTCAGAGCTACAAAAAAAATGGATGAGATGTTTTTTTTACTTAGGTAGTGACAAAACAGAGCAGTATCTTTCTGTCCTCTATTTGTCAACTAATTTTATTTTGTTGAGTAGTCTTGACCAGCTTTAGCAGTAGCATAGTAGTAGCTTTACTGTAGGTATTAAAAGTGTATGGCTTCAGTTGTACAATGCACGAATGTATAAGAATAGGTAAACAATTTTAGAAACATACCTAACCCGCCCCGGCTGCGCCCGGGAGCAGAGACATTTTCAACAATCATCAACATATTTCAATCAATTTACACAAAATCTTATCAAATTATACATCAAAACCTTCTTCATGAATCACTCTGTCTATTAGTGAAAACCTCATGAAAATCCGTTCAGTAGTTTTTCAGTTTATCGCGGACAGACAGGGGGGGGACTTTGTATTATAATATGTAGTATTATGTAGTGATGTAGTGATGATTATGGTTGCATTTCGACCACTCCGCGAACACTAGAATAATGAAATACTCTCGAGGGTCAACCTCCACAACCCTAGTACTAGGCGATATCGAAGTCTGTAGTTAGACCAGGTTGTCGGACTTATTAGGGCTCCAACTACCCATAACGAATGCCACAGATGTTCGTATGGCAATTGAGACTCTCATGTAGGCACGGAGAGGTCTCAATGTGTTAAGAATGGTCACCCATCCGAAGACTGACATGGTTAATATTACTTAACCTTGTAATGTGCTATCCCAATAGGTTACCACTTAGCCACGAGCCCCTCTTATAGAAAAATGTACCTACTAAAGGAATCTTATCGCCTCCCGACAAAAAAAGTGTCATATCACAAAAAAAGTGTAGTTTCACAAAAAAAGTGTCATATCAAATAAAAAAGTGTCATACATATCACATATGTTAGGTACGTTTTGACATTTTTATAGCATTGAATAGCAAATGATACATTTGGTTAACTGTAAAAACATCGTTATTAGCTCAGTGAAAAAGGGAAAAAAGTTTTTTGTTTTGTTCAATTCACTGGCATAAAAGTCGTGTCTTCTCGAAATAGCTGTTTTTGTATTATGATACTTTTGTTGCCGGGAGGCGTTACAATGTCTGTTGTTAATATACTTTATCATTCTTTATCAGTTCCAAGTATAAGTATTTTACGACATATAGAGTATGACGTATGTACGCTAGCTATATGCAAGTTGAGTTTAGATATATTATGTACCTACCATTAATGACAGAAATGCAAGATAATTGGTGGTTATAAAAAATATACTTAACATTACAATGATATTAGTTTTTATACGAGTGTAGAAAAAACATTCTCTGTTTGAGTAGTTTTCAGTTAAAATTTCCAAATATATAAATTCAAAGGAAGCTTATTTACACTGTTTAATAATTTAGTTTCCTATGATTATATTAGGTGCATATATTAAGTCAATATTGAAGAAGGAGCTTTATAAATGTATAACAATGAAAATAAAGCTTTTTCTTTTTTAAATATCGAAACGAATTCAATGGTCACGTATTGAAACTTATTGCTGTATAAAATTCTAGAAGAAAAACGTAAATAAATAAATTGGGCCGTTATAGGTAGAACACGTAGATGAAGCAGTTCGGTACAGCGCAGAGACGATTTGGTCTTATAAGAAATAGTAGAGGGCCGAGCTTCGAGCTGTACTCATTCATACATTATAAAACCGATTCAATATCCTAAAAGATATACTGTTATGAATCCGCCTTGCAAATCACATAACATAAAAATAATAAAACCTACAAGCACCGAACGCAACCTAAATGTCTGGACGCCGCCTTCAAATGTATCTCTTGAGAACGATGGTCTCCATACGTGTGGCATAGTGACATTTCTATCCACTTTTAATAATATATCCTTTACACTTTCAGTCTACCCGTAAACAGATTCATTGCGAATTTTTTTTTTTATAAATAAATAAATAAAAAAAAACATAAAATTAAAAACTTTAAAAAATAATTAAACCGACGAAAAAGAACTGAAAAGCAAAAAATAAATAAACCTTTTAAGTCTTCTAGTAAACTATCAAATTTTATCATTAGGTACATATTATAAAACAAAGTCCCCTGTCTGTCTGTCTGTCTGTTCGCGATAAACTGAAAACCACGGAATGAATTTTCATGCGGTTTTCACTAATAGGCAGAGTGATTCATGAGGAAGGTTTAGGTGTATAGTTTATACCCGTACGAAGCCGGGGCGGGTTGCTAGTATAAACTAATTTTGAGTCGGCGCTAAACAACAAACTGATTAATTATCTAAATTGTACGTAAAAATGGAGAAGGCTCTACGTAGGTAATTAATCATTTTTTTCTATGCAATAAATAGTATTACTACATTAATAAAAATTGCTCTTGCTAGCGTAAAATACAACAATCAAACTTTATACTTGGTTAATATAACTTTGGAAAGTTTTTTGTGTGCCTCGTTTTCGCGCTCATCTCGGCAGATACTTTACAGCGTATACTTTTTATTTAATCCTAAAACAGGTCCTCAACCTGTACGACCTCTCTATTATTACTATATTTCCCTTTTCTAAGCAGAGGATCACGTGATGTTATAAAGCTGTAGAAAAGGCGAGCCACTTGAGCCTTCGTAGAACTTTGGCCAGGGGGTGTGGTGAGTTATCTCGTGTATTTATTTTTTATTATATCTGTATTTAACGATAATATTCTGTTTTTTATATGTTTGGAAATAAAAAAAAACGTGTGCGTCTCGGGGCGCCGACAGAAGTGATAACTTAAACACCAGACAGACTGGCGCATTACGCATTACGTAACTAAACGGTTTACCCTCCCATAAGAAGTTATCACTTCAAAAATACACGTGATTTTGGCTAGGGGGGTGGGGTTAGTCTAAAACCTGACCACGTATCAGGGGGTGGGGATGGGGGTTAAAAAGTTGCTAAAAAACCTAATAGTGAAATAAAAGAATTACTTTTACTAACTTGGGACAGTGTAAAAAAAAATTTGAAGTACATTTTCACTTACTTTACCGAAATTAAAATTTATATATAGTAACGGATATGTCGTTCAGATAACAATATAATTATTTGGCATCTTGAAGCTGATCTGATGATGGAGCCGGTAGGTGGATAGTGGAACACTTCAGTGGCTAATAGTAAAGCCCTCGAGTTGGAGCTCATATGATTCGGTTTGACGCGTCTAACAGATTGCGCTTACAAACGACGGTCTGATGACGGAGCCAGGAGGTACACCTCCTATAGTGTGTATATACCTCTGTATAGTCGAACTTTTTTTAACTTTTTAAGTTAATTCGCTATTAAAACCTGTATTTTTATTATTTAAGAGATGCATAATTTTATTTAATACCCTTGTACAGCCTCATATTTTTCAATTTCATGAATAAATAAATTCATTTGAATATGCTCAATGTTTGAAGATTATAAGACTCCACGGGTAAAGAAAAATGGGAGCAGATAATAAATACATAAGGTACGTGTTCCGAATATCTTAATTTAATACGCTCAGTCGTGGAATCGTGAACTCGGTCTATATAGTGAACACGCTACGCCATATTGATGAGAGCGGCTCGAAGTCTACCGTCTTGTGCGAAACAAACTTGTTGAAATGTTTCCTATTTACAAACTAATATTGTACCAAAGATTAAGAAAGTTTGTTAGAAATAAGAAGAGTGCAAACATGTTGATAAGATTGTTAAAAATTAAAGTACTTTCTTAATTAATAATTAAGGAGGATGGAAATAATTGGGTAGTATTTAGTAGGTATGAAAATTACTATACATCATAAAACTCGACAAGTTCACATTAAGCCATTCACAAGATTTACATTACAATAACACATAACATGATTGAACATGATGTTAAATTCTGATTTGTTTCCTTTTTTTCAGTGAGGAAGAACTTGCCGTTACATTCGAATTTTGTTTTTTGTCTGGTTGTAATAACAGAAAACACAAAATATACACTTACCCGAAATATCAACGTCATCCGTGGATGGAATAAATCTGGACGCTCCGCTCATAATAAGCACAAAACTCATTACTAAAACTTGACCTTATAAATTTTGATTCTTTTTGTTATGAGTGACTATCTCCGTCCATGGACACCTACAACTCAAGAGTAGAGAAGGCAGAGATAGAAATTGAGTAGCGCATAACAGTTTTTGAATTTTCATGTTAATATTTTTTATAAGTAACTGAAGTCAATACTCTGTAACAAGAGGAAATAAAACTATTTATTTTTGCGTTTTTGACATTTGCTTGAGAATGTTACTATGTCAGAGTTTGTGAAATTAAACTTGTACGTCATTTCATGCCTTCTTTGCATTTCTAAAGCATAGTTTTAGTATTTTTCCTAAAATGTCGCACCTCTGGTGCACGAATCATCTGATAGTTCAACTGTGCTTACAACTGCTTTTAAGCATTTTTTTGAGTTTTGGTGCCATTTTTTGAGTGCCAATCATACATCTATGGTATATATGATCGAAGTAACTAGCCTTAATTGTTCGCCCATGAAGGTGATACTTTAACATTATCTAATTTCATTTGATTACAGTATGTACATGGAGTTTTTTTTTAAATAAATGATTTTTGTTATACCCAATTAAAGAGTTTCGATCTATTGTACGTAGTGATGTGAACAAACGTTTCTACTGCATATTCAACAATCGATTTTAACTATTTCTAAATCAGTATAAAAAGCCGTTTGTTTATAAGTATGAGTAGTTATACTTATTTAAGTATATTTGCAATAAATAACTTCAAAATGATTTCAAGTTTTAACTGACTAAAAATCAAATGAAATACACTAGATTCATCACTTAGGTTCTTTGTAATATTAATAATCAATTCTTATGTATAAAAAATTAAACGTGTAATATAATTTATTAAATAAAAAGTTAAGTATTTTCAGCTAAAAACAACTTTTTACTTCTTCAAATCGATTGAAAATATTCTCTTAAATTCAACAGATTGTTATTTTTAATCTAATCGATAACATTTTTGGTCATCACTAATCGAACTGTAAGAAAAGAAAATTGTAGCTTGTCAAAAGTAAAAATACATATTACAAATATTATTCATTTGACAGTTTGTCCTCCGGATACACATGACATTGGCGAAATTGTGGTAGCTCCACAAAGCCACAAATCAAAAGTTGAAGTGTCATTAATAGTATAATTAATGTCATTAATAATTGTAATAACTAATAAATACGGTATAATACGTACAATCAATATATGAATTAACAAAATTCTAAATTCACTTACAGCTTTACACAACATTATTTTTCTTCTTTTATATTTTTCTTAAGGATACTAAATGAATACAATATTATACTATATTATACTTATAGACGATATATTTTTTTTTAAATAAATATTACTTTGTTTGTTAATATTTGCTTTCTATTTCCAAATACAACTCATGGTACTAGGACGCTGTCTCCGTATCACGGGGGACTTAAAACACATACTATTAACGGATATAACCCACACCCGTTAAGTGTCCCTTGTGGGGCTCGGATCTAGAACGCTCGACGTGGACATAACCATTTCAACTATTACGTCATCGGCATCCTTAGCTTGAATTTAATGATGCGCAAAAAAGAGTGCATATCCTGTTGCAGCAATTGGGTATATTATTATGTATATCCTTTACAGGCCGTTTAAAGCCAGTGCCTGTTCGAAACTTCAGGAAATCCGAGGTATGTAATACCTATTACCTGATCACGTTAATGTCCGTGCTATACATAATTATATCATCATATGTAAATTTACATAAAAGTTTAAAAGTTAAAAAACAGTGGTATTTACTGATGTAACTTGGGACTTAATCCCGATAATATTTATAAGGTACAATACCGTTTTGGTTTCCCCACGTTTTGATCGAATTGCACCGATTGTGGTCACGGGTGGACTTGTGAGTTGCGAGAGCAGCGACGCCTCCGTGAGGGGCGAGTTTCGGCAACTAGCCACACTAGCCACAATTTTTTTTTTGTCGAGTGCTTTCTTGCCGACCATTGCGCTTGCTGATAACGGAGTTCTAATATGTTGATAAGCGGTAACCATTTCTCGGTTGAAATTTTCAAGTTTTTAATTCAACTGCTTCATGTACTATTTTGGAATAATAGTGACGGTGGATGGAGAGGACTGGTTGGTGTAGTTTAATCTAGTGGTTTGGACCTCCAGCGAGTGCTCCGTGATCGTTTATTTGTTACTTTGGCGGTTTTTTACAGCTGTCATGTGTTCTTCGATCCATTCTGCGATTTTATGTTTAGTCTGTCCGATGTACGAACTACCACAATGCAATCTACCTTGTACACATCTGGCATCTGTTAAATTTGAGTGCGGACAACAGTTCTTATGGAGTATGTACTTCTTCAAGTCACAACAAAGACAAAGTTGGAACATTACAGCTCGCTGATAACTTATAGGTACACGTCGACTGTACTGTTGAGACAGCAGTATATAAGAATATTAAACAATTTCTTTACATAATCGATAGTGCGCGACCATCAGGTCGGATGTATGTTTGTTTGTCATTTAATGGTATAAATTAAGCACTTCGATGTCGCCTTTATATCAATAGTTAAACAAAACTAAACGCATTAAGATACTTTAGCATCTAAAAGCATTTGGGCCAAAAAAGAGACCGTATCATTTGAATATTCAGAATTATTAATTTGATTACTTTACATTCAAAACTCATAAAAATATTATATAACCAGAATTTTACAATAAAGAAAACAACGTTATAGAACATGGACGATCATTAATAACAGTATTTAGATATAATTACATAATTAGAGGACTCGGACTTCCCGACAACAACCTGTTCGAGTTACAGGTTTGCGACCCTGACCAGACCTGAATATCCATTTCGTTCCATTGCCTTCCTTTCCCTTTAAATATACTTCTTAAAGATGGGAAGTTTGTTCCCATCTTTAATTCCCAAATTTCCTGGTTGACGGCAATAGGTTTTTTTTTTAAGGTATAGGGGGCAAACGAGCAGACGGGTCACCTGATGGTAAATGACTACCGCCGCCCATGCGCACCGGTAACTCAAGAGTCACAAGTGCGTTACCGCCCTTTAAGGTGGGAATAGGGGGAGAGGGGGGAAGAGCGGGAAGACGGGAGAGGGGGATTAGAGGGTAGGAGAGGGGAAGGACGGGAATAGTTGAGAGGGAAGGGTGAGGGCCTCCGGTAACCTCACTCACGCAGCGAAAAGCAATGCAATCATTGTTTCACTGCCGGTTTTCTGTGAGGCCGTGGTATCGAGCGGAGTCGATCCGTTTGCCCCTTATTTGGTGAGTTGGACCAAATTATTGCCAAAATGTAGGTGCTTAATAGGCTAGGCTATAGGCTAACTACCCCTTCGGGGATACAGGCGTGGCTCTATGTATGTATTTAGATCAGTTTAAAAAAAAAACATTAAAACCAAAAAGCTGATAATATGGCAGTTCATCATTGAGTACAATATCGATCAATTCTGCGCTTGCATTATTTAGACTTTACAACAGCAACGGAAAACTGAAGGCCGTGCTAGAGCGAGATACATTAGGGTTCGCATTGGCAAATTGGATTTGAAATTAACCATGTCGCAGTGACAAATTGGATTTTGAAACCATCACCACATTAATGACTAAACTTACGAAAATTACTAATGGTTCATGGTGTAGGAGGTCGTGGTCTAGTTCGTCCATCCTACAGAACACCGTGGCACGATAATATTATCTATACAGTATTCTATCTTCATACAACCGTTCGGAAAGCGAGTATAATATATATTTTATTTATTAAAAATTCATGCACATATTGTACAAAGGCGAAATTAATGCCTTAGGCATTCTCTGCTAGTCAACCTTGGGGTGAAGTAGAAATAAAAAGTGGTAGGTGCAAAGATATGGTAAAGAGTACGAATTTATAAGTTCTTATAATTATAAAATTTAACAAGTCATTAACTGAATATACACATTACATGGATAACACACATTAAACTGATACATAATATACTAATACTTATAATATATACATACATACATATACATACATATACACATATATATACTATGTATATCGAGTCTGAGATTCATGTACTAGCACTGTGACGGTATGCACTCGGTACACAACCAGTCGCGAATGCGCCGCAGTGACGAACGAACGGTGTGATGCTAAATAATTACAAGTACTTACTTAATAAGGCAATTGATTTTTATACTATTAAATTTAACAATAAAGCTTTTCGTACATCTCAGTCGAGGCGCAAATACTTTTCAGTCTTAAAATAAGGATAAGAAACTCAAATAGGTAGATGAAATTAAAATACTGTAGGCGGGCAGGCCTTTCGCGTGTTGACATACCGCGCGGCTTTAGGTAATTATTTTAAGGAAAGCACCGAGTCACAATACTGGATAGATAATAGTACCGTGACCGTGGTTAGTCGACACGTAGTGCTGTCCTTTTCTACTTACGCGTACAGGCACAAAGCTTTATTGGTAAGAGACATTCATTGTTAACCGTTTATACGGAAGAGGGCACAGGTATGTCGTCTTTTCATTCCAACCCCGTTAGATAAAGCAATGGCATGTCTAATTCGGATCGGAGAGGCAACTGGACGGCGACTCGTAATCTGGATCTTGAAGTAGTACTGAGGTCCGAATGGACCCCAAACGGGGAGGAGATAGGGGGGAGGTTATAACGTAAAAATGTTTGACGAGGCAACCGGATGAAAATTCGGTTGCTTTGAAGTATACCCTGTTTAAATAATTATTTTTTTTAGCATTCGAAACACGCAGGCCGTTATCGCACTCGCGAAATTAGGAAAAAAAGAAAGGCAACCGCTCCAAAGGTGAGCTAATTTAGTGGTACCATTTTATGTTGTGGAAAAATGCCATCCAATCCTGCTAGGCAGTTTATGTTAGCCACTTACAAGTTCATAAATCTGAAACATTCCAAAAATCGAAATTCGACGAAATACGAAAAACAAAAGCTAACAATGACTTTTCATTTATTCCATCTATGACTAACAATAACCTTTTTAATTCCATGTTAAGTGTTTTATTTTTATTTTTTATTTTTTTTTCTATGCAGTTCTCTAATAAGCATCTGATATGGGCAATTGGGCATCCTGTTTTGATACACTAAAGCAACCAAAAACTGCTAAGATCTGATTTTACAAATATCGTGTTTGTATATTTTTTTCATAATACATAACAATTAATAAAAAATCAGAAGCAAATGCAGATAAATACAGACAGAGAACAATAGTTATTCTTTAAACCCCCTAAAACTTTATAATAACTTCTGGAATACTCATTCTCATACATTTAAACTGTTATTTCAAATCGCAGGACAGAACATAAAACCTACAGACATTCATAATTTTATAACGCCTTTGATAAACACAAATTTTTCTAGCAATAGGTACTCCTTTTATATACAAAATACAAGTTTTAGTCCTCGTGAAATAAATTAGAAACTACACTGTGACAAACGAACCGCTCACAAAGATCGTCGGTGTCGTAACTAGGACAGATCCGGAGAAATCTTCGTCGCATAGCAGTCGTTCTCGCTGCAAATCCAACACACTACGTGGCTTACCTGTACTAATGCAGTGTGCCTGTAGTATTGTATCCTTGGCCGAATGAGAAAAAAAAAAAGATTCACCGATTGACAGCACTCGATTTCTTTTTTAAAAGATTAACAAAACCTGTTTACTTTTTTTTATCTGTGATATATTTCATACTATCCGATATTCGCACTTACTACTTGTCATTGTAGCGAGATAGTACACATGTCACTTTTAATTGAAAGTTTAGAATAAAAAATGGTTAAATAGTTTCGGCTGATAGCAATTGCATAAATGCAATTGAATGTTAGGTTGGTGAAATACTCTTTAAACATTGATCTAAAAATTTAAAGTCTATTTACCAATTCTAAGATTGTCTTTGAAATAACCCTACTTAAATTTTTTTATTTATGTACCTAATGTGTAATATATCGCTTTCTCTGTCCATAGAGAAACCAAAAATACGGTAAATTTGTTCTAGCTTCAATACTACGCTCTAAAAATTCTTAACATGATTAAGAAGCGAGTCTTCAACGGTGTTGTTAGCGCTATGGGCTCAATCGCTTTATTTATAACTAGCACTTCCCGCGCGGCTTCGCTCGTTTGTACATATTTATATAGGTATATTGCGCAGAACCCTAAGTCTTTTTCCAAAATAAAAGTAGCCTAAGTTACTTCTCATAACACCAGCTTTCTGTCAGTGAAAGTGGAAATCGATCACCCGTTCCAGAGATTAGCCGGAACAAACAGACAGACAGATAACAATTTTAAAAACTAATTTTTAGGCATAGATATCGTACAAATAACTGTATGAACTTAAAAACAACTATTATTTTGACATTACCGAAGACAAGCCGGAACAAACAGACAACTTTAATTTTATTTATTAGATAGTAGGTAGAATATCTTTTTAACTACTTGTGTGCCTTTAAAACAAACCCTTTTGGTGGTTATATAGTGACTAAGTAACCCAAACCTCACTAATTTTCACTGTTATAATTATAATATAATATAACCATGATAACACAAATAAAGTGTATCAACTACGCACTTTATTTTACCAACAGGCCAAGTCCACAGCACTTAAGTGCTCCTAACTTGGACTTATGACTAATAGACCCTTTTCAGTCCAGTGTTGTAATGTAATATTATAGACTATCGTCCCGTTCCAACTGTGCCCGGATTTAATGATTACTAATCATATAAAGGCGAAAGATTGTGAGGATGGATTTATTCATTCATTTATTTATGAGGTTGGATGTTTGTTACTCTTTCAAGCAAAAACGACTGAACGGATCTGGATAGAATTTGGCACAGATATAGATTATAGTCTGGAATAGCACATACCTTTATCCCAAAAAATGCAAATGGTTCTCGATTGATAGATTTCTATCTCATTCTCTCGCAGGCTAAACTGTATTGTGTTTGTGTTTTTTTAAGACTTAGGCTTCGTAGTAAGCAGGCGCAAAGGCAAAGATTATAGGAAATACTGGTGCTGATTCTATTTTACACTCGACTAAACTAAAACCTGACTTAATTTCTTCATATGAAATCAACCTTGTGTTATTCTTAATAAGGTCTATTTGTTACTGGCACCTATTTCTCAGCGCCACTAAATTTCACTAAAACCTGTCAACGTATACTCAAATTTATTTCCACGCAGCGAGAGTCTCCATTTATATCAGTAAACTTCCCAAATTACCCGGCTAGCCAACTGTATACAAGACATAGGTCCCAATTCTGTTACTCCACTCGCTAAATTAAAATTCACTAAATTTTCTTCATATAAGAAGTAAAACTTGTACACTTAGAAACAAGGTCTTATTTCAAATTGAAACAAGTAGGTAACATATGTCGCTATCGAAATAAGCAATTTATTTGTCGACTAAAGTCTGATATGCTTTAATAAACTTTAATACCACGTAGCGAGAGCCGCTATCCGTTGAATGCCATCTCTTTTGCTCTGTGTTTTTAGTAAGCGTCTTCGTAGGTGTAGATTAAAAACACGTCACCCTTGTTCGTTTTGAACAAGTTTTTATACGGCAAATATACAGCGTTTGAATAAATGAAGACTCTCGCGTCGTGGAAATAAAGTTGAGTATACGTTGACAGGTTTTAGTAAAATTTAGCGGCGCTGAGAAATAGATGCTAGTAACAAATAGACCTTATTACGAAGAACACTAGGTTGATTTCATATGAAGAAATAAGTCAGGTTTTAGTTTAGTCGAGTGTACAATAGAATCGGCACCATAGACAAAGAATCGCTATCTATCACAAAGACACCAATCACGATTTCTGGAATGTGAGACATACATATTTGGCCCGAAGGTAAATGATTAATTGCATTCCTTGCATATTAATATTAAGTACCTACACAAACATTATTGTTTACATTATAAAAGCATAGTATTGGTAATTCCACTATACATAATAATAAATAAATGTTTATGTATTTTTTTTTATTTAATACTTTCTGCATTTTATATTACATGTAGCGGACTAAATACCACATGGCATTGTACAGGGCAACCTTATAGACCTGCAGTAGACGGACGTTTCAGATTGTAAGTGTGTTAGTGACCGTGTTATAAGTAGAAATGTTTTCTATATGCCTTATTTCGAACCATAGATGCACATTTATGGCCCAGAAAAGCCGGTTTTAGAAAAACGTTACGTTTACAGTTTAACTAGTGAAGATTTGCAGGAAGAGGCAAAATATTTCATGACTTAAAAGTGGTATTATACAAGAAAAAATAACATTCGAACTTAATTTTGTAGGTTCACGTTCAGAAAACTTTTCATGTTTATTTTTCTAAAATAGGTAGGTATATAACTAAGTATCAAATCATCAAGTAATATATCATCAATTAGCTAGTTATATTAGTCAGGGCGGATAAGGTATGATAAAAACTTTAAATATTTTTTTATATTATCGAAGCATGCCAGTAATTGAAGTCAATTTTGCCAATTAGGTATTTGCGTAAGCAACCGTGTCCTGTCAATATTTGCAACAGCCTATAGACTACAACTGACAGATGCGCAAGAAAAAAGTCCCCTCATAATATGATAACTTCATTCTGTTTAGTTAGTATTAGTATTTTTACTTACAAAAAATATTTAAGACAATTAATTCAATAGAAAAATATGTATGAATACAATGCAAAAATGTCTATTGTGCGAAACTCATTGTTGTTGTCTGTACCTGCGGCCCCAAGTGTAGGGTAACATTGAACAAAACACTTATCTAGTAGGTATACTCGTACCTAGGTGTTTTGTTCAATGTTACCCTACACTTGTTCTACTAATATTATAAACGTGAAAGTTTGTGAGGATGTATGGATGTATGGATGTATGGATGTTTGTTACTCTTTCACGCCAAAACTACTGAACCGCTTGCGATGAAACTTAGTATGTAGATAGTTGGAGACCTAGATTAACACATAGGCTACTTTTTATATTCCCACTGTACCGGGACTTACGAGGGTGAAACCGCTAGGCGCAGCTAGTAAAGCAATATTTTTGTTACTCTCTTTGGACTTATTAAAAGTTGAGTACACCCTAACGGAGGAGATGTCTCTAGCAGTCACTGAAGTAATCTTAAATAAGATACCTATTCCTAAGGTATATTAATTATATATATATATATATATATATATATATATATATTGTATATACTATAGTTAGGTTTATGTATGTATAAGTGCCTATTGGTATTTAAAGTACGTTAATATTTAATATCTGTATATTTTTATTTTTCATATTTATTAGAAATTATTAATAATTAAAATTTTAAATATAACACCAACTGCCTCTATCTCTCCAAATCATTTTGATCCATCCTAAGGTTGCCTGGAAGAGATTGCATCTAGCAATAAGGCCGCCCTTTGTACATTATCTGTTTACTGTAATTATGAAAATGTATCTTCTACTGTATTGCTAATGTACAAATAAAGTGTTATCTATCTATCTATCTATCTATTCCATCTTTGAACTTACAAATCAACGACATTACTGGTTCTTCATTTAACATAAAGTTTATCATTTATTTATTTTAAAGTAATATTGTAAATATGTTTTTGGGGCGGCCGGTAAGTTTTTTTGCACGTTGGCACACATTCCTTAGTACGACATTAATGTACACAACAGGTTTTCAAGGCATAGGCAAACACTTAATTATAAAACGCAAAGCTTATACAATTATCAAAAATGTATTATAACATTATAAAATTGCAAAAAATGTCACGTCACACAAGGGAGGGTGGTCAGACAAATGTGACCACCTGTGACACGGACGGGGAAGGGTGCAAATCATGAAGGTCGTGTGACGTAATTTATGGATGGCCCCTAACCAGACTGCTGATAAACATTAAACATATATAGAAGCACCCAGTGCATTGCAAGTAGACATAATTATTCATGCATACAAATATTAGCGCTGGGTGAGAATCGAACCCGTGACTCCCGCGCAACATGGCAGTCACATACACTAACGCCGCTTGAGCTCGTTGCCGTCCACAGGGCAAGTTTTTATATTAACACGCTTTTATTACATTATCTATTAGCTTCACTTGTAACAATGTAAACAAATCTTGACAGTAATTTTAACCTACATTTTTTTCCTTTTTTTTATGGTATATGGGGCAAATGAGCAGGCGGGTCACCTGATGGTAAATGACTATCGCCGCCCATGGGCACCTGCACCTTAAGAGTCACAAGTGCGTCGCGGTCTTTAAGGTGGGAGCAGGGGAAGGATGGAAGAGGGGGGAGGGGAGGGGGGTTAGGCCCTCCGGTAACCTCACTCACTCAGCGAAAAACAATGCAACCACAGAAATTGAGAAGGCCCATACGTGGCTGCACGGCATGGCTCTCCCACGATACAATTTATTTAAACATCTCTTCAGTAAAGTTGATCAATTCAAAGCTCATCAGTAAAGTTTATAGTTCAACTATAGGTTCCATAAAAAGTCTTTTATTTGTTATCTGACAAGCATCGCAAAATGGTACAATTAACTCTACAGACCACCTATCAAAACTAGGAGCGCTTAGTAACCAAATCGTTCTTAAACAACCACCACTGTTCCATGTACCTTTTGCGACCACCAATTATATAGGCGTGATGCCTTGTTACTGCGAAGTGCACGCGGCTTCGATGAACTTCACAGTTCACTGCACTATGTTTTGTTTTGTACCAAGGCTTGCACAGTGCGGCAGCTTTTAGCACAACCATTTTTCAGAGATGGTATTGCATGCGGTACTCAAACTATTACCTACGTAATGGTGTTTATAATTTTATTATTATTTTGCACGTTACAACTACATTATTAATAGAAATAACAAAGAAAAAATACTTTTTCTAATTTTTTGTTTGTGTAGAAATTGTCGACGACTTTCTTTATTTTATTTTTTTTAGTAGCTATTAACTAGCTTTTACAATACTTACTAGAGTAGGAATAGAGGTCGCAGCAGTGCTAAATTACCTATTTTGTTATGTTGACAACACTGTTACGTCATTATAGTTCGACAGTAAACTTTACTGTACAATACAGTAAACAATAATGACGTAACAGTGTAAAAAGGTAATTTAGGACTGCTGCGACCTCAAATCCTACGACGGTTCCCTTTCCTCACAGACTCTCCTCTATTTTTTTTTAATAAAAATGATTTTGTTCGAATTTAAACCAGTGAGCGAACAATAAGTTACTATAAAACGTCGAAGGCGGTTAAAAAGTATTTAAAAGTATACGAAATACACCCAGACTTCGAACTAATTAACCGATTATCTATGAATCGCATTAATAAATAACGATGAGCACCCGGTCATCCGGTTGTGTTGATAATATAATTAAAAATAACGATCTTATATAATGAGTAATTGTAACCTAACCTGATTTGAATACAGGGGATGAAAAATTATGAGCGTGAAAGGATTAACAATAATCTTCTAATTTGAAACGCGTATTGAAGGTCAAGTTGAATGTTTACACGTAGCATCCCTCCAACTCAACCAATTTAAGTGGGCAAAACCTCCAATGAAAGAACTCGTTCCAGCGAGTGTGTCCAAACGAACCGCGGACCTCAAACATAAGACATGTACAGGAGGCAATCGCGTTTGAGTATAACTTGAGAAAGGAGAATTCCAATGTTCGGTGACCATTTTGGGCATCGGTACCGTTAATTAAAAAAAAAAATAGCAAATCTGTTGGATAGAAATTGATTTTATTCAGACTGTCCGATGTGTGGTCTACCTATCCGACAGTCCGATAAACACCAAAATAAGGACACATCGGTTTGCTTAAAAAATATGTACACTGTTAGTCTTAATATATATATTTCTTCTGTATGTGTGTATGTCCTGAATTCCTCCTAAACGGCTGGACCGATTTTAATGAAAATTTTTGTGTGGTTCAGGTGGATTCGAGAATGGTTTAGATTTACAATTGGATCCGGTAGATGGCGCTGCGATAGGGTTACAGGAATAATATTTTTTACGTTCAGGCAAGACAACGTCTGTCATGTCCGCTAGTATAGTATAAGTATATAACGGTACATGGCGAAACCAAAATATCAGAAATATTGAAAGAACCTTCTACCTCACGATCTCGACGACGGAGGGCGTGCACCGTTGAGCCAGTCAGCCTGTAACCACGGCGAGTACAACCTGGTCGAAACGTCAGGCAATTCAGAGGTATGTACTACCTATTTCGTGATCGCGATAATTCCCGTGTAAATACATATTCAATATATTTCATATTATATCAATACAAGTAAATAAAATTGAACTGTCTGTTTGTAATGTCAAAATGATAGTTTTTTTAAGCTCATGCAGTTATTTTCACGAAAACTTGACTCGCCTGTTGGCCTAGTGGTTAGTGACCCTGACTGCTATGCCTTAGATCGTGGGTTCGATTCCCACCCAAGTCTGGGTGTTCTTTGTGCCCGTTGTTTGTATGTTTATAAAGTTCCCCGCGACACAGGAGTAATTCCTAATGCGGGAGTTGTCTTTTCTACAAAAAAAAAATAACTATGCCTAAAAATCAGTTTTTTAAATTTTTGTCTATCTATCTGTTTGTTCCGGCTACTCTCCGACTTCTACGGGATTTTCACCGGCAGATAGCTGGTGTTATAAGGAGTGACTTAGACTACTTTTATTTTAAAAAAAGAGTTAGGGTTCCGCGCAAAATTTATAAATATGTACATACGAAGTAAGTATAAGTAACACTTATTTATTATTGCTTAGTAGCAATCAGCAACCTAATGCGAATGAACTTTAAATAATGCTATTAGCCTTATATTAGTTATAGCCTAAATGTTTATTTTTTAAACTACTAAGGTGGCAAACAAACCTGGCGCTTACCTTTATGGTACTTTCACTCTATATAAAATAATAAAAATGCCCGTAGAATAGTTTCGTTATTTTTCCGTTGTGTCTAGACAAAAATACTAGTCTTAGACAAAATAAAACGAACAAAGCCATTCCAAATATTGAAAATTAGAAAGAAATTGCGAAAATTCTCAAAAAGAGACAAAGGAGGAAGGTTGCTATTTCATGCTTTCCTTTGCGCGTCTAAATCATCCTCGAAGAATACCCATGGGTATCGAAAATACTCAGATACGAAATGCCCAGCCAGCTCTACTGTTGTTTCTTTGAGTTAGACGCCGCGATTTGTTGCTATATTCTCTCTATTCTTAGCGGATGAAATAGCAGTAATAGTAAGTAATATGACTGGCCTGTTGGTCTAGTGGTTAGTGACCCTGACTGCTGAGCCAGAGGTCGTGCGTTCGATTCCCACCCGAGTCTGGGTGTTCTTTGTGTCCATTGTTTGTGAAGTCCCCCGCTACACAGGAGTAATTCCTAATGCAGGAGTTGTCTTAAAAAAAAATTGCTCGAGGAGGTCAAGTTCGAATACCTGGCGCCAACTGGCTGTTGCTGGGTATTCCGAGCCTTCTAACGTAAAAACACTCTTTCAACTTTTTTTTAGTTGGCATAAAGCTCGGCCCCAATTCTGTTACTTCACTCGCTAAATTAAAATTCACTAAATTTTCTTCATATAAAAAGTAAACCTTGTACACTTAGAAACAAGGTCTTATTTCAAATTGAAACAAGTAGGTAACATATGTCGCTGTCGAAATAAGCAATTTATTTGTCAACTAAAGTCTGATACGCTTAAATAAACTTTAATACCACGTAGCGAGAGCCGCTATCCGTTGAATGCCATCTCTTTTGCTCTGTGTTTTTAGTAAGCGTCTTCGTAGGTGTAGATTAAAAACACGTCATCCTTGTTCGTTTTGAACAAGCTTTTATACGGCAATTATACAGCGTTTGAATAAATGAAGACTCTCGCTGCGTGGAAATAAAGTTGAGTATACGTTGACAGGTTTTATTGAAATTTAGAGGCGCTGAGAAATAGATGCTAGTAACAACTAGATCTTATTACGAAAAGAACACTAGGTTTATTTCATATGAAGAAATTAAGTCAGGTTTTAGTTTAGTCGAGTGTACAATAGAATCGGCACCAATATGTACCAAACAAAAAAACTGGCAAGGTGCGAGTTGAACTCGTATGCAGAGAATTTCGTACGATTAAGTATCTGCTATGGCAGAACAAAGTTAACATTGTTGTTGAAGAGCATGTTCTCCTATGCATGCTTATGCAAATATATGCAAATAAATGTAAGTTTGTACGCTTATCAGAGATTTACCATGTTATTTTAAGACCATAAGGTTTTCGTGTAATCTCTAAGTAAAGAACTATTTTATGTACCTTTTTAAAAATTGTATGCTCAGTAGTTTTGGAGATAAGGACTTTAAAATAGACTAGAAATATATATTACACAGTACAGTTTGCAATTGTTTTCTATTTTAACTTTGCCCCCAAAAGTGACCCCCATATTCAAAATACATTTATGTTTGGGTCACAAGAATTGATATGAGTACCGCATTTCAACTTAATTGGTCCAGTAGATTCGGAGCAAATTAACTATTACAGCAGGGGCAAGAGGGATCCTATAAGAGTTCCGTTTTGTCATTCAGACATACAGAACCCTAAACAAAAAGGAGAAAAAAGTACTTAACTGTTTTGTCTTTTGCTTATTTCTATATAAATTAATTGCTTTTATTCTCTTGTAAAATCGGCAATTGTTTAAATCTTTAATCGAAATTCGTTGTGAAATATTAATTTTATTCGGAACTCCCGCCAGCGTTATGAGATTATCTTAAAGTGGTTCATTTTAACTGACGCTTAAGAGGAAAACAATAAATAGCAAATAATAAATTCATGAAATACACAACAACGCTCGCTAAGAGATAAGTGCTTTTTAAAAATACCTACAAATATTATACTTTTATTTCTATTTTTACGTACTCATGAAAAACAACTGTTAACTCGTTACAATAAATAGTTTTTGATTAAATCAATAAACAGAAATGTTTTAAAAGGTTTTAATTTAAACTGTTTCATTCTCATATGCCTTAGAATCAAATATACCTAATATAATTAGGTACATACAGGTAGGTATCACAATATATTCTTTACTAGCAGCGCCCCGCGGTTTCACCCGCGTAAGTCCCGATCCCGTGGGAATATCAGGATAAAAAGTAGCCTATATGTTAATCCAGGTCTCCAGCTATCTACATACCAAGTTTCATCGCAATCGGTTCAGTAGTTTTGGCGGGAAAGAGTAACAAACTTCCATACATCCATACATCCACACATCCATACATCCATACATCCATACATCCTCACAAACTTTCACGTTTATAATATTCTGATGCAAATATAGTCATTATATTAATGGATGTGTTTACCCCCCCTAGGCCTGGTACCAAATGACTGCGAAAAACTTTACTGCAACTCAAGGGACCTACGATTTTGGATCATTCAGAAAGGCTTTTTATTTACACAGTTTCCCAAATAGGCAGGTTTAAAAGGACAATTACCTATCTTATTTATGGAAGGTCCGGCTAAGAGAGGTCGAAAAATACCGTCTTTCACTAATAGAGGTGAACCAAAACTATACGGAAACCCTATGTAGTAGTAGGTACTGAATAACAAAGTACGTGCGTAAGAAACTCGAATGTTTGTAAAAAACGTGTCGTAACCTGTCTAAACCTGATATAATGATCTTACAGGTTATTGACCTACAAAGACCCATGAAATCAAATATTGATCAATTAAAAAGGTTCCAAAATTTTCGAACCTTTTTATTGTTGAAATACCTCGGTATTTCAACAATAAAAAAAAATTAAAAAATCAGTAACAGAGGTTTCTCACATACCCAGGGCACATTTGATAAACTAGTTCTTGAGAATGGTTGTTTATTAACATCACATTGCGACCTTTACTAGCGGTGTAGTGACCATAAACTGTATCTTTAAATAAATTTAAATTTTCAGGCAGTCGAAACTGGTGCTGTCGGAGGTCTCACCACGTTTAACTTGCAGACTGCTCAGTCTCAACCGACTCGACATGAGAATTGTTGTAGGAACCATTACGGGCCACTTAGCCCTAAACCGGCACCTATTTACCATCGATGCGAAAGACAGTCCTCTATGCAGAGGATCTCTCAACGCGGAGGAAACGGCCACCCCCGTTATTCTGGAGTGCGAGGGAGATGCCACACAACGAGAAAGTATCCTCGCGGGTGCGAGATCGCTCCTAGAAGCCTGCCAACACTGATCCTCTGAACGCATAATAGACTGTCTATGAGTCTAAATGCGGAAACAGAGCCCTATACCAATACCATTAAATTTAAATCTTAGAAAGAACGTACCAGGCGATGACATCAGTGTGAATAATTCTATGAAGCCGGAGCCTTACTGTTCCTTAGTCATATAGCTGACGTCACTCGTGAGGTAAACATGAATCAGTCGGCATTTTTCTACCCACGAGCTTTAGTTGTCAGCCCTAACTGCCTCTCAGGTTTATCATGTTTACATGTTATGAAAACCAAGCAAAACATGAAAGTCCTGTACCTATACTTCATACGGATATATTAAACCTGAAGAGTTGGAAGTTTAGGTTTAATGTTCTAATCTCTGAAACTACCAGATGGAATTAAAAAAAAAAGTGTGTGTGTGTGCAATTCACACACGGCAGAAGTAAACCTTCTAAATTAATTAACCAACGAATTTTAATACCCAAATGCACAAAAATGATACACGTGAATGACACAAAAAGGCTGCGTAGTACGCAGGCCCAAAGACACGTGCTAGCATACAAAGATTATAGGACACACTGTATACTTGTATTCTATCTCATTCTCTCGCAGACTAAATCCTATTGTATTGTGTTTGTCTCTTTTTAGTGTGACTTGAGGCTTGGTAGTACGCAGGTGCAAAGATATAGATTATAGGAAACACTGTATACTTGTATTCAATCTCATTCTCTCGCAGGCTAAAACCTATTTATGAATGTTTTTCGTTTCATCGAATTTCAAATCACAACGATTACACAGAATACATAATAGTACTTAGAATTTTCACTTCAAAACTTTTTGTTTCTGACATTCCGATTCCTAAGGAAAGTTAAATGCGAAATTGTCAGCAACGGCGAATGATGTGATGATAAGTTTATTATCTTTTTACAAATTTGACGATCTGATCAGGTTTCCAATTTCGCAAATTTTCATTTGATTTTATTTTCTGTGCTGGACGCATGTTTGTAAGAAAAGTACCTACCCGTATACCTAATAGTTTTTCTTTTTGAAAAAATGCTACCTGTATTCATCTTCTAGTAAAACTCATCTTGTAATTAATAATATAACCATCAAACTGATAAAACGTATATAACCACTGTAAAAAAATACGGAACTTATATTGAAAATGTAATTGTCCCGTGTGGAAACTGTTTAAAAAAATCTCCTACAGCTAAAATTCTTAAGCTTTTTGATAACTACGTAAAATACATAATTGATCCGAATCAACATTAGGTAATGTTGATTCGGATCAAGTATGTATTTATTTAATACTTTATCATTTGGACATTTAGACAGTTTTGTTTGTTTCTACAAACTACTTCTTCTAATACACTCCGCATTTGAATTCGCCTGATTCATTGTTTCCATTTTCATTCACTAAGATAAAAAAATATATATGATGACACACGAGCCTCTAATCCTTCCCATTTTTCATCAAGGCCGTATACCTAAGTAGGTTTATTAAAGGGAAAGAGGGTTATTTGCATTATTTTTGTTTACGCAATCAGCGGGATTATACGAGTATGTACAAAACAATTAAAAATCCTTCGGAGCCCTTCGAAACTTATAGCAGATTACATGGGATTAATACAAAATAATACCTATTTTAAAATTTAAATACAGTAAACGAAGCTCCTAACAATGAAACTATATTGTGTACTGAGATTGAGACTTAAATAAAATCTTGTACACTGGACTTACTACGCTAAAAATGTTTTTAATTATTTGGCGCGAACCGCGTTTGACAGGTGCATACCTTAGGTACCGACACAAACCGTAGAGTCTATAGATAGTATGAATTGGCCAACTTTTTTTTTCATGCTTATCAACTTACTACTCCCTAGTAGTAGGCTATAGAATCCTTTCCATAGCCTTCACATTCTTAGCTTTTTGCTAAGAATATGAAGGCAAGTTATGCAGTATGGTAATTAAGAGATTTTAATTTAATTAAACTCTCTTTAATAACATTATCGTTACAAGTACCTACATAATTAGCGTCCTCTTTATTTCAAATATTGAATTACACAGTTACAGGCAAAAAAGTGTAAATCGTCTTTACTATCGTCGTAGGCACTTTGTGTCGTATTTTTTCCAAATATAGAATGGCACAAATACAGACAAATTGGGTCGACTTAAGAGATACTAGTGAAAATCAATGGCGAAGGGTTCGAACTGTCTTAAAGAACTTCGTTTACTTTGCAAATTTGTTTGTTAGTTATCGAAAATAACTCGTTTTTATTGTGTTAGAGAATTGTTGTTATATTTTACCGTACCGTAGACATCGTGTGTTGTTTTAATTCGTAGATAATCTACATAACTATCTTTCCACTCTTGCTGGTTTTACCTCAAAAGTAAACTGTACCTACTATAAAATTAAATTATAACGTCATTATTATTAATTAAAACAAGTTTTTATAGGACTTTCCCTTTTATTCTTTATTAAAAATAAGCTGTTTTGACTTGAAGATAAGGATAATAATAATAAAATGAAAAGAATGCATCTTTTTCTTACTTTTAAACGATATAGCGTTGATTTTCGTACTGATTGACAATATATTGTTATACATATTGTTATACATATTGTTGTACATATTGTTATACATATTGTTATACATATTGTTATAAATTTTGTTGTACATATTGTTATACATATTGTTATACATATTGTTATACATTTTATTAGACATTTTGTAAAGTATTCTCTTAAATTTTATCCCACTCACGTAGGGCAAGCTTGTTACCGCCAACCGGGCACTTTGGGAGTTAAAGATGGTGAAATTGGGAGTATATCGAATGCCCTCTAGAGTCCATTCCAAGTATTTCTGTATTCGAAGGGTCGGACTGTCCCGGGAGGCTCTCTAATATCTTGAGGGTATAAGGGTCGATAGCATACTATCGGATAATAATCAAATATAGATATTATTATGAATTAGTTTTCAATGATATAGTATTATTAGATAAAAAATAGTGCCAATTGCTTAATTATTAATATACCAAATAAAATAAATCGGCATTAATAAGTATCTACAAGTAACAATTGTATGTAAATCTTGTTACTTACTTACTGTTTTGGTAATGTATAATTAAAAGCGATTATCCCTTTCTGAACGTAATTTTATGTTCAATTTTAGATTTAAATCAAAAAAAAAACTGAGAAATTCATGAAAAAAACACGCTGAATGCGAAAGTTTTGTAGGTTTCGCATTTAACCATTCACCCGCGTTAGTCCCGATGCCATGGGAATATCGGGCTAAAAATAGTAGCCTATGTGTTAATCCAGGTCTCTAGCTATCTACATACCAAGTTTCATCGCAATCGGTTCAGTAGCTTTTGCGTGAAAGGGGAACAAACATCCATACATCCAAACATCCATACATCCTCACAAACTTTCACGTTTATAATATGAGTTAAGGGCTGCCATCCGTCCAGGTTTCCCCGGATTTGTCCTGGTTTAGCGGGCGTCTGGGCGGGGTCTTCAAAAAGTGTCCGGGTAAAACCCGGACACTCTGTGCCAAGGGACAATTATAATTGTTAGATGAATCGTTAACAAGCTAAAAATTTCAATGGAATCGGCGTTTTTTTAAGGTTTTCACCCATGTGGCCGGATTTTTTTAAGTTTTTGTCCGGCGTCGGCAATTTAAGTGATGGCAGGCCTATGTGAGTAGGATGTTGCCCTTTTTGTAGGGCAAACGGTGTCTTTTACTATTGAGATGATCATACCTATAGCTCTATATTTTTTCTCACAAACAACAGTGTTAAAGTTTTCCAATGTATAAACTTATTATTATTATAGTGATAAATCAAAAGAGGAAATAGGTGTGGTTTTCCCGTTGATGACATGGAGTTTCCTACTAAATTGGTAATCACAATGACACGACTTGAAATGATAATTTATAATGCTTTTATTAGCTTGTGTTTACTTAAATATTAATATTGAAACTCATAGATATTAAGATATTTATATGACTAGATCAACTTGACTTGATTAAGCTCGGCAATGGTTACAGGCTAAGTTTTGTTTTTATTAAAACAAAATGGCTGCTTAAAATGCAAATGGCGGCATCTTATTGAGTGACGTATCCCTCAATAAGCATTTCAAGGTCAAGATTTTATGGATTTTTTTTTAGTTTTGAACATCTTTTAAAAAAAATAGTATAATTCTTAAACTGAGTTCCATTAGCGCAGTTTATAAATTAGTATGTTTTTTGCGGTCCTTTTTTCAGAACAAAAAAACATTAGAAAAAGCCTATAAACTTAAAAAGCAAATTATAAACTTGTTCCAATTTGTTACAACCGTTTCCGAGATATACAAAATAAATTTATAATAGCTATTGTATAAGTACCAGAACTGCTCATTTAAAGTAATTAGATATAACCTCAACGTTGAATAAAACAAAAATGAACGATGAAAAAGTAAATATGATTATTTTAATCCTTGAGTTTTCAGACAGACTAAAGTAGTAATTTTTATGAATAAAAACTATTAGCTATTCTCCGCGGTTTTGTGCTTGTTAATTCATTCGGTTAATACTCCTCTCTAACCGGGCAAATCGTGATGTAGCTTCAAACTGTCGTCAATAACTAGTATCTAATATATATATATTTTTTTTGTTTTTTTTTTTTAATTAGGTATTTATAAAGCCGATAGGTAGTTCAATCCATTAAAACGTTCAAACAAACAAACAAGCTAATTAGGTGTTAACATTCGGCCAAGTTCGTATCTTTGAGCCTGGCTTTTACTTTAAACTGTAAAATGTATCTATGTAAAGGAATTTTTTAACGTAGTTTCCACCAATTTCAAGGGTTGAAATGACCGATGAAATAATAAAATGGTTTAATGTTAAAAAAATACTAAAAAACACGCATTAATAGCAAACCGAACTAAAAAGTAGAAAATATTGTGTAAATATGAAGTTTCTTCTATAAAAACGTGTTCAGTATAACTAAAATCCCCTCCAATTTTAAAAATTAAAACTTGTATTTAGTTTCCATAAATAAGAGTTAAGTTATTAACATCCTAATTAATTTGATTGAAAAAAAGCGTGGGGTGCTTGACATCAAATATTGCAAACTAGCAGCGCCCCGCGATTTCACCCGCGTAAGTCCCGATCCCGTGGGAATATTGGGATAAAAAGTAGCCTATATGTTAATCCAGGTCTCCAGGTATCTACATACCATAAGTTTCATCGCAATCGGTTCAGTAGTTTTGGCTTGAAAGAGTAACAAACATCCATACATCCATACTCACAAACTGTCACGTTTATAATATTAGTAGGATAGTTCATTGATAGCTATATACGAGTATTTATAAAGCTAGAGTTATCACTAAAACATAGTTAAAACCATTACAATTACAATTATTTTCTTCTTTTTTAGTTCGGTGTGCTATCCCACGTAATAGGGGCGAGCTTATTGCAGTACCCATGTCCATACACCTTACGGCTATAAGACTTTCTCAACAGTAAACCTCAGTAGCAATATGCCCAACCCGGGAAAAGAATCTTACCTTACCAGAAGCTTACTATGCAATTAGCTCTGTTACACTTGGGTTCTAATCAGGTTAGATTAAAATTTCTTTAACTGACTTAAAAATATCAACGCGGTGAATTGAGGACTTCTTCCTTTTTGTATCGTGTATCCTTAAAATATATGTTGTCTTAGTAAAATACATATAATATTTGCGTACGTAGTGTGTCGACTCAACGGCGGAGCCGGTAGGAGCCAAATTTCAGGCGAATTTTAACAGATAAGAATAGGTTTTAACCCCCAAACGCCCTTTACTCTCAATTAACTCCGAGGTAAGGTCACGTGAGCTCTCTTAAGTAATCAATAAATTGGCCCTCAGGCATTAGGATACTGGGTTTGTAATCTATACTCTAACACATACGCTCTAATACACTAATCTGTGGAACTACCAGTCGATTTGATAAAATGTTTGGATAGTCCAATTCTTGAAGGTCATCATAGGCTATGTTACATCACGCTGCGACTCTTAAGGGCAGAGCAGTAATTAGTGACACTGCTTTTAAGGGCAGAGCAGTAATTAGTGACAATGCGGCGTACGACTAGTGTACAATATAAATGTAACTTACCCCACACTTAAATCCCATAAATCTCTAAGTTGATCTTAATCTATGGCCGTCATATTTAAGTGCAGCTTCACAGTTTATTTGTCAGTAAATCGATACAGTCGAACGTAGTATACATACGGTATGCAAGCTGAGTCAGCCTGTGACCACTGCTGCACTGGTCGAAACGTTAGGTAATTCAAAGGTGTATAATATTATTACGTGATCACGTTAATTCCCGTATTTATACATAATATGGAACGCGAAAGTTTAAAACTTACTACAGTGGAACGTACTTGATAAAAATCTGCATCCCTTTTTAAAAATTATAAGCATTTATTTTCATTCGTGTCTAAATTTGGAAGATACTAAATGCAATATCTGGGTATGTATACTACTATAATAAAACTGGAGACTAGTTCAATGTTTGTATGCGCTAATCTCAATAAGCACGAATAAGATGTAAAAGAACAATTGTACATTACAAAACCCATTTAGTATGGAAGGATATATATAATATCACGCTGTGACGCAAGGAACTAGATCAGTAAGACGTCAATCTAACTTTTAAAATCTACCAGTCGCTATATCTTTTACTAAACTTTTAAACTTTCGCGTTCCATGATATACCTAATATTATCTACGTATTAACGGGAATTAACGCGATCACGAAAAGGTATTACATATGTAATTTGTTTGATTGCGTTAATTCCCGTTAATACGTAGATAATGCTATATCTTTTTTCTGTGTGTTAAATAAGGTCACAAGCTTTATAACATTGCCCATAGAAGCGAAGCAGTTTCCATCAACTAAATTCAAAATCTATAAGGTGCGCGGTAAAGTTACTTTATTATTACGTCACTTAATAAATATCTTTGATTTTTTTTACACATTGTTTATGGAACGATTTAAATCATAGTTATTTCTAAATCTTGTTATTTTTTAGCAATCATAGAGAGAATAATATAGTCCAAGGTAGCAAATCCGACAGATCCATCGTTATTTTAGTAAAGCTGAAATTTTGAATATAAGTTGGTCGTAGCGTGATGTTATATAGCCTATAGCCTTCCTCGATAAATGGGCTATCCAACACTAAAAACCAATAGTTCTTGAGATTAGCGCGTTCAACCAAACAAACAAACTCTTCAGCTTCAGCTAGTATAGTAAGTATTCAGAAAAACAAATATTGATTATTACCGCTTTTCAGTGTGCCCTTACTCCTTAGCGACGAAAAGTTCGCAAATATAAATAACTAATGGACTTACTTCTTAATTGAAAGTTCCACACGAATACATATTACAAGTGAACTTTTATCGGGTCTGGGGGATTCGTTATGCACTTTGTCTGACTGATATCTCTTGAAATATATATTTACATATAAAATTTTGACTTGTCATTGTGACGTAAGATCCTTTATTCCTCTTGAGCTTTTAACAATCATTTCTTTTTGACGTGTAGAAACCCCCACATGTTGTGAATATGGGTATCGGATATCGGACTCCAACCGACTACAGCCAGACGGTCTTTACTGCCAGAGCCTCGTGTGTAACTTTTACCCTTGATACCTCGAAAATAATAACCTAAAAAAAAAAGTATCAGCGACTTCAATGCGCTCAAATTATTGTAATAAGTTGTATTCTTCATACCTTAATTTTCCGCCCTTAGAGGTGAATATTTTCTTCCAAATGAGACTTCCTTAAATGAGACCAACCTTGACTAAAAACAATTCAATTAGAAAAAGGATTATTGAAATCGGTTTACAATTTTTTAATTCCGTTATAGAGCCTCACTTGCAACTTGCAAACTATCTGTCGAGTACATATAGTAGTACACGGTATCTTCAAAGATCAGTAAACTTTCAAGCTCACATTTTCAGTTTCAAAATAAAGTTTCTGTAATTAGTTTTTTTTTCCATTAAGTTGTCAGCTCTTCACGTTACTGACGGGAAGTCACGGAGTCTACTATACAACCTTAAAAAATGACTCCGACTCTCAGTATTAGATTGCATAGATTACTTGACAATCTATACAATGTGTAAATGACGGGAAGTCACGGAGTCTACTATACAACCTTAAAAAATGACTCCGACTTTCAGTATTACATTGCATAGATTACTTGACAATCTATACAATGTGTAAACGATACACACAAGAATCGATTGGATACAATGAACCATTACAGTTACAATGGGCGGTCTTATCGCAAGCGATCTCTTGCAGACAAAGTTTGGTTGAACTTTACTGTGTAGGTAATGAATAGGTTGTGGTACACATCTACTTATTAGCAACATTTTACGGCATTTTTTTACCAAACATTAACAGAAAAATTACTATTTGAATTAAGTTAGGAATATAGATATACGTAGTAGATATATTATACAGATATACTACATTCAATAGTATAAATAACATTTAACAAACTATATACTTATTTAAATATAACAAACGGAAAATATTGTCTATAAAAACGGCAATTTTTTCCAAAACTGTATTAGTTCATGTGCTGTTTATAAAACGTTATTTACAGCTATGAATGTATGTTTGACAGCTGCTGTTGCGCGCGTTCAGGCACTAGGAAATAAAAAAGTATATAAATAATGTTGATAAAAAAAGTAACTTTTTTAATCTGATTCTATTGGGAATAACTAGCGTTACTTGCTGTAAAGTGAAGTAATCTTTCTACAAAATCAGTTTTACAGATAGGTCCAAGGTACAACACAGGTTGAACAGCGGACGTTAAGAATCTTGTTCTATTTTCAAATAGTTTCCCAATAGCAGTGCTTCCAGTTATTATTGATTTTTGAGGCCCTAGGATTATAGGACAAGATTTTGAATATATTTTTTTGTTAATAAAAAAGTTGTTTTGTCAGTTATGTATGTAGATGGTTCTGAGGATACGTCTCCTTCAGAAACATGTTTTTCAGTGCCAGACTCATCAGAAGAATCACTTGGCTTTTCTGATGATGAGGCCAGTGTTTGTGGTGTAACTAAAAAGTTATGCCACGGAAAAGACGTTCTGAGGGTTTGAAATCTTGTGACTCAGGGAGACTTAGTTATTTTTATTTGTGGAGGTGAATATTTTCCTGGAGAAAAAATTTATTAAATGTAAAAAAAGAAATCGTTTACATAATATCTATGAAAAAAAAACCAAGAATAACTATAATGCTAAATATATCTAGGAAGACGTGAAAGAAAGAATAATCTTAATATTAGTAAAAAATAATCTGTTTTATGACTAAAGAAAGATTTTTGTTGATTTTTTTTTAAAAAGACCAGTAAAATTTTTAGGTTTCCTACCTTATATAACCCGCTCCGGCTTCGCACGGTTAGCAGAGACATCTTCAACAATCATTAACATATTTCAATAAATTTACACAAAATATTAATAAATTATACACCTAAACCTTCCTCATGAATCACTCTGTCTATTGGTGAAAACCGCATGAAAATCCGTTCAGTAGTTTTTCAGTTTATCGCAAACAGACAGACAAACAGCGGGTGACTTTGTTTTATAATATGCAGTGATATGTAGTGATAGTATTTTTTGACATGGATAATCGTAGAACCATATGTAAGTAGTACGCAGTAGTAAATTTTGAAATAAACATGAAAAACAAAAATGTCTCCAAAATTGAACAGGTTTCCTATGGTTTTTAATGACATGCACAGAGAGAGATTTGGCATAGTTAAAGTTTATGTGAAGAAAGAGCGTCAAAAATAAAAGTTATAGTAAATGTGTGTTCTACAAATACATTACTTGTTTGCGCTTATACTGCCAATGCCAACGGTTTATTATAACATAATCAATGATATTATATCATTGAACACAATGTATTTAACAAGCGCTCGTAGATGAAGTAATAGAAAAAAAACATTAAGGATTAAAGAGGTATACTTCGAAAAAATAACCTCACTAACTTTATTTCTTTTTTTAACCGACGAAAAAAAAGGAGGTTCTCATTCGACCGTATAATATTTTTTTTTTTTTTTTTTTATGTCTGTTCAGCCCTCACTCCGTTATTTATGAACCGATTTAGATAATTCTTTTTTTGTTAGATAGGGTATACCTCAAGGGTCCACCCATGTCAAGGAAGTCAGGATCTGATGATGGGATCCTAAAAAAAATGGAGAGAAACCCTCGAAAATTGTAGGAACGAATAGTGTTTCTGTTTACTTTTCATTACTTTATCAGGTATTGCGTTTAGAAATCATCATCATTTTTCGTCATCATCATCATGATGATGAAAAAAACCATAAAATAAAATCTTTTTAACAAAAAGAGAGAAGACAGAGAGAACAAAAAAAGAGAGAGAGAGAGAGACTCCAGTAAATTGTAAACTCCAGTCGTGCGTCGGAGCTGACACACACTTGGACAAGTAATCTTGTGTAAGCCTAATATGAATCTTGCACAAATTACTTCTATGATTGTAACACTATATAATATTTTGTTTGTTTGTCACGTTTTCAGGCCTCAACTCAACCGATCATCATGAAACTGTATGAACATGTTGTTAGGACTACCTACATAAAGAACATGGTGCCTGTCATGCAAAAAAAGTACTGTCCGCGATGAATACCTGAATTAAATGACAAAATCTACAAACATTTTGTATTTCTGACTGCGAGTTGAATCATCAGAGGCAATTTTATTTAATAAAAACCATGCTATCAATTATACATTTTCATTATAAAAATCTGAAATATTTAAGTAGAGTAACATATAAAAATGTTTTGGAGTATTTTGTCTTCCTCGTAGGACAGAACAAGCAAGGTCTAATACTTCTTACACAAAGATCCTATATCTTTGTATCAGAAGCATTAAAGACCTTGATTGTTCTGTGACTAAAGTATTCCAGCAATTTGACCAGTTGAAGTGTTATACATACTTATAGGCATATAGTATTCATTGACTAAAACATTCCAATGTACTAAATAGTAAGCCTTATATTTTTACCAACAGGATTTACTTACTTACTTAAGTATTCCGCCTTTCAGTATGTTCGAATACTTTAGTCACGGAATACTCAGCTAGTACATAGTGACCAAAATATTCCAACGACTAAGTATTCCGTAGCTATACGTGTCCAATCTTTGTCCGTCCACCTGTACCAACCATTTTACGAATAAACTACCAATTAATCATGCATCCCGCTTGACAATTAGATACCTAACTACCGTAATTCTTAAACGTTTACAATAAATAATGCTCGCCGGCTGTCAACCCTATAAAATCTATAAGGCATGACATACAAGGATTGCACATGATCGTACAAGCGCTCACAGTACCTTATAAAGAGGATGACACATTAACTTGATATTTACACATACAATATCGTTGTAGTACTAAATCCAAAGAGGATTTTAAAACTATATTGACTAAATTCTAATATAATTGAAACATCTTACTAAAAAAGGGACTGATCCTAGCCACGCTCCTACTGCTAGCTGGCTGGCTGGACGATGGCTGACGCGTACGTCATCGTCGTGAACGGGTGCCGTTGGTCGAGGCTGGTCATCTCCGGACTGCTATTACTTAAATATAGTAATTTGCGCGACTGTTTATATTCAAGAATACGTTACAATGTCCTCACATTTCATTTCGATGTAACCAACGACTCGTAAAAAACATGTTAAAAAGAGTATCCTTGGAGTTTCTTGCCTGTTCTTCTCCACAAGATTTACGTATTGGAACAGGCAACTAAGTAGCTTCATGACTGACTACTAGGTGCTCCTGACAATTCAAAAATCGGTTGTCTATAAAGTCGGTTTACTGACGACAGTTCAACGTGACAACGTCATAGGGACGCCTCATAGCGAGGTAACGCCGCATGAGTCATGTTTTTTCGTACGTGCAGCCGGCTCCATCGAATTATAAGACGTTGTCACGTCAAAAATACTTTTAAGTTATAACAATAGGTTTAATTAAACTAAATAAACAGTGAACTAAACACTGAGCAATACTTTCAACGAGTCATAGAGAAAGTTCAAATGTTTTGAAACTCGCAACTTTCATAAAATGAAAATTATACGTCTTCCACAGTGGCTTCAAATATTATGGGTTCTAAAGTGTACCTACATAAGTAATTCAAATATGTTTGGCAAAAGTGTCTAAGAAATAACTAAGTAAGTAAATCATTATGTAGCTATCAGCACCAACAAGACTTTTTGTTTACAAAGAAAACATATATTATTATGTACCAAAGCGGGAGTAAAAAATGCAAAGGAAACTCACCCACGGCCTTAAATATTTTGGGGTCTTCTGTATTTCAATTTACATATTTGCTAAAAAGCACCAACGTAATAAAGTGCTGTCTAATAATAATTGTTGTGTCAGACTCAAACGTCACCAGGTTTATTACAAATGCGAATAAGAAGAGGATCACTGATTCTATCACGGTTTTTTTTTAATTACCTAAGTACAGTAAGTACATATCATTATGGTAGCTTAGCAAAGGTATTCATTATCTATTTAACATTACAACTCAGTTACTTATAGAAAACTCAAAATCGTCTCACTAATAAGTAATATATTTATTGTCTATTAATAATAAAGTTGACATGAATTTACGGGGAAATGTTACCTTATCTGATCTACAACCCCTAAATATACCCCAGAGAATGTCGTTTAAATAAAGAAGTAGGTATATAAGTGCGTCACGACACTTATACATACCTTAGATAGGTCTTTAATAATTAGTTTTAAGGTCCTTGTATATTATGAAAAACAATTTG